>JACGWL010000008.1:2025570-2737004 GCA_034509725.1 Sesamum angolense
GATTTAATGAAAACCAATTATAATTTAACCTAATAATAATTATAACAATAGATACATTCTTCTAAAAAATTTAATATATTAGACTATAGGGAGATTTGTGTAAATTTTTACCACCGAATAGAGAGTGTACTTATAATTATAATCTAAAATAGTGTAAGTGTAATTTTATAAATGCCAAATAATAATCGGAGGCCCAAGTTATAGCAAACTCATTTTATCCATTAAAGCCCAATATTTGTTTGTTATTGGACCTTCGTTTAAAAGAAAGTGACCGGGCCCAGCCCAATTGAAAGTAGAATAGGGTTGTAAAAGTATAAAGTTTTTTACCGTTGTGAAACACCCAACACACACTAAAACACTGTAAAAATGGAATATCGGCTGAGGGTGAAGCATAAAAATAACAACGCATAAGGAAATACAAAATTTATTGGGTCTATTGCCGTTCTCAACATCTCAGGTGACCGCCTTCCTCCGTCGACAGTCGGCAGCCTCCAGCCTCGGTTTCTTCTTGAAACTCATCAAATAAAAGCAAGTTATGTTTTATTTTTATTTTTTAAGTTTCTTGATTTAGGGTTCTTGCATTGTGAAATTAAATGTATCTTGGTTAAAGGAATTTGTCTGTCGGACGGAAGACTTGACATGAATACTTCTTGAATATCACCGAATTCTTGAATTACACGTTCTTACTCTTTTTTTTTTTTTTTTTCACTGTCCTTTTTGTAGTTATGGGTTAATTATTTCAAGGTTCTTGAAATTCATCTACTACATGGGTTCTCTTGGATGTCTTGGATCACTACTGCGGAGGACAAGGGTGCGGTTCTAAATGCAAGATGTCAGTGGAGACGTTGATGTTGGTCCAAATGTTGTGAGGAGAATAGCCAAGACGGCTCCCATCATTGGAGGTTCTCGGGCTCTTTCCTTTCGGTATGGTCTTTTTCCATTTGATTATATTCTGTGGTGATGTGATTTTGGTTTTTATAAACTACTTGGTACGAATTTTGCTTGTTTACGGATAATCAGTTAAGGCATGAAGATAAAAAAAGGAGAAAAATTTAGACTCGTCTTTTCTGCTCTCGCTCTGCTGATTCTTTGTGTTTCTTCTCAATGGATATTAATATATTTTTCCTGAACTCCATGTTATTGGTGTTCACATCTTCGAGGCTTCTTTCTTAAAACAGGCATAACACTGCTTATTCCACTTGTATCCCATGTGTCTTCCAAATTCCCTGTATTTTCTTGTAATTCTTCTATCATTTTGCTTTAGCGATACACATATCTGGTCTTTATTTATTTATTTATTTTTTGGTCTGATTTGGTGGTCTTTTCCCATCTTATAATATAATTTAATCACTTTTGAATGCTTTCATGGGGTTTCCTATTGGTTTTTAGACTGGAATCGATCAGATTATTGGTATTCATTTGGTGAATATGTCGGTTTTTTGCATGTTCCTTGTTAATAGTGCTTGTATTAATTGCGATTTTTATCAGATTGCTTTGAGTGTTAATGACATAGTCACCATGTTTCTCCAAATCTGCCATGAGGGCTTACAGGCTTTGGTTTGGATTGTCGTTTTTGTGTGTTAGCAATAATATGAATGTATGCATGTTCTGTTTCAGAAAAGTTCTTTGCTGGATGTTAATTAATATAAATGCATGCAAAACTGTACCAGAAACTGATTTTCATCTTTCTCTGGGAAAGGTTATTTGCATTGATGTAAAAGAATCATATGTACACTTACAAGTTTGTCAGAAAAAGGCTTTTTGTGGAAATGATTACCTATCTGTATAAGAGGTTAGTGATATCTTTTCAAAATTTTCGAAAATTACTGCCAATGATCCTTGGTTCACGTAGGACTTTGGTGCTGAAACGTTTTGGCTCCACTTGTTAATATATCGAGCTATACGAGCAAAATGCTGATGTTGTTAATTTCACAATCTAGAGTATTAAGATAACTGCTTGAAGGTAATGGGAAGCCATGTATATCTTCACTTTGATCTGTGACTGTGCGTCTACTTCAGGAGCAGTAAGTAACACTATGTTTATCATCAATTTACCTACATCCTCTCTTAATGTATATACGTGATTCATTGAAATTTAAGTGTCATCCATCCACTCTCTCTTACTCTTATTTGAGCTTGGCTTTAAGTATCTTAATAATCTCTTGGGACTGTGAGGAAACTTCCTAAACCATTTGATGGACCAACAGAATATTTTCTCTCAAGTACCATCTAGCGAGTTGTCTTGGTTATGCAGTATCTGTCATGATGCATCTGTGTTGTTTTCTTTCGTGCTTTACTTCATAATTATGTCTTAATGCAAAGAACAGATGCCATATTATTTATAGTCTAGTAGAGAAGTATTGTTAAAGGTAATTTAGATGGAATCATAAGTTTGATGCATAGCAATGCGGTCAACTGATTGTTCCCTAAGACCCACATTTATTTCAGTTGGCCATCGTATATCTACTGCTAGTGCCATTAAAATAAACTGGACCATTTGAAATGATTGTGGAGGCGACATGTGATTTTCTTTAGCCTCAACACATAGCATACAACTATAAACACCATACCTGATATATCCTTTTTCAGTAATACGTGTAACATGCATTCATTTGATTCTACAAGTGAAGCATGCCAGTTGGTATATGTCATTCATACTTGTCCTTTACAAGAGCGAGTGCTAGAGTTTGAATTTGGTTTGCCAATTCCGTGCAAAGTAAATAACCTCATCTCGACAAGGATTGTGTGGGAATCAAAAGGTTAAGTAGGATTTAAATGCTCAATTGAAACATATGTTGGCTGCTAAAGTGTGCTTTTTGACGACATTTTAGAACTTAATGGTAGCCTATCTATCTTCATATTCCTCTCTTCAAGTTTCTAGCTAAAAAATAACCGGTGCCCCTATTAATTTTTTTGTCAATTTTTCTTCCATATTTTGAAATCAACAAGGTTGAACCATTAACTTTACACTTTGTATAATTCAAACCCAATTTTACTGTTCTGATTTCTTTGAAAAACCACGCAATCACCATTCTTGTTTGGAAAGAAATGAATTATGGGTTTTTGAGGCAGCTGAAAATGTGAAAGGATGCAAGGATAGAGTTAAGCTCTAAATTCGAGAATAAACCCTCCTCTTTTTTTGTAAATTTGTTCTTGGTTCATTTATTGTGTTGTGTTTTCTTTTCATGTGCTTGCCGTAAAATTTTTTGTTTTTAATACATTTGACGTTCTTGTATGGATTTGCAAATCCATGTTGGTTCATGTTATTAACTCTCATTTTTGCAGGTGTATCATAGAAAAATGTGTTGAAAAATCTATATCATGCAATCACAAATTATTTTTTGTGAGCTTTGAAAGTTAGATGCTATGCTAAAATGCCTAACGGTTGTCTAGATGCCAATTTAAAATTTCCTTTTCAAGAGAACTTGGTAAATCTTTTGTGAGTATTATGTAATTTCATGAGTTGATAAATGGTTTTTGAGAAACACAGAGTTTTGGTAACTTAAATAGCGTTTGAAGAACTTTTAATTTTTATTTTTAAATAATATTACTGTAAAGTGGTTTTCCTCTTTCACTCAAAAGATTTGTTTTCCTTGCAAGTGCTCCTCTGATATCAATTGATGTTCTCAAAATCAGTTTTCGTCTTTTGCTCAAAGATTTGTGTTTCTTGTCAAGTGTTTTATAATAAACTCATGTTCTCAGAATTAGCTTGAAGTGCACTTACAAAATACTGAAGACAAATTAACAAAATATTTTGATTAGCAGTAGATGAATTCATTTAATTGTTTTTGGATAAATGCATGAAAAGTCATATATATTCGGACTTTAAGTGAAATTTTTTGTTGAATTTTATTTTCATAAAAGTAACCAGCTTTGAAACAGTTTTTGAAGTTTATTGGAACACTTTGAGAAGCATTCAAATCACTATTTCTAGTCAAATTGCATTCATCGCTTTATTTGCTCAGATTTCCAAGAAAGTACATTTATAACTTTTCTTTTGATAAATGATTATTCTGCTGAAACTTGTCAAGATGTGTTGAAAAATCTTTTGAATTATTTTTACCAGTAATTTAAAAACTAATAATGAGATTGGCATCTAGAACCGTTATGCAATTTAGTATATGATATTTTATTTTTTAAGTTCACAAATGAATTAATTTATGATTGTATGCTATAGAATTCCCAACAATATTTAGATACACCTGCAAAGTTAAGATGTTGATGATATGAACACATATGGTGGTTTTGTAAAATCTGTACAAGAATCTTAAATGTATGATAGACAAAAAGTTTTTATAAAGCAACATGGGAACAAAACCAAACATAATGAACAAATCGAGAATAAACCAACAAAAACAATGGAGGGTTATTTCTCATTTAGGCCTCAACTCCAAATTGTCTTGCTCCCGTCATATTTAAAGCAGCCTCAATTCGTAATTCTATCGCTTCCAAATTAGAATGTTGAGAACGTGAGGGTTTCACAGAAATAAGACACTTTTTGGGTTTGAATTATACAAAGGAAATTGTAATGGTTTCAACTTTACTTGATTTCTAAATATGAGGAAAATTGATAAAGAAGAAATTAATAAGGACAAAGGTGGTTTTTTGGCTAGAAAAATGGCAGAGATGAATAGATAGATATATGGGTTATCATGCGGTTCAAGATGATGTCAAAACTGCACTCTTTTTAAGCAGCCAATATAAAACAGTTGAGTGTTTAAATTTTCCTATTTCAACCTTTAAATTCTCACACAGTTCTTAGAGAGAAGATGTTATTTATGTAAGTTGTTATTGCATGTCGTTATGTTGCGCGCTTTTCTCTTTAATTATTGATTCCGCACTTGTTTGTTCTTTCAGTTAACAACTTAATGCCGGTGAAGATGATCGATCTTGAACCAGCTTTCATGTCTACTCGGGTTCAAGTGATTCGGAGTACGAGCCTTTTCATGTCGTTTGAAGTATGAAGCCTCCTGGTTCTCGAAGAAATCAATCAACAGCCATCTATGTCAAGAGTTTATTGTAAATAAGAATCGAGTGTTTTTATTTATGACATTATGATGATTTATTTTATGTTTTAATTTTATTTTTATGCCTACATACTTATTATGGTTCCATTAAAATTTAATAGCATATCTAAAGCATAAAAAAGAATTTTACTGAATAACATAGAATACTTAAATTCAATAAAATAAATAAATCTCCAAAATCTTTCTCTTGAATTAAGAGAGTTTAACTAAAGAATTAATCAATAATGATTGATTGATTGGTATTGCAAAATCAATTCTAATGATGCAAAAATTACGCAATTGATAATTAGTGGAATTGAATTTGGAAATCAAATCATGGAAGTTGATCAGTCATATACTATTCTAATGCATAAATTACGGAATAACTCAAAATCAATTCACATATACTAATTATCTTCAAACTAGGCTAATTAATCAAAACTCAATCATATCTATTTTCTAAATTTGGACGTTATCGGTCACAATTCTTTGTTCAAAACTAACCCGAAAGATTAAAAAAAGCTGCAATTTGAAACTAATTCTTTGATCAAATCTATTATTTGATAATTCATCCCATTCTCTCTTTATTCATGTCATTGCCTTTTCGCAATGTCCAAAATTTAAACGAGTACAAATGCATGATTTTAATCGCATGATGTTGTTTACATATATTTTTAAAACTATTATCTCGCTTCAATGTTTCTTTGTTCAACATGTTCTAGTTTTGTTTTTTTTTTCCTTTTTTATTTTGATATACATGGTATAATATAATAGTTACTACAAATTGAGTTATATGCAGTCAGGCTCGTTCATGATATTTTGGTGGTCTTAAGGCAAGTAAAAAAAAAAAAGAGGCCCCCTAATCAAGTATATATTGATCCATGACAATAATTTTTTATTATAATTTTAATTGATCAATGCGTTAATAAATAATATGTCATATACTAAAAAATAAAAAGCACAAAATGATAGTGCTAAACAATGATAGAAGACACGTTTACCCCCTAAGCCACCACAAAAAAATTGATAATTAGAAGCCCATAGAAAATTAGATTCAAAGTTTTATGGCCTATAATTAGCTTCATTGATGAGAAAATTTAGATTAAGTCTCATCACTCAATTACTTTGATTAGAAAGGATTAACATACCTTGATGGGGTGGGGACTGTGATGAACTAATGATCGAGAAGTTCGATTGAGAATTTAAAACAGTGCTATAGAGAAATACTAAATAAGAAGTCATATGATATCAATATGTTGTCCCATGATGGAAACCACAAAGGGATTCCTCATCTATTCCTTAATCTTTCAGTCCATATATAACCACAAAGTTATATATATTTGTATAATAAAACTACTTTGGGCTGGAAGCCCCACTGAGAGTTGGGCCCTAGGTCATCGCCTTAGTTGGCCTACCCTCAAGAATGACCCTGTATGCAGCAAACTATATATAATTAATTATATATCTCATGATTATAACTTCTCACAAAAGAATAATTATGCATTTAATATTTATGAGTTTTAAAAATTTAAAGGAGTATGTTGCAACTTAAATGGTATGATTAAAGTAAATGTGTAATTGTGTACTTGGTATTATTTTAGATTGAAGATAGCTTTTTATATATAAAGTACTTATACAAACTTTTTATATATAAAGTATTTATACAAACTTATTTGTGATGAGATTGTATTATTTTGAACCATTTGGCACATATTTAGCCAAGGTATTGAACTACCGTTATATTAAGTATTTATGTAGTTCTTTGGTAAAATGTTATATGTAATTATTGTCGGAATATTTATAGATTCAAATATCCAACACATTGATAAAGGATAATTATACTACATTTTCAGAATTAGACAGAAGCAAACTTCATCGAACCTAAATGTGTAGTTTTAATTTGGGCGTCAAATATGGGCCGCAAGCTAATCTAAAGCCCACGTGTCTCCGATTTATGAAGATACATTGGGCTTTTATCAAGGGTGAACATTTGGGCCTACATGGAAAAGAGGCCTTCAAATTGGGCCGGGTAAACAAAGGTCAATCATCCGCCCATAACCAAAAAAACACGTGGCGGTAGATAACGGGTAAGGCCAAATTTTGGGCCACCAGCCGACGAATTAGAGGGAAAAAACATGATCTAGGCCTTTAGGCGGCACTCGTCACACCACTGTTTGGAAAGCAATGGAATTTGATAGAAGTTTCTGGTTGATCGCTCTCGACCTATATATGACTGCGGGCGATCTCCGATTGCGTCAACTTGCATTTGCAGCTTTTGTTGCGGTAGAGTTTTTGCTGGTATTTTGGCAAGAGGTTGATACAGTTGCGAAGTTTGTGGAGATGGTGAAGAAGTATCCGGTGGTGAGTGAAGAGTATAAGGCGGCTGTGGAGAAATGCAAGAAGAAACTGAGAGGTTTCATTGCTGAGAAACAATGCGCTCCTATCGTGCTGCGTTTGGCGTAAGCTCATAATATGATACTTGTTTGTCTGCTTTGTTTTTGCTTCCAAGCTCTGGACGCTGCTGGGTGTTTATAAGCATTTTTATGCATGTACTCTGTGTTCGTATTAAACGTCTTTTTGTATCTTACCTGTTGTTCTACAGACGAAGATATGTTTTGTTAACGAATATGTGTGTTCGTATCTTTAGTTCAAATCTGAATATAATTTTCATATCTGAAATAGCTTGGATTTCAGCACAGAGATTGACATACAAATTATGGTGCTGAGTATATCGAATTACAGTTCTGAATTATCTGCATAGGGTTGAGTTTAGATTCTGTGAGTGTGTAGGAGCATTCTCGTGTTTACAGGTGTTAATGGACTAATATTCAAGTTATCATCAGGTTACCTGCTTAGCATGTTTGGGGGCTAAGATCAAACTGGAATAACTAATTATTAAAATTATTCCCATTTATCATACTTTCAGTTACACTGGGTATGAGAATATTTCAGTACAGCAATGTTTGCAAAGTGTGGTGCAATGTGGATTATTAATTGGGTTCATTCTGGTCTTCCAGATGGCACTCTGCTGGAACTTATGATTGGAAAACAAAAACTGGAGGGCCATTTGGGACAATTAGGCACCCTGCAGAACTTTCTCATGAAGCTAACAATGGCCTTGATATAGCCGTCAGGCTATTGGAGCCGATAAAGCAGCAATTCCCTATACTTAGCTATGCAGATTTGTACCAGGTAATTTAGTGTGTGTTGCTTGAATTCTAAGTTAGACATAACTTTGATCTATTTTCATTCTTTTGTGTCGGATATTAGTTTCTAAAACTATTTTTTGCATTATTAACTTGTTACAGCTGGCCGGGGTTGTTGCTGTTGAAGTGACTGGAGGGCCTGAGATTCCTTTTCATGCTGGAAGACAGGTTAATCTCTCTACTTCCTATAATGATAATCAGTTAAATGAAATAGGACAGTACAGTAGCAGAAATCTTGGATACAGTTGAATTATTCTTCTGTATGCTGGTGTGTTATTTTAGTATCAGTTTGACATCTGAAACAAAATACTAAAGTGGAATCATTCTTGGTATGTTCTGGTCTTTTTCCTGTGGTACGGAGACTGTCATTGCTCTCTACTTATATATTGCTAGTATTGTCTAGATGAGAGTGTCTAAGAAATTTAGGATGGCTAAGTTCATTTTATTGAATTGTATTTCAGTTTCACAAGTTTAATGTTTGCTGCTTTTTTATTTCAAATTTGAAACAATGGTATTATCTTCTCATCATGTACTCCACTTTGGTGATTGAGTTTATCTTCCAATTTGAATGCTTTTATGTAATACTGAATAATCTCTCTGCTTCCAGGACAAAACAGATCCCCTCCGGAAGGCCGTTTACCTGATGCCAAGAAAGGTAACCCTTCGTATGTCTCCTTAGTCCTAAACAATCACATACAAGAATTGTGAAAATTCAACATTGTTAAGTGAAGATGAGAATATGATCTTTTCCCATCAACTTCTCAGGCTCAGACCACTTGAGGGAAGTTTTTGGGCACATGGGCTTGAGTGATAAAGACATTGTTGCTCTGTCTGGTGGTCATACCCTGGTATGTTAGAAAGAAAGAATTGAAATCTTTAGTATCACTACTATAATGTAAATTTATTAATCCAATATGCTCTTGGAGGATTTTCCAGGGTAGGTGCCATAAGGAAAGATCTGGATTTGAGGGACCCTGGACCCGTAATCCTCTTATATTTGATAACTCCTATTTCAAGTAAGCCCTTAGATAGTTCATTCTGTAACTCTCATTTGTTTTAGCACTATATTTGATTGCAATCTTCCGATTCATTACTTCTCTTTACATGCCAAGATAAGCTGAAAGAAGCAACCATTCATCAACACTTCTGAATTATCAAACCAGGGAACTTCTTAGTGGGGAAAAAGAAGGTCTCATCCAGCTGCCAACAGATAAAGCTCTTCTGGAGGATCCCGTCTTCCGGCCTCTTGTTGAAAAATATGCAGCAGTAAGATGATATGATTTATCCATCAGATTAATGTTTGTTGATCATAATTTGATGTGATCAAAAGTTTTTGACACTTTTTCATACTTGCACCAGGATGAGGACGCCTTCTTCCATGACTACGCTGAAGCGCACTTAAAGCTCTCAGAGCTCGGGTAAGTGTAGCCCTATATGGAATAAAATAAAAAATTAGAAAAGAAAGGGGGTTGGGGGGGGTTGGGGGGGGGGTTGGGGCAGATGGGCAGGTTGGAATGGATCAAAAATGGATCCAGAAACTGTTCCGTTATGGATCTGATCTGAGGTGGACTGACTTGTTCTGCTATTTGATTCTTTGTTTTTGTTTTCTATCTATGACCAGCTTGTGAGTAACATACGTTTATCAAATCCATATGCAAATCAATAATCTCCTTTTATTTAATATTTTTTAATTTTAGTTCATTAAGGATTCAAGATACTCCATTAATATCAATAGCAAGTCACTTGATCCTGCAATGACTCATATCTGATCCATGGATCCTGACCCATTCTGCCATAATAGTTGATTGTGCCAAATAGGGAACAACAACATTGTGCAATTGACATTTTTCTCTTTTTTTTTTTTTTTTTGTGGTTAACTCCAGATTTGCAGAAGACAAGTAGATTGCAATTGCAGAGTCGGCAGGGTCTTCTGTTAGGTATATGGAACTGTTATCTATATTTCTTTCTCTACATCCACCCTGTGCAGAAGTCTGTGTGATCGTCTCCAGTTTCTAGCCTTGTGTTGCATGAGTTCTACAATTGTCGTTTCGCGTCTTAAGTATGTGAGTTTCCTTAGGGGCTGTCCACTTCCAAACTTGCTTCTGTTGTATGTATAAAGTGTATTACATGAATAAGTAACTTGTATTTTCACATAAGTTGCTGAAACTCCCCCTGATATTTGTTGCCAAGTATTTTCTTTTTGGTGCGTGGTTTTTCCTCATATGCAACATTTCTTGATAATTTGATCAGAAAGAATGGGTGAAAACCAGCTACATCATAGTACTATTTGGTTCAGATTTTGAAAATATGTCTTTGTTGCTGAATGCAAGAAGTATATCGGGATTTATAAGTTGTAAAGTTGTGATGTTTTTTTTTCAGAACAATAGAAAAACACTCCCACACATGTTCGGTTCACCTTTTTTAAACACAACGAAATCAAGCATACCTTTCTCTTCTTTTCTTTTGCGTGTATGGAAACCACCTCTCACTTTCTGAAACTCGGTTGTCAGGAGCATGCTGTGTATATATCCTATGAAGAGATGCACTCCGAATGCTTTCCGACTCTTTAATTCGTCTTATATCCAAATGGATAGAAACTTCATCAACTAAGAAAAAAGAAGCAAGTTTTAGTCAGTTTTATCCTGCTCCATAAAGGGTTGTTCCAAGTACCTTTTAAAAGTATCTCTAAGAAAAAGAATACACCGACTGTGGAACGTAAACAGACGATCTAATTTCCCAGTAACTATAGCCCACATTCAGGCAAATATTGAAGACAAGCAGCACTATGAAGAAGTCAGCTCGAAACTTTCTAGATACAACGACAACTATACAATTAAGTGGAAAATATTTTCCAGTACTTAGACGCTAAGAAAATCCAGCTACTTGAATAAATCAAAGACCAGCCCATTCATTTAAAAAAAGCCAAAAGATTGAGGGAGTATGAACGCATAGTGGCGTTTGGATTCCACTGAAAAGTCCAAGCACCAAAAGAGAAAAGCAGCTGCGCACATACCCAAAGCGATTAAACACCAACTCTTCCTTTTTCTTTCTTTAAAGTCAGTCTTAACCTAACAACAATGCTCAATAATCAATCCCCCACTTTGATGAAAAGATGGATAATCATTTTTTCTCATAGAAGTTTTTTACTCAAATCAAGTTTGTTTAAACTAAATCAACTAACAATTATGTATGATATATTTGTCATATTGATTATCTTTTTAAATTGTACATCAATCACATAATAAATACATATATTTATAATATAATAGATTCAAGTTCAATTAAATTCTATCCAAATTTGACTGTATCTTATATATATGGATCAATTGAGAGCAGTACTTTGAAAGACAAAAGATGAGTCAATTTCTTCAATATGTGGGCTTTGCTGCTCCACCTGATTACGGACGGCCGTTTAATCCATTCAAACTGTTTTGTTATGTTTTTATTATCAGCGGTAATGTAATAATTACGTGTGCTAGTTTTAGTAAATAGAAACAGTCCATGTGATGTTAGAGAATGTTCTCTACTTTCATCAGGCGGGAACTCCATCCAATCATTGACCGCCACGTGTGAGCTTGTAGTTTTTGACCCATCATGACTCCGTAGATTTGTTGACCATTTCACCATCTTGGAGTTAAGTGATCAATCCCTCAGATTTATCACTCCAACGATTTGACCCAACAAAACTCAGCTCTTCTTTGTTATGTCGTTTTCTATTATTCCGTAAAAGTATTTAATCAATTGTCTGACTACTAAATTGACCATCCACGTGGGAAAAAAATATTATTTATTGTCGTATGATGAAATATAAAAGAAGTCATTTATTCAAAAATATTATTACTATTTATAAGAACCCCCTGCAAATATTGATTATAGCGTCGTAATTATAAAGTTATTCGCAGTATCTTTTCTCAAAATAATGTGTATAATTTACCATAAAAAAGTTAATGAGATTTGATTCAATTAACAAAATTGAGGTTTATGATTTTAAAATCATGAAATTCGAATTTCATTAATGCGTGATGATGTTATTTTATTTTAATAATAGCTAAATTTTATTTAATAATAATTGTTGGTTAGAGTGTATGATTATTATAGTTATCGATTATTGTTAAATACTAATATTTAATATTAATTATTATAATCGATTTAATAAATAATAGTCCACTGTTTTTATTTGAAAAACATTCAACATCAAGAAATTACCACTAATCTGTCATTCCTGTTCTTAATTAAAAAGATAAAATTTCTTTAATCTAGAGGTATGATATACTAAAAATACAGTAAACAATCTAAAATTGTTAAAAACATATCAAGAAAAATTGAAAAAGTTTGAGAAGGGTGGCGAGTGAGTGACTTGCAGTGCGAGAGTCCTTTCGGCTTTCTCCACTTCAACTCCAGCAAAAAAGCGAATCCCTCCATCTTCTCTCTCTCTCCAGCATTCTCTCTCGCCAAGATTTGGTGTATATTTGTACAGTACATGGACAAGTACTAGAAGAGAACATGAATCTTGCTCTCCCACGTCTGTTAATCCACTTTTGCTCTTTTTAATCTTGGTTTTTAATTTACTCCACTTATTTCACATTTCAGTCGTCCAAATTTCGGTTGATTCTTTTCCACTGCATACTGATGTGATACAGTCCCACTTTCTATCTGTCTACTTTTTGTGTTTTTCATCATTTTGATGGCTTCATCTTCTTAGTACCCTTTTCATCATCTTGGAAGAAAGGCAAGAAATGGGAGTGTTGGAGTTCTTTTCCTCTTTCTTTCTTTATATGCTGGTCTTCTCATGGATGTTTCCACAGCCCAGATGCCAGGTTTCTCTTTTTTTTTTTGCCCCATGTGCTTATAAGTAGATTTGTTTGCATCTGTTCTTATGACATTTTTGAGTAATTTCCGTGTTGGGTTTATTTATTTGTTTCTTCTTTTGGTAGTTTGTTTGAAGCTTTGCTCTCTGTGGTGATGGGTTGGTTTTCTTGGTTCTTTATCACCTAAACGATAGTTATATTTGTAGTGTATTTGTTGTGTAGTTGGTGGTGGAATTAATAGCCTCAGATTCACTGTTTGAGGTTGTTGGACCAGATTCAATTCTGTTGGACACCAAAGGGATTTAGAAAGAAACAAGAAAAAATAGAGGAGTTTTGAGTTGACCCGAAAATATTATGGCATAGGTTATATTAAGCGAATGTAACAGCAGTACTATATATATGAGCTTGTGGTGTATAATTTGCAAAACTAAATCATACTTTTGCGGGCTATTGCTGTTGATTCAAGCACGAAGTTATCATTTTTTAGTAATAGTTAATCCAATTATAAAGATGTGATTTTGAAATGTTTGTAAAGTTACATATTCAGGCAAGAATTAGCGGATTTTTCCACTGTGGTTTATCTTGGACTTGTTATTGTCTCTTGCTGCATGATATATTAGGCGGCCGTAGAGTCAATGTTGGCTGGTAAGGACCAAGGCCTGCACTCAAGCCTTCAATTCAAGTTTCTTTCCTTAAATCTGTATAATCTAAAGTAACTTCTGGTGTTCTGCTGTCATGAATGTTTAAACTTAAATTCCGCTCCATGATATGGTGTCCTCTTCAAATCAAACCAACTTAACAATGGAACATTCAAAAGAATTTCCATCTCATATCCTCCCAGACTTTTGACACAATTAAGCATCTGTGCATGCCCATTGTTGAGCCTCTTGCTCTTCCACTGTATCTGGTTTGGCCCAACAGGATATTGTATTAAGTGAGTTGGGAACATCTGTTTTCCCTGCTTCTACCGGTCATTCTTGTTTGACCCTTCAATAATTCTTTTTTGATGATGTATATTTCTGAAATGAAAACTTATATAAGTTGTGATTAGTGAGTGTCCTGTATAGCTACTGCCATGCCCTTTGTTTACTTTACTTATATCAACACATCTTTATAAAACCATTATGAGACACCAGTTTGCCTGCAAATTGTTTTTTCTTTTCTTCTGGTTTAGGTGACAAATCTACAAACCTAATCTAAGACCAAATAACTGACATGTTTGGTTCATTGGTCAGTTTGTTAGTAGGTTTTGATTCCAGACCACTGCTAAACTTATTTCCAAAACCTTTCCCTTTTTCTGGGTGGTTGTGGTGCTTTTTAAGTACAGCAGTTTCAAAATTTTTCCTACTATAGCATACATTAAAATTCTATAGAAAGCAAAATTTAAAGCTGTCAATCTTCTTTTCTCACCTCCTCATGCTTGGTATAAGTTGGACCCAGTCATATGATGTTCAACATGGGAATGCCTTTGTAAAATGATTGCTGCATTCATCTGATGCATACAAGTCTCCAACTTTCTTTGGCTTATTAAGTGATAGCATATGATGCAGGGTTTGTAAGTCTGGACTGTGGTGGCACGAACAATTTTACAGATGAGATAGGCCTTTTCTGGAGTCCTGATAACTACATGTTAAGTGGAGAAATTGCCAATATTTCAGTAGCCAATGAGACTAGAAAACAGTACAAGACACTGAGATTCTTCCCAGCAGATTACAATAAGTATTGTTACACGCTCAATGTGGTTAGTAGGACTAGGTATCTTATAAGAGCGACCTTCTTGTATGGCAACTTTGATAACAACAATGTGTATCCCAAGTTTGACATTTCATTTGGGCCAACCCATTGGGCTACAATAGTAATTTCGGATGCTAATACGATAGAGAGTCAGGAGTTAATATTTTTGGCTACAGATCCTGCCATCAGTGTTTGTTTGTCCAATGCTACAACTGGACAGCCCTTTATATCTACTCTTGAGCTCCGGCAGTTTAATGGTTCCATCTATTTCAATCAATTTGAGAACCAGTTTTTCCTCAGTTTATCAGCAAGAATTAACTTTGGTGCAGAGAGTGATACACCAGTCAGGTATGGGTGGACATTTAAAAATTAGATTGGTTTTAAGTCATCTTTTCCTATGGTAAGTATCTTTAATGCCTGATTGGAATGGGAAAATTGTTCATTGCAGGTATCCGGATGACCCATTTGATAGAATATGGCAGTCAGACTCTGTGAAAAAGGCTAACTACCTTGTTGATGTTGCTCCTGGAACTGAAAAAATATCAACCCGAATGCCCATTGATGTCGGCAGAGATGAAAGGCCGCCCCAAAAGGTGATGCAGACAGCTGTAGTTGGCAGAAATGGATCATTGACATACCGCCTGAACCTTGATGGTTTTCCTGGTTTTGGTTGGGCATTTACATATTTTGCGGAAATTGAAGATTTGGATCCAAGTGATACTAGAAAATTCAGGCTAGTGCTCCCTGGCGACCCTGAACTTAGCAAGGCAGTTGTAAATATCCAAGAGAATGCCCAAGGGAAATATCGACTTTATGAGCCAGGATATTACAACATTTCTCTACCATTCGTCTTATCTTTCAGATTTGCCAAGACTTCCGATTCCACTCTGGGCCCTCTCCTGAATGCAATGGAGATAAATAAGTATCTGAGAAAGAGTGATGGTTCTGCAGATGGTGAGAATGAGTAAATTTCTTAAGCGTGTGCAATATGCATTTCTACTATTAAAAATTCATTAATATAAAAATAAAGATGCTTCGTGCTACTAAAACATCACTCCTGTGCAATGTTTTCTTCTATGCTTCCTGTGGAACTCTATGTTTGATTGGAGAGTTGAGTCTACTGAAGCGAGTGGGTGGTAGTTAGGACTTTCTAAGACAGAAATTGATGGACACATCTAGAACTTGGGGCATGTGATGGTTCTCGTTTGTGCAGTAGTTCCACTTGGCTCCCGTAGTACGCGATCTTTATCTCCAAGGCATGCATGGAGTTTTCTTTTTTCTTTTGCTTAGTAGTAGTTTCCTTTCCCATGGGGATGGAAGATTATAATTGTTCACTTGCATTCTGTGCTTGCCTCCCGGAGCTTGAATAATCTTAATTGCTTACTTGAGTTGCAGGACCACTCCTTGCTGCTGTAACCTCAGCTTATTCATCAGCCGAGTGGGCACAGGAAGGTGGCGACCCCTGTCTCCCGGCTCCATGGTCGTGGGTCCAGTGTAGTTCAGATCCACAACCAAGAGTAACATCAATGTAAATTTTTGCATCTTTCTTCTTCAAAGTTGTAATAACAAGCCCATGAGGTTTCGTTCTGCCATTTCAGTTTGAAACCCAGCGTGGTTATATGTTGCACAAACATGTAAAAGTTTCCACTTTGATGGTTGCAATTTAATACACCTAAAAGTATGATCAATATCTGTAATTTATGGCCATGTTTGTGCTTGTGTAGTAAACTATCAGGGAAAAGTTTGTCAGGATCAATTCCGGCACAGTTTACAAACTTGGATGGCCTAGTTGAGTTGTAAGCTGCGGACTTTATTGATTTATATGTCTTTTCCCTCATCCACAATCTGTTGCTATGGCTTATACGTCCACTGTACCCACTCCTATTCATCGCAGATGGCTGGATAATAACTCACTGAGTGGTTCAATACCTGATTTCTCTGGATGCCCTAACTTGAAAAGAATGTAAGCGTGTTCAGATCTTCTTTGTAGTTTACTATTGTTTTTCCCTAGCGCAACTGATGACTTCTTCTCTGTGGCAGACATCTTGAGAACAATCTATTGACTGGTGACCTGCCTGCTTCCTTGGCAGATCTGTCAAGTTTGAGAGAATTGTAAGTTTTACCGCTGATTGATTCAGTTTTAGCTCTTTCACGAAACTTTAACAAGGAACTTTTGTTTTCTTTTGGAAACTGTTTTAGAGCAGTACGAAGTTCTTACTATTATTATTTTTTCTTGTTTGTCTACAAAGCTTTTCCAAGAAAAATTCTGATGCTTTTATTGCCCACGCGACTGACCCTACTCCTCAGCATTCATTCTTGATGCAAAATGGATATTGATTATGTTTGTATTCACACCTATAGATTAGATTAAATTATTTATGACTCTTCTCATGACTGATTATGCAGGTATGTTCAGAACAATAGGTTATCAGGAGAAGTGCCATCTGCTCTTCTTAATAAAAATCTTGTTTTAAAGTGAGTGTATCTTGTTTTAAAGGAGCTATTAGTTGCTTTAATGCATTTCTACCTTTTGATGAAATTTCTCATCTATGGATTTTGCTCGATGTTCATATATGTATTTCAGCTACACTGGAAACCCTGGTCTCCGTAAGGGGAGCAATGGAGGGAACCATAAGAAGATTATTATAGGATCATCAGTCGGAGCAGCTGTTCTGCTTATTGCTACTATTACCGCCTGCATTTTAATGCCCAAAGGAAATAATTCATCTAAACAAGGTTAGATTCACGCCATTATGACCAAATCTGCATTATGTGTTAGAAAATTTAGTTGGATTGACACTTCTGTTTTGTCTAACTCTTTTCATAGGAAAACTTCAACATGGTTTGCCCTCTCAAAAGCTTGCATCTTCCCTTGGTGACACTGCAGCTGAAGCTGCGCATTACTTCACATTATCGGAGATCGAGGATGCCACAAAGAACTTTGAGAGAAAAATTGGATCAGGAGGCTTCGGTGTAGTATATTATGGTAGACTGAAGGACGGAAAAGAAATTGCAGTCAAAATTTTGACTAATGATTCCTTCCAGGGGAAGCGAGAATTTTCCAATGAGGTACTTACTTTTGAAATATTTTATTCTGTTCCTTCCATGTACACCACCTTCTATGTTCTGATACCGTTCAAACTAGGATGATATATGTTAATTGACAAGGCAAATATCATTCTTACTTGGAAGTTAATTTGAAACATGGAACCGTGAGATTGTGTCTTTATTTTTATGTAGTAGAAAATTGTATTAATCATAAAATCGTGACATCCTTAAAAGATATCAGATCTCTTCTGTGCAATTTGAGCTGCTTGATTGCATTGTATAAGTTCAATTAAGCATAAATTTAGTTTGCCTTGTACTGAATCTTAATGGTAAACCAGGTGTCTCTTCTTTCAAGGATACATCACAGAAATTTGGTCCAGTTTCTTGGATATTGCCAAGAAGATGGGAAAAGTATTCTTGTGTATGAGTTCATGCATAATGGGACCCTTAAGGAGCATCTATACGGTAAGTAGTTTCGTCTTAACTAGAGGCGCTTGCATCAAAGTTTGCTCAAGCAAATACATTGAATATTATGTTATGATAGGGCCTTTGACACATGGAAGAGGTATTAATTGGATCAAGCGCCTTGAGATTGCTGAAGATGCTGCAAAAGGTTGGTTAGCCAGACGCAATTAGCTTTGTTTTCAGAGTTTACACGTGCTTCCCATATTGAATTAACTTATTTTGCTTGGATCAAAATCGAAAAGAAGTATGAAAATGGAACTAGTAACAGGAAGAAATCACCAAATGATTTTGTCGTCTCCCTTGCTTCAGGAATTGAGTACCTTCACACTGGTTGTGTTCCATCAATTATTCATCGGGATTTGAAGACCAGCAATATTCTTCTTGACAAGAACATGAGAGCTAAGGTTTCAGATTTTGGCCTTTCGAAACTAGCAGTAGATGGAGCTTCCCACGTTTCGAGTATAGTTCGAGGAACTGTTGGTTATCTTGATCCCGAGTACGCCTTACTTCTATTCTTTTCTGGTGAAGAGTATACCTCCATTTTCTGGTTATTTATTCCCCCTTTCTTGTTATGCAGGTATTACATTTCCCAGCAGTTGACAGACAAAAGCGACGTCTATAGCTTTGGGGTCATTCTCCTGGAGCTAATATCCGGTCAAGAAGCAATTTCTAATGAAAGCTTTGGCATTAACTGTCGAAACATAGTCCAGTGGGTAAGATCGTCGACAGAGAATATCTCTGAATTTCAAATTTCACCAGTATGTGAATTACAAATTTCTTTATTTAATCCTACCTGGGCTCTGGAAGATGAAAGAGTGGCATGGCAGGGGGACTAATTAGTTTGAAAGGACCAAATATTGGTGAGTTAACTTTTGGTTGCTTCTGTTGGATAGGCGAAGATGCACATTGAGAGCGGGGACATACAGGGAATCATCGACCCATCGTTGCATGACTATGACATCCAGTCCATGTGGAAAATAGCTGAAAAGGCTTTGATGTGTGTCCAACCCCACGGGAGCATGAGACCATCAATCTCCGAAGTTATTAAGGAGATCCAAGATGCAATCACAATCGAGAAAGGAGCAGAAGGTGTCAGAGAAGGGAGTTCGGATGAAATATCAAGGCACTCCGTTCACTCTTCCCTAAACTTGGGTTCGTTGGATTTGGGCGCCAGCGAGCACTATTTGTCCATCGATGACTCCATTGCACGCCCCACTGCTCGATAGAACTTTACCTCTGATCAAGCAGCTCTTATCCTGCAAAGTTTTTGATTGATGAACTTTTTTTGATAATTTTGCTGTCTTATTTGCCTGGATAAGCAACAAATTCTTGATGTAGAGTTACTGTAAATCCCAACCTTCATGGCAGAGTACATATCTTTTGAGTCTTCGACATTTATTTATGGAAATGTCGGACGCATTTCGTAAACAATTCTCCCTCTTTGTTTCATGCACTGTGCCTTTGATTTTATAGCTGATTATGTGGCATTTATCGGCAACTGAGGAGGGGCATCTTTTCGTTAATATTTTCCAAAAAATAAGTAAACAGTAGTTCCTGGATCTATACAGCCATGGGTTATGTGTCCGGAAGCCTAAGATGAGCAATGGGGCAAAGGGGAGAAAACCAGGAAGCCTTTCGTCCCACATCGACGGCAAAGAGCGAGAGGAGACAATAGGTGCAGATAAAAAGAGACCCCCCAGCTGCTATGACATCGCACGCAGTCGTGCGGAAAGCACATAGCTAACTATTCTTTCGTTTTTTACTAAAGAATACCGTGTGCTTGCAGCTACTAAGCGGCATACGCCACTATTTTGAGGGGTTATTACTTTTTGGAAATTATCCCAATCAATTCTAGTTCAATTTTTAACTACGGTGTTAAAGTTTCTTCTGCAGATAGCCTTAGTGTTTGAGGTTATAAGGCTGCTCACGGGTTTTTATTTAAATAAATTTTGTGTTGATTTGGTTGAATGCTTCTTTATTATATTGAACATATATATGTGCTGTAACATATAATATTTTAAATTTTTTTTAACATTTCTACATATAATTGAATATGAAATAACATAATTTAATATACTTTTTTAGAAAAAAATTTATACACATCGCAATTTATACATATTTATGCGTATGTTTTTTACATAAATAATTTAGTTGGTAAAATATATTTGCACATATTGTATTTGTAAATATTATTTGTATTATATAACTTATAAAAAATTATAAATTATAACATTACTTTTTAAATAAAAATAAGGTTTAATCACTCAAAGTGGCCTTCAGGAAATTATTTCGAGCAGTATAGGGGTAAGTGAAAAGAATATTTTTACCCCGTTAAATATGAAATGATTCTTTTAGGGACTTTTTTTTATTATGTTTTATATTTTAGAGGGTTGAGTACGATTTTAAGCATATTTCGTTGGTATAAAATGTATTTAACCATAATATTTACACATGAGAAAAACGTACTAGGAGTAGGATAAATTGTGTTTTTTTTTAAGGGATAGTTACACTACTCATATGAGATTTTGTATAATTATACATAAATTTATGTGGTTTAAAAAATTACATTTAACATCCCTGAGGTTTTTTCACATAACAAATAAGTTATCGTTAGTTAAAATTCATCGAATTTGCTGATATTAAAAAAAAGATAGAAAAAAAATCTAAATTATCCACTGACTAACTTATTACCGACTTATTGCCAGTCAAATAATATTTTTATGATTAAATTATCGTCATATATCTTCGGGCGTTAATACATGCAACGAGATATATTTTTACCGCTATAAGGATAGTTTAATTTGAAAAAATTTATTTGATCTGTAATAAGTCAGTAAATAGTCAATCGATGGTAAATATCAAATTTTACTAAATATTTTTGTTAATAGCAAAAAATTCAGTAAATTTTGACTAACGGAGGAACTTATTTGTTACATGAAAACAAATATTAAAAATTGTAAGTGTAATTTCTCAAATTATATGGGTGCATTATATCTTAGGAAAGGTGAGTGTAATTATTATTTCCTTTTAATTAGTGTTACCGAAGATACGACGTCGTAGTAGGGGTTCCGATAGATATGCAGTCTGGCAGAGGACACGTGGTCTAATAAGGTAGAACAAGTCCACCCCACCAGGGAATCGCATAAATTAGCTGAAACCAACGGTGATGATAACCTAACTTCATATTCCTATTTCCCAATCTCTCAATCTCAGTCGTCGTCTCCTTCCCCATTTCTCCACCCTCCGATCCTTCTCTCGCGCCCAAAATACAAATTCCACAAATCCCCTCACACTCACAGGTGAGCTCTCTCTCTCTCTCTCTCTCTCTCGTTGCAGTTTACTTACACATACCTGTATTATGTATCCCCCTGACCTAGGGTTTGGTTGAATTCGTTAGGGTTTTTTGACCGAATGGCCGACGGACAGTCGTCGCAGGGAGCTCCCGGGAGCCCCGCCGGCGGCAGCCATGAAAGCGGAGGCGACCAGAGTCCGCGCTCCGGCGTCCGGGAGCAGGATAGGTTTTTGCCGATTGCGAATATTAGCCGGATCATGAAGAAGGCGCTTCCTGCAAATGGGAAGATTGCCAAGGATGCGAAGGAGACGGTGCAGGAATGCGTTTCGGAGTTTATTAGCTTCATCACTAGCGAGTATGTCAGTGGACACTCGACTGTTGAGATTGTATGCTGCTTGTTTTGTATGTTTGCAATTGGTGGACTGAATAGAGTGTGTCGGCGGAGTACGGAGTTGCTGGCTTTTTATTTGTTTCTTTCTATTTCCTGTTGTTTGTTTTATTTATTGGTTTTATGGATTCATGTATTCTGCAGGCTCAACTCGTATTCATCATTTATCATGTGTAGGCCAGTAGCTTGCGGAGAGTTTTATTTTGTCTGTCTGATGGACTTTTTATTTGTGCATGTGTTATTTTGAAGAGATATGTGTGGAAGGGGTGATGAATGGCTAATCTTCAATGTCTGTATATGAATGGGAAATTATGTACCAGGTGCTAATTTGTAGGACCTAAAAAACTAATTGTACTTTTGGTGGTTGCAATGTAAAGGGCAAGTGATAAGTGCCAAAGAGAGAAAAGAAAGACAATCAACGGGGATGATTTGTTATGGGCTATGGCTACTTTAGGTTTTGAAGATTACATTGATCCTCTTAAGGTGTACCTCACTAGGTACAGAGAGGTAATTTTGTTATCATTTCTTGTTTTTGGTTTCTCTTGACTGACTTTTGTACAAATTGAACTGTTGCGATGCTATAATGTTGTATTATGTTGCAACTGATAATTTTTGTTTCTCTGGCCTTGCTTTTCTTGGAATGTCTCTTGATGCGGCAGATGGAGGTGAGTTAATGGATCTGGGGCTTTATTTTGCTGGCTATGTTTGTGATATTATTTTTTATCTTAACAATCTGGATGTTATTAATATTCTCAACAGGGTGATACCAAGGGATCAGCCAAGGGTGCAGATGGATCTGGAAGGAAGGATGGATTACAACAACCAATACCTAATTCACAGGTGAGCTGTAGCATAAATCTCATATATGCATTTAGGTTTGGTGGCATAATTTCATAATCGTAATGTTTATGGATTTTGATTTACTGACATTGTTAATTCATTATGTCCTGCAGTGTCCACAGCTGGTTCACCAGGGTTCTTTTCACAAGGCATGAATTATGGAAATGCTCAGGTACCTCAACATCTGTGCTTCTGGGTGTCATTTCATGATCCTGGTATTTGTATCTATTTTACGTATTTGTATGTATTTATGTGCATACACTTCTGCCTCTCAGCAATTTGTGATGGAATGGTTTCATGAACTTTGCCATATGTGCTTCTACATTACCTGGTTAGATGGGACCAAGAGTTATTTCGGGCTGAACCATGATATGGGATCTTGTATGGAAGTTTGAAAATTTTAAAATCCTTAAATCTTGATCACGCGCTTAAAAGATAGCTAATATAAAACAAGAGATTGTCACTGGTTTCGCTGTACAGCTTGCCTTTCATAAATCATAATTCATCACATCTTTTTGGGTCCCCAGTGGCAATCTTTCTAAAGCTAATGAATAACTGCAAGAATATTTGTGGTCTGCCTCTTATTGAAAAGAGAGTTGCCATGCTGACTTTACCTGAGTTCTTATGGTATTATCCCCATAACCTAGGAAAGGAGATCGCTAAAGTTCGTTAACTACTATTTGTGTCCAGCTTGGGAACCGGCATCTTGACATCATTGTTGTCAATTAGTATCTCGACTTCCGAATTATAGTTGCTCCTTAGACGTATGAATTTAGTCTAATGCTGTTTTTGGGTATTTGAATTCCTATCCAGAGTTGGTGGCTTTTGTTCTAACTCCCTTTTTCTTTCTATGTTTTCAGCAACAAGCTCAACACATGATGGTGCCAATGCCAGGCATGGATTAGAACGGGCTCATCTTTGGCCAATGCCACTCCTTCATCCTTTTAGAGAGATCAGCAGAGCTCAAAATGCATTTCACTTCGTCTGTAAACTGTCTCATGATTTTTTTTTCTTTTTGTGCTCGTGTATGTCTGAGCTATAATCTAGTTCCAGTAAAAAGGTTGTAAATTTGGGAGTCTTTCTGGGTACAGAAAATAATGTCGGGCAAGATTGGTAACTTATTGTTCACGTTTAATTTCAGCATAACATTATTATTATGATTATGATTTGTTTCATCTCCTTGTGGCATCTCTGTTCCCTGTTCTGTTGCTACATCAACTATCAAAAGTTAAAAGTGAGACTTAAAAAGAATTTCACATCCACTCTCGTATTTTTCCTTGTATATTTCTATTCTTTTTTGTGGAATTGCTTCAATGTGCCAATTTACTGTCTGCCTGGTGTTTTGCCTTTCTGGTGCTAAACAAAAAATACTCTATCCTGATGAATTTGCAAACTCGAGCATGTAATTTGTTAGGTTCCTTTCTATTTTTGAGTAATTCTGGCGTGATGTTGGGGGTGATAGAATAAGTACTTGTGCGGCACCTAAAGTATGCATCTTGGAAAAGCAACTCTTTTTACTTAATTAATTAGGGGTTACACGGCATTGACAAGATTGCTTTCTCTTAAAGTTTACTATCTCATTCCGTCCATGAATTATGTCCCACTTTGAATAGATTATGCCTCGCTCCGATTTGAAAAGATCTCTTAGCTCAATGGGAAAAGAGTCTTTCTCACTAAGGACACTATCTTCCCTTCAATTGATGCTGTTTCGCTCTTAATCTCTAGGAAATATAATAGAAAAATCTTGGTTTAAATACAATGTTGATATTAAATGCTAAAAAATCGATTTGCCCACATTTTTTTCTTTACTTGGTCCAAATATATATTTTTTAATGTTTTTACTCCCTATTAACACCACGAGCTAGAGCATGTATCAGAAATCACAAATAGCTTATAATACATACAAATTATTTATCAATACAATTCTCATATCAACAATAAAAATCAGCCTATCATTTTATTGAGGGTGGACCACCCTTTTCAATTAAGTAGGCAAAATATTAACACAGTTTGCCCACAATGAGAGGGTTGGAATACGATGAATATCATTGTACCAAATAAAGCAAGCCCATGATATCCCACTTTAGCAAGTTAGTCACCTATGATATTCTTGGATGCTGGCATCTTTTGCCCAAGGTAGACAAAAGGTCAGTATAATAAAACATAGTTGACGATCGAATTCTAGTGGATTCTTAATTAGCTTGATTTGCTTTAAAATTATTTCTTCCGTGAAATATTATATTAGTGAAAATTTTGGAACGATAAATGACTGAGTTTAAAATAAGTTAGGGTCACATAATGACAAAAATCATGTGATTAATCTAATCAAGAAGAGATAAACAAGTGGGACTCCACCTTTTTTTTCTCAACAACCATGCAGTACCTCCCCCACTCTAATGGGCCAAAAAAGGCCCATTTAAGCCCACATCAATTAAAGCCCAAACACGAATCTATCTCATTGCATCATGATCTTACACGTGTCCCAACTTAGCTGCCCACCATTGATAGGATGATGGCGGCTCACACAATAACATTCCCCTAATTGTAGCTTACCGTAATTTTTAAAATAGGTTATTAGTATAATTAATAATTGCTAATTCCGAATTTAAATAAATGACCCTCTTCTCCATCATACTCTGTTTCCACCCATCATCATCATCATCATCCTTATAAGCTCTTTTCCGTAAATACAAACACTTCTCGAACCTGTATATATCTATATGTATATATAATATTAAATTTACCTCCCGAGAAAATAGCAACTGAAGGTGGGAATTGGAAAAGACCTAGAATTCCTGTAACGACGCTGGCAAGATCATTATCTATAAACAACTCTAGGTAACACAAACAGAAAAATAGAACGAATTTTTGATCGGTTTTGAATATGTAGCTTTTCTCGAATTTTTTGTTTTGTTCAGTGAATTTTGCGTTTTTCCCTATCTGGGCTATCGTTATTTGGCGTTTTCTTTTCCTCCTTTGTTCATGTGAAAGAGTCCTGTTTTTCGGTGTATCTTTTTCTCATGGTTGATTTTAATCTATTGAGTTGAGAAGTGATCAGTGTTTGCGGGTTTGATGCGAAGTGACGCCTTTACTGAGTATTTGTTTTCTTCGTATGGGAGTATATTTGTTCATTCGCCGAACTCCAACGAGGCTTTGTACCAATTTATGGTAAATTTGAAGTTTTGAGCCTTTGTAAATTTTGTTCAAATTGTCGGCTTTGTGTGTTGATTTTTTGTGTGTTTGTCCGGTAAGTGTTATAGGATGAGCTCTTTGAAGTCGTTTTTATTCTCTTCACAGTGGCTTAGGGAATGGCAAATCGAGGTCAAAAAAGAACTGAGGCTGTGGATGGATTGCCAGCAGATAAGCGTGCATGTAGTTCGTTAGAATTCAGGCCAAGTTCCTCCAATTCATCGGCTCAAACACCAATGAGCTCTGCTCATGAAGCCCAGGATGCTGATATGGACACATCGTCTTCCACTTCTGGCTCAACTAGATCCGAGGGTGACGGAGAGAAAGAATCTGCATACGGCTCTTGTGATTCTGACAATAGCATCCATGATTACTACAGGCATCGATCAATGAGTGACCAAAGCAAGTTCAAGAAAGTGCTGTCGAGTTTAAGTGAGGAGGTGGAAGAATCAGGGCAGTTGGCTCTACTCACAGAGCTGTGCGAGCTGCTATCCTTTTGTACTGATAGTTCTCTATCGAGCCTAATGGTGGACTCATTTTCTCCGGTACTTGTCCGATTGGCAAGGGATGAGAGCAACCCGGATATAATGCTCCTGGCTATAAGAGCTATAACTTACTTGTGTGATGTTAATCCCCGATCATCAGGCTTTCTTGTGAGACATGATGCGGTTCCTGCCCTTTGTCAAAGATTGATGGCAATTGAATACTTGGATGTGGCAGAGCAAGTATGATTGTAACTCATGTTCATACATGTTTAGTTTGTGTACTTGCCAGTATGTTTGCCTTGTGGTTTTGTACAATTCAAGCTTTCACTTTCTCTTTTTCAAATTCTAATTTCTGTTTCCGATGTAGTGTCTGCAAGCATTGGAGAAAATATCACGTGAACAGCCACTTGCTTGCTTGCAATCGGGCGCAATAATGGCTGTTTTAAGTTATATTGATTTCTTCTCAACTAGTGTGCAGGTATTCTCCAACATTGGCGTAGATCAAATATTTTTCAATTATGAAATATATGTTCCATTTACGATTATTTTGATTCTGAAGTCTCCGTTCCTTTTTAATTTTGCCATGTGTTTGTTTTCTCAGAGGGTTGCACTGTCTACTGTGGTCAATATATGTAAGAAACTATCTTCTGAATCTCCTCCACTTTTCATGGAGGCAGTTCCAATTTTGTGTAACCTTCTCCAGTATGAGGATAGACAGGTAATTGTCCTGCAAAGTTTTCTTCCTGAATAATTCTCTCTTGGAAACATTTTGAGTTCTGTTTTTTGACCTTAAATTTTTTTTTCTTTAGCTTGTTGAGAGTGTGGCCACTTGCTTGATTAGAATAGGGGAGCAAGTATATTGTTCTCCAGAAATGTTGGATGACATTTGTAAACACGGGCTGGTTCAGCACATTCTGCATCTAATAGGCTTAAATAGCAGAACCACACTTTGTCAACCAACATATATTGTAAGGAGAATTCTGTTTATGTTCCTTGACAGTTTGAGAATCCTACTGCCTTTAAAGTTCTCCAATTTAAGTTATTTGAACTATAAATTTCATTTTTCATTGGCAGGGATTGATAGGATTACTTGTCAAGCTGGCCGCTGGCTCTATTGTTGCTTTCAGGACACTTTTTGAGCTCAACATAAGCAACACAGTGAAGGACATGCTATCCACTTATGACCTGTCTCATGGAACACTTTATGTTTCCATGGTGGATGGGCATCACAGTCAGGTTCGTCAGTTTGATCTCTCTTGCCCTGTGTGTCTCTCTGACACAAACATAAAAATGGACTAACTAACTCTTACTATAGTATGTTTGAACTCGATTTTGTTTTTGTCTCTTCTTGGCTATAGACACGAGTCTCTGTTTCCTGTGTGCCTTGGTAAAAAATATGCACTACTGCCTGTAGTTGGGTTTGGAATGCTAACAGTAAGTGAGGTAGTTGAATATTTGAAGGAACATAAAGGATCATTGCATTCCACGAGTGAAGAGCTTCGAGACAATTTTGGAACTTATTAATTTTTTGATGAGAAGTTCATCTAATGGATGGACTTCATCTTGCTGATTTTGTATGAAGTGTTCTTCCTCTTGTTTAACCTTTGGAATACTTGCATAGAAAAGTGCTTAAGATGCAGATCCCAAATTTTTACTCTGCGAAACCTCCCATTGCTCCTAAAGAGTTTCAGCAATTAATAATGAAAGGAGCAATTCCGAGTTCCATGCTTAGTTAGAATCAGTAGAGGCCGTAGAAGAAATTCTCCCCCACTATCTCCAAACATCTTAACAATTGTCTGCAAATATGCAATGCATGTATATGTGAGAACACACACAGATACAGACATTTATTGGGGCTTCAGATTGCTTAAATAGAGGGTCTGCAATATGAAAGTTTTAGATGCATTCAGTAGCATTTATACTTGGATCATGCATCATTTGTAAGATACGGCTTCTTTTTGATCTTATTTCTTAGATACACGAGTTTTGAAGTTGCTGAATGAGCTTCTCCCAGCAATTACTGAAAACAGGATGGTGAACAAAAGTCAGACAAAGAACTTTTTCTTTTGAGCCATCCTGATACTCTGCAGAAGTTTGGAGTTGATCTACTTCCTATCTTGATTCAGGTTGGTGCCTCACATGTCTTACTTGAATTGTTTGTCCACATGTTTCCCTCCTCAGTCTTTTACTTGTCCTTTTCATCTGCAAGCAGGTGGTAAATTCTGGTGTGAATCTGCTTATATGTTACGGCTGTCTATCTGTTATCAATAAGTTAGTTCGTTTCAGTTCATCTGGTGCGCTTCATAGTTTGCTACAAACTGCTAACTTTTCAAGGTGAAAGGGGTTTCTTCTCTATCCTATGGTTTAGTTAGCTGTCAAGTCCTCCTTTCTTTTCTTTTCTTTTTTTTTGGTTTCATTTGATCTTCTGATCTAAAAGCTGGATCAACATCTACTGAATGTCAGCTTTTTGGCTGGAGTGTTTACAAGGAAGGATCGTCATGTGATAATTTTGGCCCTTCGGATAGTTGATACTATAATGCTCAAGCTTCCACATGTTTACTTGAATTCCTTTGTCAAAGAAGGTGTCCTATTTGCCATCTATGCGCTACTTTCTCCAGATAAAGATTTGAAGCACTCTCCGGTTTTTGATGGCATCAAGATGGAGAATGATGCAACTCTAAGGTCAGTTACCCGTGATGTCCATAGATGCCCATGTTTCACATTTGATACAGGACAATCTGCAAGATCTCCAGAATATGGAACGTGCAAGCTTCAGAAAGACACTGTTCAGAATCTTGCAAAGCATATATGGCATACTTACTTTGAAACAGAATCAGTGAACCCTGAGAAAGGAGTAACTGATATTCTTCAGAAGCTCAGAACTTTATCCAGTGCTTTAACTGCTCTGGTGAACAAATCCTTGGAAGAGCAACATCTAGCCAACAGGAAACAGAGATTTATGATCTTTTGCACCAAATCATGTCTGAGCTTAATGACAAAGATTCTATCTCCACTTTTGAGTTTGTGGAGAGTGGAATCATAAAAGCATTAGTTAATTACCTATCAAATGGCAGGCATATTGTTGGACGGGAAAATAATAATGCAGTAAATAACTTGTGCATAATGGAGAAAAGATTTGATGTGTTTGGACGGCTACTATTATCCTGTGCAAACACCGCACAAGAGGAATTTCCACTTCTGATACTAGTAAGGAGACTACAAAGTGCTCTCTCATCTGTTGAAAATTTCCCTGTCATCTCAAGCCATACATCCAGGCGGAGGAACTCTTATGCCACCGTTCCATATGGGCGTTGCACTTCGTACCCATGTCTCAAAGTTCAGTTTGTGAGGGAGAAAGGGGAGGTCTCTCTACGTGATTATGCTGATGATGTTGTGAATGTTGACCCATTTGTGTCTCTGGAAGAAATTGAAGGATATCTGCGGCCTAGAGTGATTAATGGTAAAACCAAGATTTTGAGGTCAGAGTCTAAGGATTCAAAGGAGAAAGATAGTTCATCTTCTCATTCACCGTCAGATTCAAGCACTTGTCCGGCCAAAAGTATAGATGTTATACAGTCCACAGAAATGCTAGTTGATTTTCACAAACTGCAGGTTTATACTTGTCTACAACAATTCTAGCTGACTAACTTGTTATCCTTTTCCAGTGGCTTCTTGAACATGAAATTAAACATTTATTTGTCCATCTACCATACAAGTTTGCTTCTAACAGTTCTTACTTTCTTTGCAGGACAAAGAATCGAATTTGTTGTTGTCTTCACCAGCAGATACATCCAGTTCCTCACAAAGAATTATGGAGTCAGCAGATGTAGCTGATGTTCAAACAGTATGTTTGTTCTTTCCTTGTCATTGCTAGATATTGTCTACCAGTTTTTTTTTTTTTTTTTTTTTAATTTCTTTTCCACTCATTTTGCTCCCACTATTTCTTGATGCGGCAATTATTTTTCCTTGCTTACCAGTTTTCTCTTCTCCTCTCACAGTCTGTTCGATTATATGGCTGTTTATTCATAGTATTACATGAAACATATGTAATTTCTACCTGATTTATCTACATAATTCATTATAAGGATCCTCTTGAGCGAAAGGACCATGACCCCCTTCAAGAGGATGGTGGTACCAATTTAGATCATCCAGGATGCAGCGATTGTGAAGATACTTCACCGAAGTTGTTATTTTACTTGGATGGCCAGCAGCTGAACTGTAAATTGACACTATATCAATTGATTCTAAATCTGCAAACTGAGACAGACCATGACAATATTTCAAGTCCGAGCTTGTGGAATCGTATTTACAAGTTGACTTACAGAAGACATGTTACAACCAGAGCAAGACATCCCAAGCATAGTCATGATGAGGCACAATGTTCTCTTTCAACAAAAAAGAGCTTCGTTCTTTCAGTACACTCCATATATCTCTCCCATGTTTGCTTTGAAGTTGACCTTGAGAAACTGGGTCCTACATATGATATATTGTCCCTTCTTAAAAGCTTGGAAGGAATAAACAGATTGAGATTTCATCTAATGTCTCGTGAAAGAACATGTGCATTTGCTGAAGGAAGAACAGATTATTTGGATAAGTTAAATCTGGCGGTTTCCGAAGTCCCCCAAAATGAATTTGTCAACAAGAAGTTAACAGAAAAACTGGAACAGCAGATGCGGGATCCTATGGCTGTCTCTGTTGGGGCCATGCCTGCATGGTGTACCCAGTTAATCGCTTGGTGCCCTTTCTTATTTGGTTTTGAAGCAAGGTGCAAGTATTTTCATCTGGCAGCATTAGGCCGATCGCCAGTTCAAACTTATTCCATGTCTCATGGTAATGCTGGAGGTTCTGGTGGCAGGCAGCAAAGCCGCAGGAAAATTTTGGTTCATCGAAATAAAATACTAGAATCTGCTGCACAAATGAAAGAACTCCATGCCCATCAAAAGGCTCTTTTTGAGGTGGAATATGATGAAGAGGTGGGTACTGGTCTTGGTCCAACATTGGAATTCTATACATTGGTCTGCCAGGAGTTCCAGAGAAGTGGCTTAGGTATGTGGAGAGATGACACTGTTTCACTTCAGTGCACAGCAGTTTCAGACACTGAGAATTCGAGATTTCTGGTGTCCCCTTTTGGACTCTTCCCACGCCCTTGGTCACCCTTGCTCAGCGCATCAAGTGGTGCTGTATATTCAGAAGTGATTAAAAAGTTTCTCTTTCTGGGATATATAGTTGCTAAAGCTCTTCAAGATGGTAGAGTTTTGGATCTTCCGTTATCAAAAGCATTGTATAAACTCATCCTTGGGAAGGTATCATGGTATTGGTAGTGACTATTAGGGACATTATGATTTTTACCAATTTTCCATTTGTTTTAGCTTTTCCATTGTCCTTTATGTAGGAACTTAGCCTGTACGACATCCAGTCATTTGATCCTGCATCTGGTAGGGCTCTTTTAGAGTTTCAGGCTGTTGTCGAAAGGAAGGAGTATCTGAGGTCTCTATGTAAAGAAGAATCACCTGATGTTGATGTATGCTTGCGGAACACGAAAATTGAGGATCTCTGTCTTGATTTTACCCTTCCTGGGTATCCGGATTATGTTCTTGTACCTGAGACTGATTCAACGATGGTTAGTTTTTGCAGTCTTCCTCAGTTTTCACTGTCTGATATTTTAGATTGATAAATCCACTCATTCATTTCTTTTAAGTGGTTTTATAGGTAAATCTCTATAATTTGGAGGAATATATTACACTCATGGTCGATGCGACAACAAAATCTGGAATCGCTAGACAAGTGGAAGCATTCAAGTCAGGTTTTGATCAGGTTTGTTGTGCCAGATTATGGGTGGTCATTTGCCTTAAGTTCTTAGAGATGCTCTGCATTCTAATGTCCTTATGAGAAAGAACTTTTGTGTTTGCTATTGCTGCATTCGTCTCTGTTTCTATCTCAAATCTCTTATGATTTTATCGATTGAAAAGTAAATATTATTCTAATCCTGTGTTTCATTTAATTGCTTTCAGGTCTTCCCCGTTAGACATCTGAAGGTCTTCACAGAAGAAGAATTGGAGCGCTTACTATGTGGAGAACATGTGCTATGGAATGTAGGTGTATTTATGCTTTCTGTTAGCTCTAACTTAATGTTGCAAAATGCATGATTTTTCATTTGGCGAAGAGCTGAAAGCCCCCTTTTTTCTCTTTTCTTTTTAATTTTGAACAGTCAGAGGATCTCTTGGATCACATCAAATTTGATCATGGTTACACAATTAGCAGTCCTCCTATCGTAAATGTCAGTAAAAATCTATTGGTTGCTTTTTTCATTTAAGATCTGAGTTTCTTTTAGATTTCATCTCATGGATATCTAATGATCAGTTGCTGGAGATCATGCAAGAGTTTGATCTGGAGCAGCAAAGAGCATTCTTACAGTTTGTGACTGGGGCACCCCGGCTTCCAACTGGGGGGCTTGCTTCTCTCAACCCTAAGCTTACGATTGTTCGGAAGGTCAGGATAAAGATATAGCTCGTTTTCCTGTTGCCTTTTATATTTTATTGACTGAGTAATGAATTTTCCATTTTCTGCTTTTCCAACAGCATTGTAGCAAGGGGATAGATGCTGATTTGCCGAGTGTGATGACATGCGCAAATTATTTGAAGCTTCCTCCTTACTCTTCAAAAGTTCACCTCATTCTTTTCTTAGTGATTTTTCCTCAGATTTTTTTGTAACCGGCGAGAACATTTAGAATTCAGGTGTTTACTTTGCAGGAAGTCATGAAAGAGAAGCTCTTGTATGCCATAACTGAGGGACAGGGATCATTCCACCTTTCATAATCTCCCATATCGTGATGGTACCAGGTATATAACATGTGAATATGGATTTAGGTTAGCTGATGATGTACATAACGTGGGAAGCTGGTTTAGCTGCTGAGTAGCCGTAGCAGTTGGAGAGCGAATTGAGCTGGAAAGAGACGGAAGCTCTTCAGTTGTCACTCTAGTTGCAAAATGTGTATATATGGCGTTCACTAATTAACACGAGTAGACCAGGTTGGAAGGTGAATGTGTAGGGGCACGAAGACTGTACAGCTTTTCTTTCAATCGTTATAAATAGATGCGTTTCAATAATTTAAAAGCAATGGAAAATAATCTCTCTGATGTTGCTCGGTGTGCATATGTGTGACGGGTGGGGGCGTGCCGGCCTGCGCCTGCATGCCTGCTTGTGTGTGGATTGCTTCAATGCTTTTCCACTGTATATACATTGATGTTGATTAGCCAGTGGATGTACATATTACACTCTATGGATCATTAAATATGTTGAATGTGTGATATGATGTATGTAGCTTAAGGCTTGTGAGTTTGCTCAAAAAATGAGTGTAATTTGAGTGCGTAAGAGTAAGTCCGCATAGTCGATTATGAGCTGAAATTGATGGTTGGAATGAATGGGTGTCCGACTTGCAACAATACGGAGAAAAGCATTATTATACATGTTATACTTGCCTTGTACTTTTTTTTATTTTTTTTATTTTTAATAATTAAACAGAGGATATTTCTTGGTTTAAATAGTATAAGTTTGTCCCCATAATTAATTTTTTTATTTATTAATATTGCTTCTTATGGGAGAATTACGATTTTTGGCTCCATATTTAACCATTTATTCAATTTTATTCCTTAAACTATCAGACTTGACAATATTAATACTTAAATTGATCATTTTTTAATAATTTTGGTCCCGTTCGGTAATTTATCGAGGCAGCATTAGAGGGAAAATAACTTGTATTTTCTTGAATTGAAACTCGATTGATTTGTGAAGTTGGCTAAAAATATCAACTATAGTTACTTTTGTTTAAGTTTGAAGGTTTTAATCGAAAATAAATCGGGAAAAAACCTCCTTTTATATAAGGTATTTATATAATATAAGTTTTATCCTTCTAATAAATATAAATATGTAATAATATTCTCCAATATAAGATATAAATTATTGTCTAATTTATAGATCATATTTCCAGCAGAATACTTTTATAAGATAATTGATATATACAATCTGTGGGGATATAAATAAATTTATGAATGGAATAAATGTATGAAATAAATAGTTTTAGTATATGAGTCCTTTTTTTTTTTATAGATATGCCAGAAGAATTGAATAAAAAATTTTCAATTTACTTATTTATTAGTCTGATAAATAGTAATAAAATCTAAAAATTGAAAATGACAAAATTGCAGAATGTCTCATTAATAATAAATATTAAATTAATTATAAATTTACAACATTTATTTATTTTTGGATGTTTTAATATATTTAGATTTCTATTATATATTATTTAGCAAAAATATAGCATACAAATACAACTTACTGTGCGTATGCACACACCAAAATATATCCTACCATTTCATTTTAATAAACTCAAGTTTACCTTCAAATTTGAATAAAAATAGTAGAACTTGGCATTTTTTATTTTTTTTATCAATTTTATAAAGCAGCTATGGAGTCCCTCCGATGCTGCATCCGTCAATTCTAACAGTAGGGACCAGAATCATTAAAAAAATAAATTAGTTTTGAAAATTAATATTATCAAATCTAATAATTTGAAAATCAACACTAAGTAAGTGATTAAGTATAGAGACTAAAATCGTAATTCTCCTACCCCTTTTTCTTAATTTTGTTGGAATGTAGTGAAGTTAAATTACAAAATTTAATCGTTTCGTTCAATTTAATAAAAAAAAGAATTTAAAATAATATCAACTGCAAGATGATATCATTGAATTAATTTTTATTTAAAAACTCTATTATTGAATATATTTTTTTTTCATTTATTGTTTATAGTAACAATTAAAGTAAACTATATTTCAAGAAACGAGCATCATACTATTTATTTATTTTGATTTGTTGTAATTACAAATACCTTATACTCTTAAAAAAATGACTGGTCAAGTCGATATTTAAGGATCTCTTGCGAAAATTTAAAGTTATGAGATTATTATGTAAGTATCTTTTTATTTGAAATATAGATTATTATTATGCATATCATTTTTAATATCTCAAGCTTGAATATTTATTATTTTTGCAAGTATTTCGTAGTTTTTTAATTCCAAAGGGCAAAGTTGTACCATGCAAAGAAATCTTCAGCTTAGCTAAACCCTCATCAGTATAGAGTAAAACCCTAATTTCCACTATTTCTCACTGTGACGCCGCTTTTCTCTCATCCTCTCTAATTTAATGTTGTAGATTTCTTTCTCCGCAAATATTTGATTGTTTTGTTGTTTCCCGAAGAGAGTGAGAGAACGTGTTCGGATAGAGGAGAAGAAGACGTAGAACTAAGAGCTCGATTTCACTTGAGGTTTGGTTTTTTGCTTTTCAGTGAGTTTTTATATCTCAGTTCCTGTTTGAGTTGTTGTAATTGCTTTATGGGATTTTATGTTTGGGGCTTATTGCGCTTCTTCATGGGGCGGATTTCGTAAGGTTCTCTAGGGTTTCTTTGGTTATCATGATATTTTCGTTTTTGGAGGGGAATGGTAATGGTTCTGTGTATGTGAGACATTCCGATTAAAAGCATTCTGAGTAATGCATATGATTCATTATGTTGGATTTGTGAGATAACTCATTGCATATAGCTATTATCTGAGAGAGATCCATATGCGTTATATTTACTCTCAATTTTCAAGTGAAGAAAATATTGGTACTGCCGTTATAGAAGGGGTGCCCTTATCCAGGGCCATTTGGGAAGGGTCTGAACTGGACCTTTGGTTATAATGTCAGATTAAAAGACGAAAAAGGAACAATTTTAACCCTACTCTTCTCCTCACTCCAGCTGCGCAGACTATTTAGGTATATCTCTTCCTGTTCCTTCTTCTTGTCGGCCTTCTACTTTCTTGTTCTTTCATTCTGGTTATTTTGATTTTGTATTTCTTCCTCTCCTTTCCGGGTCTGACTTCTTCTCTTCCGTTCTTCCTCAATCTTTTCATTTGTTTTTTTTTCTCCCAGCAGTTTTATACTCTTATAGTCTATTTTTCTTCTTCTTCTTCTGCTGCTGGAATTGTTTTTGCTCAGGTGTTGCTCTATTTGCTGCAAGGAAAAAAATCAATTTGCTGAAATAAATAGCAGAATGGCTAAAACTTTTCAGAGATTACTTGAAAAAGTGTTGATTTTGCTGAATATTGCTCAGTTTGCTACAGGAAAAACCTGAATTAGCTGAATATGATTATGTAACTTTCTTTATGTGAATTTATTGTGTTACAGTGTGAGCCAAGTATTTCCTTTTGTTATCTATATATTACAATGTTTGTTGACAGCTACTAATGGTGTAAACATGCAACTCTTTTCTGGAATTATGCACCTTCTTTGATGCTCGCTGCATCTTTAGCCATGAGCCTTAGCAACTATGGTTGCAGCAACTAAATTACTGCAACCCCCTTGAAAGGGTTGAGAAAAATGGATTAGAATAAAGGGAATTATTTTTTAAAATCAGTGAGAAATATGCTGGTTTCCAATATGAAGTTTGTGCTATTTTCTGTCTGTGAAGTCAGTTTCGCCATGCACAAGTCGGTCCGAATGCCCTTAATGTTGCAACAATATTGTTTGCTTTTGGTGTCTTGCTTCAGGCAGTTGATCTTTTTTTGACTGATTTCCAGGTTTTTGTTCTTTCAACAGACTAGTCTATTGCTTCAAGAAGAAGGAACAATCATGCAGACAATGCAGCAATAAATGGTACAGGGATGGAAGATGATGATCCTGTGGCTTCTGGGTCTGAATATGAATCTGAAGATGTGAAATTAAGCGAGCCTTCAAAGACAGCCGTGTACAACGAGGATGGCTTGCTTGATAAACTTGGAGATATTAGCTGGCCCGAAAATGTGGACTTCCAACACAAGCTTTCTGTTGATATTGACCAGGAGCAAGAGCTGGATGTGAATGATGACCTCACTCGAGAGCTCGCTTTCTATACACAGGCACTTGAGGGTGCAAGGCAGGCCTTTATGAAGTTTCAATCAAAGGGGCTGCCTTTCTTGAGGCCTTCTGACTATTATGCTGAAATGGTAAAATCTGATGCACACATGGAGAAAGTGAAGGGCCGTCTCTTGGCAGAGAAGAGAAAAATTGAGGAGGCTGAGGAGAGAAGGAAGGCAAGGGAGAACAAAAAGTTAGCTAAGGAGATACAGGTGCAGAAGCAAAAGGAGAGGGCCAAACAGAAGAAAGAAGAGATAGAATCTGTTAAAAACTGGAGGAAGCAGAGGAAGCAGAGTGGGTTTGCTGGGGGTGATAAAGATGGTGATTTTAGTTTGGCCTTTGAAGATGGAAAATCATTTGAGAGATCAAGCAAGAAGAGGCCAGGAGTGGCTCCTGGAGATCGTTCTGGAGGTAAGGCAAAACAAGGTGGTGGGAAGGGGAAGAAAGGATTTGATAAAAAGAGGAAGGATAGGGACTATAGGGATTCCAAATTTGGATTCGGAGGGAAGAAAGGATTGAAGAAGCAGAACACTTCAGAGACCACGAATGATTTCAGAGCCTTCAATAAAAGCAATTTTCGCATGCAAAAGAAACAGAAAGTATGAGATACTTATATCTGTTCCCTTCCACCTTACAGGGAAAGGATAATCCAAGGGATGGATTACACTGTCCAAGTGCTTTATGTAATGCCTTAGAATTTATGATGATCTTGATGGCTTCTTGTGACCAGTTTAGCCGCCTATTTTTGATCCAAGCATACATAAGCTGTTATTTGGTTGAGTTCCATTTATTGGAAACGTTATTATACTTCTAGCTCTGTTATCTATGCCTTGTCAACTATAGTTTTGTTTGTACTTCACTCTCTTGCAGGCTATTAGCTGTGAAATTTGAATTTCAGAACTCATGTATTCCTACACTTGCCATCCACCAAGAAGCCAGTTTAGATTTCTCTGTCTGAATTCTTTCCCTGGGTGTCCACTCAAAAATTGGTATTCTTCCTGTGCTTGTTCTTTAGCACAGAACCATTCTACCGCTGGTCTGTTATTTCTTATTCTCTCTTCGTTTTCTCTGTTTCTGTGTAGTTTGATTAACAACATACTGGTTGTGGGATCACTGGGTGGATCAAATTTTGTCTGGCTTTTGTCACTCCATAATTGCCCATTGGAGAAATCTTATCCGTGTCTCATTCGTTTCATTTTCAGCATCCTTGTGATTGTTACATATGCTCTCATCCTTCCTTATATGTTTCCCGGGTTAAATCCAATTTATCATCTATGTGAAATGTCTAAATATCTCTTTTAGAAAAGAATGAGCAAATTATCTCTTGTGTTTCCAAAAATAAAACAAATTATCCTCTTATCAAGGTTTCAATAAGAGTAATTTGTTTCATTTTTCAAAACATATGAAATAATTTATTTTTTTATTTTTAACAGGGATTTTTATACTTATTTTATATCACATGGGATAAATTGTATATTTTCCTATGTTTCCTAGTTTATCATTCCCTAAATATCACCAATGATTTCCCTACTCTATGCTAAAATTCAGCAGATAAAAGTATATATTGACCAGCTAAATAATTGAGCATTCTCTAATATTTTATACTTATATGTAAATGTAATATATGTAAAAATAATTGTAACAAAATATTACTTCTGAATTATAGTTATAGAATAAAGAGTAGCTATTTATAAATGAAAAGTTGGTATATTTTTACCTCCTATATATAGAGTGAAGCGCAAACCATTGCTATATTATTTTCAAAGTATTTGAATAAAATGTTTTTAAAAAATAAATACAATAATAATATTAATATTATCTCATGTATAAAAAGTAAAAAAAGTATAAAGATGATAATTTGTCATTCATCATCTATTCAATGATTATAATTTAAAAATAATAGTTTAACAATACAATTATAGACCGGCCTTGGTCCAACATTGGAATTCATACGTTGGTTTGGCATGACTCATGAGTCCCAGAGAAGTGGCTTAGGTATGTGAGATGACACTGTCCCACTCTCCAAAATTGAAAGTCGCGCGGGAAGAGACATGAACGGAGGAATTGCTTCAACTCAATGTTTTCTCCCAAGGACGTCGTATCATCTTCCCGTCGGTTATTCTGCAAATACGTTTATGCAGACCCATTCTTTAGCTCACTCACCAAAGTCTCAGCTTTTCCCTCAAAATCAGTCACGGAGTTCCACATACGCTCTTCTTTTGATGTCCAGATACAGACGCAAGTTCGTCATGACAACCATTGTCAAAAGGCTGGAAATTTATCGGAAGGAGCTGAACTTGGGCTTTCTCAGAAGTATGATCTTTTGATTGAAAAGTACCGATTTTCCCGTTCTGGTTTTGAGGCCAAACAGTTTCATTCAGATGTAATCAAGAATGGGTTCGTTGGCGATCTTTTTATGGCCAACACCCTCATCAATGTTTATGCTAGGAGTGGAGATTTGGTCTCTGCTAACAATGTGTTCGATGAAATGCCAGATAAGAATTCCGTTACCTGGGCGTGCTTGATTACTGGGTATACTCAAAATGAGATGCCTGAAGATGCAATTGCAGTTTTTGGCAGAATGGTGTCTGCAGGGTTTATTCCAAACCATTATGCACTTGGAAGTGCTTTAAGGGCTTGTCAGAGATTGGGAGCTGAGGGGTTAAAACATGGGGTGCAAATTCATGGTTTAGTCTCGAAAACCCGTTATGCATTTGATGTGGTCGTGTGCAACGCCTTGGTCTCCATGTATGGGAGCTGCATTTTGGGTTCCACTGGTAGTGGTCGAGCCTCTTGTGTTTTTGATGGAATTGAAAATAAAAATTCCATATCCTGGAATTCTATCATATCAGTTTACTCTCAGAGAGGGGATGTGGTTTCTGCTTTTGATCTTTTCTCTCGTATGCAGAAGGAGGGTTTAGGGTTTAATTTTAGGCCTAGTGAGTATACATTTGGCAGCTTAATAACTGCTGCAGCTGAATCCCTTAATGTTGATCATGGTTCCCTACTGCTCAAGCAGCTCCTGGCAAAAGTCGAGATGTATGGGTTTGTAGAAGATTTATATGTAGGTAGTGCTTTGGTGAGCAGTTTTGCAAGGCTCGGTTCGATAGATATTGCCAAGAGTATTTTTCAGCAAATGGGCACAAGAAATGCAGTGTCCGTGAACGGTTTGATGGTTGGATTAGTGAAGCTTAAGCAAGGGGAAGAAGCAGTGGAGGTCTTCTTGGATACTAGAGACATGGTTAAACTAAACTTTGATAGTTATGTTCTTCTTTTGAGTGCCTTAGGCGAATTCTCATGTCTAGAAGAAGGGAGGAGGAAAGGGAAAGAGGTGCACGGGTATCTCATACGAGCAGGGATAGGTGATTCAAGTATTTCTATTGGGAACAGTTTGATTAATATGTACGCCAAATGTGGTGCTATTGAAGATGCTTGTTCTGTTTTCGACTTGATGTTTGAAAAAGATTCAGTTTCATGGAGTTCCATGATCTCTGGGTTTGACCAAAATGAGTGTTTTGAAGATGCATTGTTGAGTTACCATACTATGAAGAGAATAGGATTAATGCCTTCAAATTTCACACTAATCAGCACCTTAAGTTCTTGTAGTAGTCTAGGCTGGATCAGGATGGGTGAGCAAATACATGGCGAAGCAATTAAGTTGGGACTGAATTGGGATGTTTCGGTATCAAATACCCTTCTTTCACTATATGCTGATACTGGATATGTCACTGAATGCAGGAAAATATTCTCCATTATGCATGATCGTGATCAAGTGTCATGGAATTCAATAATCGGGGCGTTCACTGATTCAGAGTCATCCATTGTCGAAGGCACAAGCTATTTCATAGAGATGATGCGAGCTGGAAGGACTCCTAATAGTGTAACCTTTATTAATATTCTTTCGGCAGCAGCACATCTTTCTTGTGTTCAACTTACACATCAGGTTCACACTCTGGTTTTAAAGTATTGCCTTACAGATGATAAGGCAGTTAACAATTCTCTGCTCACTTGCTATGGGAAGTCTGGAGAAATAAATGACTGTGAAAGTATTCTCCAGAATGTCGGAAAGGGATGATGTCAGTTGGAATTCCATGATCTCAGGATACATACACAGCGAGCATTTAGTAGAGGCCATGGACTTAGTCTGGCATATGTTGCATAATGGCCGAAGATTAGATTCCTTCACCTTTGCTACTGTCCTCAGTGCTTGTGCTTCTGTTGCAACACTGGAGCATGGCATGGGGGCTCATGCTTGTGCCACTAGAGCTGGTTTGGTATCTGATGTGGTTATTGGCAGTGCACTTGTTGACATGTATGCCAAATGCGGAAGGATAGAGTATGCTTCAAGATTTTTTGAGTTAATGCCTCTCCGAAATGTATACTCTTGGAACTCCATGATATCTGGCTATGCACGTCATGGTGATGGGCACAAAGCATTGGAGATGTTTTCAAAGATGAAACTAGAAAACCAACAACCGGATCATGTGACTTTCATTGGTGTCTTATCAGCTTGTAGCCATGTGGGATTGGTCAGTGAAGGATATGACCATTTTGAGTCCATGAGGAAAGTGTACAACCTATCACCTAGAATTGAGCACTTCTCATGTATGGTTGACCTCCTTGGCAGAGCAGGTGAATTTGATAAGTTACAGGACTTCATAAATGGAATGCCAATAAAGCCCAATGTTCTAATATGGAGGACTGTTCTCGGTGCTTGTGGCCGGGCAAATGGCCGGCTGCTCGATTTGGGCAGGAGGGCTGCTCAAATGATAATGGAATTGGAACCACAAAATGCTGTGAACTATGTGCTCCTTTCTAACATGTATGCCTCTGGAGAGAAATGGGAACATATGGCTCAGGCACGGCATGCCATGAAGGCAGCAGCAGCTAGAAAAGAAGCCGGTTGCAGTTGGGTCACCATGAAAGATGGGATACATATTTTCATCTCTGGAGACAAAACACATCCTGATACGGATGCAATATACGAAAAGCTTGGTGAATTGCACGGGAAAATAAAGGCTGCTGGATATGTTCCCCAGATAAGATATGCACTTTACGATCTGGAACTGGAGAACAAGGAGGAGATCTTGAGCTATCACAGTGAGAGACTTGCAGTTGCCTTTGTGCTTATGAGGAAATCAGAACTGCCGATAAGGATTATGAAAAATCTTCGAGTTTGTGGGGATTGTCATTCAGCCTTCAAGTACATATCAGCCATCGTTGGCAGGCAGATTGTGTTGCGTGACTCCAACAGGTTTCATCATTTCGGGGATGGTAAATGTTCCTGTAACGATTACTGGTGATTTTTAGAAGCATTGCCATTCTTGAGCTACAGCTTTGCTTATTTGGAGCCAACTGTGGGAAGACGAGGGGGAGACACTTTGCTAACTTTTACCAAACAAGGTGAGTAGAAATGTTGATCTTATTGCTTGTATTATGTATTATCTTCATTAATTTTTATGAAGACAGCCTGAAATTACATTGAAGAATCACAATTTCCATTTTTCAGAGAAAAGGAAATCAGTTTTTCTTGGGGGTCTTCGAAGAATTCCTATATTCTGGTATTGAAATGAGTCAACTCCACATAAGTTTGATATGACTTCACCAGCGTAACTTTTCCCTGATTTAAGAAGTTTATTGGCTCATCACCATATTCCAATATAACGATTACATCTGAATTTGCCTCCACCTTGGCCCAAAGCATAACGCTTTTCATCCATATCCACAGAAGGCACCCAAAAATGGTTCTGTTCTTGTATGCAATAACGAAATGACAATCAACCTAAAATTTTATAGCTCTGACAATTTGAATGTTCTGTTCCTCATGACCATGGTTGCCAGTTTTATGCCCCTGCAAGCATCAGTGGCTTGCCCTTCTACTTCTTCTGTGAATCCTCTTGCTCCTGGGTCTCCAACTTGCCACGAAGCTTCAGTGCTTGTAAATAATCCATCAACTGGAGCCATCCATCAATGAATACAATTTTCTAGCAGTTGAAGGTTTGTATGAAATCTTTCTGTTTTTTGTCCATGAGAAGTAAAAGAAAAGCATGCATATTTATTTATCTGCAAAAGAGCCCAGAAATTTACATATTAAAGGGAACTCTTCACCTCGTATTATGACATGTAAATGTTACCGATTCAGCTGATATTGGATCAAAGGGGGCTGGCAGAATTAGTAACAGCTGTGTAAGTGGCTTTGGAGGTTCCCTCAGAGCACCGCCAAGTTCTGAGCTAAGAAAGCAATGCAAGCAAGGTTCTGTACTGAACGGTAAACTTCTGGAGCATGTTTTCTCTTTAATTAGCAGTGTCTTGCACCTTTCAGCATTCAGATTAGAATTGCTGTATTGGGGGTTATGAAACAGCTCTAGCTTTTGTTTGGTTTAGGTCTTTTGCATGGTAGCTGATCTCATTGGCCTTTAGTTTTTCTCACATACTTGTCAAAGACTTCTGATCAATGCTTCACCTAGGTTGTTGGAAACTTGGAACGATTTCTGAAGATTTGTATCATTTTACTAAGTGAGATATAGTTAGTTAGTTTTGACATGAAAGTCAACCCTTTCGGATGCAGTGCTTTTGAAGCATCTGAATTCTAAATGCTATTGATTTCCCTACTCTTTGCGTATGCTTATACCTGATGAGTAAAATAAAAATTGAGTTAATTAATTTTAATAGTTAGAATTTTATATCTATATGGGTCCTTAATTCATTATAGATTACAAAATATTTTTTACTTAAGAATATAATATGATTAAAAAGGAATGGAAAAAGGAAATCACAAAGTGAAACAGGATGATGAGAAAATAAGGAAAAAGTTAGAATAGTGAAGTAGTGGACATTTGTCTACTCATAAGGATGGTGGTCAAATTGACAAACCAAATTTGTGAGAGGATGAATTTGGCTCTCTTGAATTATGAAATAGTAGTATAATGCGATTCTGGATGTTGGTGTTGAAAATATCCAGAGCAGTTGAACATGTGTAGCTAGACTAACTTTTCTTTCTTGGCTACAATTATGGGAAGAGAATATATAATGACTACATAAATACATGACAAAAAATCAGCTGAACTTTCAGACAATTATGTTGATGCAAATAATTAGTGGTTCGTGGTCTGTATTTGTTTTTTTCAGGTATCCCAGATTTGCTGTAGTCTACAGCTTCATTGGGAGTGTCTTTGATCCATATAGTAAAGATCATATACAGAAACTCAAGCAGATGGACCACATAAATCTTGGAACAGTGAGTTCAGTGGAAATTGATGTTGAACTTTAGCTTGTGAAATCAATATAATTCAAGTTATTCTGCGAAATGATGAACTGAAACTGTTTTGTTTCTACATTGGTTTTTATTCCTCCTTTCCATAAAAGTGAGAGGCATTCGCAAGTAAATGTATACTAGTGGACGTAGCGACCACAGATGAAATAGTTGAACAGATTATGTTCTCAGTTATCTTATGAAAATCCCTTGCCTGAAGATCATGCATCATGCATATATTCCATCTTACAAGAAGGGGCACAATATAGGAGATATCTGAAAACAATGCCATGATGCCTCCCATTTATCCCACTCCAAAATGAGTGTCTGAATATTTTTTTGGTTGAATGTGTTGCTCTCAGTACTGCATATATATTCAGATTGTTTATCTTGTTCAGAAGTTTTCATGATTTATATAGATTCATAACCACTGTCAACAAATATGTAGCTGCACATTGTTCGTGGGATTGCATCAACTCCCAGTAATCAGCCGATGAAGAATCAAAGACTCATGGAACTGAAGGGAGAGAGTCTGCTCCAAGACTTTTTGAGTCAATGACTCTTTGAAATGTATACAGCGTTTCCTTATTTGGAGCCAGATGTGAGGAAGAAAGACCACAGGAGATGCTCTGACTTGGCTAATTTTGCCCACACAAGAAAATTTTAAATTTGTCCTTCTTTTTACATTTTCAAATATGTTTTTGTACTCATGAAAAAAATTTATTATTATTATATATTATATATATATATATATATATACATATATGAGGGAGGTAAAACATTGTATTATTTTTTTTTATAAATACAAAATTATTGCAGTGAATATTAAATTAGTGATAAAGTTGGAAAGTTATGTATTTTTTTTACTACATTAATATTTTTTTTAAATTCTAACAAAAGAAGATAAAATGCAAATAATGAATTTTTTGAAGGAAATCTACGTGTAATTTCAAACTTTTTTAAAAAAATTATAATTTTGTATATTTAGATCAGGTTTAATTGTAATTAACCCTTTTTAAATCGACAAACTTATTTTATTATTATTATTATTTGATGGAACTAGGGAAGTTTGTCCTAATTTTCTTAAAGAATATGACGTGTGATGAATGAACTTCAAGACTAAAAGCAAATTTAAATGTCTTCTAAGTCACATGATTCTCACAAAAGATGGGATCCATATAAAAACCCATGTAATCCAATGATCAAGTGTGAAAATTTGAGACCACAACCATCTAAGTACCACTCTTGAATTTTTCAAGAAAAAAAGTATAGAAAGATATACCAAAAGGGAAAGCGCAGCAACCACGCGTCAGCCAATCAGGTTACGCCAAACAAGAGGAGTGTATATACCGCAGACGTAGTACTTTCCCTCTCCACTCAAAATCACTACCCCTCCTAAAATATCCCATCTTATCATCAGACCTCTCAATAAACCCCCCTTCTCCCCACCCTTTTCTCCCCGACCCAAATGGACCAGCCATGAACTCTACCCACACTCTCAGCCGTCACTTTGTTGCGCCGCCGCCGCCTTCCTCCACCTCCCTTTTCGTCTCCGCCACCGCTGCCCCTTCCACCACCGCCAAACCTTCTTCCCTTCGCGTTCAGACCGCAAAAAACTCCTCCAACACCCCTCTTTCTTCCACCACCGCGAGTAACAAGGTTTCAAATTCGCAAGATCAGGTGCTCCTCACACTCCTTCAAGAAAGGAAAACTGAGGAAGCCTGGTTATTGTACGCGCAATGCGCCCAACTCCCAAATCCTACCTGCCTTAGCCGCCTGGTTTCACAATTGTCCTACCTAAACACCGCTGAAGGTTTGACGAGAGCGCAGTCCATTATCCAGCGCCTCCGGCGCGAGGGCCAGCTCCACCGTCTCGATGCCAACTCTCTCGGCCTTCTCGCGGTGGCGGCCGCAAAAGGCGGCCATACTCTTTATGCCACATCAATTGTCAAGTCCATGCTTAAGTCAGGTTATCTCCCCCATGTGAAGGCGTGGAGTGCTGTGACAAGTAGACTCGCTGCTTCGGGTGATGATGGACCAGTTGAGGCGATTAAGCTTTTCAATTCCGTAACGAGAAGGGTCCGAAGATTTGCGGATTCTGAGGTAGTTAAGGACTCGAGGCCAGATACTGGTGCTTACAATGCTGTGCTAAATGCTTGTGCCAATCTTGGCGACATGAAGAAATTTCTGCAACTGTTTGATGAAATGCCTGAGTTTGGGTGTGAACCAGATGCACTGACTTATAATGTGATGATTAAATTATGTGCGAGGGTTGAGAGGAAGGATTTGCTCGTGTTTGTTCTGGAGAGGATAATTGAGAAAGGGGTAGCAATGTGTAAGACAACAATGCACTCGTTGGTTGCGGCCTATGTTGGTTTTGGTGACTTAGAGACTGCTGAGAAACTGGTTCAGGCGATGAGAGAAGGGAGGAGAGACATTTGCAGGGTTTTGAGGGATTCGTGCTTGGAGGATAGATACTCCGATGATGAAAACAAAGTGGGGAATGGAAGTGATGCCTTTGCGAAATTACTACCCAATTCAATTGATTTTAGTAGCGAGCCCCCAGAATTGCCTCAAGCAGTTCCACCAGACTCCAGAATCTACACGACCTTGATGAAAGGTTATATGAAGGCTGGTCGTGTTGCCGACACAGTGAGGATGCTTGAGGCCATGAGGCACCAAAAAGACAGTACTAGCCATCCAGACCATGTGACTTACACCACAGTTATATCTGCATTTGTAAAGGCTGGATCAATGGATAAGGCCCGACAAGTGCTCAAGGAGATGGCTAGAATTCACGTTCCTGCCAATTTGATCACATATAATATTCTTCTGAAAGGGTATTGCCACCAACTGCAGATTGATAAGGCGGAGGATCTCATCAGGGAAATTATCAATGAGGGAATTGAGCCAGATGTGGTTTCTTATAACACATTGATTGATGGATGCATTCTTGTTGATGACAGCGCAGGAGCTCTAACATACTTCAATGAGATGCGGAAGAGAGGCATTGCTCCCACGAAAGTAAGTTATACCACTTTGATGAAAGCATTTGCTTCATCTGGGCAGCCGAAATTGGCTAACAAGGTGTTTGATGAGATGCTCAAAGATCCTCGAGTGAAAGTCGATTTGGTTGCCTGGAATATGCTGGTTGAAGGCTATTGTAAACTTGGGCTGGTTGATGAAGCAAAGAGTATAATCCAGAGGATGAAAGAAAATGGAGTTTATCCGAATGTAGCAACCTATGGAAGTCTTGCAAATGGGATAGCATTGGCTAGAAAACCAGGGGAAGCTCTTCTGCTCTGGAATGAAATAAAGGAGAGGTGTGGGATTGAAAATGGAGGAGATGAATCCAGTTGTTCATCCACTCTCCCGCCTCTAAAACCTGATGAAGGACTTTTAGACGCGCTGGCTGATATTTGTGTCAGGGCAGCTTTCTTTAGGAAAGCTTTGGAGATTGTTGCTTGTATGGAGGAGAACGGGATTCCTCCAAATAAGACCAAGTATAAGAGAATCTATGTGGAGATGCATTCAAGAATGTTTACCAGTAAGCATGCATCAAGGGCGAGACAGGATAGAAGAAGGGAAAGGAAGAGAGCAGCAGAGGCTTTCAAGTTTTGGTTGGGACTGCCCAACTCGTACTATGGAAGTGAATGGCGGCTTGACCCTGCAGATGAATATGATTAAGAATTTCAGTAACCACTATGTATTTGGTCTTTTCATCTATAGAATGTATCCCCCAAAATTTGTAGTCAACAGGTAAACATCATAGTCCTGTCAAAGAAAAAAAAAAGGTAAACATCATAGGGTAAATTGGAAACATGTTCCAAGGCATAGTTGGAACGGTTAGCCAAGATACTATACAATATAAGTATTTATGAACTGTGTACAGCATTTACATACAAGGTTACAGTGGAATGCAATCCAAGTATGACACTGATCAAGCTGCAAAGAAATGTGAAACCTAAATGAGGTAAGATATTGTAGCCTTCTTAAAAATTTATTCCTCTTCTATAAATCCTACAAGCTCTTGGACAACTACAGCAGTTGGAGAATAGAGATGCAAAAATGAACGATCATGTCTAGGGTAGTTCAATTAACACTTCTTTGATATTTCTCGAGAGGTAATCAGCATTTTTTGGTATACAAATGAGGTATCCCCGTAGCAGTACTATCAAGCAATGGTTGAAGATGAATATACATTAACCAGTTACAAAAGCATATGTATTAATCTGGGGGAAAAGGTGTGGGGTTATGGGAAAGCCAAAAATTGACTTCAAAACTTCGCCTGTTTTGGAGCTGCAAAAATCATCTTGACTTTGATGACTGACTGCGGGAATAAGATGATGATAACACCTGCAGTACAATAATTTGGCACTCTTAGTGAGTGGGTATATTTCAACGGCAGAAACAAGACAGATGATATTTACTTGTGTCAGCATTTGGCTGAAGTTCATAGAGACATTAAATGTTATCTCGATACAACAGTCTAACTAAGAATGAGAAAAGAAAGCAAACTGTAGCTGACAGATAATAATTTGCTTTGTGTAAAAACATCCCAAAAAATTTCCTAGCTAAGGTATCATCATACAGCATTTAGAAGTAGGAAGAAATGGTAAATGAGTGAAGTTACCATGTACAGTACCTGATATGTCTTTGGGCCCTTCTTTAGAAGATAGCCGACACTGTTCAAATTATCTACAAAGGTGTCAATATCTGGAACCCTTAAGGCGATCCTATCTGCTAGGCTGTATATTTCCTGAGAAAATGAGCATCAGACTCTATTTTCCATATATGTTTTCCACTAAATCCAGATACAACAATCCTTTAATAGATCAAGATTACATACATATATAGAGAAGCAATCTTTCTGCTGAATTTCAGATTGCTTATTCAGAGCACTTAAAAATCGCTTGGCTTCTTTCTGTTGGCTCATTCCACCACTCCGTCCAAAATCAACAAAGCCATTCTCATCAACATATTTGTCGTACAAGGACTCTTTCATTATTTCAACAACATCCTGCACAAGTTGGTCGTCAGAAGTAATCCTCATTACGTGCATGGCTTAAACTCATGAACCATCTGAGAACTAAACAGGCAAGAGTGCATGAATTACACAAGTTGCTCATACTTAGTACACTATGCATGACTTATTTAGCAACTTGGAGGAGATATATATTGTCAGGAAAAAAAAAAGAAAATTCAGGAGTTCCAGATATGTTGGTGAAGCTCTTCCTAATCATCCATCACATTGCTGAATGTCAAAGTATAAAATCAAATCCTCTGAAATGGTCAAACGAATAATCTGAACCTCCAAGCAGACCTCTGTACATACATTAACAATGCTTAGAGATGATAGGCAAAAGGTACGCTGAAGTAGCTCTTTTAGTTTTCAAAGAGCAAAAACAATCTTCTGATAAAAAATAGCTGTCCATTTAATGTTTCATCCCAAGAGTGCGCTTCTTATGAACATTACATCGTCCACTGTTTTCATTCACCAAGAGGTGGCGGCCCCAATTGTATCAACATAATTTCATGAGCAAAACCCACACATGCACTTATGTACAACAGTACACGTGCAGGTATATGGAAATGAACAATATCCTGTCATAATCAATGAATGCACCATGCCAAGATATGGGTTCAGTGGATAAACTATAGGCAAGGACATGATTATGCTAATTTTGTGATATAACAGTGATTCGCATCAGAAATACCATTGTAGACTCTAAAGCATTTACTTCTTAAAGGACAAACATACCAAAGCATCTTGTGTGCTTATTTCTTCCCTTAAATCTACTCTGGCTCGACCTTCTGCCAGCCTTACCAAGCTTTCTAATTGCCTAGCAGTTATTGGAGTACCATCCGCGGAAGTGTTACGGTCTCTTAGACGTAAGTAGAACTTCTGCAGGATTTCTGCTGCTGGTTTTGTCATTCTTGATGAAGAAATCATTGTCAATTATTTGTTTAGATAAGTATTGGAGAAAATTTTTGACATTACAGAGAACACGAGATCACCTTGGAAATACATAAGTTCTTGCATAAGCAATGTATTTACGCAAAAGAGGACCAGGGAGTGGAACAAAATCACTGTCTCTCTTTGGGTCAAGTCTCAACTTTGCCACGAGGGAACCATTTTTCACATTCATATCAACCCCTCTAATATCCCGTGATTCTGCAAGGGACAAATAAATGTATTGTGTCAAAAGGATTCTACACTCTACAGTAAATAAATTAACAGAGGTCAAGTATCACCTCTACATAACCTCTTTCCAGTGGCTGATAGTGGTCCATTGCCAGCATGAAGCTGCAAAAGAGATGTTCCAAGTTTGATAAGTTTATTTGGAATAGCATCAATTGGAAGATCCTATGCATCTATATTAACACCCAAAGATGTCAATTTCTTGAAAATGTCAAGATCTCTTTGCCGCAGAAGAAAATTACTAGGACCAAAAGAAACGGGAAAAAGGAGAGAAAGAATGAAGCAGAGCAAGTAGAACATTAAGACAGAGGAGCCTGATAAATATGATCCAGTTGATTAACTGTGCGCCTGTGGATAAATAGAGCACAAAGAGAGCTTCACCAGTAAGATGTGAAGCACCCAACTTCTGGACAACTTAGGAAAGCCAGTATAGAAATATTCTAGACTAATTAAAGGACATAAATTGTTCCACATGGAATGTGGACCAACAAGCCAAGGAAAGCACAGTGAATCCAGGCATGTTATGAGTCCCTCATAAGATACTTCAATAACTCTACAGTAGGTATATTAGCCTAGTTTCTGAAATGGTAACAAGCATGATCACGTACAATATTATAGATCCAGTTCTCTAATTATCGTCCTTCCCTTTTAACAACAAATGATAACCGGAAACCAAATTTTTGCTTTCCTACAGCATTTGTACTGCTTGTGTCTTTTAGACACAGAAGCATAATCTTTCCAACTGTACAACATGTTCATGTAATACAAAGTAATACCGGTGCATAGTTAAGCAATTTGGCTCAGGAAAATAGTTGAGCCTGGATCAGTCGGGATAAGTGGTTGGCAGGCAAATAAATCTTCCAATCATCATTTTGGGGCAGGTAGGATCACTTACTGACATTATGTGCTCTGAAAGTCTCTTATCCAGCAACTCATCAGGCTTATCAAGTAATATGAAAACCAAATCAAATCGTGAGAGAAGAGCAGCACTCATTTTCAGGTTCTCATTCACTGTTTTTGCACGACTGCAAGTACAATTTTAAATTTAAATAAAACAGGTGTTACAAAATAAATTAACAAACAAGATTGCATATTTGACCTTCCAAACCATCTATTTCAGAACACGAAAAAAGACTGTCATTAGACCTTTACTCTTTCCATTTGAGAAATAATGCATAATTGCATATAGTTATTCCAAAAAAAGAGATAAAAGAATAACAGAAGAGAAGAATTTTGGCAGGATTAGAATGACATGGTTCCATAAGGTTTCGGCTCTACTTGGCTAGGACTTCACATGTCTCATTGCTAAAGCATAGCAGACACAAAATGGAGAAGTCTGACAGTTCCAGCCCACCAAAAAAAATATGCAGTTAACTGAGTCAAGGTAAAACTTATGTGCAGTACTTATAATGACCCCCCGCAGGGTTTGCTGCAGCTAAAATAGATGTTCTTGCTGATAAACTTGCTACAAGTCCTGCCTTTGCAACAGAGACACACTGCTGTTCCATTGCTTCTAGTAGGGCCTGGAGACAATTAAATATTTTTGCAATTTTTCATTTGGAAACCAAACAATCATGTCCTCAGAAGAAGTGAGAGATTGACAAACCTGGTGTTCTGCTGACATTTTGTCAAACTCATCAATACAGCATACCCCAAGGTCTGCAAGTACCATGGCACCTTTGAAAGGAACACAACAGTTAACTTTAGCAATGAGTATTTGGTATGTACACATAGCAAATATGGCAGGAAAGGAACATAAGTAGTGCTGCAAGATAAATATAAAGGAGAAGAATTTGATCATCCAAATTCATTGAAGAAAGAAACATCCTTGCCGTGATGTAAAGATTCTGACTAAATCAAGAATGATTATCGGGATTCTACGTATGCCGGCAAAAAGAGTTTTCATGACAAAGCAGCAAAACCGCACATTCTCTATAAGAGAGGCAAAATCGTCTCATCCAATCCAAATTAAGGCATGAAGATTCTCCAAACAACATGTATGCAATAAACAATGCAAGTGCCATATAAAAACTTGACCACAGATAAGCCATTTATTCTGAAGGAGATATAGCAGTATTTCAAGGAACAGTTAACTTGGACATAGAAGAGGAAGAGAAAGACTACCAGCCTCAAATGCATAGTCACTTGTCAGAGGATCTTTCACTACTGCAACAGTAAGGCCAGCATTAGTTGTGGCGTTACCACATACATATATACCGCGTGGAGCAACAGAAGCTGCAGCTTGAAGTAGTTGACTTTTACCCAGTCCAGGATCACCTAATTACATAAATAACTTGCACATCAGATGTTGACATTGAACACTCCCATAAGTTCTAGGTACACTTTAAATATAGTCACTGCAGAAAACTAAAAAAGCTGGTAAAGTAGGTTCTGATATAAGGAAGTAGAAAAAAAGGTCCATACCAACCACAATTATATGGATATCTCCTCTGACAGGTACCTTGTTTTGATCCCTTGAATGCTTTTGAACGCCACCAAACAGTGCTAATGTAATTCCCGCTATTGAGCAAAGAAGAAAAGAAGGTAAACGTTCCTACCAATAACAAATTCCATTCAACCCATATATATACCAGTCAAATGCATAAACAACAATGAGCTATTGAAGCATGTTTTTACATATATTCGTGTTCATGTATATGTGCAAAATTGGAAAAAATAAACTGCATGGTAATCCGCATCGCTAGTTAAGTATCAGAACATGCACTAGATGCTTCCAAATTAAATGTTACGAGTTAAATAGGTGGTTCCTATTACTTATTGTACTGGATTTCATAGTGAGGAGGGCATTTGAGATCCGAAAATTCCCCTAAAGAGGTTGTGATTAATTGTTGGCTTCACCTGGTTAGTAAGATGAGAACCTGAGTTAAATATTCTAAAAGCTTGAACTGCATTTTCCAAAATTTAGAGCTTTTACAAATATCCTACAAAAAGAATAGTGCTTGCTAAAGGAGCCAAGACATACATGATCAGAACCACGGTTTCAAGTGAGGACAATGGCATCGTTAGATATGTCTAGTGGCTGCATATAGATGGAGTTTGAATAAAGGTGTGCCATAGGAATGATATAGCAAAACAGTGTATTGCATCTAATTGTCCACGCTTCAATATTGACATAAAGAAAGTCTGTTCATACTTGTTTTCATATACCTTTAACAAGCTCGTGCCCGTAGATGGACGGACAAATTGAGTGCAGAATCTGTCGAAATAAATCAGAACCATGCTCCTCAGAGAACTTTACAATGAATTCTAAATCTCTTGGAGAAAATGAGTACAAATCAGAATGCTCTGTAGCCCTAGCATTGGTGTTGGTATGTTGCATATCCTCGGGCACAGACTGGGATTTAGAGTTTGTTATTGAAACAACTTCCAAGTACAAATAGTACAGTGTTTGGTTCTTGCCTTTTGATTTCCCTGAAATTATTTAAGGAAAAATAAGAAAGATAAAAAGGCACATGTATGAAGCTGGAAATATTACTCAACTGTCAGCATTGCAATGAAGATAATAACTGAAATGTGTAATATCCAGGCACCACCAAGTTTAGCACACAAGGAAAACTTACTAGTGTAAATTTCTGTTTTTGCTTGTATCAACTAACTAGATGCAATGTAAAATTGCCCACAGATATTATAAATTTTTGTTTAAGAGAGTGAACATCAGGAAAAAGTATATATGACAATGCCTCAATAGGAGAAGCAGCAGCATCAATTGCAACAGCAACAAGAAAGACATTGTTGAAAAATGCAGAAAGTTTACTAGGCTGCTTGACTAGTCAAAATACAATCTCAGCATAAAGTGCACATGTCTGAAAATGCCTGAACCCTCTACATAAAGTTCAACACAATAACTACGTGTATTCCATAATCAGGTAAGTAACAAAATATACAAGATCTATGACATGAAAGCATCCTCAACATTTCGACTTGCATGCATTCCATATGAGAACATCTGATGCTGACTGTAAAAGAAAGTATCATAGTTCTTTTTTTTAAAAAAAAGTTGGTAAATCCTAACAAATGTACAAGGATATGGATGCAACCTAAAAATTGCCATCATGAAAGGTAATACTTAATATGGGATTTCTTGGGGACATTTTCACCATGGTGATAAAATTGTTGAGCCTCAGTTATGCCATAGAACTCATCACATTAAAGTCAATCAGGCAATCAGGTCAATTACATGGATATTAGCTCCGTCTCATGTTAAGAGAGACCAAAAACAAAAGTGCATAGATGCTGAAAAATAAAAATTTCAAAATGCGAGGATAAATTTCATCAAGTTTCTCAAAAGCTGATGTGTGAGATTGTGGCAAGATATTATATTTCTTCTGTAACAGTTCCCCTACGGCCGTACCTCCCCCGATATCCATATAATTGTTAATCACTCTTATTATGCCAGTTACAGTTACAACATCACCAGGAATGCAAGTATCCACTAGATCTTCAGTCAGTTCACATTCAACAGTTCGAGGGACCCTCCCTTCTTCATGATGTTCCAATCTCAGCAGCTCCTGAATCCTGAAGGTTTATTTGATCACAACAGAATTATCACAGACTAGAAGGTTTAGGTAAAACCTTCACAATCAAGGCATTCTTAAACAGCAATACCTTATTTTCTGAAAATCTATTGGCCGAGCAGTGGATCTGATTGGATTGAAATTTCGACTTTTGCATGCTTGCATTTCACATTTTGTTGGTGGAGAAAATTTTCCATCAGGAAAGTCACAGGTAATGGTGGTCCCACATTTAGCACATGAAAAACTCATTTGTATCACCAGAGGTCGCACTGTGCTAACTTTAATTACAGTTCCCCGAACAGAAACAAGCCTGTCTATGAAGTCATTCAACCATGCAACTCAGTTCATTTGCAGCATTAAGTTAAGTGTTTCTACAAACAACCTCACTTAGAAATTCTAAACCGAGCAAAATTGCAAAAGTACCAATATAAGCAGCTTTAAGGTTCTTTAGAGCAATCACGAGTCTTGGTAATTGTGCAGACGAACATTTATCTTTATGGAATCTCCCCCGGATCCGCTTTTTCAAAAATGACCTAGTGAGGTTTTAAGTGTGCACGTAAAATCATTTCACCCGAACTATGAACATACATCTCTCAATAGTAGCACAAAACCCATGTACCTTGTGGACTGCATAGCAGAGCATCTTTGGGTTTCTCCTCCAATGCTGCATAAAATTCCTCAACCTCACATACTTTCCGGAACTGCTGGAAGTCGAGTGGTAAGATGAACAAGCCATCATCCTCTTTTACCTATCCATGTTTTTCAAAATCTCCTCTAAGTAAGTAGATCTTATATCACCACCATCCTTATTTTTATGCAAACTTGCATCCAAATATCAGTTCTAGGAAACGTCAATGACGAATTTAGAGCCTATCTCAATTTATCGTTTAGTTTCAGAAGTGAAAAGGAAAAGCAAATACATAGTACATACCCTGCACTTTCTATTTGAACAAAATCAGTACCCGGTTTAGAGTTTCTCAAAATGTGATTGGATATTATAAGGAGAAAAAAAGGAAAATAGACAGATAAAATAAGAAATTTTGCTCATAATTCTAATCTACAAGCATTTGATTTCTTATGTTTCCTGAAAACCAAGGAATAGATCATTATTCCTCAAGGAAAAAACTCGTTAAGTAGTTGGTCCAAGAGCAGTATAAACAGTAAACATCACTCGCGCAACACACCTGATCAATAAATTGCTGTCCCTGAGAAGAGGAAAAGAAGTGAACGAGAAGAGAAGTGAGATGGAATATGAGCTCTGAGCCGTCGGCACTGATTTGTGGAAAATAAAAGGCCACAATGCGCCATAAATCACTCGTCCCCTTGGATCGGAATTTCGTTTTGCTACTACCGATTTCCGGTGGGTGTCCGTACATCTCGAACTACAGCAGCTCCGGCCGTGGCGGTGGCGGTCACCCTAAGTGTAACTTGAGGTTTTTTTGGCGGGAGTAAAATATTTAGAACGACATCGTCCGCGTATTCCTCTTGAATATTGCTCGGACACTCCACCAAGCTGTTATAATTACGTTTTCGCCCCTGAATTTGCTTTCACTGTAACACTTTCCCCCCAACTCGACTTCAAAATAACTAAGACTGATAATTGGGCCTAACCATAGAGAGTATTTGGGCTCAACCAGGCTGGACTTCCACCATGTACCCAGATATCAATGGGCCTATATCTGTGGGACTTGCCTATAAATACCGCCGGAGGAGGATTCTGAAGTTAGGGTTTTCACGATTAGAATCAGCGGCTGCTTCCACCTCACAATCCTTAGTCTCGTATCCTTCGTGCTCTCTACTCTGCAATCATGGGGTATGCACGTACATTATCTTTCTTTCGTAGTTTTATGCGTGTTTATGAATTACAGTGTTCTGTGTGGATTTCCGGGGATTTGATTTCGTATCTATTTAGAGTTATCTATGTTTCTGGTTATGATTTTGAATGTTAGAATTGTTATGGAGTAATTGAAGAAAGTATTCTTCGATTTATGTATTGGAGTGTTCTAAGTGTGTGTTTTTGGGTTAACAAAGCATGAGAAGTTTAATATAATTGTATCTTAACCTCGTGAATGCAGAAGTTATTGGTGATTTATAGTGATTCATCTATGGTGAAGTTAGGTTATTGATTCTTTTTTAATTGCATCAGCTGTTAAAACTGACTGAGACCTTTGTGTCCCGAGAATTATGATTACTAATTGGAAGAATTACTTGTGTGTTTTAATATATTGCACCAATGTGATAGTACATGATATTTTAGTTTAGCTTTTCATTCCTAAGTATCATTTTGATTGATTTAGTAAGTTAATGCTTAATGGTAGTTTTTGGCTATAAGCCGGTGTCTATTTTTAGGCATGGCTATACCCCAGTCTTTTACTCGAATATCAGTTTTAGTAAGTGGTTCATGGTCTTGTTTACCATCTTACAGGAAGACACGTGGTATGGGAGCTGGGCGCAAGCTCAAGTCCCACCGCAGGAGGCAAAGATGGGCTGACAAGGCGTACAAGAAATCCCACCTTGGGAATGAATGGAAGAAACCATTTGCCGGGTCATCCCATGCCAAAGGCATTGTCCTTGAGAAGATGTGAGATTCTTCTGCCTTTTCCATTATGTGTCCGGCTCTTTGTTAAGTGATCTCTAAGTGGATTTTGCTTTTCTAACCTGATTCATTTGCAGAGGCATTGAAGCTAAGCAGCCAAACTCTGCTATTCGTAAATGTGCTAGAGTGCAACTCATCAAGAATGGCAAGAAGATCGCCGCATTTGTTCCAAATGATGGTTGTTTAAACTATATTGAAGAAAATGTGAGTTCTGTTTCTCATTTTGATGCACTCAATTTTTTTCTAATATCTGTTTTCATGATGAATTAATTTGCAATTTTATTGTTTCAGGATGAAGTGTTGATTGCTGGATTTGGGCGAAAAGGGCATGCCGTAGGAGATATTCCTGGTGTTAGGTTTAAGGTGGTGAAGGTGTCTGGGGTCTCACTCCTGGCTCTCTTCAAGGAGAAAAAGGAAAAACCTAGATCTTAGATTTGTCTTTTTGTCATAGCTGTGAGTGAAGTTTTTGATGAATGATCCATTGTTTTGAGTTAATTTTGTGGACAATTATTGTCTTTTCTCGAGCTTACTGTAATAGAAATTACTGGGCGGATTTGTCAATTATTATTCTAATTTCACTTTGTTATATGGAACTCACGGAAAAATTTAACAATTGAGATAACAGTGAATAAAAAACCAGAGGTTGAGTGGCCCATCATGGGCCAGCATATCCACGCTGAACCATTCGTGGCTTTTGTCAACTTTTTTCAGCTAATTTTCTTGTATGGGTTGGTATAGCTTAAAGAACCTGTTACAGCAGTTGAAGTTCAAACTCAGGAACCACATATCCTTTCGGAATGATGCCACTTGAATGCTTTTTAACTTTACAAGAACATGTGATACATGTATCATGATTTTCATTACACTACAAAATGAACATCGGAATAGAGCCCACTATGCTTTTTGGGCCTCAAAACCTGCAAGACAACAATGTTGAAAGTCTTCCATTGAGCTCCGACGTCTCGTCAGCAACGTAGATGTATGTATACCTACAACAAATTGAACTTGAATGTAGATAATCTCTCATGCAACACGACACTCCTCTCCCTAGCAAAGTATCTTTTCAAATCGTAAGAAGCCGAAGTGAATAATAACTTGCGTCCAACATGAAATAATCAGATAGCAAGCCGCATTAATGTTATCATTGGTCCTTTTTCGTTAACTGAAAAAATAAACTTGTGGATGTTAGATAAAAACTTGCTGAAACCATACTAATTCTAGTGAGATCAGAATCATACAACATATAAAGATATTCCATATCTGACTTATTACAGCGTCTGGGTGCATTATAAAATTCTTTCACTGTCAATTAGAAACAAAATAGCCAACTAGAAGTGAGAGCATGAACTTGAAAAGGAATACTGGTCTTAAATCCAACCAAAATGGTCACAATAGAAACAGAAATACCACCAATTTGCCATAAAAAAGGAAAGATGCAGCATCATGGCAGAACAAACAAGACAGGTGAAATCACAGAAGTCCCACATAATACTATACATTCCACCCAGACAAAAATAATCAGCTAGAAATGAAATCTTCAAGTGTTTTTACGTCTACTTCTGCCCTTTCTTCAACAGCACACCAATCTTCTTCAGCATGTTGCCATTTCTCTTCTTCGGTGACTCGTCGTCTGTATCTTCTGAATCTTGGGAGCTTAATTTAGAACCAATCGTATTGTAGTCGAAAGAGCCTGCCTTCTCGACATATTTCCCATTATTACTAGAAGATAGAATTGCAGCAGCTGCCTCAGCAGCCTTTCTCCACTGATCAGATTGCACTTTCAGTCTCCGTAATTCAGCTTCCATCTCAGAGTTAGTGGCCTGAGCTGCATCGAGCTGCTCTGAAACCCATGCAGCTTTTTGACAACTTTTGTCTGCTTCTTCTGTCAAAGAACTGAGCTTCATTAAGGCCTCCTGTTCTGCAGCTCTAGCTGCGTCTGCTAAGGCAAGGGCCTCTTGATTTGCTTTGCTTCTTTCAGTTTCCCTCTTCGTGATTTCAGATTTCAGCTTCTCGTTCTCTTCAGCAATGATTTGCAAACGCGCCTCTTTGTCCAGTAAGCTTGCACTGAGATCCTCCAACACTGATTCTGACTTTTGTAGCTTGATCTCAAGTTCAGTGTCTCTCTGAGCTTGCTGATTTTCTGCCAACTTCTGGTTCAGACTCTTGTTCTCACATGAAATGCTTTGCAGTGCATTTTCTTTTTCGAGCAGTTGTGTCCTCAATCCCTCAACTTCAGCCCCAGATTCCTTTAGCTTTGCCTCCAATTCAGCTTCTCTCTTGCGTGATTCTGATTTTGCATGCTCCACAAGTTCATAGGCGTTTCTAATTTGCAAGGTGCTCTGAATATACTCGTCCCGGTAGCTGCTTTCAGCAGCCTCCAGCGCAGCTCTCAGTTGGCTCACTTCATTTTTCAAGTTGTTAAGCTCAGTTTTCATAACTTCTGATTCTTCACATTCCCCATTTCCAGATGAGATTTTAACTTCAGCTGAAGGATATTCCGACATATTGTTGAATTTACCTAGATCAGCCTGGAGGTTTGCGACAAGCTCCTCCAATGAGTTTACTCTATCTTTTGACTGCTCCAACTCCATTAGCAAAGAATTATACAATTCCATCGCATTAGCATGCTCCGACTTTAGAGTCCCCTCGGTATTCTTCACAACTTCCAATTGCATTTGAGCTCTACTAAGTTCTTCCATGGCCCGGGCTTCAGATTCTCTGCTATCATTTAACTGCTCCTTCAACTTCTCAACCAACACAAGAGTTTCCGTGAGTTCGAGTCTCAAGCTCTGAATCTCAGCATGAGCTGATTCAGCATGCCGAGCTTGAGAAGCTTCTGATTGGCAAACCCTGTCCAACTGAATCTTGAGCTTCTGTACCTCATTCATTGCAGAAGCCAAAGCAGTTGAGTCCAACGAGTGTTGTTTCTGGAAAGCCTCCAATTCGGACTGCCATGCTTTATCTCGATCCTGAGATATCTTGCGTAACTCCTGGACTCGATCTTCCTCAGATTCAGAAATTTCCTTCAGTTGCTTCTGAGTCTCCTCAAGTTCTGCTGTCATGGCTGCAAGCTGTTCTTTGGCTTCTTCCACCTCCTGCTGAGCTCTCCTCTTCGATGACTCACTTGAGCTCAGCTGGTCCTTTGCCTTCTTCAGTTCCTCCTGGAGCTGGGCAATGTGAGGTTCCAGTTCAGACACTTTGCTTGGTCTTTTCTTCTAAGATGTGATGGGAATAAGACGCGTTAAAAATGGATAAGAAAAGCTTATGAGTAACAAAACAGCAAGCAACCAAAAGAATAATTGATTATAAAGACAGACTGCAGATGATGGAACCCCAAATAACAATTGTTACTCCAAGTGCCTCCACTGAGTTGCCAGGGGAAATAAATCAAGAAATCCACGTAGAAATTGGAACAAAATGTTGTAGGAAACAAACATATTGTGGTTGGCATCAGTGACTTTCTTTCTTTCAGAAAAGACAGTAATGATATGTCTTGCTACGAAACTTAATTCAAGTAACGATGAGAACAGCATGGTAAACTGCAGGAAAAGCCTTTATGAAGAATTTCTGGCTGTTGTTTAGAATATATGAAGATAGAATAGACACATAAGGTCCAAGCATAAACTCACAATAAAAACTGCCAGAATACACGGATAAAGCAGGCACATCGCATTATTAGCATATTAACATCTCAAGAATTGGATTTACTGGACACATATTCAAATACATGAAGTGATGCTAAATTAGTTCACTATATTTAATTTTGGATTGTTTGATATTGGAGCTGTCTAAAGGAATTACATATATATACCTCAATTGCAGGAATTCGTGGTGACTTGCGATCGACAACTTTAGGACTTCTGTCTTTTGGTGTTTTGCTAACTGGATTTGGAGATGAAGCAGAATCGGAATCTGATCCTGGAGTTTTTAGCTTGCGGGCGGTTCGAGGTGTGGCGGGAGATGGTCTCTTGGGCACATCAAGAGAACGGGGCCTGCACCAAAACACACACTCTGACAATCAGCCATGGATATCATGCACAAAAACCAAAATATAAATACATCTGAGCAATTAAGCATGGTGAACTGATCCTTTTCTATCAAGGCCAAACGAATGAATACTTTTAACATTTCATAAAATTCACTTCAACCAAAAAACGTTAGAAAAGATTAAGAACTTTCACCAAAGATGCTATACACTTTGGATGGCAATGATGGACGACAATATGCATATATATTGTGGATCAAGAACATGATAATTACCAGCTCGTTGTTTAAGCATTAGAAGAATAACTTTTATCTTCCCTTCTCTCATTATTTCTTGTTCTATTTTCATGAAGACACTATTCCATACAAGTAATCAACAAGCACCACTGTTATGCATTTACATGGTATCATATAGAGAATGACCGGAACTTACCTCTTCGAAGACAGATCACGCATGGTTCAGAGACGTAAACAGGCAAGAATAGTGAACCCCATTTCACAGATAGTAGAGAAAAGACTGACAAAGCAGAAACCAGGATACTCTACACAGAAAAACAATTTCTTATCATGAATTACAATTACCTTGATTTAGGTGTCTGCATATTATATTATCTCAGTAGTGACGAAGATATAGCTAAGTGGATGTCCTCAAAGGCCCACCTGACCCACAACCCTGCAATAGTTCAGAGGAAGAATACTATGCGTTAAATATAAACAATAGCCAAATAAAACTTCATAGAGGAAATCCAACCTCCAATCCATATTCAAATGGAAAAACCAAAGAAACAACGTTGTCGCTTCAAAGGAACACCAGATAAACAACCTCCACTCCACCAACCAAACCCACAGCGCAAGAAAAAATATGAAAATAGAAAGAGAAAAAGGAAGTAGCTATCAGATGAGAAACATGTATGATAATGCAAGGAAGTATTTCACTTTCCTAATCTTTTCCTTTCTTTTTACTCCAAGACTCGCACTGTTTAGGAATAACACTATTGAGACAGTATCATAAAAGCAAATGATAACATAACCCACAATTCAGCAAAATTAGTAAGAGCTTCAAATTTCAGGAACACTCAACTTTCAGCAAAGATACTGAAACGTGAAACATACTTAACCCCTTTTATAATGTACATTAATATTTCAAAACTGGCACTCATTTATTAGTGTTCCTAAACTGCCATTCATTTACTTTGATTCCCAGGTTGGTTATGGAACAGGAATATACAGCAAAGCATGATGTCAGAAACCTCATCCCTAGTTCCCCATCCTGCAGTATTTCCCTTTCAAAATTCCATAACAAAAACTTGAAACTCTCGGCCATAACCGACGACTAAGACAGAAAAGAATCTCACTGAAACATGATACCACATGATAGGAGAGAGAGAGAGAAAGAGAGAGTCAAGTGCAGAGATTTCAAACAGTCACCATCTTTTCAAGAAAAAAAACGTTGTCCACATTGACATGCAACAAATTATAAGCAAAAATTTACCAAGTCCCATGTTTATTCTGAACTATTTAGATCTAAAGAGGCTGAAGCAATTTCATTTCCACCTCAAACAACACAAGAAGAATACAAGCTAAGCAGACATACGCACATACACATTTGAAACTCGCATGGAACCCAAGACTCCATCTTCAAAAGCTTAACTACCAATCAGCACTCTAAAATCACACCTAAAAATCAAGAAAAGCAAACTCCCAACACCAGAACTCCGATTTTGGGCAAAAAAAACAGAGCCCACATGGAAAACTCTCACTCCCGTCAACTACAAATAAATAAAAAGGCAGAACCCGGACGAAAAACAACAAATGTGGAAACGAACACATCTCTTGGCGTGGCTGACGATAAAAAAACCAGCCAGCAGACTTACCAAGTACAAGTCTTTCTGGTGACAAAGCCGAGCCGAGACCTCTTCGTTCTGTAAGAAGATGTGATAAACATCAGTAGAGAGATAACGTGAGAAAAGAGAAAAAGAGGTGTCGAGAGAGAAAGGTGGATTCGTACATAGGTGCCTGCCAGTTGATGCTTCCCCAAGCCTGCTGCCTGCTGCCTGCCGCTCTTCCCTTTGCTCTTTGGTCAATGAGCAAATTTACAGAGGTGACAAACCAAAAAAAACTATTTACGATTTGTTGTGTTTCCAATGTCAATGCATTTATTATAAAATTTTTAAAAATTATTTTATTTTATTTACACATTTAATTTTTCCTAAGTCGGTAATATAAAATTCGAAATGAACCAAAAATGTATTGGGATAAGTTGTGGGTACGTAGAGATGATGATGATGATGCTGCATATATAAACACCAGAGGCAGAGAGTCGAGGTAGAAGCGCTGACACAAATCTCTATTTGTAAATCAGAATAATTAGCTGCAAATCTCGTAACGGTTAGTTTGATGGACTACTTGTCACACGTGCCCAACACAATTTCAAGATTCCTATTCCTTTAAACTATCGTACTAAATAATTTATATAAAATGAAATAAATATATTCATATATAATGTTATATATACATACATGTTCGATCGAACTCGAATCTATAATTTTGAACTTATTACAACTACTAATAATTAACAATCAAGTTTTATTATAAACAAAATGAAAAACCATATATATGTATAGTTAGTTGAAATTGTCGAGTTTTGGGACTTTAATTTTACTTGATTGAAGTTATTTTATTATGATTCTTATATATGTCGGTAGATATTGAGCAAATAAAATTTATTATTTTCATCGGAGTTTATTGAGATTAAATTAGAAATAAGATTACACCTCCATTAATATTATAATGCAGAAACGAAAAAGGGACATAAATCCTTTGCTTTGCTTAAAATTAAAGAAACATTAGTTATAATCACAGCGAAGAGCATGCTAAAAATACTAGTAAAAGGATGCACCCAACAACTCCTCAATAGTGACAACTAGGATTGAGTGTATTTATGTACACCCTACGTTATTTCGGGTTGACAGCCTACTCACTCACAACATGATTTTATTACTACATAATACTGATTTGGCGGACATAATTATCCATATTCTTACAATTCTAAGTAATAGAACACAGATAATATTCTTACATTAATCAACATAATTATAATCTCATCAGCGTATGATATCCGTTACTTACAAGTTTTCGAGTTTTTTTTTGCCCTAATAAGATTCCCATTTTCTCATAATTTGGATTATAATACGCAATAATTAGAGAAAAATAATAGTGAAAGGCATTTGAAAATGCACACCCTATTTGTCTTCACTTGGCCTACTACTTCTCTAATATATGAAAACTGAATTTTTAATGAGGAAAATGCTAATACAAGTAATGATGCTCTTACTTAAGAACAATGTAAGTCTTAAACATAGTTTTTTTCCAAACTCTCCTCAATGAGAAGCTACAATTAAGAAACTATGACAAAATTGTTGTGCTCTCCAGGCAGAGGTAGGTTGCAGACACTGAAACAAGAGCATCCTAAATAAATTTCTTGTCCCGTTCCTGCATAAATTAGTAGAACAGAATGCTTTTCCTGGTAGGATGTTGGACTTTACAATTGGCAAAAAGGACTTAATTTTATTTACATATCCAACTGGATGGGAGTGGCATATATGATGAAACCTTTCGGCTGCTCTGTAAGCTCCAAATCCACAATGGGGCCCAGGTTTATACATCTGGATGGCTTTCTTGAAACGGCCCTGTGATCCAACTGCAGCAGGGTTTAAAGCATGAAAATCGAATAAGTAAAAGCAAAAATCACATCCTACCGCTTGAATAGAAGATATAGTATACCATGGAGTGCCAAAAATCTTTAGGTAGATGGGGCACATACCTAGATTATAATCACGGGACCAAGTTTCTGGACACAAGTTTATCTCCATAAAGTGTTATCTTCCAACAATTAGCTTGGAGTACAAATACGGAAAGCTTTTTGGGCACAACTGCAAATAAAGAGAGATAAAGAATCTTCACATATAACCACACACACAAGGCTATAGCCTTTATATATAAATATATACATTGAAAGAGAGGCATACAATAGTTTTGCCAATAGTAATATGATAATTGGCAATACAATTCTGCTAATTTTGCCAAATAAATTTAGATAGGTACATAAAGGTTTTGTCACCCTAGATGGAACATTCATAAAGCTTATAGAATTAGCTTGAGCTGTATTTGCATACAGTGATGAGCAAAAATGTTACTGTTGGCAAAATTCTAATTGCTTTTGGAAGATATCTAACAAAGAACCTAAAGCTCATCCAAATATTGTTGCTAAGACAAAACCAAAATAGATAAGCAATAGCAAATGTAACTACATTCCAAAGACATAAGCAGCACCTCGGAATTTGTTATCCTGGGTAATGATTCCAAATGTTTCTTTAGTTTCTCGCACCATGATGCCATGTATCCCAACGTAGGCAGGTACTTTGCACTGAACAACTACCCCAAAAAAAAAAAAAACAACAACAATAACGTATCATTTAGAAGGATTGGAATAATATGAGGAAATCCATTATTGCATATTCTAGCTATAACTGTTCCATAATCTTTTCTCATCAGTGGCAATTTAAAGGGTAAAAAAGAATCCAACAACAAAAAACATGACAGGGTCACAATGAACAAGATACCAGCAAAGTCTAAACCACATATTTCTCCCATGCTGTCCCATTCTCCAATTTTTGCCTTATTGATTGTGATAGTCATCATGTCAACCTCTTAGATATATTGCATACGTTTCAAAGAATTTCGAAAGGGAAGAAACCCATAATCTGACCCAGATGCAACATTTCAATGAACGTAAACAAAACCAATTAAAGACGCAGCCAAGATCATGCAATCATCACCAATATCAGATAAAACCAAGGAGCAACTAGTTATTAATTAAAGGAGAAAAACATACTTACATACTAAGATAAAAAAATAAACACAGGAAGGAGATTGTGGAAGAATTTCTTTCAATTAAAAGCCCAAAGCAGCATTGATAGCTTAATGATTGCAGTTGAGCAAACACAACTAATATAGCCAGTAAAGACTGTAAAGTATCACTAGGTCAGGGTCCTCATCATACTTCAAGAATAGCATTTACTGTTGAGAAAATTCAGGTTTGTGTTTCTCCACATTGACAGTGGTCGGAGAAAGAGTAAGGTTGTCAAACCTAGGATGATTGCACCGTGTAGGTCCGCATTGAGAAAACACTGAGGAAGCTGGTCTTTCCTGCAAGAGATTTAACTTACAAACTCACATGTATATACAGATAAACACACCACTAAAAGATAGAAAAAAGACCCCTACTAACCCAACGATTTTCAGAAGTTGCACAACGTATGATTTCCACTTCTCATGCATAGGCTTGAAGAGTGCAAAGCTGAAAATGTCAACAAAATCACTTATGACGCACCATCATAAAGTTAACATCTAACACCAAAGTACAAAGAGAAACACAAGTATCAATATTGCATGGAGAAAACAGAACAGAAATAAAATATCAAGAATGACCAGTAGACTCACTTATGGAACTCTTTAGGCAAATCAAATGATCCACTCCGCTTATGCTGCTTGATGGACATATGCTTTTTAGACCGTTTTGACCCATTCTTTAGTGCCCGGCTAAGACAACCACTAGACATGCCATTTCTCTGAACATAATTATCAAGAAGTATTGTATTCTCAATTTTCATGCTTTTAGATCCTTGCATGTACTTCTGAGCTGAATCACCGTGTTGGAAAAGCTCATGCAAAACCCGATCAACTGTGAGTTTTCTATCAGAAACCTGCATTGTTAAGTAAAGGGAGATACCACAATTTATAGCTGATTTTTGGTCAATCACAAGCCAAATAACTGAGAACATAGATAGATTAGCATGAAGAGTGACCTCGACATTGGTTGGAAGCAAATTTTCATCAACAGAGTGAGAAAGGTTGAAGTATGCTGGTTCAATTACTTCTACATCTGTAGAATATGGTAGATAACATTTTCAGTTTCAGAATTCCCATATACATATAAAGATAATAATTGCAAACAGGAGCAGCAATCATCTAATATGACCATACCTTGTTTGGAAGTATGATGACCCGAGAAAAAGTTGCCTGCATAGTGATTCAAGTAGCACACAAAATAATTAGATAAGAAGAAAATATTATTAATTAGCCTGAAACAGAATCACCTAGAAAAGATTAGTGGAAGCTCAGTCACATCATTCAATTTCAACATCATACAGTATACAAGCTTGAATGACCTGATCCTTTTTATCACTTTGCCTCAATTATAAACAAGTAACTGGATGACATTAAAGGGAAAGTAAACTCCATACCACATGAAAAAAATATTGAGCGGTTGTCAGTTATATTTTAAGATTTCCGAATTCCATCATAAAAACCCGAGCTCCTACAGTCTATTGTGTTCTTTGATACTTACATGCACCATCACTTTAAAATATTTTTATTTATAACAAAGAAAAAAGAGTGAATCTACTGCTGCTGATCTTACATTTGACTGAACACAAGCAGTTTTAAAATGTCATTGCTTATCCAGAAAACTCATTGTTGCTACATACTTCATGTTGTAAATAACTTATGTTTTTATTCATCATTCATCTCATCACATTAAGGCAAAAAGAAAAAGAACGTGTGCACAAAAAGAAATAGTCATACAAACAGCAAGAGAGTACTCAACAACAAACCTTTTCTAGATGGAGTACTGGAGAAGGATTTTTTTACAGTTGAATCTGGAGATGAAGATTCAATATTTGCCACAACTCTTTCCTTAACTTCAGCTGGCCTTTTCTTGCTCTTCTGTTGTTGTGTCTGAAGCTCTGCTTTTGCTTGTGCAAACCTTCGCTCCAGAGCTTCCAGCGTTCGTTTCCTTTGATCTTCCATTGTTGATTCACTGTCAGCAAAAAAAACATTATAGCATAAAACTAGTAAGTGATGCTAGATAAGAATATTACAGTGATGGCAACGAGGCGGTCTGGGACAGGTCCGACCGGACCCACCCCGTACCCTGCCCCGCTTGTTCCCAACCCCGCCCAGTCCCAAACCCGACATGAGCCTACCCAACCCGAAACAGCATCATCACCTTCACAACCCACCAAAACGCCCTCATCTTTCACGGAAATTGCATTCAATCTTCCTTAAATTTCTTCATATTACAATTAATTCTTTTGCCCAAATAAACCAAGCCATAGCAACAATAATTTGTTACACTTTCATTCTTTTCTAACAAAATACAAAGAGGGTTTTGACGATTGACCTGCGAGCTGCGGCGGTGGCGGGCGACGTGCGTGCTTCGGCGGTTGTGGGCGGCGTGCGGTGGCCAGCCGCGGTGGACCTGCTGCCTGCGACGCTGGAGTGTGGAGATTCAGATTCTGAAATCGTTCGGAGATGGAGGAAGAACGAGGAGTAAAGAAGGGTTTTGACGTTTTGTTTTGAGTTTTTACTTTTAGATTTTAAGTGTTTTCTTTTAACAACAAATTATTTTTATTATTTAGTTAATAACTATTAATTAGAGTTAAATATCAATTTCAATTTAAATATCTTAAAATAATTTTTTAGTTTATGATCTAAAAGAAATACATTCAACTAATATTTATTTTTTAATAAATAATATCAATTTAAATTTAAATGCCTAAATATAGTTTTCAATTTAAAATGAATTATATAAGACAAATAATACGTTCATCTAAATTACTAAAATTATCATCAAGTAATATCATTTTATAATCTACAATGAATTGTATAATACAAAGAATATATTCAACTAATATTTTATAGTTTTTAATTTAAAATGAATTGTATAAGACAAAGTATATGTTCATTAGTTTATCTAAATTCTTAATTTCTCATCAACTAATTTTTTATTTTTTGTATTTCTTATATAGAGTTTTATACATGCAAAAATTGTTTAAGATTTACATATAATACTATAATTTTTATTAATAATATATTATATATGAATAATAGATTATAAAAAGATACAAATTTTTTTGCCCTGGGTCCAGGGGGGGGGTTTGGGACAAAATCCGTACCCTGCCCTGAACTCAGCTGGGTCAGCAGCTACCCCAGCCCTGTGAAATTTCATCCCAGACCCGCCCCTAATAGGACGGGTCTGGGTTGGAGGCTTGTTTTTTTAGGTTAATTACTATAAAGGACCTCGTAATTGAAAAAAATCATATATCACTTCACAAAATGTTAGGAATTGAACAGCTGGTTGGTCTTGCTTAAGTTCATACAAGAGGATCATATAATACCGTGTGTGTCAATAATTTATAACAAGCAATCATGTTGGGTTCGATACAAAATAAAATTTTTGCATTGATTGCAATTCAATAAATTTGAAGATTACATACTACATAAACTCTACCAAAGCGTTCAACTACTCTAGTAGACTACTATAATTAAATTTCCCATTGCAATGCTCGCTATACCCTCTTTCATCTTATATTACTTCTATTTTTTTTTTTTTTTACAACAATCGTATTTTAATTAAACACACCAGAGCCCTATAATTTAACCAGTTATTTAACAACTAGGATGCTAATGTTTAAAGATTTAATGTTTTATATTTCGAGAGATTTGTATGTATTTAACCAATACACAATTATGCATAATATATATATTATATATATATATATATATATATATAATATATATTTGGGAAGGTGGCCAACTGGGCGGGATGAGGATCAACGAGAGGGGAAGACTAGCAACCAAGGGGGGAAAGTTGTGGGTTTGGGAGGTAGCTGGCGCGGCGGAATATGGACCGACGAATTTGCCAGAGAGAGCGAACAGGGGAAGGCCCAATTAAACAACCCATTTAACCAATTCGACGTATCCAACTTCACTTAAAATTTATTAGGTTGGACTGGACTATAGCAATAAACAATCAAAAGACAATTACAATTCGTTTGATTTTATTTTTGCACTTGATACCCTCATCAAATATTTTTTTCAAAACCCAAAATAAAGGAAGTGAGCAACCACTGATCAACTTAACATGGTTGATTCTGCTGGCTCATGAATAAAACAGTATGAATATAAAAGTATTTGAAAAATAAAATTCAAACTGGCCAATTATTCGATAGAAAACAAAAATAAACATTTTTTTAGACAAGATTTGGATAAAATCTGTATCACCCACGCTCCCCAAAACAATTTCAAACTTTGAAAAAATGAACAACATAGAACACTCATTGTGTTTCTAAATACACATTTTCAAATAATTATTGAAAAATTTATAAAAACTAGCTAAAACTCAACTAAAAAAAAAAAAAAAAAAAACGAAGCATTATTTCTTCATATTTATATTTTCCCCCTTTATTATATAATTGGGTAAAATACATATTACCCCCCTGTGATACCCAAAATGTTCAAATAAGCCCCTGTGATAAAAAAATATCATATACCCCACTGTAAAATTTAAAAAGGTGCATATTGGCCCCTTACCCGCGCCCCCAATTTTCTATCGCTTTTTTCTCCGACATCCGATGACCTCTCGATGTATGCTTTCCACCGTTGGAAAGCTCTTCCGACAACGATCATTTTGACACCCTACCCACCAATCTTCATCGTCGGTGAGTAATCTCCATTTTTTCGTTTTATTTTTTTTAGGTTTTATATATATATATATATATACATATAACTAAATTATATTTTCTTATATTATATTTTTAAAATATGTATAATTTAAATATAGAGGTGGTTTGATAATTTAAGGCAAAAATAATATTTTAGTCATAATTTTGGGAACATGAATTTTTACAAGGGGGTAATATGCACATTTTTTAAATTTTACAGGGAGGTATATGGTATTTTTTTTATCACAGAGGCTTATTTGAATATTTGGAGTATCAGGGGAAAATATGGATTTTAAGAAAATTTGAGGGGGTAATGAATATTGGAACAAATGGGAATGAAGAGGTGAATGATGAATGCAGATACATAGAATGATATAATAATGAGGGGCGGGGCGGGGCGGGGCCGTGGCCGTGGGTGAAGAAATGCGGTCGGCATTTCGACAGTTGATATCATGTGAGCGCATCATCACCGCACCCTGGAACCAGCGGCGGACACACGCCTGCAATGTTGCAGCCCGCGACGTACTCGTGGAAAACTTCCACATCCTACTAAAACAAAAAAGTTATGAACCAATTTCCGATCCAACTAAATGGAAAAAATTGCATAATAACAATTGAGCAATTACTTAAAAGCGTAAATTATATTTGACATTCTGTTATTTTATAATTTTCATAAACTATAATATATAAATATATACCTATTTGATACATATTTGTAATTATAATTATACCCTTTATTTAGATGCAAAGTTTGCACAAACATTATTTAAAAAATATTATGTTAACACCCCTGAAGGGATGTAACTGTAATTTTGCAAATATATAAAATATTTATGTATTTTAACTTAATTTCAGGGGACGTCAAAGTAAGTTTCTAATGACTTCTACTTTTTTAATAAGTTTAAAAGAGAAAAAAAAGGTTATGCAATAGTAAAATTTTAATTGTGTTTAAATAAAAGTTATATTGAAGAAATTTATAAATTTATTAATAAAATGCAAAATTTTATTGAATTACTAATTATTTACACTAATAATTTAATTATATTTAAATTAAAATACTAATATTAGTTTTATTTTCAGGAAAACACGTCTAAAATAAGTGTTACTATGTGTAATTATGGATGAATAGGTGGTGGTCCTCAATAGTATTTTCAGTGACACAAAATACACACAGTAAGTGTGTGAAAAAGTGAAGTGGATGATGAGTAAAGAAGAAGGCGTTGGGATGGGAGTTGCTATATTTATTTATTACAAAAAAGAATTGGTGTGTAGTGTGTGTACTGCTACTTTTTTTTTTTTTCACTTTTTTAGGTGAAGATTTGATTCTTCTGAGGAATGGTCGGTTCTGGATTTGGAATATTGTTCCTTTTTCTTTTCTTTTTTTTTTTAATTTTTGTTTTTTTAGAATTTTAACCATTCATGTATTTAACTTCACGCTTCCGAACTTCCTACTGCACATGTAAAGAAAAATTGTATTTTTGATCGCGCACAATAAAGTGTGTTGTATTTTTGGTTCCATAGTTTACAAGTTTAGTACATTTAATTCCATAGAATAAGTATGTAGTATTTTTGGTCCTATAGAATAAAATTATAACACATTTAGTCCCATAATGTATAAAGTTGTAGCACATTTGGTCCTATAAGATATAAAGTTGTTTGTATCTTATGGGACCAAATGTACCGTAATTTTTATTTTATGGGAAAAAATGTGCCAAATTTTTATTAAATGAGACCACAAATACTATAATATTTATCTTATGGGACTAAATGTGCTAAGTTTGTAAATTATGGCAAAAGTTCAACACAACCTATCGTGTGCCACTAAAAATGCAATTTTCCCGCTCGTGTAATTATTCAAGTTGAATTTAAATACTTATTTTTATATTTACACTTTAAAATATTATGCCTGTGAAGACTGCATGCGATGGATACTAATTTTATCAAATATCAAAAAAAAATTTTAAATTTTTAAATAATAAAAAAATTTATTATTATATCGAATTCAAAATTTTTTGAAAAATTGAATTTTTACCGGGACTACAGATAATGTACCATTTTACTAAAGAAAAATTCATGTAATAATATAAGTTGAAACAAATATAGTAGTGACCTCAAAGGCTCAAACAGAAGGACCAAACAGTTGAGACAAGTAGTATACGTATACGTATACTATGAATATGTATAATAATACTGAATCCAGATCGTATGTCATGAGACCATTGTCTTTACATTCTTATATCAGTCAGTCTCTCTTTACAGCTGTTCTTCTCTCTCTTTCATTTTCCCACAAGAATTTCACCTCTCTCTCTCTCTCTCTCTCTTCTGTCACCGCTTGCACTGACATGCATACCCATTTTCACAAGTTTTCATTACTAGGAGTTCAGTAGAGTACTGGTGTTGTGGGTGAGTGTACGTGTACAGAGTGTATGTAACTTCTGTATACATACGTATTCATGGAGGTATCGGCGGAACCCAAGTCATGGAGAGACGAGCTAGCAAGCTTAGTGGAGGATACTGGGATAAGATTCACCGGAGAATCAATCGGAGTATTGGCGCCGGAGTTCACGACGAAGCCTTCGGCGGAGGAGGAGTCGGAGACTTTCAAGGATCAAATCAAGGGCTTCGCCAAGGCGTGGGGAGAAATGGTGGTGGAGTTGGGGAGAGGGTGTAGGGATGTTTTGCAGCAGACAGTACTGACTGAGGATTCTTACATTGTGAAGAAAACCAAAGGGCCGTTGGCTGAGGTGTCGGAGAAACTGAGGTTTCTGAATGAGTTCTTGCCGAGGATCGTGATCCGGCGCACGTTTGGCCCATCATCTTCTTCGTCTTTGTTCTTGCTCTTGCTGGTAATTTCTGGGTTTATTTCCCCCCACAAGGTTTTTACTTCATTGTTTCGGTTTTGCTGCAATTTTTTGCTGATTTTGGGCGATTACATGAGCAATTTTAGATTGTTATCTTATCATATTTTGGACTTTCGTCTTTTGGATTAAATGTGGTTATCAGATATGAGTACCGACTATCACTTGAAGGTATAGTATTGCTTTAAAAATACTTGGGAAATCAAAATTTTGAGCTGCTAAACTTGATAATTGAACTGGAGCTTAGGATATCAAGCTAAATTCCAGTGGGTTTATCTTCTTTTATTGAAAACACAAGCAGCAGATGGATGATTTCTGCAATTTTGGAACTTATAATTGATCTCTTCTGCAATAAATAATGGATTACTCCTGTATATCCAAATTCATCCAATGCCCTTCATATTCTTTCGACAATTGATTCTGTGAGGGTATTGCAAAACTGCCTCCCCTTAATTTCAACATCAGAAATGTCTGAAAGGTGTTGCTGTTTGTATTTTACATTCGACAACTGCCTCTGGAGCTCCTGTATCATTAGATTTTCCAATTCTTGTTGTTGCATTTTGATACCTACTGCTCTTCGAATGATGTGCAGTTCTGAATGTCAATAGCAATCACGATAGTGCTGTTGTAATGGTGAAAAGTTTCTCTGCATCCTCCTAGTGCTGTACGAATATTGCTTCCAGATGGCAGATATATATAGCATATCATGAGATGGGAGTTCCGGCTGATACAGCAAGATATTCCGTTATCATGCCACATGCTTTCCTCTCTTCGCGACTTGGGGGTACTTGACAATTGAAACAATAAGTTGCAATTATGTTGTTATGTGTATATTCTAAATCTTTGAAATGATCAAATCACAGGTATACTGGGTATCAAAGTGTCGTTGCTGGAAGAATTTGGTGTCCGTCTCATCAGCTATGATCTTCCTGGTTTTGGCGAGAGTGATCCTCATCCTAACCGAAATCTTAACTCATCAGCTCTGGATATGTCACACTTGGCAGATTCAGTAGGAGTAAAGGGTAAATTCTGGGTTCTGGGATATTCAAGTGGCTCTTTGCATGCTTGGGCTTCCCTGAAGTACATTCCAGATAAAGTTGCAGGTAAAACACCATCATTTCTTTCATGCAGAAAAAAGAACTATAAGATGCCATTATTTGTTATTATTATAGAAAAGAACCATAAAAGATGGGTAGCACTGAGTGCCACTCATGAAGAAAGGGGAAATGGGGCTGCTGAGAGAGATTTTTCATGCATTTTGACCTTCATTGATGTGTTAAAGATGTTCTTGTTACAGGTGTTGCCATGCTTGCGCCATTTGTTAATCCATATGAAGTGAGCATGACCAAAGAAGAGATGTCTAGGACTTGGGAAAATTGGACTCGACGAAGAAAATTATTGTACTATCTGGCTAGAAGATTTCCCAAATTCCTCAGTTACTTTTATAGTAGAACTTTTCTCTCTGGGAAGCATGGTCAGATAGACAAATGGTTGTCTTTATCGCTAGCAAAGAAGGTGGGATCAGGTCCTCATATACATTATAATTTTCTTTGTAGATTATATAAAAGAATACTAAAATTGAAACCAGTCTGTCAGCGTCTGGTTGCTGCGTAGGATGCCCTTATATGTTTCTTTACTCATATTTTTCCCTCTTCATTGAACCAGGATAAAGATCTTGTTGAAACATCAGCTTTTGAAGAATTATGGCACAGGGATGTTGAAGAGTCAGTTCGTCAGGGTAATCTCAAACCCTTTGTAGAGGAAGCAGTACTCCAAGTGACAAATTGGGGTTTCAGCCTCACAGATCTTCAATTGCAGAGGAAATGTCCCAGAAAAGGCATTCTCCCTTGGCTCCAGTTCATGTATGGTCAGCCAGAATGTGAATTGACTGGATATCTTGGCCCGATACACATATGGCAGGTCTACACAAGCATTCTTTCTTTGTCCTTCATATTGCTTATTCCTCTAGAAAGCAGAACAGGTTAAATCAATGTGACATCTCCTCAATGATTCATGTTTTTTGTTGTTGAACAGGGACTGGACGACACAGTGTTTCCCATCGATGACTGATTATGTGGCCCGTATCCTACCCAATGCGATTGTGCATAGACTTCCAGAAGAGGGCCACTTCTCATATTTTTCTCTCTGCGATGAATGCCATAGGAATGTATTCTCAACCCTTTTTGGAAGCCCACAAGGTCCAGTCGATAATGTAGATAATACTCTAACAGAAGAAGATGGAGAAGAGGGCTTGGTTCAGGCAGAGTCCACCTCTGAACGAGATGCTTCCTGATTAAAAAATGACTGTGTAGATAACAGGATTGCTCCTGTTTTCAGTGGAGCATGGAAAGCCAGAAATCAAATAGTTTGCTGATTTCTGCGTGCTGGCGATAACTTTACTTCTTAGTGCTGACAATAGACGTGTGAAAATAGAAAGCACGACAATATCAAAAGGAATTCTCTATAGCAATGACAACATCCACCTCATTTTCCTGTGGGTAAAATGCTATTTTGGTAATTTATCCTTCATTTTCCTTGTTATCCCATGAGTCCTGCTTTACTCACAACTGAATGTCATAAGTTGAGCGCTTAAGCATAAGCTTAAGCTCTGGAATTCCATGGTTTTGAGTGAGTCTTGCAACTTGCAAAGCCTTTAGAATTAATTGATTCCTTATTATCATTGTTTGTAGGTGGAGTAGATCTTTCCTTAATGGGATGTTGTCTAAGATTAAATACAAGGTCATTCTGTTCCATGTTTATGGAAAACAGGTTGCGGGAATTACTTCTTCGATGAAAAAGTGTGGAAAATTGTTGCAGGAATATGTCAAAGAACCTTATATGTAATTGACATGTTATTGTTGAAATGCAACAGCTGCTAACAAGTTAGCTATCTACAAATCTAGAATTGTCATGAGTTTGTTCTGATAAATTTTCTGCAATAAGTTAATGCAGTTGACACAGGTATCTGAAGTGTTGTCTGAACTCATCATGAAAGAATCAGAACACTTCTCCTCACGTTGGGTGGTTCATAAAACACATGAAGCAATTGCATCAAATCCCTGTAAATAGGAACTGAACAAAATTATGCACAATGCGAAAAACAAGTTTACAGCTAGAAATCGTCTATATAAACAGAACTAATAAGGAGAATGAAACCGAAGCACATCCAAAGATTCTGTGGCAACTTTCTTGTTCAGTTCCAACAGCGTTCGCACCCTCAAAATCTTGCAGGCTTAAACACTCAAAACTGGCACCATATATGGAGCATCAAAATTCTTAACTTGGGCCTTCAGTCCTTTCAGGCCATTCAAATTGCAGGGAAGCTCATTCCATCAGTAGACTTTTTAGACATCTTTCATGGGCGGTAGCCTGGATAACGCCCAACCTGGAGAGCTGCTTAACCATAAAACTTCACCCGTTTCTTTGTTTTTAAAGTCGGGTGCTTTCGGGTTTCTCTTCTGCGTTCTGTTGTCCCACCAGTTATCAGGATTTTCCACCAAATCCTTCCAAAAATGATCAAATCTACCACTCTTTTTTCTTTCACCAGGCCCCTCAGCTCCCTGCATTTGCCTTTGTTGTTTCATTGGCTTAACATCAAGCTCCACTCTTCCAAGTCCAGGCAACACCCATTCTGGCGCACTGGTGACCCAGAGTGACTCCCCAGTCACCTTATGCTTAAAATCCGGGAATTTTTCTGTAACCAGTCCGTTACTCTTGTGATCGCGATAATCCCACCACTTCAGGGGATTCTTGACAAGATCCCTCCACAAATCCGAGTTTTGATCTGCTCTTTTTTTCTTAATAGCAATCCCCCCATTCCTTCCATTACATTTTTCTGGTACTGACTCATCCTTTCCACGTTCCAAAGTCGCAGTTGGTGGTGCTGACACAGAGTCAGCATTCCTCAACTGCTTGACAGAACTCTCAACTCTCCTCGAATCTTGATTTTTCAGTACTTCCGCCAACTGCTTATTAAAATAGGATTCATTATCCACCCTTTGTATGACCTCCTCAATCTTTTTAGCCCCGGGCTTGCCAGGCTTTTCAGTTTCCAAGCCTACTTTCTTATCCAAAACAATCTTCTCAAGTCCCTGCACAAAGTTAAGATTTTCCGCCACAACATGAAACTTCCCAAGACTCTCACTCGACACCAATCTCACAGGATCCACACTCAACTGCCCTGACACGAAAACACAATCATTCTCCTTGACATGACAAGCTACAACATGAGCTAAGTCTCCCTCAAACACAACAGGGATCGACAGAGAATTTTTCTCACCTCCATTTCCTAGAGAAACCACAGTGGTGGAAAAGTGTTTCCCATCAGAAGCAGCCTCAAAACGAACCGGAGTCCTGATATGACCGATCAAATTCACAAAGTTGGAAACTTTCTCTTGATATGGCATCTCTCTTGGCTTGGGCCAAACAGTAGCAAGCGCCTCCGCTTGTTTCTTGATTCTCTGAGTAAAACTTAAAGACGATTGAGAAGATTTCTGGTTCTGGCTTGGTTTGCTGGGATTTCCGGCTACCATAGGCAGCTTTACTGGAAAAGAACTACATTGTGAAGAGGAAGTAAGGTGGATGAAAAAGGCGGCTTCAGAAATCAGATAGGCTGATGATGGTCTTCTCTGGCTAAATTCATGGCAAGTCGAAAAATGCTTCGTTTATATATATATATATATAATTAATTTCTTCCAAGGGTTTTTTTTCAGGGAGAGTGCTTGCGAGGGGAAAGAATGTAAGCGTCAGTACATGGTAGGGCTTCATTTTTTTTCGTGTGTTTCTGTAAAACTAAAGACGCTTTTAACAGAAAACGCGAATTCTAGCACTTTTAGGCCGCCTTTATGTCATAACGATTTAATTTCAATATACAGAATGTCATTAACACAATTCCGTTGTCGTCCAGGTTTATATATGCTTTCACCCAGGAGACCCGGGTTCGATTCCCGGCAACGGAATACTTTTTATTTTTAAAAGAAATGTCTTTTGAGCACACACTAAACTCTGGTAGCCCATTCCTTCAGTTAAAACACTATTTATTATGGAGTGTTTGCAAATTTTTTTTTAAAAAAGTGATTTTTGTAAAGAAAGTTGGAAGTTGTAGCAGAATGAAAAATGGGTAGTGTTTGTAAAAAAAATGAAAAGCACATAAAAGCTAAAGTGGATAGTGTTCGGAAAAAAATCACTTTCAAAATAAATTTAATTGATGAAAGACTATTTTGTCCCTATATGTCAAAAACATACTATCTTTTTGCAATTATTATTTCACTGTTGCTTGTCATTTAATATTTATTTTTTCACAAAAAATATAAATTTTATTAATTAATTAAATAATAACATGTGAAATAAATAATATAATTAAATGATATAGCACATAAAATATAAAAACTTAAAATATTAAACATGTGAAAGTGTAAATGTAATTATTATTAAAATTTAAATTATTTGAAAATTTCGATATCAACTTTAAATCTATAATTTTAAAAATAAATTAAAAAGATAAAATTGAATTAAGGTTATTATAATAAGAGTAAAGTAGTAAAAAATAAAGTTGAATTTATTTATAAAAAAATAAAAGCTAAAAAAAAAAACCCTTAAAAGCAGTTAAAAAATAAAACGGCAAACAACTCAAAAGTATTCTTTTTTTAACAGAACCAAAAGCTGCGTCGAACACTCCCTATAAAACTAATCAGCCTCAGCTCTTCGTTGCTGTATTGATTGCATTGCATGCTCCTTAATCTTTGACTACTTAACTCCCAATCAGAAGTATCTCTTCTTGCACATTGTCCAAGAGTCCGATCTCTCCGATGAACAAAAATCCCACCCGCCCCTCAAAGCTGTAACCCTAACCCCACGTTCGATACGGAAGGGAGATCAAATTCGCCATCTATTGGCATGGATATCTCTAATTCCAGTTTCACATCAGCCTTGCGGGCTTCGTTTCACACATCATCTTCCGCCGCAGCTCAAGGCATGTTCTTACGCCCTCGCATTTTATCTCAAGAATTCGTAAAACCCAAATCATTCAGAAGTCCGTTCAACACAGCCCGGCCGCAGACCTGCGACGCTCTTGAAAATGTGCGAAACACCACGCTGGCCCTACCAGTCATTCCCAATACATGTTCTTTTTCGCGTTTTATTCACACGCTCTTGACTTATTACAAATAGATGTTTGTTCCGAAGCAATGTGGATTGGGCTTGTTGTGGCCCTTGGCGGTTTTGACTATGTATTCGAGGGTTTATTTGGTTACCATACTGCGCGCAGGTGTTGCCGGAGCGGCGCTGGGGCGGTGGGTGGTGGGGGTTCTTTGGGTAGTAAATAGTTTGCTGCTCGTCATTTCCCGGCGATTGAGGAGGGTTACTTTGGCAGGTTGTTTTATAGGAAGGAATATCGCGATATGTCCGAAGTTGAGTTATTGAAAGTATGCGAGGCGTCGAACACGTCTCTTACAAGACGATCCATTAATGGACTGAAAATGGGTATGCGGACTTCTCTTTCTTTGCTATAGTTTGAGTCCAAATAAATAATTACACTATGATTTGGTGATGCTTGCTTCTTGTTTTTAGCATTTGGAAAAACGATTACCAAGCGGACTTGTTGACAATCAAAATGCCTTGATTATAGCTGGAATCTAAATTAGTAGTGTGAATATTGAACTTCAATAAGATGGTTACAAGCTGAAGTAAAAGATAAGTAATGATTACGATTAATATGTAGATATGTGGCTGCAATCAACTAATAGATCGGAAAAGGCAGTACTCTTCGTAACTGTAATCTACAAATAGAAGAAGTCACCATGAAGAAATAATACTAGCTAGCTGTCTACAGGAACTGACAATTTGTTATAGCATCTTGGCGGATTACTACAATGTGGCTGATTTAGACCATTGATTAAAAGCAAATAAATCGTGTTCATACACTTATCCTAACTCCTAATACCCTGCTTTTGGCATGGTCTTTGTGGTATCCTATGAGATCCAACATCTGGAATGCTGCAACTTTACTTGTAATCTCCAACCAAGTTCCGCTTTTAGTACAGTTTGCCCCTTTGAAAAGAAGGGCAAGAAAGAGTTAATCCATTTATCCAAAACTTAGAGAATTAAATCCATTTCTTATCTTACAAGTTCGTTAGCAAAACCAATTTCTGTTAGAAGAATATGGTTCTAACAAGGCACAATATTCACAAGAAATAAGCATGCTGAATCCAAAATCTAAAATGAGAAACCAGGAAGCACATGGATGTAAAATCGTAAAGACTTACCAGAATCAAGACTGTGTTCCTTTCTGAATTAGTAACTTTATAATTTCACTTTCACTATTGAGAGAAAATGCTTTGCTTAATTAATAAAGCATTGGTTGGTTCATAATATGAAGTAGCTATTTCCAATGGGATGGAGGAACATGCTTTAGTTGTGTTTATTTATGATGTGGTCATGTAATGAAGATTAATGGAGAAATTTTGCATTCAATATTCTCTGTTTCAGCTTGCACTGTGCCGTTCTGGATATGCATAGCACAAACAAGATCTCTTTTAATGAGTCTACGTGTTCTTGTTGGTGTTATTTCTCTTGTTAATCTGGAAATTTTCCATGTAACATTGCCGCAGTTCACCTTTTAGAATTATTGAGTAAATATAGTTTATTCTGGGGCAAGTGCAACCAGTTTGAAATTTTGATTGATACACAGGCAAATAATGCCATTATTGTAATGAATTCTGAAGCGACTGCACTTTATACCTTATTGTAATGCATTGTTCCCCTTGCTGGTTAAATAACAGAAATTTTTTTAGCAGGTTTATTGGTCTAGTTAGAATCATTTGAACAGATATCGGCCGTTTTTTCCCGAACAAGGATTACTGGCAGGAAGCAAAAACTCAGCAAGCATGTTTAATTCTATTATCTGAGCATTTCAGTGCAGTTAGTTCGAGTAGTGTGGGATCAGGTCTGTAGAGGTTATGGATAAATCATTACTCTGTTTTGATTTTTGAGGCATGATCTTCGATGCCTGTCTTATTTAAATGCTTATGAAACTCTTTACACACAAACATCTATAGCTGCTTCTGTTGAATTACTGCACAGATATGGAAATATTTCTAACAATCAAATGTTGAATCTTGTTAGGTATTCTGTTGTGTTTGCATGTGAAAGATTCACATTCTTGACTTGCAAGTTCTATGGAATTCTGCTTCTTTCCTTAAGAGAGGAAAAACACTTATACAAGCATCAGTTGCTCCCATTATGATCCAACAGACATCAGAATAAAACAAATAACTCACAGTTCATGTTGCAAGTACAACAGCAAATTTGGTTAACACTTCTCGATGTTACTTTTCTCACCTTGCTACTTTCTATTTAAGACAGTAATAATTTCTTCTGGTATAGCTATTTCTTCATGTTAAGGTTTACAAATTCTGTAATGACATCGAGATCTCATCTCTTCTCCTTTCTTTTATTTCTTAATTTTCACTTTTTCTATCACACTTGCATGTCATGGAACGAACGCCGGGCTGTGAATCATATATTAGTTCCACAAGTTGAGAGTGTCTGATCCAGAAGCAAGTGGGAAACAATCATCGGATGCCTGAATGCTACAAATATTTTGTAGGGGTCCTTGTGACAAATATTAATAGCTCCCTGATACCATTTTGCCTTTCTCTATGCAATGGTCCCCCCACCCCCATCAATGAATAAAATAACAACATATCAATATTCCATATGTGGGCTTACTCTCTGAAGTTTGATCAACACCCTTAAATATTTATCTTTTTTCCTAGTTTGCAGAGTTTTTATGACTCTGATGAATGAATGAATGGTTCCTGATTCTCTTGCTCTCCTTTTGGGTTCGCCTTGTCAAGAAGCTCTTGCTTTTCTGATATGAGAGAGAGTTGACTTGTCGGATGGGGGGCAATTTAAAAGATATTCTTGACTTTGGGTAGAAATTGTGACTGGAGAGGGTGGAGATTGAGAAAAAAAGGTGGTTTGCATGTCAAATCTAAGGGCTGTAGTTGCAGATGAAAGGAAAGATGTGGACCATTGCATGTTTGTGCCTTTTCACATCCTATGAAAGAAATCAAGAGCCCCCACTCTCTTTTTCCCTCTGTCTGCTTCAAATCATTTCTTGTGATTTGTCATTTTTCTTTGTTTCAGGGCCTTCTGAACCACTTTGGCCCCAATGCCTGGATTTTCTTCTTTTCACCTAGTATCAAAGTTTTAGTTTAGTCCCTCCTATTCATTCTTGTAATAATGCAGCCCATACACTATAGAGAAATCAATCATACTATACCATTTCTGCGTGTTTCTGACAAAATGTTATGGAAGTGTGTTATTGAAACATAAATTTATAGACCATGCGGTTTCCTTATGTTCTATTCCATTAAACAATACAAACTCAACTTTAAAGAAAACAAAATTCGATAGAAAATAATAAGCTGCTAAAGAGGAAAAAGAAAATAAAAAGAGTTCAAACATATAATAGTGGAAAAGGTAAAAACAGCTCAGTTATCTTTGGGTTTTTGTCCAATTTGGCCATCTACATCACACACACATGCAGAAAGCAAAAAGGGATCTCTTTTCTTGTTTGTATTTTCCTCTTGGTTTTCAGTTCAAAATTGCAAATTTGCAGTAAAATGTAGGGAATTGCACAGTGAAAAAAAAAAAAAAAAAAAAGTATGGATATGCTTACCATATGCTTGGAAAGTGAAAAAAGAGGGTTTAACATATACTCATTAGGTGATGTCTCATTCCCCCTTCTTACACATTGAAATGCTCACCATATGCTTCACTTTCTACTCACCTTGTCCCTGGAATTGGCTCCTCTGCTGCATGCATTTAATTACTTTGAGGTCAGATCAGAAACCAGTACAAGTTAAAAACAAAGGTAGTATTCAAAAAATCAAAGGGTTAAAAAATAATTTCTCTGATATCCTCTCAGACAAACAAGAACACACACAAACACACACTCAGCAGCTTTCTTGAAAAGAAAAGGTTGATTCCTCAAACACTTCTTTTTTCCATTTCTCTAGTGATAATGGGTTGAGGTATATCTTGTAAAACAATCTCTATTTTTCCACTTAAAAACAAAGTAATAATATTGTTTGTACCAAGAAATACTCAACTTAGTTCTTGTGATGTTTGAGAATTAAATACTCATCCCATATGCATCCCCACAACTCTTTGCTTTGACTTCCAACTTCAGCAATTAACTGCTTTGACTGTTGAAATTTGAGCACTATGTTAAGGAATCTTTTTAACGAAAAAGAAAAAGGAAATTAACAATGCAAGTGAGTTATTTCTTTTTTATTTTATTCCTCTTGTTGATAATTAATTAACATGTATTGACTTATTTGTTGGGTTTCTTATTCTTGTTAAAAAAAGAAACCCGGACAACTATTGAATCGGACAAGATAAGGATTAAATGTTTCAACGGTGACATCTTATTCTTGTAAAAAAAGAAGAATTGAAAATGGAGTTTGAATGGTAGAGGTAAATAGGAAGGTATAGAAGAGTAGGGGTAGGGGTTGAGTTTCAGTTTCACCTGAATCCAAACGGTAATCACTGGTAAATATTTACTTACTGCAAAGCTTGAGGTGTTACAGTGAGTGCGTTGCGTCTACATATGTAAGAACAGAAATATTAAAAATAATGAGCGGAGTAACAACTGTAGTGTAGATGGCATTGGCAGCTGTCTCTCTCTCTCTCTCTCTGTCTGTGTGTGTAAGTGTAAGAGAAACAAGACTAGCACTGGGTTTTTTTAATAATGTAATGAAATGAAATGAAACGTGTAAGCCTAAGCACTTTGATGTATTGTTTTCAAACCCCAAACTCTTCTTTCTCTCTCTCTCTCTCTCTCTCATTGTTGCATCCGTGCAATAATAAAATAATAATACCTATTACCTACACACTTCTTGTCTCAGGAGCTACACCAAAATTTATTATTATTATTATTCAGTATTTTAAATAAAATATATATATTCAACACCAAGAATCATAAAATAATACCATAAATAAAAAAGCTAAAATAAATTACTATAGTGCAATAAATGAGCAAACATGGCACGTAAAGGAAAGCCTACCCCTTCAATCCTAATCCCTTCCCCCATCCGACCTACCCCCCACCCCCACCCCACAAACACGGTAGGATATACATATATATATATGTATGTATGTATATATATATGGACAAAGAAACGGAAGAAAGGAAACAGGAGAGAGAGAGAGAGAGAGAGAGAGAGAGAGTAGTAGCGGTATATCTAGCTACTGGATACTCTTACCAGTGGGCAGAGGCAGAGTGCGATATATATATATATAATATAATATATTATATAGAGAGAGAGAGAGAGAGTAAGATGAAAGCTTTGTCAAAGCCACTATCAAGTCCGAGCAGGGCGGAGAAGTTTCCTCCGCCATTGATGAGATTCTTGAGAAGTAATGTGGGGAGCAGGAGCAGAGGAAGATCTCGTTCCAGCCCAATCTTTTACCTCCGCACCAAGAAGACTGCTGTGCCTGCTGGAGTCATTCAAGAACCGTCCTCCCCCAAGGTCACTTGCATTGGCCAAGTCAGGGTCCGCCGCTCCGCCAAAACTAAGGCCAGAAAGACCGCAGTGAAGCGCCGCCGTTGCTGTTGGCTGAAAAGAACCCTGTTCTATGGGAAAATTCCTTGGAGATTCCGGTGGCGAAAGAGGCCCTTTAAAGGGGCATTTTGCAGGTGGGGTTTGTGTTTGAGGTGGTGTTGTTGCAAGAAAGTTGATGGGGCAGAGGATTCTTTCAGGGGTTATGTAATGAGAAGAGTGAAAAGAGTGGCGGCGGTGTGATAATGATCATAGTGAGAGTGGTTGCAGTGACAACAAGTACGAGAATGTTGGAGGTTCAGCTCAAGAAAGTAAGAGGGATTGTCATGTGGAAGTGGAATCGTCTTCATCTCCATCTTCTCCACCCAAAAACGCATTACTTTTGACAAGGTGCAGATCTGCTCCATACAGATCTTCATCATTGGGGGGCAGGTTTTGGGGGTCTCCATTAGCTGAAGCTGAACCTCAAAATGAATCAGAGCAAGGAGTAGTGCAAGAGAATCCCAATCCCAATCCCAGCTGCTGTCAGAATGTGGTGGACGAGGATGCAAGAATAATTAGCCTGCAGGAAAGTAGCCAAGAATTGGAGATGTTAAAGAAGAAGAAGAAGAAGAAGAATTCAGGTGAAGAAGATCTGAAGGGAGTTAATGTTGCAGGAGGATTAACAGCAGTGCATCCATTGCTGCTCACTAGATGTAAATCAGAGCCTGCAAGAACAGGAGAAAGGCTCATCATCAATCCACAACCCCCCAATCAAACAAGGTTTGACAGTTCTTCACAACACAATTCATAGTAATTGTTAATCAGCAAGAAAAAAACATAACTATTCTTGGACAACTTTTTTGAGTATATTGTGATTTTGTTTCTTGCTGTTTTTTTTTTTTTTCTTTTTTCTTAAAAGGAAATTATATAAAAAGCAAAGTTCTTGATTTCTTATTCTTTTTTTGGGGTTGTTGATTACTTCATCATGAAAAAAAAACATATATCTTTTGGGTTTTTTCTGATTTATGGGTTTTGTGAGAGAGAATCTTGATGTCAAACAAATGCTGATATAATATTTATTTTATTAAGAATTAATGTGTGGATGGATGAAAATGTTATAAAATTAGGATGTCTGAGTCGTAGGCTGAAAGATATAGGACAGTGAAATTGTTTCGTGTACTCTGCCACTCCTCATGGGCTGCTTGTATTTATTGCTTGCCCTTTGCCTCTTTGCCTCTTTGCTCACTCATACTGTCATACACTCTTCATTCATTTACACTATTATATTACTCACTCCTTCCTTCTTGCTTACAAATTCTAACCCACACAAGACAGCATTTGAACCAATTATGTAGTAATGAAAATATATTTGTAACGTGATTGGTGTATAATTTAAAAATAATTAAATATAATATTTATTTTATAATTAATTTGATACAATCGAACTTAATTTAGGTAAAAAAATTAATCCTTCCATTTTCCTACAATCTCTCCTCACATTCTTCCGTCAATTCTCTTGCATCCTCATTTTCTATGATGTACATTTAATTTTTTTATACACCTTTTTTTTTTTCCTATTTATATATTGAAATATTTTTATAAAGAAAGTATATATGAAAAAATAATAATAACATTTCAAAATTTCTTGATGTTGGGGCATTAGTGGGGAAGAAAGAATCTTGTTTAGATTGAGGGACATTATTACATATTTACATGTCGTTGTCACAGTGTTGGAAAGGATAAGAGAGGTTTGTATTGTCCGGTTGGCTTTGTGTACTCTGTTTTAGGCCTAGAGAATATTTTGATTTTCATAAATTAATAAACAGATGCGGACATAATGAAATTCGGACAACTTTAATTTGAGGTAGACTCATTTGTATTATCCAATCTTGGAACATTAATGTTGTGGTGAACTATTATGAGATCCTCGACTTGGAAAATTATATGCATCTTCAACAGTTTCCACCATTTTTCTAGCCTGATTACGACCATGGAAATATCAGTATAGAATATTATTTTTAAATATATAATAATCTGAATTTTATACACGTAGCGTGCAATATCGGACACATAACTTAGTTTTTTAACAAGAACCCAATTAAGTCCGTAACGAACAAGTCTATAATAAGTCAAACTAAAGTCGATTCTTGAATTGCTAATATTTTTTTGGGGGATTATGACATGTTTAGTCAAATTTAAGTAATAAATAAGGATGTAATGGCATATGTGGTAAGAATAACTTAGTTTGTTGGCTATCTACCAATTATCTAATTATCGTCATACACAAATATAAAAGTTGCTTTGAATTTGGACACATTTGCTTCTAAAAGTAAATTATTGATTTAGTAAGTGAAAATCCACGTACCATAGTTAGCAAATTGACACAGATTTCAACAGTTCCAATTTTAAAATTTATCCTAAGGAAATAAAATATATATTTTATGAGTATGTTATGAGATTATATATATGAGTATGTTATGAGATTGGAGGAGGTCCAAACATAGGGATATACCTAACCCAATTTCAGTTTTCAGGCCCATTTATAGCATCTCCACTTCTACAAATTCCGCAACTACAACTCAAACCTAAAATTCGTTACACGTCATCATCATCATGTCTTTTTTTTTTTTTAAATATATATATAAATATATATATGACGTCATCATCTCCATTTGTTTGTACGATCACATAAATATTTCAGTAAATTAAATAATTAAACAGTATATCAATTTGATTAATATATTCAAATAATATATATATATATATATATATATATAATATATATATATATATATATATATATATATATATATAAAATGATACGAAACTCGAATCATTTACCTCAATTTTGTTGGTGGGTTCAACCTTGAATCATTGACCACTAAATGAAAATATAGAATTGACATAAATAAATTGATGTGTTGAACCCAATTACTCATAGTAAAGTGCAATCAAAGCAAACACATTCTTCCAATCAGTAACTCTAGAATTTTCAGGTCCTTAATAATGTGTATGAAAATGAAAGTGACTTTTTTTATATATTTTCATTTGACATCTTATTCTTAATAATAGCTTGTCGGATATATTTGAAATCCTATTACACAACAATCTGTCATGATGTGCTACCTTTCATAAATGTCCTAACCTGCACCATACGTTTCATCACCTCCTAACTTCAATTCCTATATATTATTAATTGTATATTCTCATATTATACGTCGAGAAATATAATATATTTGTCATGTAATTGATATAATTAAATTTAATTTGATAAAAAAATCTCATTATTTTTATTTTTTCCTCATGAATTAGGCCTCGATTAAAACCTGAACTGAACATAAAAATAGACAATAATGGTCAAGTTTCTATCGAAAATAGTAAAAACTCGTACAACCTAAAACCCCAATTTTAAGAAGAAAAAAAATTGAAATTTTTTTAAAATATTTTGAAAAGTTGGAAGGGTACGTTTAATTGATGAAGTAGACACAAATGTGGTCACTCAATCAGCGACGAGTATTGATTTCATGCAAGACCTCATAGAAAGGACACACTGCTACATCTCTTGCACTGCATTCAATTTTTCCAACTACACCCCAATCTGGTCGGTCGTCACCCACAATGCCAATAAAATTAGGGCATATTATTTGAATTATGTTTGTTTTTATATTTTATAATTATTTTTTTTTGTGTGATAATCTACCATATCAATTTTGCAAAATTTACACTTTATCATAAATGAACGTTTTTTGTTGATTTTTTTGTCGGACGAATATCACATACTCTGTATATATGAAAAATATCGCATAACATAATCCTTAAATATTACATGTGCACTGCATGTGATGTTTTTCGATAAAAAAATTGGTTGAAAAATAATTATAAATGATAAAGTACAAAATTTTGTAAAGTTGAAAAGACAAGTTGACCAAAAAAAAAAAAATAAATAACAAAATGTAAAAACGATCATAATTTAGATGCACTTTTGCTTTGGCCTGCATTCGAAGTATTCAACGTCAGGATGGGTGGAGTTGGCCTTGGAAAGGGTACAGTGGGCGGCTAGAAAGTGGGGAGGTTCGCATTTGGTCAATGCGGCAAATTGCGCCACAGTTGCTTCGCTTATTTATCATATTTGGGCAGAGAGAATATGAGAATTTTCCAAAAAAAATGGCGGGGATCCCCCAAACTATATAGATAGACTACTGATAGAACAAGTTCGACATAAACTATTAGTTCATTATAGGTCAAATTCTAAAAATATTGTTGCAGCTTATAGAATTTGGAGGATTGCTTGGCGTACTAAGTGGAGCTTGAGGCTCATTTGTTGTATTTATTTTTATTACTAATGCAATTTACCTTCGATCAAAAAAAAAAAAAAAATGGTCATAATTCAAATGATAAAATGTAATTTACTCATAAAATTATTTCCCATCAAATGATCATATAAACTCCTGTATATACAGGTCATGATATACATTTAAATTCATTGAACGTCTTTCAGAGATTGAATCTACATTGTGGGTGTAACAACATTCAACCCTGAATTACTATGTCACAATATTTGACGGTACTAATAAGTCATAAAAAAGGATAGATATATTTGCGTGGTAAATGCGATGTCTCTTTTAAGACATTTTTAGTAAACATAGGATGTGGCACACCACCCTAAGAAAATAGGAGTTGGGTTCTATCTAAATTAATAACTGATTAAATTCACTTAAAAATCGTTAGATCATACATACTGATACCAACACACAATATCACCAAACACATCACGTACTAATTTCTCTTAATTCTTGAAACTCAATTTAGGATCATGTATGGAATAGAGGGTGAGAGGGGGGAAAAGGGACCAACCCAAGATTACCCCCTGAAGACAACAAATGTAACCTGGAAGAAGTAATTATGACACCATTCTCTTCAACCCTTAGTTTGAGTCCAAACAGTCTGTAAAGGTGGCTCAGAGTGATCATACTAAATAACTCCTACAACTCAGCACATCCCAATCAATTGCTGTGCAGATGGTGACTCCCAGAATCCCCTAAAACCTCTCTGCATTCCGACAACAACTCCTCTCTCTCTCTCAGAATTGGACACACAAACAAGAAGAGTCTTCAACACTAGAAATGGAGATGATCAATGGCAGAACGATGATTGCCACTCTACTGCTCTTCCTCCTCGTCGCTGTGCCAAGCTTTTCCAGAGGTTCTTTCTCTATGGTGGTGGTATTTGCAGAGGGGTTGGATGTGAAAAATAAAGATTCAGAGGTTTATGTAATTGACTACAGAGGTCCAGAGACTCACACCTTCATTCCACCACCAAATCGTCGGACCAACATGTCCCTCATCACAACCCCAAAAGAAATGTAAGAACCAACAATCCTTCATTTTTACTGCTTCATTAAACTGTATGTATATATGTAGCAGGTTGTCAAGAACTTCTTCTTTTCATGCACACAAAAAGATACCTTTCATCAAAGTTTTGTACTCAAGTTTAAATGTAGTTCTTGTTTTTAAATGGGATGATTTGCCTTTCAGGGGAAGAAAATTCTAGGATGATGAAGGAGGGGCTTGCAGGATGAGTTGAGATTCATACTCGTCAAGTTATGATTGTGGTGTGATTTTGATTTGAAGCCATTATGCAGTGTATTGTAATGAATGAACTGCCAGTTTGCTTTGCCTTTTTATGAAAAATTCTAACTCAAATCAGGTTAGTCGAATCTGAACCAATTATATTTGTTATGTGATTATTGCACAATTTAAAAAAAAAATACAATTAATCACATAACAATTATTTTACTTATTTCCATGAATAATTTGATTCGATTAAACCTGATTTGAGTTAGAATTTTCCTACTTTTTATCATGGGTTGAGAGGATGTGGTAGTTTTTTCCTTTCAATTTTTAACATTCGTAGTTATGATGTCAATAATTACTTTAATTTTAGAAAAATTTCTACTCAAATTAGGTTTAATTGAATCATGTAATTCCTTTTTAAGTTATTCCTCCTGTTCTGTGATTGATTTTTGAAAATTTCCACCTCAAATTATGTACGGGTTAGAAGAAGTGTTAATCACACAAAAAAGTGTATTATATATGTATATAATTAGTTCATGTTCGACCAAACTCGATCATTAGTACAAAGAATAAAAAACTGTTTAATATATTAAGTTATCCTTTTGAAAACTTAATTATACAGAAATGATTTGTTATGACCTTATATTTTCTTTGAAAAATAAAATAAAAAGACTGTCGGCGTTCAGAAGTGTTTTCTTCTTTTATTTTTAATAATAATTATATTAATATCTTGATAAATTAAAAATAAAATAATGACAGTAGAATAACTAACAAATAAATTATCATAAATTTAGGGATATTTACTTTTTTTTTAAAAAAGAATTAGTGCAAAAAAGATTCGTAACTTCACATCTAAAACGATAGCTAATTTTCATCTAATCAACTCCTTCGCGCCTACGTTTTCTTGGACGCGGTATTTTTTTTTTTTTCTTTTTATCAACGTCAATAAACACAAGTACTTGAATAAATAATATACATAAATAAATGCAAGCAAGCTCAGCAGGAAAGGAGAAAATAGATAAGAACGTTTCTTCAGAGCCCATCTGCAATTCCCTGATTTGTAATTCTTGTTTAACATTTACCTGTGGAAATGGCGAATTCTGAGGAATCAAATCCTCTTTTACCAAACCAAGAACTGGAATCAGGGGGAAAAGATGAAAAGAAATCCTCCACCGCCAAGAACGGTGGGCCTCAGCCTCATGCGGCGGTTCCGATGGGATGGACAGCTGATGGGCTGCCGGTGGGTGAGCTCATGATGAGAAGTCCAGTGGGATTCCGGCATCTTCTCTTGTCTTGGAAGAAATGATGAGTTCTGCAGTAGCGATCTTGAAGTTTGTGAGTTTTGTCTTTCTCTTTTGTGAATCTTTGTACTTTCAGGTCAAGATTTGATTTATGCATTTCTGATATGTCTAGTATATGGAAATAATTGCTTTGTGCAGTAAAACTATTAGTTCATCATCTTGGCACTTGAAGTTTGTGATAATTTTAAGTCTTTCTATGAACTTTGAATTGTAACAAGCTTTGATTAACCAAGAATTTGTTTTTGTAGGATCAGTTGATTTCATTTTAATTAGCTATGCATTTATTTGGATGAAATTTTTGGTTGTCATAATCTTGTAACCATTCTGTTAATTTTGCATTCTGTATCTAGAAGGTGAAGGTTGTAGCGTACTTGATACCACTCTGTCTCTGTCTCTTTTTGCTGATTCAATTCGGAGGAAAGTTATGAAAGCATTCTTATTCTTTTAAGTATGTTTCTCGAGCTCGAACATATATTATATTGCGATGCTGCTCTAATTGTATATTTTCACTATATTTTTCTATGGTGCTTAATGGTTCTAATATTGGGCAGGTCTGTTGGGTAGTGCGGCCCCTTGTGTGCTCTATGGAACCAATGTTGAGAGACTTGGATCTGCTCCTGGCACTTTTGCTAATCACTGTTTGCCATACACCGGCTTTTACTTAATGGGGAATGCCTTTTTTGGCTGGAACTGCTTCGCTCCCTTGTTCTCTTTCCCACCCGTACAGCTATCCGCCGGAAGTTTAACCTGGAGGTTAGTTATTTTATTAAATTTTCCACCTTGTTGCAGCTCTACTGTCATGTTAAGAATACAAGGCACCAATTGGTATTGCCTGTTTGAAGAGGGGCAAAAATTAACATTTCAAACTGTGGTTTCGATTATCTGGTATCACTCTACATGGAAATCTATGTTAGCTGCAGCATGCTATCTTGGGCATACCTTCAGCACATTTCATTAACTGCCCTCTATGGACAGTTAATATTATTGTATTTTGTAAATTTCGCCGTTTCATTTGAGGGGGAAAGTGGGAAAAGAAATTCAACCAGTAGGAGAGAGAAAAGAGATTATATGGATGTTACGTGTTTCTTCTGATTTAATTACAGTGCTGGAGTTTATGAGATTCAACTGTTCCCATTTGTCTAAAGCGTCCACCTATCTTGATAACTATCTCTTTTCTTTATTTAACATTGTCTTCTTTCAATGACTTGTTCTTGCAATATTCGTTCTTTTATATTCCCGTGTTGGGGAAATGAAATTGAGATAAAATGGACGAGGCGGGGCCAGAGGAAGACAAATGAATGTCTTACTGAGGTATCACTTAGGCTACGACTCTAGGCAGTATTCTAAGAGCCCTTCTTGTGAGGGGAAAGATTTTGGAGGAAAAAATCCTTTCCACTTTTCATATCAATAGCTTATTGGAACTTGAATGGAAATTGGAAAACAAAGAGTAAGTTGGCACCCTCTCTGCATTGCCTCCCAGTTGAACCATCTTACAAGTTTCATCTGATACCTCGCTCTTGTAAATCAAGACAACATTGTGTGGTGCTGACGTTATTTATATGACAGGGAAGCTGTGAGGCGCTTGCTAGATCATGTGGGTGCTGCGGAAGCTTTTTGGAGGATGAGGTTCGGCGTGAGCAATGGGAAACAGCATGTGATTTTGCTACCCATGTCTTCTGCCATGCATGTGCTCTTTGTCAGGAAGGTCGTGAAGTTCGTCGTAGGCTTCCTCATCCTGGCTTCATGAATACTGAACCAGTGTTCGTCATGATTCCCCTGGTGGACAGAGTATGGGCCGTGGAGTTTAACTACTATTTTGTGGTGGTTTAGACAAACTCTGGACTTATGTAATTGTTTGCTGAGAACTTCCGTTAGACTGTGTTATGTGATTTGTGGTTTAGTGTCTGCATAACTCGTTTATCGGCAGCCTGGGAGGTTGCATTAGTTACTAAGTTTTTGTTGAAAAATACAGATAGAAGCAGTTCTTGGATGTCCATGGAATAAGGTGATAGTAGACATGGTCTTTCTTGTGTGAAATGTGATTTCAAAACTCTAAAGGACCTGATAATGCTTGCAAGCTAATGGTGTGATTCCAAGATGATGAAGTCTTATAAGAGTTTTTACCCTTGGATGCCAATTTTAGCTAATATCAATTCCTTTTTTTGAGCATTTGTAAATATTTTATACTTGGGGTGCCATATCGACATTGCTTAATACAAAAATCAGAGTAATTACTATCATGAATGGATCCATCTAGTGGTTGCTCTTTTATTTCCAGTGCAAGAAGAATAGCAATGCTTTGCTAATCGCTTGTAGAACTCTTACTGTGTTCTACTAATTTAATACGCCTCAGTACAGGAACCCCTGGTATTAACCCTGGCTTGCTTCTGGTGGATGATTTTGGTTCAATGGAAAGCTTTCGGACAAAGTAGTAGGGTTAAAATTGAAAGCTTATTACAGAAGTGCATTATTTTGTACAAGTCAAATTCATTTATCGAATCTTAAATCCCTTATTCCAAGGCATCAGTTCCTGCAACCATGATACAGCACCTCTAAGAAATTTGTATAACTCGTATCACTATTTCCGTGGTCCTCTATCCATAAGCTTAGCAGGGTCTGCCAAAATAGCCCAAAATTTAGATTTGAAGGTGAAAAGTATGAAGGTAAGCAAGGGTGACTAGACTCGTACATTAACATTCTGAGTTGAATATAAACAAAATCTACAATCGTCTGACATGAGAACAAATGACAAAACTATAATGTAAGAGATAAATAGCACTCTTTCTTCTGAGTCAGCTTGCAAACACTACATGGTAGGTTCTAAAAATATAAAGTTGAAGTTCTATATCATTAGGAGTCCTAAAACGCTGCAACGCTTCCTAACAAGGTTCCGAACACGAGGTATACGGAAAACAGCAGCTCAATGTGTAAAGGGAACAACCCATGTAAAATCTATTCTCCTGGTGCTGAAATGCCTTGCTTCAGTCTTTCCCTCTTCATCTTCTTCTTTGAGATAGGCTTCTTTTTCTTGGGAGGAACGGCTTTTTGGGCATACATGTACAGAACATAATTGCCAACAAGGAATAACAAGAGCAGCCCACCGACAAGAAGTAAGACGATCAATCCTGGGTTGAATCCTTTGGCTTCAACATTCTGGCCACTTTTTTCTGTTGACCAAGCAGATGAAAATATATAAAAGGACTGGTGTAAAGCTAGCACAACGCGGATGAAAATAACGAAAGATGATTCAATGTATCTAATCATGAAACCACCTAGTTCAGGTGAGATACAGTACGAAAGAATATATTATTGCCTATAGCATGCTGCATGCATCACTTGAGCAAAAGCGTGCCTACATGCTTCCTGGCGAAGTACATCATATCCTTTGTGGATAAGTATTACAAAATAAAAGAAATGTCAGGCGCACAAATATGATATCTGTTATTTGTATATGCAGCTGATAAACTTTGAAGAAAGAACAATGAGCATACATCCATGTATAAAGTACAGCAAACTCTTAAAATAGATCAAAACACATGAGCAACTTTCAATGGTCAGCGCTGCATGCTGCAATCACTTTAGCCTACAGTCTACAGCTTCATGGAAAATTATCCCTTTCTATTTACTATTTATCAACAGCAAATTCCGTTCATCTTCTTCACAACTCTTGGAACTCCTTTTTTTTCCCATTTCTCTCGGCCTCTGCTATCTCACTATTTAACAATCTGCTTTTACTCCTTTAAACCATTTTGCACAATACAGGGTTGATACTTAAAAAAACCTAGTTTACTCTAGGGATCATAACCACTACATTGTCCCTCCAGTTGTTGTTGAAGGCTGGTTTGAGATTGTACTCAAGAACAAACACAAACCATTTGTTGCATAGCAACTGTAGACTATCAGGTTCTGCTTGGCACCATGGCATCAGGCACTCTATAGGTACTACATCACTTCCGAATTAAAATCATGTCGAATATTTTGCAACACCAATTCAATTGCCTCATACTCATGCAGTCAATACAAAAAAAAAATGCTTTTTACTTTTTATCTTAATACCAACAGGCAAATAATAATGTGGCATGAATTCTCAAAGATCTAGACCTAAAGAAAAGTTTACTAAACTCAATAATTTTCCGCATAAGCCATAGTAATCCAAAAGAGAGAGTATATGCATCTGCATGCAATAAAAATGTGGAGCTGAAAAATATAAGAGAAATAGAAAATGAAAAGAATGATAATGCCTGGATTTAAACTAATTTTCAGAAAGAGAAACAAAATTACGGAAAGGAAAAATGAACTCAGCTATTACTCTTTCATTTCCATGCTCTCAGCACCCCAAAGTTAGAAAACTTCCCATAACGTTTTACTTAATCCTCATTTCCTTAAGTATGATAGCGTAGAAAAAATTCCTCTCTAGACAATGAGGCCACACATTGAATAACGAAATTCCAACCTATTTTCAAGTGACATTTAACTGTTTTTCCTGATATCAAATGCATGAAGGAAAATTAGCACAAACATATCACAGCCAACACTTCCAGAAATTCCGAGCCAGAAAGAAACGTATATACACAGTTTTGACGCGAAAATCCACAGATCAGAGAACGAGAAAACTAAAATCGACTCCAAACAAACAGATCTATTAAAAATTCCAATTTAGAATTCAACTGAGATCTAAGGAAAAAGAATGTACCATTCGATCGAAAGACGGAGGCGATTGATCTTCAAAATCTCCTTCAATATCCATCGCGCTTTTCAGGTGCAATTTCTACAGAAAGAAAAGAAAAGAGGAAAAGAATAGAGAAATTGATGAGCTGAAAAGGGACGAGATTGACTAATTAGTTCCAGTGTGCGTGAGATGAGGGTCTTAAATTGGAAGTGTGTTTGTTATTCAGTAATTCTCACATTTTGTCCTTTATCTTTTCCATATTTATGAATTAACCCCATTGCCTTTGCCCCTCAATCTAAACAAGCATGTTGAACATGTAAATCTTTTATCCAAGGCCCAGGCCCAAGCCCAAAATAAGCCCAACCTAAGCCCAATTTCTTATGTCATTTTTTCAAGTTGCAAATAGCCCAATAAAAATATTAATCCTGCCATAAAAAAGAAAAAGGACGAATTTGGAAATACATTTAATAATAATAATTAGATATGTAATCAAATTCTATAAAAATAATATTAAATAACACAATAAATATAATTTTTTTCTCTCCAATAATCAATATAATAAGTCAGTCATAGATTAAAGAGTTGGATTTTGCGTAGGGATGGACAAATACAAACGAATTTTTCTATGTCCCATTGAAAAAAAGTAAATTCTTTTTACGCGATTTGAATTTAATAACAAAACAAAAGATCTTAAATTATTTAAACATAATGGAAAAATTTGTATATGGATCAGGTTCGGTCATATCTAAACTAATTATCTGGTAAATACAATAAACTTGTCATATGATTGACATATAATTTAAAAAAAGTGACTAATTATAAATAGATTGTTCGAGCGAACCAAGTCTGGATAAAAAATTTTCAAACATAATGATATAAGTATAAATTTCTGTTAGACAATGAGTAATTAAATAATCTCTAAAATCAGAGGGTACAAAACTAAATAATGACTTTTATACATAGAGACCCCACCCCTTAACGAGAACAGTGGGCATGTGAAGTTGTAGCAGTTTCCATACGTATTAGTCTCTCATGTCATTTCCCAGTGTTTGAAACTGCTCCACAAGATTCCCTGATGGGACTTGTGTGCATGTGCCTTTGGCTCCTTTTCCCTTCTTTTCTGGTGCTACAATCTTAACGAATATAATCTTGTTAGCAAGAGATTAAGGTTTGTAATTGACAAATTGTGGGTAGAGATATATGCTCTATAATCATGCCATTATTGAACAAAAGCACCATATACCACCATTAATGCAACAGGGTTGATGATGAAATTCACACTATTTAAATACAATTTTATATATTTATTGGTAGGGGTTTATATTACAATAAAAAGGCATTGGAATGACCAAATTGCTTTCCAAAAGTATGAACATCTTAAAGTAGAACACAGATTTGCCATTTTTTAGTGACCCGACCCGTGGATCCTTTATCCATCCGACGGCTACCTAAGATCGTACAAATCTTATAACATTGTCATCAGAGAGTCGAATCGAACTTCGTGTTGCAAGCCAGCCCCACCATCTAAACAGAAGTTTTCGGGTCATCATCTGGATCAAAGGGATGGGTGGGGGGAATGATTGGGTAGAGTTCTGGAAAAGCCCAAGAAGTAGAAGGCTGGGGGATTTTGTCCGTGTTTGAAGATTGATGGAACAAGACAACAGTTGATTTGAGAAGCAAGTTGAGGTGCATTGCAATGTTAGGCTGCAAGTCGCCTTCCACATCATAATTAGAAACAGTATGTGCAGGTTGAGCTGGATGCTGGGCCATCAACATGCTTCTGCCCAGGGAATATCAATATTTTGAATGCATGTTGAGAGGTAAACACAAACATCAAAATTATTTGAATACCCCGTGCGAGATTTACCCCCATCACCATTGAGTTGAATACACTTTGAACGTCCTGTAGAATGGAAAACTACCTTTTAGTAACTTTTAAATATTAAACCATCTCCCCCACAAAGGAAAAATAGCCCAACCAAAAGACTCTGCATCAAGAATCTTCCACCAAAATCCACAATGTCTACTAATACATATGCCTTTCTTCTCGCAATTATATCACTTGTACACTTTACCAAACCTCTACTCAAACTCTTTGTGCTTCCTTTTGACTCTTAGGTTACTTGGGAAAGCAACCACCCACCTTTCCACAACCAAAAATCCACACAACTCAATGCCAAGAATATGACTACACCGTTCCATTGTCCCCCTCTCTAAAGTGGGATGGATAAAGGTTGATGTATTTAGGAGTTAGGATGACGCAATTTGCAATAGGAATGAATAAGACCTACCAGTCATTGTTGTTACATACACATAGTTTGATAAATGAATGAATCTATAGAAGTTAAAAATAATAAGCAGGCGATGATAACCCGAAAAATCTCAATCCTAATCCACGTTTTGGAATTTACCGTTCAAACCAAGTCTAGATCGCCACCGCCGCCTGTGAAACTGTTTTCTGAGGACGAGGTGGATATTGTGATCATGGCATTCAGATCAGATACACTGTCTTGGAGAGTCATTAGTAGGTCCGATGTGCTAAAACTCATAGTTGGCTTTGTTCTTGGGACAATTGGGACTTCGGCTTCACCCACCAGCATTTGGACCACGCACCTCATTGTCGGCCGAGCCATTGGGTCGGGGTGCGAACAAGCCAGCCCAACCAATAACACCCTTCTCATTTCTGCCTCATCGAACTCGTTCCCGAGTCTCGGATCAGCCGCCACCATCAACCTCCCTTCCCGGTGCAAACTCCAAACCCATTCCACCAAATTACTATTGGCCCCGCCTTTCCCCACGCCTACAACCTCCTTCTCGATCGGCCTCCTCCCGCTCGCCACCTCCAGCACCACTGCTCCATAGCTAAAAACGTCGGTTTTATCAGTGGCTCGACCGGTTAACAAGTACTCGGGAGCCAAGTACCCCATTGTGCCCGCAGCCACGGTCGCGTCGGGGGACTTGTCGTGCTCAATTTGCCTAGCCAATCCAAAATCTCCTAATCTAGCATTGAACCCTTCATCCAACATAATGTTGCTAGTCTTGATATCCCTATGAATCACCTGATTTTCACACTCTTGATGCAAATACGCTAAGGCTGATGCCACACCGAGCAAAATCTTCCGCCTATGAGGCCAGGGCAATATCATCCTCGACTCGAACAATGCCTTGTCTAGGCTCCCATTAGGCATCAAATCATAAACCAATAAACTCTCACCCTTCTCATGGCACCAACCTTGAAGCCTGACAAGATTTCTATGCCTAAGGGTTCCAATTATCGACAATTCAGATAAAAACTCTGTCTTCCCCTGTCCGCTGTGGCTACACCTCTTCACCGCCACAACATCGCCCGTGGCGGGCAGTATAGCCTTATACACAGTCCCGAAAGCCCCGTGCCCGATAATTCGATTAGAATCAAATCCTTTGGTGGCAATGTTTAGCTCCTTGTAGCTGAACTCCTTCGGCATTTTGATCACATCCGAAGCCAAAGTTTCAGATTTCTTCTCACGCTTGAACTTCTTGTTATACAACCATATAAGCGCCAGAGCGCAGAATCCCAAGAAAAATGCACCGGCAGTTACCACTCCGACAACAGCCCCAGGACCATTTTTGCAGAGCTGGTTGTGACACTTTCCACTACCTTTGTCTTCATGCGAGGTCGCATTACTATTGTCGGGCTGAGGTGCTACGGAAGGTGGTGGAGGGTTGACTGTATCCGCCGTGGGGTTCATTAAACTAGCCGTTGGTGGTGGCGGCGGAGGAGAACCGGACGGCAACACGGAACTATAACTCGGGCTTTCGTCAAATGATGAGCTGAAACTCCACCACTCAATGCTGTGAATTTCTGTACTCCCCTGAGTTGAACCGGAGAACCCCACAAACATGAAATCATTCACTATGTACTGGTTAAGATCGAAAGTGGCGGATATGACGGGGTCTTTGGGCTTCAAGTTGGAATACGAAACGTACACTTTGATCATCCGGGTTGACCCGGAATAATCAACCCACGAGTTCACCAGATCACCGCTTTTTAAATCAACACCAATAGCGTCCAAATCGGAAACTCGGGTCGAAATCATTGAGTTCAGATCCAAACCCACGTGATTCCCGTTAATATCCTTAAATTCAACGTCCATTAGAGTGTCAAACTCCACCGCCACAACGCCGCTCTGGGCACCCTTTGCGTCCATGATTCCCAGGAACCCCCCAGCGTCCCCAACGTACTCGTCGTCCGGTGAGATGACGAAAGCCAAGCCGCCACCTATAGAGGAGGGGTTCAGATTCGTGACAGAGAACGAAAAGAACGTGGAGAAGCTCGCCGGAGATTGAGTCCCAGGCCGCCGGAACTTGATGGGTTTTGAGTATAAAACTTTCCCGGCGCCTGAGTACGGGACGCCGAGATCCCGAGTGAGTCTAACGCTGCCGTTGCTCAAGTGGGCGTCGCCGAGGAGCTTCATGCTAGACAGAGTCAGCGTTCCGAAGTCAAAATCAGTCGCCGCCGTGGAGACATTGCCGGAGGAAAAGCTAAACAAAACAAAACCCGCTACAAGAATGAAACAAAAGTAAAACCCGCCGGAAAATGACGCCATTGTTTGTTGTCTAAATTTCAGAACAACCCATCAGACATTAATTTCCCCCATCCGTTTTCCACCCAAGATTAAAGAAAGAAAGAGATAACGAACGAGATTCAAGTGAAAAAGGAGGAGAGAAATCAGGGAAGAAAAGCTCAGAAACTTGAGAACAAAACAATGTAAGGAAAGAAACAAAAAGGAGAGAGAGAGAAGAGAACAGTGAGTGTGAATGAAGGTGGTGTGCGAGAGAGAATCCAAAGAGGGATAGAAGGAGACAGGTGGACGCCACGTGTTGATTCCAACGGTAATATTTTTTGCGGGGTCGGTTTGTCATAAAGGAGAGTTAAAAAAGGGAAATCGATTTTCGGACAGGACATGAAAGTGGTTTTGCAGTTCCAATGTTTTGCAGATTTTATTCTCGCTGCTGATGTTGTTGTTGTTGTTGTTTTGCCCCCGGAGGTTTTAATCCGGGAATAATGAAAGCTTTGGAAATGGGAACCCTAATTGTTTAATTAACTAATTTAATTGGAGCCTGATGCACTGATTAATTTATTAATATGCTGATTAACTCGAATCCATGTATAATTTAAAATTAGCAAGAATGATGAGTATTAAGGAAATTAGAGAGGAAACAATAATTAGCATGAAAAATTAGGAGGTATGCTATGAATGTAATAATGAGTAAGGAGGAGGATTATGGAATGTAGAAAGGGGACCCCTTTGTGGAAAGAGGTGGAGAAGCAGTGTTTTCTTGGTAAAAGCAATGAAGATAAAGTTGACAATAATAATTGGGTGAAGGAAGGAAACCAAAAACAACACAAATTCTTGTTAATTCATTCATTCATCATATCTCCCATCTGCCTCATCCTCACTTCGGACATATAGATAAATCTTTGTTTTTTTACTAACATATTCTCTTTCTCATTTATACAGATATATTTTCACTTTTTATAAAAGCAGTTTGATATTATATATATATATATATATGATTTATAATAAGTTAGTAATAATTAAATTGAGAATAAATATAGATTTTTCGTTTATTATTTTGTAATATCAATAAATTTAATGAATTATAACTAATAGACGCATTTATTTGTTAGATAAAAATAAATATAAGAGGTACCAGATATAATTTCTCAAATCACAAGGAGTATACTTATAAATCTTAGGAAAGAACGGTGTAGTTATCTCTAAATCTAAAATTATCCCAATAAATTTATTTTAGGGTTTGTATGTGTTGCTACTTTCTTCATAACTATTGAAATTAATTATTGTTTAATGGGGGCCGTAGCCACTTGGGCTAATTAATGCATCTGTGGAATTTCATTTTTTGTAAATGAAGAAGCGATGGATAACCAAAACTTTTAATTTAGTTTAATAAGTTGTGATTGGTATACTGTAGAACATCAATCTCAGATGAGTAGGTATTATTCTACTCGGACCTGTAATTGGCTGCGATCCAAAAAGGTCCATTAACCAAAAGAACAGGGCCCAGATCCATCAAATTTCCCAAAGAGCAGGGACAGGCGACACATGGCGCCATCCCACCAGTCCCATTCCGCGTTTGTATAATATAAAAAATATATCACACTTATTTTATAATTGATTTGATTATGTGATTCGGATTAAAATCTTTTCGTTGTTTATATACTCCTTACCATACATTACCATAACTCCCAGTCCCAGGTCTTACCCATAGAAACATAAACTCCTTTTAGAGCTTCAGAGTGAATATACACTTCAGCAGAATTCATTAGAACTGGAGCCAAGCCATATATAGATAAATATTAAGGCCCATGAGCATCGGCCCAAATTCAGTAGCTTCCAAGAAAAATAAAAAGAGAAAAACAGCCCTTCCATTTAGAGTCCAAATTCCACGTCAGTTAGCGTTTACATATCGACAATCCTTTCTGATCTCGCCTTCATCTCCAGTGAGCGGATTGTTTTCAGACAAAATGAGAAGAGCCCTCGAGAACTGGTCATGGAAGTATCCGTTGTCGGCAGCCATCTTCTCCACGAATGGATATGTACTAGGATCAGAAACCAGCTCTTGATCAACCAACAATAGTCCCTTGTGGCTCAAAATGTTCTTGTAGTACATGTTATCTAGCACCATCGGCGTTTCACGGTCGTTTCTTGCGTATTCGACTGCGTTTGGGTCCGGATACGGTGATGGGCACCGGACCTTGAGGTACGCGGCATAGTCAGGGTTTAACGTTGGATCAACCGTCGGGTAGAGTCTGTGGACTATGTTGATGCAGTGAACTCGTCCCACCGAGTGTGCACCTGATCAATCCAGATCAATCATATTATAAGTGTAATTTATTACAACTTGGATTTGTCTGAACTTGAACATATATGTAATAAAAAGTACCTAAGAGGGCAACTGTTCCTTCGGTATCAATACCAATTGATTGGAATGTTGAGAGAACTGATGAGATGGTGTCGTTGTGGTTAGGGATGGAGCTGTCGACTAATGCTGCATGACTTTCCTTGCTGTCCCTCCGACCGGTCTTCATTTCGATGTAAGGACCTCCCAACTGTTACATAAATGAATGTGAACAGTTGTGTGTCTGAATTGGACATAGTTGACAACTTTTTTACATTAAAAGGAAAGAAGAATATATAATATTATTACCAGGACAGCTCCATCTCTTGCTGAGAGAGAAACAATATCAGCACAAGACACGGTCATGGGGCATTCCTTCTCAAGGGCACCTTTGATTGTGTTTATGTACTTGAAATTCCTCATCCCGAAACTCCTCGACGACGTCTTCTCCGATTCAATGCCGTTCAGCGTATCCAACAACAGTGATGCATCGCATGACTATATACATAAATACATTTATTAATTTATTCGACCCAAAAATAGAACTAACACAACAATTGTAAGAAACATATGATTGAAATTTTAAGGTTGATATTAATGGATGAACACCTTAACAATGCAGTCATGGAAGAGATTTCTGATCCATGAGACAGCCGTGTTGCCATGCTTGTGGTATAGATTGGTGACTTGTTCCTTGATTATCGCTTCCGCTCTGGGACAACTCTCCGAGTAGTAGTTCAACTGGAGATCGCTTTTACCTTCAACACAAGTCAAACACATAACATGTGATGTGAGAAAAAAATCATCATGGCATGTTGCAAGATTGATCCTTAAACATTCCACCTGCTGCTAATTATTTTAACTGACATATCCTCTGATTCTTTCTGATATTTTACGATGATCATGCATGTAATAATTTTACATAAATATATGTAGATCCGCGAATTTATCTCATAGTTCAAAGATAAAACGCCGTCAAAAAATAAAACAAATATACGGTCATTGTGTGTTAAGAAGCCGAGACAAGAGTACGTACCGGGATGAAATTGCAAGAGCAACGGTAATAACAGAAAGATTAAGAACTTGAAAGTGGCCATCTATGTTTAACTGAGAATTGGTACAGGGCAGAATGAAGTGCCTATGTCTTGTTTATATAGAGGGGAGGTGGGGGGGTTTGGGGACTTGTGGTGGGCGAGCCACTCAGATTTAGAGGCTTTTCCACTTAGACACGAATTTCCAACCTTTCGGCTATTTTATCACCACGCGCGTTTCAAATTGGATGCCCCACCAGTAGTAGTATTAAATCCGGTAAATTTATCAATTAATTATTTTTTTAAAATTATATATCAATTATACAGTAAATATATTAAAATTAATATATCTGACCAACATGATTCTGTTAGGATTTTCCAATTAACCCTTCCTCATTTTCGGCTAGTTTAAATTAATATTATTTCTGCAATTTGATATGTTGGAAAGTAGTTTCTTGAATTTGGATAGGTTCAACTTAATTCACACAGCCAAACTATGTTGAAAAGGATCCCTTTTTCTTTTGACCTATGTTGAATATTAACTCTTTTTTGTCTAAATTAAATTAGGACAAATCCAAATAGTCATGTAAGAAGCATATATAGTCATTTTTGTCAAATTATGTATGACAATTGATGTGTGATTTGATTAGATGTAATTGAGTTTGATTGGAATGAAATATTTATATACGAGATAATACGTACGAGGTACAATCTCTTTTGAGGGAAAAGAGATGATCGAACTAATTGCAATATTAATTAAATTATATTAACATACTTTGAGGTTAGATCTAATCATTAAAACACCTTTCATTTTTTTTTAATAATAAGTATATTCCTCATTTAATAAAAAAAAATTATACAAACACCCCTAAAAAAAAAGTATTTATAATTTTAAAAAAATAAAATATATTTATGTGATTAAACTTAATTTTATGAACCGTGGCAGTAATTTACCCTAACATATATATATATATATATATATATATATATATATATAAAGTAGAAATGAAGGAGGCTATATTCTAAACAAGCATTGTATGGAAAGTTAGCAGCCTCCGGCCACCCGCCACCGCCGCCCAAGTGGGCACTATCACTACTGCATCTATCATATAGGGGTGGACAACAATTATTGTTTCTTCTACCAAAAGATACAAACATGACAATTGATATATAAAAAATATTATATAGTTAATAATTGATGTAATTTGCAATTTATTTCGCATCCTCGATATATTATTTGTTCTGATTTCGTGCGAATTTATGATTTTGTTCGTTAGAAAGAAGGAATTTTGAAATCTGTAAGATATTTAAACATTTTGAATGCCTACATCAAATAATGAAATGATAAAAAAAATATTATATAATTAAGAAAATACCAAGTAATGGTCCCATAACTAGACATGATAAATTAATTATAAGGGTGGGAGGAATAACGAGATCCTAGTTTTGTTTTGTTTTAAATTTGAAAAAAAATAATCTATTATTACTTAATAATTAAATAAAAATATATCTTATAAGTTTTAAATTCGGAATAAATTAAGAGTTTGTTGATTTAATATTTTTATAAGCACTGCCAGCTTCAATAATTTGAATGTTGACCTCGAAAGATTATTATTATTTTTATAATACGGACAAATTATTTCTCATGAATTATTGATCTTGAAAGATAAGACGTAATTATAATTCTTAATGTTCAGACACTGTACGCAAAAAAAGAAAAGGAAAAAAATTGTACACCACAAATAACATACAAAAGAATAATAGAAAAATACTATGGAAGTAATCATAGCGATTGTTGATCCTTATTCATGCACATTAATTTAATTGTTTGAACGATAAGTGAGTTCGATTTTAAGGTGAATTTTTGTTCGATAAGTAAAGTTCGTGATGTTAAAATCATGCGTAATTAATTTTTTTTTTTCTATTTCAGACATAATTAATATTTATGTCTATTGTCAGACAATAATTGTTATTTTTAAAATAAAAAATAATAATAATATAAGAAGTGTAATGGTAAACCCGTGACGAGAAGAATAATGATAAAGAGGAATAAATTCTTGGAGTGGAGCTGTGATGGCAACAGATTCGGTGATCGGTTGGTTCAATGTCCACCAAAATAACATGTATTTTTGGAGTAAAGCTCAAGTGTTGTATATATATATATATATATATATATATCCTCTCTTCCTCACGTCCAATTGTCTTTTTTGGGATAATTAATTTAAAGATAATTATGTATACACCCCTTCATCTATCGATAATTACATATACACTCACCAAAATATCATTATCACTTACACAATTGCCCTTTTTTTTTTTTTGAAAAGTTATACACATTCCGCCTAAAAATGTTAGCATCATTACACAAACTATTTTTATTTTTTGGCTATGAGGATAGTTTTTGTAGTTATGTAGAAGACAGGTGATTTGTGTAAATAGACCATAGGTCAGGGGGTGTAAATATAATTATCCCTTAAATTTATACTTGTTTGACTTATAATTTATTTACAGAGATTATTATTATTTTTAAAATTACAAAAATTACTCTTGACAGTCAAAAAATAGAATAACTTGCATAATGGTGTTGATGTTTTTTAAATTGTGTATATATTTTTCAGAAAGCATATGTAGTTTGTATTAATAGTATTGACGTTTCAAGTTATTATATGTGTAATTATCTAAAATACAGTGATGATTTATGTAAATAAATCATATAAATAAGAGGTGTAAATGCATTATCCATTATTCTTTTGCTCTTATATTTTAGTACAAAAACTGTCAGATTAAACATCTAATGAGGACAGACAATATTGGTAGTTGATCTTATCTATAGGCGTATGATCATGGATTGGTTTGAGCAGCGTGCAAGAAAATTATTTTGTTTAGTCAACCTATTTGCTTCTTAATCCTTTATCTATTGAAATTATTACCTCACTCTTCATCTGTTTTTTTTTTTTTAATTATTATTATTATTATTGTTGTTGTTGTTGTTGTTTGTGAGGCGGTGGAATTTAATTACAGAACAAATGTATTAAATTTAATATGTGGTTTATGTATAAAATAATCAATTAATAAAATGCAAAAAAAATATTATTTTTAGGGTTAATTATAAAGAATTTTCCTGAATTTGTCTCTTCGTGTTTTGAAAATTACAAATATCATTCTAAAATTACAAATACTCTGGTAATATTTTTCTATAATGGGCTGTCAAGGGAGATTTATTAGGATATTAGTAATTCCAAGAAAGTATTTATAACTTTTAAAAATAAAATAAAAAGAAAATATTTATAATTATAATAAATTTCAAATAATATTGTTGTAACTCGTTCTTATTTTTAGTATCATCAAAGTTGATTTTTGTGAGAATCTTGTGTGGTGTGAGAAAACGGCAGAGCTAAACAGTTTTGGGCTCTTGAACAATGAGTTTGTCGATCCAGCCCATATTTGAGATAAAGAAATAGGTGAAGCCCAGCTCTCAGCGCACTTCTATTATAGGCCTGCTCTTCTGGGCCTTCAACCTATGACATTTCTAAGTCGGTTTCAAAGTCTTTAATTAATTTTAAGGGAAGATTACTAAGAGTTTTCTTAAAATTTTATATAGTTATAAATATTTTATTATTATTTAAATAGGATTAAATACACTTTGCACTATTGGACAACTGTTAAATTCAGGAAAGTAATGATAATTTTTAAACATAAAATATTTATAATTATGTCAAATCTCATGGGAGTTTAATGTAATTTTCCTAATTTTAATTATTACCAAAAAAAATTAATTTTCTACCATATGTGGCGTGGTAAAAAGATGAAATTTTAATGTTTTATTTTGTAATATATTATTTATTTCCTCTATAGAAAATGAAGAACCACCGCGTGCAAAATCTTATAGTAGGATCACCTCCATATTAATATTATTGCACAACAAAACCACTCTATTTAACAACAAAATTCAACCTCAGAGAACGACTCTCATCTCATGTTTTCCCGGAGTCCCAAGCTGTCGGTTGAATGTAAGAATACGTCTTCCCATTTCAGAAAAATTAGTGGTTCCCATCCCATCTTCTCAATTCCTCAAAACTGCAAGTCATCTCAAGATTCTTGGTGAATGGCTGATGCTACAGTTCGAGCCCAGGACTTCAAATGTTTCTTCATATCCGCAGTTGTAGAAACTCTCGTTGGTATCCTTAAATTCAGTAATGGAGAATCGGGCCTTTTAATGAGCCACGCTTCCGACAAATACGGCTCATTACACCCTTTTCCTCGTCATCTTCATGATCATCTGTGTTTCTGGTAAACTCAGAACTGTAATCTTGTTTGTTTTTATCTGCATCAAGCCTTTGCAATCCGGGGATTAAGCGCTTCATGCGCTTGCTCAGGTTTTCTTTCCTGAAGATGAAGCCCAAATCCATGAAACCCTTTACTTCTTCAAGTTCAAGCTCCAGTAAGCTCTTGCAGCTCGTCGTTTTCCGCAATTTTGGTGGGGATGAGAGAAACCTGGTTTTGATGGGAGCAAGATTGAACCTGGTTTTTCTTTCCTCGTTATGAGTAGTTTCACTTTCTTGGCTGCTCGTCTCATCCTTAAATAAGGTAATAATTCAACAGAAAAGAAAATGCACACCAGCTGTTTGTGAGTTTCATCAGTTGCACCTCTGTGTGTGTGTGATGTGTGTGAATGAGTGGGCGGGTGAAGAGATGCAAATTATAGCTGTACATACTCTACTCACCTGCAGACTACTGATGATCACAGAAGTTAGTGGTGAAATTTTCTTGCTCTGATATAACTGACATGTGGGAGCTGTTTTTTTGATGATTTCTGTGGTGACTCTGAGGTGGGTTGAGGTGTTTTAGGATTTTCAGGAAGTGGGCATAAAGAGGGTTCTTGGAAAAGAATGATTTGGTGAAACCAGAGGCGATCCATGGCCCTTATCAGACAATATCACAACACTATTCTGCCTGCCATGAACACATTTTCTCGCTTCTCTTTCTGTCTTTTATTTTTCGTGGGGTGGGTGGGGGGTCTTGATTGTAAGAAAATATAATAGGATCAGCATAATTGTAAGGGAATGAATGATGCATTGAATGGGTCTATGTGGTGGAGTGGAGAAGGACTCGATGGGTGCATGATGAGAAGCTAGGAACTCGACTGTTAACGGATTGCTATGTGGGGGCGGGAGCGGTGCGACAGAGAGGCGGTGTCATGGGAGTTGATACGTGGTGATGGTAGGGAGAAATTGCGTGTGGCGCTTATGAGTGTCTGGTAAGAGCGTCTGGGAGTTGACGACTGCTTGCAGAGTTAGAGTGCTGGACAGGAGCCACGAGAGGAAGTGAGGGTGGTGGTGTGTCATAGCGTTGAACGGGAAATAGGAGGGGTCCATTTGCCCAAAGAAAGTAGTTGTTCAGGTGTCTTATCGTACGCTTATATAGAGAGCTTGCAGTAGATTACTTAAATAGAGATATTATATCGCGTGCCATGTGATTTACGGAGATGTCGATTTTGTCTTATAGTATTGTTATTGTGTCATATGATGGTCATTTGCGGTGACAGCTCTTCAGAAATTAGTGGGCTGGTGTAGTTATGCTCTTCTTGGTAGCATTGGTATCTGTACTCTATTGGAGAATACGGAACGTTGTTAGAGTCGATTGTCACGATCGTCTCCTAGATATACAATTGCGAGTATACTGTTTATAGGTTCATCTGATTTAGTTGTTCTAACTGCATGCTATAGTTTTACGCGCCTGCACCTTCACGAAGAGACTATATCAAATAATTATAATGCTGGGACGCAGTGTGTGTGTGATGGTGATAGGCTCTTGGGAGATAAGCTGATGTGACATAGATATTTTTAGACTATCTTTCAGTGAGTATTTGTTTTAATCGGTATAAGAGTTACGCCTAGCTCTCGTTTATTGTGTGATTGTGCTCATCATAAGCGTGTTGTTGACCGAGTCTGGATAAATATCTATTAAGATATAACAGTGCGGACGTTTTATATCTTAGCTTGTAGCACACTCTCACTCAGTCCTGACTTAAATATAATTAGATACTTCAGACTATAGTGTTATAGACATATCTTTTCTTTGCAGGCCAGTTCATTCAGAGTTGATCGTCAATGAGTTCTGGTGTGTGACTCTTTAGAGCTTCTGGTTCATAGCTCTCTGATTTTCCTGCTCTCGTCATCTCTAACTGCTCTCGGATTAGGTTACGAATTAAGAGATCCTCACATTCTAATCGATTTCTCGGGCGTTCAAGTTTGGAGGTCAAAATTTCCTCGTTGTAGAGCTAGAATGTCGTCGATTGTAGAGGCGCACAACATTAGTGAGCTTTGATAGTGATCTTGTATTAATGAGTTCTCCGTACTCTCTCGAGATTATGCGATTTAGAAACTGATACTAATTGTATGAGGATAAACGGAAGTTTTCTATATATGTACGACATATTCGACGGGGAAGAGTGGTCCATGTCTATCGAGTTTCTACCTGTTTCATTCTCTCTCAGTCTGTACTATATGTTATCATCCGTTTTACGTGGCTCAGATTACATGGTCTCATAGTACACGGGTTCAGACTTCAGGTCTTTTGGCTGGCTATTCTGGGTTTTTCCTGTATGTTACTTGTTCAAGATGTCTGCGAGTTAGCAGAAAATTAGGTATAGAACTCGTGGTGCTCTGAGATGAGAGAGAGGACGTCTGCGAGAAATATAGCGCTTATGACTTCGTGATTATTCATTGTTGTATTAAGCGAATAGCTTGGTCTCGCTGATTCGCGATGTACTCGCTACTATTGCAGGGTAATTGCTATGTTATGATGTTTGACTCGCTTTGTGCGTTTTCTTGAGATGAATAATAAATTTGGGCTTTGCATCACTTAGGCACAGGCTACTGTGGGTCACCGATGAGTGTGATTGGATCATAGCGCGCGGTTAAGTTTGTTAAATACGAGGTCGCTGTAAGATTCGGTCGAAGTTACCGACATTTTCGTTAAGGAGTCGCGGCATATAGGTTGTTATTATTATATTTCGCAGTTGCCTGGCACAGAGCACAGCCATGGATCTGCAACGCACACACGACGGTCGGTGCTTTGTGAAAGAAAGAGTGACTTGGTAAAGTGATCATATGTTTACTGTAAATAACGTTGTAGTTTATTAGTTCACTTATGCAAAATATTGACCGTATGAACCAGCATGGGTGGTCTACGCTTAGATAAACTTTCTGTGATGGCTGTTGAGAAGTAGGGAATGGAAGATAAGATTTGATGGCACAAGGGTTTTTGCAGTTACTATTAATCTACGGCTCCATCCTTGTTTTCTGTCAGTGATTTAACTTATAATTCCCTCAGACTGTGCTTTGACTTTGGCTCAAACTAAGTTATTGAAGCCCAAACTAGAAGGGTAATAACTTTAGGAGATTTCAACACATTGGAGGAGAGCACTGAAGAAAGTCTATATTTCGAATAAATTATCACGCAAGGCATTTTGGCACTTGATATTAGTTCTAATTTCCGAATCACTGCATGTTTTAAGTGTCGTATATATAATAGAAAATAGTAGGTTTCGAGTCGAAAATGAATCCATAAAAAATGGGGTAACATTATTATTATTGTATCATAGGATAGGAATTTGATGTAGTATGAGGGTTAGATCGATGTTCGCCACGTGTCTAAAATTGAAAAAAGCCAGTCCAAAAAAGTCATTGGATCTTCTAAAGAATACACAATATGATAGTAGAATCATGCAGGTAGTAAGATTATTCAAATTTAATAAAGTACAGAAGTAACCACAACTGTCCGATAGTCGATTGGGTATGTTCAATCTAATAAGGGATGCTTATAATTAGTTTCGCTAGAATCCTTGACATGACATTACATTCCATAATAAAATTGCCAGTTCATAAATGCAAATGAGATGTAATTACTCAAATTTTGGCTCTATACAGAAGAATATCTTATTGCATTTTGCTTACTTAGTTTGGGGCTCCTCCTATATATTGACCAGGTGTGGTTGTTGTTTTGAGTTTTGTGAGTTCTGAAAGGTAGCATTGCCCATTTGCACAAATTTCAAACATTATACATGCTTTTTAGTCAAATCATAATAGTTATATTAACGTTACTAGGATATCCATATTCGACATGGTCTCAATGACCATTAGTAGAGAAAATACGATTAGAATGCTTGTGTCTTGAGGAGAATGAGTTTTGTAATAGTACTTCTATAAGTTCTTACATTTGAAGTTTTAAGGTATACTCATCAGCCAAACGGTTGCGCAAAGAGTTTAATGAAATATATTGGCATATTAGATAGTATATGAATGCCAATAACGAACCTATACTCTAATGGGGATTATCTATGAAAATTGTACGTTAGGCTGGGTAAGTCAGGAGTTAAGCATCGAATGGGCATGGTATACATATGATATTTAGTTGTAATGTGCGGCGACTAGCGTTCGGAAACATTAAAGAGGAGAAAATTTTGCGTGAGCTCTGTTTGTTGATAGCTTTTATCTTCTAGCTTGCCTAATTGTATTAGTTTATGTATGAGATAGATATTATTGAAAGATATATAAAAGTTAGTTAATGTATACTCAACCATTATGTTAAAAGTTTGAGTCTTGCAAGGTAGTCAGTTAGCGACAACAATTTACTTCACATATGATATAGAGAGTGAGAATACCCAGCTTCATAGAGATTTTACATCATCTCATAGCGATACAGATTTATATTCAGAACATTACAAATTATTGTTCATGCTCTTGATAGACAGTTTAAATACACAATATAATTATATTGCAAACTAACTTCATCTAGTTTTTTATATATCATCATGGGACTCATAATACTATTTCTCAAAATAATAGGTAGATCACACTCGCTGAGAGAGTATCTTGGAAACTGCATCGATAATGACATCGGCTATCTCCGTAAAACAATAATACCATGTGTGATCAAAACAACTTGTTTGTAAATCGTCTAGTCATCGCGGAGGAACGCATCTACAACCTGTACACGTAGGAGATACATTTAAGATTGATCTTGTTTGATAGATCCAGCGCTGATATGTGGAGATGTGCAGTTAACACTCGCAAAGTGTGCTATACTCTATAATAAATCACCATGACTAGCAATAGGTTAGCTTAGCTATACCCTTTATTGTTACTTTTTAAATGATGGACTTATATACTTTTGTTTATTGTTCAGTGGCTCTTCTGGTTAATTTTATGACTTTAACCAAAATCTCTATATTTCTAACAGATATGTTACTGAGAAAGCTAGATAAATGTGTTATCATAGTCTGGAATTGTTGGGTGTTGATAAAATATCATAGTAATAACCATCTCGTACATCCGTCCTATAGCTTAATATTTTCCCGTATAGAAATTACGTAATTAATGACAGACTTTTTTTTTTTCATTTAATGATTCGGTCAAATCAGAATTAGAGATTTTAATATAACAGCAGCTCCCTTGAGGTATGTAGGTAAATAATTAAACAAACATAAGTTCGTTTCTACGGATTTCAGATAGGGGTTCTTGAAGCGGGAAAAATTGTTTATGTTCTTTTTTCTCTTTTTTTCCAATTATGTCTTTTTTACATCAAGAGTTCAATTGGGCTCATTTTCTTCTAGTACTCGGGTGAACTTAGACTGGATTCCGGTGTAATAATGATCGATTTGCCGGATATGTCATAGCATACTACTATAGCTCTCTGTGGGTCTACTATAATTTATAGTTTATGTTCTATAGCATAGTCTGACGATTCTCGTGAGCGTTTGCTGTCAAGACGCGCTGATATTTCTCATTCCGTTTGTGAGTTGATAGAGCGGCACATCGTACTCGTCTCAACCCTGTTTAGATATGTAGAAAGACGATGTTTGACTCTGATCAGTTGCTAATTTTCTTGAACTTAGTGCAGAGTACGTTTTTAGAACTAATTATCTTAGCCTGGCGCTCAGAAGTAGCTCAATATCCATTCTCCACCTAGTCGGTACATACACACTTCGTACCCGGATACATACGTTTGACTATACTCGGTCAATTCGGATTGGTAAGGCGTCTTTAATACTCGAACGTACTCTGAGTATCCTTAAGATCTCTTGGAGTGTCAAAAGTCTAAATCCTATTTTGGGTTAGATCTGTCAATTTAGATCAAGAATCAAATTTTATATGGGATACAATTTCTTTTATTAACTATTTAGTTGCAGGGCGTATTTTGCAAAAGCACGCCATATATCATAATTAAATCAAAGAGCCACACAGCTATAATGTATTTCTTGTCTCCTTAGCGTATTGCAAATTAACTCTGGACACAAATTCCATAAGAACAACACGATGGACTAATGATTTTATATTAAATTGATTTACTTGCATTATACTTTCTCTTATATCAACAAAAAAGTTTATTGCTCCTTGCGGTGGAAATTTAAGTAGATATTAATATTATTCGGATTACAAAGTTGTTAACCATAAGAGATCTCCAGATGATTTTTATTATAGTCCTCTTTAGCACTGATTATATGGGCATATGTCAGGCTCTGAAGTGATATGAACTGTATGTGGATCATAGATACTGATAGGGTGTGGGCTTAAGAAAGACACAAAACTAACTACCAATTGTGTTGTCTCCACTATAGGGAAGTCTACTACTTCATATAACATATCTGTGAGTTTGTCTATGATTAGTATCGCGTGTAGAAGCGAACTATGTAAGGTGGTCAGCATTCGTATATCATAATACTAGAGGCTATACTCACTCCTACCGGAAGCCTGGATTTAATACTAATCATAATAATTATTAATCGGCTGGAATATTAACATATTTACCAATTTAGTTCAATACATGGTTTTTTACATTGCTTTCTGTATGTTTATAGAGAATGTTTCATATTCTTTCTCAACTCTCATGTTGTTCTAAATACCCTCATTGCAAGGATATGAATGATTATTCAAATTCACTGTATTCAAGTAATGATCTTTGTTGGATATTTTCGTTTGGCAATGTACTTAATTCATTTTTTTGTATAAATTTGTTTGATAGAGAATAAATATTAGAAGTAATGAGTTGAGTCCTAAGAAACTCATCTAGAGTATTAATTATACTTTACTTTGGCCTCTTTCTTAATGCCATGTGTGAGGACGCTATAACACAGTACTGTGTTAACTTTCACTAGCACAAAATTTGAAAGAATTTGCAGGCTCTGTCTTGAATGGCTTTCTTTCTGCTGTACACTAATTTGAAACTTTCTCATCGAAAACTCAGGATGAACCTTATAAGCACTTTAGTATGAATTCTATCTTTTTCCTTATATAATCTTTAAGCGTGGGCATAATTTAGTTTAGTATACTCATAGCACACATACACAGTATTAAGTCTATGTGAATACAGAGTTTGAATGTTATAGATATCTTGATTTACTACTTCAGTTAACAATTTGCTAATTTCCTTGGTTATTAATATCCAAAAAACACATGCTAGCAATCTTGAATTAGAAACATATTCTCTTTATGCTATAGAAGAGACTGTCATATAGATCCAGTTGCACGTTAGTGTTCTTGCTGTCTCGCATAACCCTTAACTACGTATGCTGCTATCATCACCGGGAGCTTGTTTTTCATATCAGACAAATCTTCCTGACTACCTACTATACTTGAATGAAGTCTGGTAACTTGCTACATATTTGGAACTTTGTTATATAGAACTCATTCTTCGGGATATCAAACATGTGCAAGATACTACTCTAGTTATAATTTAATACAGAGTGACGCGGATTTGCATAGTGACTCGCCTAAGCGGGATTCTTCTCAGATATCTTAGAGTAGCAATATACTGTGATTACCCTATTTCTACTATAGACGTTGTCAAGTTCGGAGTCCTTACGTATTATTCGGTCATAGCCAAATTTATATACAGAGCGGTAACGCACAAAATTCCTTGCACGCATATTATTTGTGGTTATAATACGTTAGAGTTTCAGCCTTCATGCGTAGGAAAGTAGCAAGCATTGTAGTGCTTCAGAGAAATGCATAAAGCTCTTTGCCTCGCGCCACAGAATACATAAAGTCCAATGATCCTAGGACAAATAAATAGCAAAAAACAGTGAGGAAACAATCTTAGACTCTCTGTTATCTTCAATCACTAAACATCTAATACATAAACGCAGAGATATAGCTTGCACCTGATGTATCCAACAATGATTTAAGAGGCCTCCCCACGGATCATAGCAAAGCAGTTTTTCCCATGTCTGCTAATACACTGCAGTAAAATACAAGTAGCCTGATTTCAGTAACCGGTAGAAATCATATTGTAATCTGTAAATGCATTCACAGACATAACATTTGTCTGAGTAGAAAACTGAGCTCACGTTGGTGAGGAGATGGATGGAATGCTCAAGTATAATGGAAACGAAGACGATGAAGAAGCAGACGGTGGCAAGCGCCCAAGTTGGGGTGTGTTCTAGAGAGGTGGAGGCTGAGTCTCCGGCCGCCATGAACTTAAAAACAAAAAGAACAAAGAAAAAAGGAAAGAATTTTCTAGATTATTAATATTAATACTTAGGCACTGAAGAATACTTAAGTAAGTATATGTTTGTGTATGAGTTATGACTGTTCTGCTTCTCCCCGTTGAATACACAGAACGAGACTGCATTCATTAGAATATTAAGGTGGGATGCGCTCAGCATCTAAATTGTGACACACATTTCAAAAGTTCCTGGATTCACACTACCTAGCTAGCTTTGTCCCATGTAAAATGAAAACAACGTAAGAGAAAATCTTGCAATTCAGTTTTTCTCTAAAATGGAACCACAATGCAAGGCATAATTAAGAGCATGAAAGGGATGGTAGACACCTAGTTGGAATTGTTTATAGGAAATTTTTGTTCGAACAGACGCGCGAGTGTGTGTGTGTGTGTGTGTTGTGATTGCTTGAGCAAATGAATATATATGGAACAAGTCAAGTCAATTGGTCGTTCTTCTCATTTAATGTTTGGTAGAAAAACTCAAAAATTAATGTTAGACTATAGATATGATATGGGAAATTATATAATTAATAGTTAGGTTTGTTCACATGTATTTTTTTCCCAAGACTGTGACTCGGAGTTTTCTGTGAACTTAAATTTGATCAAATTAGTTATTTCAAAATGTATTATACAAAAAATTAATTTCTCCAGAAACGGTCAAATAAGATCACAAAAGATGAAGGCTGCAAACAGAGCATTTGGTCTAGTGGTATGATTCTCGCTTAGGGTGCGAGAGGTCCCGAGTTCCATTATCGGAATGCCCCTAAACTCTTTTTCATTCGTTTGGATCTCAAACTGGGCGGCCTCCTTTTAGCCAACGCGATCTCTTGAGCAAATCCCATAACTGGGCTTTCAGATAGGAAGCCCTTTCTCTTTAACAGGGGAGAATTCACAAGTATGTGCATATTCTGTTTCTTTGTTTTTTCCTTGACTGCTCAATTCTCGTAAATATATATTTACCATTTATGATTCCGATCTCTCCAGAAAATTAACTAGCCTGAGGAATGCATTTCAGCTTGCCTTCTTTGCTTGCGCTTGGCACATACAAGTTAAATCATTTTCAAGCTACAGCTTTGCTCGTTATATGATGTCTAATAAACATGCGTTCCTCCAACTATGGCTGTGTGAGTGTCCTGCTCCCAGAGAAAAACAGTAGGCTATGGTAGAGTATCAACGGCGCAAAGTCATAGTGTTACCTGAAATCTGGAATATAATAGTCAAGTTAAGGGTGTGTTGCAACAAAGGGAAACATAGTGATTTCGCTAGTGATAGGAGCTGGTCCAAGTACTCTTGAGCTATTTTGCTCTTCCATGGCATGCAAGTGATAAAATTCATCAGTGAAGGTTTCTCTAGATCTGTCACCTGCTCTTCATTATTTTTTCCACCAGTCCCTAGGTCATACGGAATTCTTATGTGTTAGAAAATCAAGCAGATGGAAATGAACATGGAGCCAACCATCTTTAGTGAAAGAATAACTGAACCATTCGTGCATGGCACCAAATGCAAGGAAGCAAATGAAGGGAAACCATCTGGCATGCCCAATCACACCAATCAAGCAGGCCAAGCACTCCACCTGACAATGCATTTTTGCTGGCTGCTAGAGAAGTGAAGTTAAAGGTGCAGATGCATCCTCGAGATTGGCAATTATAGTACTGGACCATAGCAAGAAGTTGATAATTTATCATGGAACTGTGCTCAACACAGTTGTGAACAGGTCACAGAAGCAATGGAAACATGACAAGATTCAAAGCATCTAAGCACCAAGGCTGTCGCTTTCATCATGAGATTAATGAAGCATATTTCTCAATTGGAAAAGAAACTCACCAGTTTGCATACTTTCAAGGAAAGCAGTGGATAATCATTTTGCCACCTCAAATGTTTCAGTGGCTGTATCAACAGCACTATCATGTACAGAGAATTATTGTTCGAACCAAGAGCTTTCATGTACTACAGAATACAATAGAGCAAGCCTTTGAAACCTGGAATTGGATGACCAGTGCTGGCTCATACTGACTGCAGAAATTTCAGTGCATCTGACTTCACTTCATATAAGCTCATAAGCAAAATGTCATCGCTTGATGATGGGAATGACTAAACTCCAACTTCAGCATATAAACTCAAGCCATTAGCAACTGGGAAATTATAAGTCTCTGTACATACAAATAACAAGTTCCACAGGGGAGACAACCATCAATTCTATAGAGAATGTAAGCAATAACTTTGTTTTGGATGATTGTATAAATATGCATTGTTATCGAATTATGCTAAAACCAACCAGAAATTGCACAACATAAACCAGCTAAAACTATCAATTCAATACACCTAAAGAGCATCAGAAACCAAGTTAATTTCATCATATACCAAACCCTGTGATGAAAGACACTAAAGCACTCAGAAGAGTAGAACATGGATTTGATTTAAACAATAAAAGCATAAAGGACATTTGAAATTCTAATTTCATCAAGGATCCTTCAGCCGTATTCAATACAAAACAAGACGCACATAAACAAAGCCCGAAGTGCGAAAGGTCAGAATTTTATTCATCCAAGTAAAAAGCCAATATGTCAAATTCCATTCACCGAAACCAAATCTCTTCCTAAGAGCAGTAAATCCAACCAACAGTTCTCCCACTCCAACACATGCTTACTTCTTCTTCGGACTCTTAGCAGTCTTACCCGCGCATGAACTTCTTTCTTGTGCAGACGCCTCGGTCGTAGTTCTCCCAATTTATGGCCCACCATATTCTCCAAAATACGAAAAGGCACGTGCTTCTTCCCGTCGTAAACAGCAATCCGATGACCCACCATTTCTGGCACAATAGTCGAAGCCCTGGACCATGTCTTGATCAGCTCCTTGCGCGAATTCTGATTAAGCTGCTGGATTTTCTTCACCAAGTGATTGGCGACGAAAGGGATCCTCCAGCTGGTACCTCCGCCGCGGAGTCGGAGGACGAGGTGGAGTGTGGATTCCTTCTGGATGTTGTAATCGGCTAGGGTTCTGCCATCCTCCAACTGTTTCCCAGCGAAAATCAGACGCTGCTGATCCGGTGGAATTCCTTCCTTGTCCTGGATCTTGGCCTTAACATTGTCGATGGTGTCTGAGCTTTCGACTTCAAGAGTAATTGTTTTGCCAGTTAGGGTTTTCACAAAGATTTGCATTTTCTTCCGCTAAGACAAAATATTCCAGTGAAGAAAAGAGAGGGGCAGAGTGAGGGGTTTTAGTAATGGAAGTAATTTCGTTTAGCTCCCTGAAGTTTACTAAATATCCACATTTGCCCCCATATATTATATAATTAAGTGTTACAAAGCTCTCACCTTTTCCCCCTCTTCTATTTACATCTTGAATTCAATTTCCTAACCATTAATTCCTAACCCTTTTTTGAAAAAAAAAAATTATAGTGTCCCACTAAAATGAACACTTACAATTTAAGCAAATTAAAGTGATGATGTAAAATATGTACTACTAAAAGATAAATTGATAAAGCAAAAATTATTTTGAATATCGTATCTTAGAAGTCAAGTTCGAACTTTTCTCTCAAATTTGAGTTCATGCAAACTTGTATCTTTCCCCGGTCAAAACCCTTTTACTTCCATGTCCCTCATTTTTTTAGGAGCCTCCTCGAATGTTCTTTGAGAGATCAACTCGTTTTTTTTTTTTTTTTTTTTTTTTTTTTTTTTTTTTTTTTGGGGGAAGGGGGGGAGGGATAACTACACTTTTCCTTCTATGAAATTTGACGTAATTACAAATAAAATTCTTGTGATTTGAAAAATTATATCTAACACCTCTGATGTTTATTCCTGTCTAACAAATAAGTTCTTCTGTTAGTAAAAATTCACCGAATTTGTTAATATTAACAAAAAAATGAGAAAAAATTTATATGAACTTTTAATTGATTTATTACTGAATTATTGTAGGTCAAATAAATCTTTTTATGATCAAATTACATTCATAAGTCTTCATGCATTAATACATGTAAGGGCATATTCACCGTTATAAAAATAGTGATATGAAAAGAAAAAGAAAATCAAACACTCATCTATGTCCCCAATTAGTAGGAGGCACGATCTTTAAGAAAATAAAGGATGATTTATGGCAAATGAGGCACAATCATAGAAATGAAGCATACATCAAAGAGATTGGTGTATTAATAATAGAATTAGGCAAGTATTGATTTATCCCCAATAAACTTCCATCCGCAAGCTCAATGTAAAAGATGAAGGGCAAAAAAGTAAACGTCTCATACTTGTAAATGGATCCCCCATTCTTAGTGGAGAGGATCCATTTTGGGAGAAAGAGATATATTGTAAAGAAATATCTTTGCTTGAAAGATCATTGTGTATTTGCTATATATTGTTATTGTAGCCCAAACACATTTCTACTAAAATAACTTCGATTAATTTTCAATAATTTTAATATAAAATATTAGTTGAGCAATATCACATAGTTTAATCTAAAAAAATTGTTTGGCCTGGAATAAATTAGTTATCAGCTAATCGATGGTAACTATCAACTCCATTCATTTTTTTTTTTATTATTATTATCAGCAAAGTTAATGAATTTTGACTAACAAAAAATTTATTTATTAGACGAAAATAAATTTCAAAAGTATAAAATGTAACTCCACAAACAAAAAAAGATCTACATATAAACATACTAAAATCTCATAGAATGAAGGTGTAATTATCTCTTTGTTTTATGAAGCCACCTTATATTCTTCGTCACGAGGCACTCGTATTCTTCTACCATGAGGCCATCTTGTATCCATTGGCAGAGGCCACCCTACTATGAGATTGACTCAAGCACTTTTCACACCACATCATAAAGTTAAACCAGAACTAAAATAAATGTCTCCACATGTAACCTCTGACATGTGAAATATATTTATTTGATATCACTCGTACTTGAACCATCATTAAATACTTCAAAGGAGAAATACCCTAACAACAAAAGGAAGGCACACATCATATGCTGCAAATCAGGATCCAACTGCCCATTGGTTTTATCAAAATCCAGTAAGATTGGCATAGATCACATATTCACTCATCAGGCGAACAACTGGATGTTGAAGCCTTATTTTTGTCTCAAGGCAGATAATGATGGCGATGGCGATGGCTCCTTCCTCAAAAGATTAACCTACTAACCTCCATGGGCCAAAACCGGAGCAACTGCACAAGTGCGTGAGACTCATAGAACATTGTACATGGCTTGCTGTCCACGGACCATGTACAATGTGAGGGGCAGCAGAAGCTACAAAAGGATGTGAGCCAAGATGAATGCACATCAATTGCCTCTCTTCTAGCAGAAAATTACAATATCCCCTCATTAATAGAGCTGAAAATTACCCTTCTCAAACAGTAGCTTGTTAACAGCACAACAGTTTTGCAAGAGACCCTACCCAACATAAACCATCAGGCCACAATGGTAATTACTGATGCAATTTTACTGAAACCCAACAAACAAGGACTACGATAATGGCAACAAGCATAGTTCAAAGCTGAATCTTAAATTTTAGGAGAACAGCCACAGGAGCTCAATTACCACATGAGCGGATATTCTGAAGTTGCAATATACATTAATAACATCCATAAAACTTGAGACAAGAAAGCCAACGGAGTCTCCTATATTTTTCCGACACATCATTCCAGAAGTCTCAGGACTCCGCAAGTCCTGATTGCACATACAATGCTTAGTGAAAAGCACTTCCCAAACCTCTAACAACTCAGTTGTGGATAAACATTCCAAGTCAAAGAATTAGGAAGGAAGATAGAATCAAGAACCCAGCTAGTTAAAAAACTTGGGGCAAGAAAGTAAATAAAAAGTTGGCTCATCGGTAGTCCCCATCTCATACAGGAGCATCGTTCTAGAAGTCTCTGAACTTCACAAAAGTCAAGAGTGAATATTAATTACTCGGAAGATGGAGATGATAACCAATTGATCACAGGTTCTGATCTGATTTGTCTAATTTACTCGCACTAAGGTCATAGACCACAAACAACTTCACATCAATCTTGTAATTTATCCAGGGGAAGAACATAGAGTCGCAACTCACTCACATGAATAATATAGAACCATGAAAACACAATTCAATATTATACACAATAGAAAGACAATTTACTTATACAAATGACCACAATACAAAGGAACCAAATACAGAAGGCAATATCATCATAGTTTCATAAGTGCAAAGTTTAGTACACAAGCTTATCACCATATGAAATTCAACTCAAACTCCCATATAGCAGGTTAAACCATCAACAACAAACATTTTAATTCAGAAATAACCACCACGAAGGCGGAGAACAAGATGAAGAGTTGACTCCTTCTGAATGTTATAATCAGCAAGAGTTCTCCCATCCTCAAGCTGCTTACCAGCAAATATCAGTCTCTGCTGGTCAGGTGGGATCCCTTCCTTATCCTGGATCTTTGCCTTGACATTATCAATGGTGTCAGAACTCTCCACTTCCAGGGTGATGGTTTTTCCAGTCAATGTCTTCACGAAAATCTGCATACCACCACGCAGCCTGAGGACCAAATGCAAAGTCGACTCCTTTTGAATATTATAATCAGCCAGAGTCCTTCCGTCTTCCAATTGCTTGCCAGCGAAAATCAGCCTCTGTTGATCTGGTGGAATTCCTTCTTTGTCCTGAATTTTTGCTTTTACATTGTCAATTGTATCAGAGCTCTCAACTTCAAGGGTAATTGTCTTGCCCGTCAGGGTTTTTACAAAAATCTGCATCCCACCGCGGAGTCGCAGCACCAAATGAAGAGTCGATTCCTTTTGAATATTGTAGTCGGCTAGAGTTCTACCATCCTCCAGTTGTTTTCCGGCGAAGATCAACCTTTGCTGATCGGGCGGTATCCCTTCCTTGTCCTGAATTTTAGCCTTGACGTTGTCTATGGTGTCTGAGCTCTCCACCTCGAGGGTGATTGTTTTTCCGGTCAAAGTTTTTACAAAGATCTGCATCCCGCCTCGCAGACGGAGGACGAGGTGGAGCGTGGACTCCTTCTGGATGTTGTAATCCGCCAGAGTTCTTCCATCTTCGAGCTGCTTACCGGCGAAGATGAGGCGCTGCTGGTCCGGCGGAATTCCCTCCTTGTCTTGGATCTTAGCCTTGACGTTGTCTATGGTGTCTGAGCTCTCCACCTCCAACGTGATCGTCTTGCCGGTCAGAGTTTTCACGAAGATCTGCATCCCCCCTCGCAGACGTAGGACGAGGTGGAGCGTGGACTCCTTCTGGATGTTATAATCGGCCAAAGTCCTGCCATCTTCGAGCTGCTTACCGGCGAAGATGAGGCGCTGCTGATCCGGCGGAATTCCCTCCTTGTCTTGGATCTTAGCCTTGACGTTATCTATCGTGTCGGAACTCTCAACCTCCAGAGTGATCGTTTTTCCCGTTAGGGTTTTCACAAAAATCTGCATCCCACCGCGAAGACGGAGAACGAGGTGGAGCGTGGATTCCTTCTGGATGTTGTAATCGGCAAGGGTTCTGCCGTCCTCCAGCTGCTTTCCGGCGAAGATGAGACGCTGCTGATCCGGAGGAATTCCTTCCTTATCCTGGATCTTCGCCTTAACGTTATCTATGGTATCGGAGCTCTCGACTTCGAGAGTAATGGTCTTGCCGGTTAAGGTTTTCACAAAGATCTGCATCTTCGATTCTAGGGTAAAAGGAGAGTAGAATTTGACCTAAAGAGAAACTTAAAGAAATAAGCTTCGGAATTATATAGGAGATCGCTTTCTGTACGTTGTTGTGAATTGAAAGGCAACAGAGAGCTGTATTTATAGAGAGAATTGCCGACTCAAGGCAGGGAGAAAATTAGAGTCAAAAGAGGCCAATGGTAGTCTAGAACCTTCTAGGGTGGGTCGACAGGCTTCTTCGCGCTTCCTTCGCCTACTTTACAAGACTACAACAATGACTTGCTGGCTTAGGATTATTTTACTTTTAACTCCCTCAATTCTATGATTTATTATTTTTCACCCTTAAATTTAGAGAGATTTATTTATATTTACACCCCTCGTTTATTATTTTTTCCACAAATCATTCATATTATTTTATTATACAAATCACTTTCTTGAAAGATTACAAAAATCACTCGTGATAACCCTTATAACACAAAGTGCCTTTATTGACTAAGTCAATCTTAAAATAATTTGTCAAGAACAAAAAATGCCCTTAAAAGTATTTTTATAATTATTAAAAGATAAAATAAAATAAAATAATACTTATAAAAATGAATAGTATAAACTCGTATATTTTCAAAAAACTCTCACCAATCACTGGAGGAGATTTCATCAATATGGGCCCCTGCCCTTCATTCTTCTACCTTTTTATCTCCTCTATCCCTCGCTGTGTTTCCTATCCAGAATCGCTTACGTTTTTGACAAATGAGATGGGAATGGGAGTCGGAAAGACCAAGTGAAATGGACTGAAAGCAGCAAATAGAATAAGTAGAGTAGCATTTTTGCTTTCAAAAGTCTCTAACAAAATATCCACTTCCTCCATTTAGAGGAATTTCTTGAAATACATATGTACAGAAGGTTGAGATAAATTATAAGCCAACATAAGTCGGTCATTTTTCCTTCATATTGTCATCCACCGCAGTTGCCTTGCAGATCGGACATAAATTCTTCATCGACAACCATTTCCGAATGCAGCTCACGTGAAAATCATGGCCACAGACTTTCAATGTCCCAACATCATCCATGTTTTTGTATTCCTCCTGTTATAGACAAACACAATTACGCTGTTTAGGACTCCTAGTGAGCAAGGGGGAAACTCCCTATTATAAGGAGGAAACAAACCAATGACTAACTGAATATAGCAGTTTCCGTACATAAACATATATGTTGATGGAAAATTCAATTGCGAAATAATAAGATTTAACAGTCTATGCAGTAGGTCTGGCTAAAAGGAAAGCGACTGGAAAGCAACTGAAAAGCTCCTTTATATATGTTGCATAACAATCTGATATTCTCACCAAACAAATAACACAAGTTCCTTCATCTTGACACAGGTCCGATGAACAATATATTGACTCAGTCAGGCATTTCGAAATTAAACCATCAGATAAGCCAGTGCTGACACTTCCAATCCTCTCTCCCAGTGCAAGTAGCTCCTGCTCAATGCCAATTGCTTATGTTTAAGTAAGGCAAAAGAACATTCAACACCGGTATATTAAAAAAATAAACATGTAAAACAACAAGTGAAGAGACAGAAAGGAGAATAAAAGCAACCTCATAGCTCATATTGTCTACGTCAAGTCTCATGTCCCTATGCTGATCAAACAGAGCCCGGGATCCATAAAATGCAGGGTGTTCCACAACCATGAGTCCCTGAAATACAAGCGCATATAAGTGGATGAAAAGCAATGAACAATTTTTAGTAAATTTCCAGCAAGTCTGCACAGCTGCTTAATCATAGAGCCGTTCCTTGCCTAATAGCAATACTGCTCAATTGAGGTAACATTGCTTGAAGAAGACAGGGGAAAAACTTAGCATGAGACAAAACAGTCAGAAACGGCCTACTTAGTAATCTTCAAATCTAAAAATAAAATGCATTCACACAAGGAACTCATGCACTTATAGCAGGCACCATATATCAGAGAATGTGTTTCTGATCTTGCTTTCCAAGACAATTCACTAATTAACCCATGGTAGTTATCAGAATCCGTAATATTAAACTACCAGTTCACTCAGAGATGTATGTGTTATCATCCTTCAATTGGAAGAATTACACACCCAGATGAGGACATCAAGCAACATAAAAAGAAGACATAGACCCATGTTAAAACTAAGCTTTGCAGATTTATTTTTAACTTCTCTAGGGAACAAATTTCCAGCAAAAATCTCCACTAATGATTCATCCATCTCATTGCATTTGAATTTTCCACGGTCTGCCATTTACTCATTTTCTCTGGGAAGGGGAATAGGCATGTTATAATAGTAACGAAATGCATTCCAAATAACTAAAACAAGTTGTTCTTGTTCAGCTACAAGGGGAAAGAAAGCCAGAATTGCACACATTCAATCAAGAGCAAAGATGATCTCTTTCCAAGAACTGAATTCGAAAGCATTGCCACAGCACACTACTAGATATGACACTAAAATCACTAAGCTTTTATGGAAGGCATGAAAAGGGGAACTGCTAAAAATAACAATAACAGATGGAACCTAAGGCACTGGCTCTACAGGAAAAGGGTTTCCACAAATTAAGAGCATTTTCTCAAGTTAGCAGTTCATCCCTATTTTTTCAGAGCATAAACCCCCCTGAAAATAACAGCAAGAATACTTAAAAGACATACCTCCGGTGTCAATCGATCACGGAAACTTGCATCCTCAGCAAATGATCTATATCTGTCAGTAGACACAAAAGTTCTCCCATGCCTGTCAACATGGCGCAACCTTAAGTTGGAGACAGCCCGTGGATGCCTTGAGGGATAACTTTCTGCAACCATCTGCTGCCCACCATCTGCGGCAGCTATATGTCCAGGGCGAAAGTTGCTCGAAGAAGCCCTGAAAGTAGGGGCAGATCTTTGACCATAACCACTACGTACTCCTCTGATAGGCTGGATCAGGTGACTGTTAACATTTGGAGGAACATGATTCCTAGAGGTAACATCATTGTTGTAACCCCCATTCTCCAGAGAACTATTAGGATGGCTGTTTAGCGTATTCAGGGAATTTTGATCATGACTAAAGAAACTGGAATCTGCAATTGTAAAATGAAACTATCTCAGTAAAGCAGGTTATATTACCCAATGAAAATAACTCTATAAACTAACCCGAGCCAAAAGTCACCCCATGAGGTGCTGGTGGGGTAAGATTACGGTTCCATTCCCTTGTTGGTGCATTTGAACTCTGGCCCCAGAAATCCACTGAATTAGATTGATCAGAGGGTCGACTAGAGAATGAATGATGCACAGAATTGCTTGACAAATGATTCCTTGGCAGGTTGTTTTCCAGGTCAACTGCAGCTCTACTTCTAACATTTCTCAGTGTACCTTCACCACCAATAGAGAGGCTATTAACTCCATAATTTGGAGGATGCTCCCAGTGCATATGATAAGATTCTGTATTCTGCTTCTCCTGCCACGGGTCTGCAGGCAAATGAATATCAGATGAACTTCCAACATCATAATATCTGCTTGTAGACCCCCTGTCACATATTGGAGGGATACCAGGGCTTTTCCGTTTGTACGGCCCTCTGCCAGTACCTATTGCCTGATCATAGAAACCACCATCTACCCCTGGGATTGTTTGCCCAGAAATATTGGATGAAGATGGATGGTGCAAATAATTGTTTTGAAGCATATGGAGATTTCCAGCTGCAGCTTGATGCAGAAATGGATCACGAGATGGACCCGGAGCCATTGGTTGATAATGTGGCAATTCACCATTAAGAATGGATGGAGAGTATCCACTTAACCTAGGAGCAGGGGTCCACTGAGAAGGAAAGTGTCCACCTTGGCTTGTCATGTTATCCACAGGATGAATGATCGAGCTGCTTTCAGGAGCAACCCTTGCTACAGAAATAAAATTCAGAAGAAGAGATAAGAAAAGATTGCAAAAGGTGAAAAAGGCTGACGAAGACTATTACCAAACATGATTCACTTTTTACTTTTACAGAGACCAAGTGTCTGGTGTCAGTAACATATGCTCTATGATTCAAAGACAATGCAAAGGTATTCAACCCAGAAAAATATTTGAGACCAAAGACAAGCCTTCTTAAATATCATTACAATCAGTTATGACCAAGTTCGCCTTTTCTTTCCTCCTTGTGGCTTTGAAGAGTGCAACACAATAACAATAAAGGTCATCCAACAGCACGAAACTGGTCCACCACTCGAAAGAAAAACCCGACTTACTTTTATAATCCTCAAGAAACTAACATGATGAGAATCGATACTTTCTGGCAATTAGTCGACAACAATGGCACCAAAACTTGTATGTAACTTCAGTCAAAGACAAAGAGGACAACAACGTCGATGCAAGAGGCCAGACTTCCATAAGATTATGATGTGTAAGAAACTATCATTAAAGTGGCAAAAGTCTTACAATTATAAGAAAACCATGAAAACGGAAGTATGTGATGGAAAATTTACCAATGGGCATGTAAGGTTGCTCTGCATGATTCCATCCCTGGTCACTGTCAGTCTCAAAAACCTGAGGTGCATTAAACATGTGTCTGTGCCCCATAGTTGCCTGGCAATGTCAGAAACTAATTCTCCAGCAGAACCAGACCTGCAAAGCAACACTTATTAACTTAGGAAGCAGCACTTATCACCAATAAGTTTCAAAGGACTGAAGAAAAAGCATCCAGCAATGCTTTGGATGTCAACACAGTCATTTGACGGAGGTCCAATAATAAGAGTCTTGCCAGACATGCGGCTTGTCTGACCCAATTCTGCAACCTTAGCAGAAGTACTTGTTTCCCTTCCCTTTCTAAATAAACTCTCTTCTCCACATTCTATCTATGTGCATACTTTTACTATATATATTACAAATAATAAGTTCCTTAATCTATTAATGATGATTTTGTTGTGATTCTATAAATTTATTCAAACTTATGAATAATGATAAATATAAAAGAATATATAAATTTAGATCATTAAAGAAGATAAGTTAATCAAAAACAAAAAAGAAACATATATTAGAAAGAGAAACAGCACATGGTTTAAGTGAGCATAGGACATACAAGAGAGAACGAAGTCACAAGAGGGAGCTGAACTACCATCTGGATACTTATCAACTTTGTGTAATTACTTGTGTGCCATAACAAAACTACATGAGAGACAATTTTATTCACCCTCAAATTATAAATAGAACAAGACGATTTTGCACTCTCCATATGTGGGCATATGTTTAACATACATAAGAATCAACTCCTACATCTATTAATCCATTTGATATTGGACTTCTTATGACTGTCTATCTTTTTAAAATGTTTTAATCATAACGAATTGAAAAAAAAAACAATAGGTCATTAGAAAAGATAGTTTGATTACAATAAAGAAAGATGCATATGTGTGTTCCTAAAAACATAGAAGAAAGAGAAAAGAAAGGTGTCGTAGGAAAAGGCGGAGAGCAAAAGAGGGTAAAACTACCATGATCATACATGCCAACTACCACAAAATGAAATGTATTCACACCTCAATTATATATAGATTATAGTAAATCTATTGTGAGAAAGAAATGTGAAACAGGACAGAAGATATGCAATCTGAGACACCCAAACCCCATATATCAGTGCACCTCCTTAATAGGACAGACAGATAATTTAGAATGATGATAGTAGGGGAAAATTTTTGCAGTTCCAAACTTGAGGCATCACACATTTGATATTTTCCCAATTGTGTTTAGTACAGAGATACAGGCCAAGCTCATTCTCACCATATATGGAGAAGAAGTATGCATAACCATGCTAGAAAGTAAATTTACCACAATTACCCATGCTAATATAACCTTCTGCTAGAGAGTATAGCTATTAAAAATGTTAACCAAAGCTGGTAGACATGAATTACAATTGTCGTCATCCAAGTCCGGTAAACCAATCCACTGATTGTACAGGAAATTTCTGAAGTTAACTAAAATCTTATACTACAATTAGCATCCCCATTCCCTAAATAGAAAACATTCAACTTTAAAATGATTGGCCACCTTCATCTTTTTATTATTCCAACCATCAGGCCATAATTTGGTGAACAATGGAAAACATAAGGAAAAAAATGAGCATACAAATCTAACTGCATAATACCAGTCAATAAATAGTCAACATAACCATTCTATACTTTCTACTAGGAAACAAGTTCCATCATCTCTATCTGAAAAAGGATGTAAAATTCACTTTATAACACTTCTGCACTCTCAGTTATACAATGATGGCAAGAAGAAACATCAGGTAAACTATATTAAAAGAGGACGGATAAACGACATGTAGAATTAGTATATCTCCCATCCTCCTATATTAATGGAATTAAAATTTTAGGTGATTTTCGATGTAAGATATACTCTTCTGCCCCCTTGTGTACATTTGTACTTATATGATGCAGCACCTTGTGCTCCCATTTCTAAAACCAGTAGAGGGAAAGCTTCCACCAATAGCATTAAAATCCCACAAAGTTTTTAATTGATAATAGGCATTCTAAATCATAAACTTCATGAAACAACACAAAGCATCATAATTCAGTTACTTAAAAGGAGTTTGGCCTTCCCAGATTACAGTACTTTATAGCCTATCATATATAAAAAAACATTAGAGAACAAGATATATGCAAAACAACTGAAGAATGTGATAGGTGAATCCAGCTTGCATGATTGTAAAAGTTTTTAAACTCCCTCGAGTATACAAGATTATAAGGATCTATAACCTCGAGTAAACAAAAGCGGTATACATAGCTTAAAGGGACCTCCATGATGGCATCTGTTTCACCAAGGAGAGAAATTCCAAAACTATTAATTGGAGTGATCTAGATATTCCACAAAGATCGGCCAGAGCTTTATCAACAAAACAATGATAACTTACAAAATTGGAAATGCAACATTGGGGCAATCCTGCACCCACGAAAACCAAAATGATTTTCAAGCTAATACAGTCACCATGCATCATCTTATCAACAAAAGAAGCTCGTCCATAAAAAAAGAAGATTAGTGGTCGGATAACTGCCTAACAGTTATACAGGATGTTCACAGTAGATCTCAACTACAACATTTGTCTTCTTCTATTAGGCCACAGTAAGACATGAGAGCAATAAGTGGCAATCATGCAGGTGTACTATGTCGATAGCTCTCCATCTAAGAATTCAGATGACGATGTTGATGTGCTACAAAATAAGCCCTCGATTTGGCGGCAGCTGTATGTATTAAATCTTGTAGTTCCTCTTAGGCACCGCTGAGAAATCCCACTACCCGTCTCATCCTTATAGCTCTCTTACTCAAGCTCATTTGTACTTACAATTTGAGTGAGATCACATTGAGTAACCTCAATATCAGCTTAAGCATCACTATCTCAAAAAGAGTCAACTTAAAGGGTAATCAACCAGTGAGACTGAATGAAGAAAGGGACTGCTGCACAGAGAGGAGTTCATTCAAGAGCTAATGTTAATTAGTTTACACACGCGTCTCAAAGACATGTAAAAGATGACAAGTGAACCCTGCTCCTCCAGTCCATGAACCAGGAAGAGATATTTAATCAGCAAATCCGGAAATGCAACCGAACTTTGTTTTCCAATTCTCCATTACCCGTTACCACTATAGAATGAGATGGTTAGGATGATTTCTATAGGCCATAAAAAGAGCACTTGGAACATTAGCATCGCAGTGGTACGTGTCTGACATCATGCACCATCAAGGAAAACAAACTATGCCAGTAGTCTCAAACCAAAAAAGCCCACATACCAAACTATGGCTGGTTCCATTCATCAAGGACTATTGTCAATCTTAGAATTAATTCAGAGTGATGTGCAATGAACCGTCACTTTGTTGGAGATAATCCATGTAATTTCCACAAGGCAAAGAATTAAGTAGTCTGCAATACTTTGCCCTATAGTGCTTGTTTCTTGTCCAACCCAAAGGCTGAGGCATAACATACTGCAACTGCAGCAGGTCAATCTAATAATTCTTGAGGGAACACCAGAAACCGAAACCAAAACCAAACCTGTTCGTCAATGACGCAGATAGATCAAATAGTGCCTGCAATACCATTTAGGATTCAGATTCTTCATATATTAGAGAGGGGAAGCAGCTATCCACTAAATATGTGCCCTGTCTGTGTGTAGGCGACTAGTGATTATTCTGAAAACTTTTCAAAGGTTAATTGTCCCTAAGCTAAAAAAGATGTAAACCACCATCCTAATATTATGAATACCTTACCTGCGGTAAGACATGATTTTAGATGTGTAAGACTAAAATTGATAGAACAAGAGGAATCTATCTAGAATGAAAGAGAGAGAGAGAGAGAGCGAGAGAGGAGAGTTGAGAGCTAAGCATCAAGATCGTCTCACCTGTGAATTACTCTCAGTCCATATGCTTTGCTAAGTCATGTTCATTGTGGGGAAGGAAATGAACAAAAATGATTATAGTGTCATTGTCTCCAAATGCTAGCTCAAGTAACTGGGAAAAGCCCTAAGTTTGAACTATAGGCTTGATATACAGATTCCTACAAATCAAAGGTCAAATCATCCATAAATATATGCCACCAAGGACCCCTGCCTGCATAGTAGAAACATCTAAACCTAGTTCGTCTTCAATGTAATCCAAAATAATACTAACACAAAGCTGTTTGAACTAAGCGCAGTTTCAAATATCACCAACAAAGCTATACTTGAATCATGATGAAATGTCAGCCAAATATGGAGGCGCCGGGAAAGAATCAAAACTAACCTGTTTGATCATGATTGCCACGAAAACCAATTTTAGATTTGTGAGATAATAGAACGGATACCAAATAGTTATATTTTAAATATGAATAATAGTAGTAATGGTAGCAATAACAGTAGTTGTCCTAGTAATAACTTGTGCACAAGAAGGAAACTTTTTTTCATGAAACAGAACTTCTCCAATTGCAACTGCCAACTAGTATCATTGGAGAAAAATAAAAGGGATAGAATTGTTATGAATTTTTTGAGAAACCATACAACAGGCCATCAAAATATAAGATTCGTCAAATTTACATGTACACAGAACTACACCCTGAAGGTAGAGAATTCATCAGATAATGGTATCTTCTTGGGCCAACAACCTCAACTGTAAGGTATAGACCTTCCAGCACCTCAATCAGTAGCGATTCTATTGATCCTGTAAGAAACTTTTCTCAGCATTGAACAGTAAAGTTCACTGAATCAATGACACCTGTGATTATTAACTGCAGTAATTTTAACTCAAACGAATCTAACAATTTTCATTATAAACCACCTAGGCAGTGCTAGCTGTCATTAAATTCTTCAACCAAAGAAAAGGGAAGACAAAACAAATTCAGCTAGGTTAAGTACCACTTCATATTTAACCCATAAGTCATCTCATGTCTTGAGAATTCAGTATCAACTTACGATATTTTCAAGTTCGCAAAAGCTGTTTCTGCAACAAATTGACACAGTAGAAGTGCCGCTCTGAAGACCGCCCTTTCTCTAAACCTGGAAAACATCAGTATTCAAACATATCAAAGGGAAAGCATACAAACCTTGACACACCTCTGGGATATAAATATAGAAGGATGCAGTTCTCTGAAGGATGAAGCAAGAAATAAATTCAAATTCTGATCACCACAAATAATGGAAACTTCAAATGCTATAGTAATCAATTGTAACACTGGGCCTGCTTTCACAAAACCAACTAAGTTGATTAACCAGGATCATATCCTAAATCAAGCATTAACACATAAAAAGTACCAAGAAATAACAATTATACCTTTATATGAATCACTGGGCACAATCAATTGTTAAGGAAATGTACTACAGGTCATACTGTACATACCAATAAGAAATCTTCATACTTTTAGAATCTACGATGCCATGGCATTACATCTAACATGTTACATGTTACTTTGCAAAATCTTCCTTTCTCTTTCTCTTTTTTTTTTCAATAATCATTTCAGAAAATCAATTACGATGGTATATAAAAGATTGTCTTGCTCAAAATCAAAAGATGCCTCAGCCATGGTACATAAAAGATTGTCTTGCTCGAACCAGAGTTGGAGCATAATGCTTTGGGCCTTTGAAATCATACACACACGAAAATGCACCTTAATAATTTTTCAGCTTTCTGAGAATTTTCCAGTCTGAACCATTCCATATAACAAAGTTTTGTGCTTTGCATTTTGGTTGCTAGAAATGTGACAGAGCAACTGCTTGCACCCCACAATAAAGAATGAATATACAAGAAAAGGCTCCTCTGAGCCTACCAAATGAGACACTTTATTTACTGAAAAGGCCATCATAAAAGCAAACGATCTAAGCAAGATTTACAATAACTCAAACCACGATGAATAGACCACCAAATCCAAATCATACTGCTTAACAATTTCAATAAAATCGAAAAAGAAAAAACAGTCGAAAACTAGTATCTAGCAGCAGATATACCAACTAACAATTAAGGTATAACACGGCCAAAAAGATTAATGAATAATCAAGCTACCACCATCGTGTGCACAATCAAAACAAATAAAAGGAAAAAGATAACAGAAATAAACAACTAAAACCCAAAATCAAAAGTCAGAGACGCGCAGCAACAACATAGCAAGAAAACGTTTTTAATTAGCAAAAATCTGCAACCTCGCCGATTCTATAGGACGATCGCATGAAAAATACACTGACGATCGGAAACAAATAAACTAACAGAAAACTAGTCAATCGGCGAACCTAGAATGCAAACTCAATCAACCAGTAATCGAACAAAGATACATGTAAAAACAAAGCAATTTCGCCGAAAAACAAAGCTGATATCAAATCAGACCTCAAAAAAACAAGGAAAAACAAGAACCTCTGATAATCGGTGATCGGATAACCCAGGCGAATGATCAACGCCGACTGGTTTGTGTGTATAGACCCCACAGAGAATAGAAACAAGAAATATAGAGAGAAAAAGGAGAGGGTAAATTATGAGAGGAAGCGGTGAAATATATTTAAAGCGTTGATTCATGAATGGGTTGCGTATTCTCCTCAACATCTGTTAAATAAACAAAAATTGTGAAAGAGGGATAGGTATAAAAGGAATGCGATAAATTAAATTTTATTATTATTATATTATTTTAGGGAAAAAAGAAAGAAGGCAACAAGTTGAGTTTCGAATTTGGGTAGACGATGACCACAAAGGAAGAAAAGGAATTGCAGAAGCAACAAACTTAGATAAACAATAATCATCGATAAGATTCATTTCAGGTGATGCAAGTGATAATCCATACAATTTATGGCACGAAATATGTAGTCCATTTTTCAGTCTCAAATTTTAAGTTTTCTTTTTTTTTAAATACTAGCCATTGTGGCACACATTTTCTACGTCCATATATTAAATCATTTTTCACGTTTTAAAATATATTACTAAAATATATAAATCAATATATTATATTAATAAAAAAAATTATCAACTGATGTAAATTTTGAAAATTTGAACAAATTAGTTATTTTATCATAAAGAGTATTATTGTTTTCACAAAAAATTGGTACAACATTATCATTAACAGCCGTTTGTAAATGTAGAGAGACTTTTCTTTTTATATTAATATAAAATATTGATAGTGTTACATCGACCAATATATTATTATTACAATATTTATTATACAATATATTAATACTTCTGAATAGACTAACAAATTCAAAATAAATAAGAAACACAATATTGCTATTAAATTTAAGGGATAATTATACTCCCCTCCTAAGATTTCGTGTAATTACATCTAGATCTCTTATAATTTAAGAAATTACATATAACACCCCTGAGTTTTCTTTCATTAGTCGAAATTCACTGAATTTGTTAGTATTAACAAGTATATATATATATATATATATATATATTTACCCCAAATTGACTTATTGTTGTTCGGATAAAATTTTTATGACAAAATTATCCGACCAGCAATAAATCAGTAATAAGTCAATTAGGGGTAAATGCAGATTTTTTTTTGTTAATAGCAACAAAATCAGTAAATTTCGACTAAGAAATGGATTTATTTGTTAAATGAAAACAAACATCACGAATGTTAGATGTAATTTTCAAAGTTGCAAGAAGTTTACGTATAATTATACAAAAACCTCATGATATTTGAGTGTAATTATTCTTAAATTTAAACTAAATACATACATTTCAAACTCACAATCTCTTGATTGTAAAACATCACATCATGAATCATTGGTGCACGGAATATATCATTGTGGGGTCTAGGGGTGCAAGGTGAGCCGAGCCGGCTCGCGAACCTCGTATTCAAGCTCGGCTCGAGTTCTTAGTGAGCTCGAGCTCGAGCCTTATAGGGTGAGCTCGTGAGCCAGCTCGCGAGCTCACCCCCTTTTTTTTTATTTTTTTATTATAGATATATATATTATTAAAGTGCATATTTAATATTGTATCAAGTTTATATTCAAAATTCATCATATATTAGAATTATTAGTCAATATATCTCTTATTTAGATTTTATATGATAAAAAATATGGTATTTTTTTTATATTATTATAAATAAGTTTAAGCAATAATTTAGTAAGTTTTGATACTTTTTTATAAATAAATATTTAAAATTCATTATCAATTAGAATTATTAGTTAATATCTCATATTTTAATTTTAGATGATATTAAAATATATTATTATAGTTTATATTATCTAAAAACAAACTTATTAGAAAATTTAGTACGTTTTGATAATTTTTTTGTAAATAAATATTAATATAATGTATATAAATTTTATCATTCTCAGTCTCTTATAACAAAATTTAGTTATTCACTATATATTATAATTATTAGTCCATATCTCATATTTTAGTTTTAGATGGTATTCAAATATGGTATTATAGTTTATATTATCTAAAAATAAGTTTAATCAACAATTTAGTACATTTTAATAATTTTCTGTAAATAAATATTTAATATAATGTATATGAATTTTATTGTTATAATTTTAATTTCCACTACAACAAAATATATTTCTTTTAAAAATTCATCATATATTAGAATTTCTGTCAGTGTATCATATTTTAGTTTTAGATGATACTAAAATATGATATTTTGTTTTATATTATTTAAAAACAAGCTTAGTCAATAATTTAATACGTTTAGATAAATATTTAATATAATGCATATATTTTATTGTTGCAATTTCATTCCATTACACAAAATGTACTTATTCACTATATATAAAGCTATTAGTCCATATCTCATATTTTAGTTTTAGATGATATTAAAATATGGTATTATAGTTTATATTATCTAAAAGAATCTTAATCAACAATTTAGTACACTTTCATGTTTTTTTGTAAATTAATATTTATATAATGCATATAAAATTATCGTTATATTTAAATTTTTTAATAATATGTTCCATATGGTACAATAGTCTATATTTTTTTAAATTCGAATATTTAAAAAAAAATAATTAATTGAGCTCGTCTACTGCTCGAGCTCAAGCTCGAGCCCCTCTTTATTGGGCTCGCCGAGCTCGAGCTCGAGCTCCCTTACTCGAGCTCAAATTTTGAGCCGAGCTCGGCTCGAGCTCGGCTCGTTTGCACCCCTAGTGGGGTCTGCTTTTTGAAATTTGGTTTTGGATTCTTGAATTTATTTTATTTATTATCTTATAAGCTATATAACATTTAAAAAAAATCTTGTATTTTAAAAACTCATATAAAAACCCCCTTTGTTTAAAAAAAAAAAAAACCGCCATCTTTTTTTTTTTTTTTAAACTTAGCTCGGTTGCCCCTTTATGTTAAATATAACTAACGCCGTTAACGTTTTGATAAAAACAATTGTCATGTAAATATTATTACTAGTTTTAATGACCCTTGGGTCCTCGTTGATTGGGTGAGGAGCTATCACATCTAATCAATTAATATTATTGTTATGCTTGATTTATATAATAAAAATTTTAAGAATTTGAATTTATTAATTTTAATTATATATTATAAAAAATAAATTAAATAAAAGTATCTTCCCACCAACCAACCCCTCGCCGCCCCCCCACAGAAGCGGGCAATGTCGTCATCCCCGAATCTGGGTATCTCTGGATCCCCCAGATTGGGTGCAATGGCAAAACCCCACAGAAGGAAGAGACGGTGACGACCACAGTCAAGTCTCAATTTGGGCGATGATGCAGTTTATTTTTAAAATTATTAATTTTTATTTATATAGTTTCTAAACTTTAAATTTTAAATAAATAAAAAGTAAAATTAGTTAAATTTAAATAATTCATTCAAACACTTTCAATAGTTTAAAAATAAGTAAAGTATCAAATTTTTATTTTCAAAATATTTAGTTTTATCTATCGCTTTACTTCTCCACGTCCTTTCTCTTCTCTCAAACTTTCATATTTTTAATAAATCCATAATTATAAATTTTTTTCTCTCAACTCGCTCACGGTTATTTCTTCTCACATACTTATTTATCTATTAGGTTTTTTTCTCATGATCTCACTACATCATTGTTTCTTTTCATGAATTTCCTCTTTCTCCATAAATTGCCACTTAAAAAAAAAAAAAAATACAACTCATATACTAACATCTTTCATCAATTTATATTATTAAAAATGACTTCTGAACGATTAATAGAAATTAAATAAAAAACCCATTAAAACCCATAATCTATTTAAATTTATTTAAACAAAACCATATTGTTCTAATATTAAGAAAACGTTAAACCCCGACCAAACTCAACAAAAATCAGGTGGGTTGAATTGCAACAATGGGTTTCCACCCATAGACCCAAACAACTCGCATACCAAAATAACGATTTTGACACTGTTACACTAATTTATACGATTCAAAATATACCCTGAAATTAACATAACTACTTATTCAAATTCATACATTTCCAACATTAATTAATTTATACATTTTACTCTTACTTATAACATACTATAAAATATTAAAAAAATATTCATTATATACACAAAAACAACCTGACACGAACATAAATTACATAATAACTCATGTTCATAGTTCATCTCAAAGAGCATCAATGATAAAGCAGCACTGGCTGTGCTTTCTGAAGAGTGATATTAAAAAAAAATGGAGCAATAGAAGGGATAACTTTCCAATGGTTGTGCCAATTTTTATAATATTGCAACTTAACTTTATGCTTTGTGTTGTAATTATTTATCAAAGTAGATGTGGCCTCGGCTACATCCACTGTGCATTGGGCAAGTATATATTTTTATTGAAAGCAGTAGGTGGAAGCTTTCTTTTGTTCATGAATGTACACACTTTAATTCCCATTATCACAAAGCATTACGTGCTTGTATCTGTATGTATGTTTGCATTTGTCTCAGCTTTACTCTTGCATTTCCTCGTAATTACATATTCTCATTCCACTATCTTTTATTACATGAAAATAAAACAACACGTGTAAATCAATTATTAATAAAAGACAAATATACTAATATTTAAAACTCGGAACATTGCTCACTGTTTTAATTAATCTAAAGGGTTAATTAGATTTGGATTTTTCATAAAAATACAAAATTATATTTTTCTCTTATTTTTATTTTTTTAAGTTACACTTACACAATTTCTTAAAATTCTCTGTTTACAACTTACACCCTCATGTCTGGGTCTAGATACAACATGCTTAAATTAACCAAAAAAACAAAAACATCAATTTTCAATTTTATGGCTAATTTAACATTTATCTGTAACATTTTTATCCAATAACTATAACTTGGAAGCAATCTTTATTACAATTACATCATTTTGACTTTATATATATATATATTGTGTTTACTCCCTTATAAGTATAAAAATATTACAGTTGAATGTTGAATGAGAGATAAAATCGATCATCTATGTTTGCTTTGCTGATGTCAATTTTATTATCGAAATTCTAGTGAAAGAGCGACCAAGTATAATAAATAAAATTTCGGAGGACTTTATGTGTAATTAACCTTTTTACTTAAATTAAGTGAGCGGAGGCTATCATTGATGCAACTTTAAATTTAAATAAATGATTCATAGACTCGATTCAAATACAAAATAGGCCGAACAAGCAGGTTGCTGCATCAGTTAATTCCCTACCAATCCTGTCTTTTATTGCAGCATTGACTCCTGAGGGCTTTGGTTATTTTAATTTTTCCTATAACACACAGAACATATGGAAAATTTTGAAAACAATATATTTATTTTATACCTTTTTTTTTTATCAATTTCTAAAAATAAAAAGATACTTTAAAAATAGTGTAAATTACAATAAACTTTCATGAAATTTATCATAATTACAATTACCTCGTTATTATTTAAAAAATTATAAATACTATATTGTGATCAATGATCGTCTAATAAATATAATTTTCGAAGTCTCAATGAAACATTTATAATGTTTAAAATAACAAGAAATATTTTTAATTATAACAAATATATAAAAAAAAAAGTAGTTGTAATTTACCTTTAAAAATTAAAGCAAAACAAAATAGGGATAATTCTTGTGGTAGAACAGTAGTTGATGATTCCCCTGGAATAATTTATGCCTTGGGTCAATTGTGTGGGTTACTTGACTAGTTGGTGTGTTTGGCTAAAACCCAATAAATCATTCAAAGTTAGATGGATATGAACTGTTGAGAAAATGGACTTATATGTTATTTATGATGATAGTGAGTTTGATTCATTTTACATTGTAATTGAGTCTGGTGAATAGTTTTGTATCTTAAATATAAGGGTAAATTACGTTTTATCATTCGAATTATGGTCATTTTTATACTTTGCAATTATTTTGTTTTTTTTTTTTTTTCAATTTATAATCTCAATTTTGTGAAATTTGCACTTTGCTGTATATGACTAACTGTCTTTTTGTTGATTTTTCTGCCGAAAAAACTTTACATGCTGTATATATATGAAAAATATCACATCACATGACCCTTAAATATCACATGTGCGTTGCATGTGATGGTTTTTCAACAAAAAACTTAGTTGGAAAACATATATAAATGGTGAAGTTTAAAATTTCAAATAGTTAAGATGGTGAATTGATAAAAAAAAAAAACCACTTATATGCCAAAGTGCAACAGTGATCATAATTCATATGATAAAATATAATTAACTCTAAATATAATTATGATTTAAGACAAACATTTCCGTATAGAAATTTCACCATGTCGTATTTATTTCATATTTGGTTATAGTTTAAGATAAAAAAATGAAATATCTTTTGAATATAGTCATTAAAAAATATATGTTTTCAATTTTTTAGGTTAAAAAAATTAAAAACAAAACACATTCTCAATGTTATTAAATATGCTAATATTCAATAATTAAATACTATGAAATCGAAACTTTTATTTAATTTTAAGCCTATATTTAGATTGCCATATTTTAATTTGAGGGAATGAATTATAAAATAATTTAGAACGATTTCATACAAAAAAAATTGAAATTTCTCAATATATATATATATATATATATATATATATATCAAAATTACAGTAAAATATCAATAAGGCCTAACTCAATCTTTGAAGTTAAAGTCCATAACTATAATGTGATAAGTTCGAACCGCACTATCGTATGCGATTTTGTTATATTTTAATAGTATTTATCATTTTAAATTAAATATAATTATTAATTGGATATAATTACAGGATTAGTATATAATTATCGATTGTTGTTAGATATAAATATTTGAAATTAAAAAGATTAGTGATATTAGCACATAATGTGGTGGGCTATTACAGTATGATGGAGCAAAATTCCCAAATTTAAATTCCCATGATTAAACTCCTCTCAAGAATAAGCAACTGCAAGTCAGTGAACCGTTATCCCCATTCAACGCTCCCCAAAACCCTACTCCCGCTTGCGGCTTGCACGCCATCGGCGCCCTCTGTCTTTTTCGCCAATCAGGTCTTGTTTTCTATCCTCCGCCGCCCTGTCTCGCCACTGATACTGTTGCCCTATTCCCCTCAGCGGTCACTTAGGGGGCGTCTTTTAGCTCTCTGATGCAATACTTTTTTTTTTTTTATAGTTTGCTGATTTTTTGTGTAGGATTATGAGTAACGATGGTGTTTAAAAGCAATTGAGGAAACTAGTATTGTGATTATTTGGTTTTATGAGATTGATTTTTTTCTGTGTTTTTATGATAGGCCGGCGGATCAATGGATTCGCAAGAGCTGACCCCGGAAGCGCTCGAAAAGAAGAAGAAGAAAGAAGAAAAGGTCTGATCATTGAATATTTCCCTGAAATCTTATTTCGCGATTGTATTTATGAGTGCGAAGAGTAGGGCCTTCGAGTTGGCATCATTAATTTTGGGCGGCGGATTCGGGAACTAAAAAGTTGTATTTTGATCTGGTTTTGTAAGCATTCTAGTTCCAGGACCCAAATTTTCGCATTTCTTCTGAAACGCTGGATTTCTTTAGTATGTTACTAGATTGAATTAGTATAATTGTTGATTTTCAAAATTTTGTGAAATTTTTAGCTGGATATGGATTTGTGGCCTTATGGGAAACCAACTCTTCCCCATGTTATAGTTACAAACCTTTTCCTGGATCAATTGGGATTTGGTTAGAGTTTTGTTTATATTTCTATTTCTTGTTGTCTTTCCTTCTTCGTAAATACTGTCTCCAGCTACATAATCTTTTAGAGAGGTTCCAATAATCCTTTTTGTTTTTTTTTTTCATGAGTTACCAATAGGCTAGGGAGAAGGAGTTGAAGAAACTAAAAGCTGCTCAAAAAGCAGAAGCAGCTAAGCTTCAGGTGTGCTTCAGTAACAGTCCTTTTCTTTGGTTACAGTTAATATCTGGGATTATGGTGTCATTCATGTTCTCTATTCATGGCATTAAAGATGTTTTTGCTTGTCCCATTTATTGGTAACATAAGGCACAAAAGGCTTCCAATGCGCCAGAGTCGGGGAAGAAAAAGAATACAAAAAAGGAAGCTGGAGGGGAGAATCCAGAGGATTACAATGACCCTGAAACACCTATGGGTGAGAAAAAAGACTCTCCCGTCAAATGGCAAAGACTTATAGCCCAGTGCTGTTGAGAAATCGTATGTTTGAATTGATGAGATTTGTGTTGCTTTAAAGTGTATGAATGATTGCTTTGTTATTCTCAGAATCTCATTCTTCAAGTTTCTTATCTAGGTGGTATGAATGGTGGGAAAAGTCTACTTTTTTTGAGGCAGATGCAGACAGCTCCAAACCTCCGTTTGTCATAGTGAGTTCTTGACTACTCTTGCACATTCTTGGACGAGTAATAACTACTGAGAAAGGAAAATATGGTTAAAAGGGAGAAATAACTGAACTAGCTATAGCCTATCGAACTGAAAGCTATATAAAAGCTGGTATGAAATTGGAACTCTTTTCTTATTCTTCTGTCTATCTGTCCTGCATTTGTATGTGCTATTGTATGCATGTACTTCAGCTTCTATTTATGAGAAAGTGTTCATTTACTGAGGGACTCCATAATTAATTAACTTTTAGGTATAACTTTAACCCAAACTAATATGGAATGAGAATGGTTCATGATTCAGTATTGGATCACGGACTTTCAACTTTCATCTCCTTTGGTTTCTTATTCAAGAATTGATATTTGTTTCCATGCCTGTTCGAGAACCCTCAAAATAGATTCGTTCCGAAAAGGATAATTCTCAAGCTAGTTAAGATATGCACGAGCATGTCCATGCTGAGCTGGTGCTTTGACAGAACAACATTTGCTGATTTGCCAAGCTTCATCAGATGGACCACAGAAAAGAATGCGAAGAAAAATATTTGCAATAGAAGGAACTGATAATAATAGAAGTTGGATAAAGATCACTTGATTAATTTTTGATTCAAAATTGTCCAGTTGGTCCAACAGGGTACGAACGGCTTGGATTGTGTGTGATGGATTCGACAGCCTAGAGCAAGTGAAAACATACAAGCTTGGAGTGCCTTTATGCATGCTAGAATTGAATGTTTATGGTTGTTTGTTACTAACATCGTCTCTTTGTGCATGCAGGTTCTTCCGCCACCTAACGTTACTGGAGCTCTGCATATTGGACATGCCCTCACTGCTGCCATCCAGGTCTTCTAATGAAATGTGATGTTTCTTTTGCGGTACTTTATCCTGCTACAGTTAATTTGGTTTGTTTATTGATTTTTATTTCCACTGCTCTAGGATACAATTATTCGCTGGAGGCGAATGTCTGGATACAACACGCTGTGGGTACCTGGCATGGACCATGCTGGGATTGCTACCCAGGTCATACACTGGAATTTATGCATCTTTTCAACTTATTCTGTACCCTTCCTTAGCTTCATTTTTGTCAAGTTTGGGGTAAACGACCCCTTCACTGAGAGTTTCATTGCATGTTCTATGGAGGATTGGACTTGTGTGGTGGCCTCAGTCATCTTTCTTGGCTGTGAGGCTTTGACTAAACTTAAGGTGCACAGTGGACCGGGTCGGCCCAGGACCCGCACGGACCAGCCCGAGAAAGCCTGACCTAGGACCGACCCACTACTGTTCATAGTTGGTATTGGGGCGGGCCTCTAAGTGGGCCCCAATTGGGTCCATTTTTAAACACATCCCCAACCCATAGAACGGCCCGGATGTGCTTGTTTTTTTTATTTTATTATTATTATTATTTTTTTAATGATATTGAAGTTTTGTTATAAATAATTACTTAAGTTAATAATTTTCTTTTGAAATATAAATAAATAATAAAATTAAATAACACAAAAAGTTATATATAAAAAAATAATAGTTAAGAATATATAATGAACTTAAAAAAAGGCCCAATAGGCCCGGTCCAGGACCAGTTCATCCTGGGCCATTGGGCTGAGCTGGTCCCAAGTATTGATTATTGGACCGGCCAATCCCAAGCGGGCCTGGGCCTAACCAGCCCAATTTTTTATTGGTTAAATCCAATCCTGGGTTGCGTTCGCCCAGCCCCGCACACCGTGCATCTTGAACTAAATTGTCCAGGACTCCAGGCCCATGCTAAGTATTTTGGGTCCAGATTTTTGGCACAGCAGCCTACAAAAGGTTAAACATACTCGATGCTGGTGGCTGAGTCTTGTCCAATCTAATTGCTCATGTTATTCCATGCATATCTTATGAATAGTAAAAATTTTGGACCCCAACATTATATTGAAATTCATAACTTGACAAAATTATGGGTAAAATTTATATAAAAAATTCTACGCAATGGATTTCGAGCTGTGAACTACAGTGGCTTAATATGAACAATTCACTGAAAGGTCATCTTGTTAAAAACTCATATAACTTGGCATAGAATCTATAAATTCAATATTATTGTAGTATTAGAAAATTCTGGCGTTATTCGAATTTGAAAGAGGCTCCTCAGCTATATTATTTGTACATTCCGCAGAATGCTTGTAATAAATAGTCTGAACAGTTTAAAATTGAGGTCTTTTTCAGTTTTATCATACTATCATTATAGTCAATAAACTTTTGCTAATTTTGGAGACATTTGTGTGATGTTTGTGATGGGTATGCCTGCAACTGCAAAATTGTTGGTCAGTGAATAGTTAACTGATGTTTATGTTAACTGGCTCAGGTTGTTGTGGAGAAGAAAATTATGAGAGAAATGAAGTTAACAAGGCACGATGTTGGCCGTGATGGATTTATAGCCGAAGTGAGTTCAGGCTTTAGCCCCTTCGACTTATTTCTTCTAGTTTGATTCTAGAGCTTTTGTATACTTTGATTGGTGCTTGGACCTTGTGAACATACAAATAACTACTGTAAGCAAGAGTTTACTTTGATAATTCAATAACAGGTCTGGAAATGGAAGAATGAGTATGGGGGTACTATACTGAAACAACTTCGGCGCTTGGGTGCATCTCTGGATTGGTCTCGTGAGGTGATGAATTTGGTTATGACTGCATCATCTATTTGATATAAATACTGCTACTATTTGTCTATGGATGGATCTGATAATCAGTTATGTGTGATGTTATTTTGTGCTCATTGTCTTTATACTCTTATCATTAATAGTGCTTTACCATGGATGACAAGAGATCAAAAGCTGTGACTGAGGCTTTTGTAAGACTTTACAAGGAGGGTGTTATCTATAGGTATGTGGTATCTCTGCTGTAAATTTGTAACACAGTCCTTGTGACTGCTGCTGATGTTGTTTCTTTTGGTCTTGAAAGTCCAATTGTAATTCATTACGTGTGGCCCCTAATATCCACATTTCAAGTTTTGGGTGCAAGAATATTTGTCATATCCTTGGATCTATTCAATTATGCCCATAATATTTGGCTACTATTCTCTGCTGCCTAAAGCAACTGTTATTTCCATCAAACGGATCTTTTATTTGCCAAATGTTAAATATATGATATGTTTAAAGCTTTCTGAATGCTGGAGTTTATCTTTCTGCGTATCACTTATTGGTAGCTTTGCTTTGTTCCGGTTCCCACCATCATAATATCAAATACTTAAGTATCTCTCCACGTACTTGACAGGACCTGTAAACTCAATTGTCTGTTTTCTGAGATGCTTTTATTTCATTGTATAATTTCATTTTTTTTTGTTTCCATTCTAGAGATCTGCGTCTAGTGAACTGGGATTGTGTTTTGAGGACTGCAATATCTGATATTGAGGTAGATACATCCATTCTGGCATATGAACTTACTCATATGTTGGCAAAAAAAGTGTGCCCTAAACTTTTCAAGTTCTTTGGTGTTTTTAGGTGGAACATATAGAAATTAAAGAGAGGACGCCATTATGGGTTCCTGGATATGAGAAACCTGTGGAGTTTGGGGTGTTGACTTCATTTGCTTATCCCTTGGAAGGAGGGTTAGGTGAAATTATCGTCGCAACTACTCGAGTAGAAACAATGTTGGGTGATACCGCTATCGCTATACACCCAGATGACCCAAGATACAGTCATCTTCATGGGAAATTCGCTATTCATCCTTTCAATGGAAGGAAGCTTCCTATAGTTTGTGATGCAGTGCTTGTGGATATGAATTTTGGGACAGGTGCTGTTAAGGTGAGTGATTTTTTGAGCTGAGAATGCAGGCCACCTATTTTTCCAGCTCTACCAACAAGTCAATGTAAGTGGCACATGAATTACTTTGCAGATAACTCCAGCCCATGATCCAAATGATTTTGAGGTCGGAAAGCGTCATAATATTGAGTTTATCAACATTTTCACTGATGATGGAAACATAAATAGCAATGGTGGTCCAGAGTTTGCAGGAATGCCTCGCTTTAAAGCTCGTGTGGCTGTGACCGAAGCTTTAAAGGAAAAGGTAATCTTATTTACTTCATTGCTGAGATATTTGAAGATGGGTTATAAACTCTTAGGAGTTCATTGTATTTATGCTTTCTTTGTACTCAAGGGACTTTATAGGGGTGAAAAATAATGAGATGCGCCTCGGCATTTGTTCAAGAAGCAATGATGTAGTGGAACCCCTCATAAAGCCCCAATGGTATGTTAACTGTAAAAGCATGGCCCAACAAGGTCTTGATGCTGTCATGGATGATGCAAATCCAAAGATTGAGATCTTCCCAAAACAATATGTTGCTGAATGGAAGAGGTATACATTTAAATGATAAGATCCTTGTAAGTTTTTTTACAACATATGATCAGGCAGCAATGATGTTCAGTTTCTCGTCCTTATGAATGAATGTCGATTGATACATTTCATCTGCACTATGACGGAGTTGGTTATGAAATCTAACATCATCATGTCATATCCTGTTTTCTAAATTTTGGTATTATGAGTTAGTCCTTGATGGTGAAGGTGGCTTGAGAACATTCGGGATTGGTGCATTTCAAGACAACTTTGGTGGGGCCATCGCATTCCTGCATGGTATGCAATGCTGGACGATGATGAGCTCAAGGAACTTGGTGCATACAATAACCACTGGGTGGTTGCCAGGAATGAGGAAGAGGCTAAGGATGAGGCTAGCAGAATCTTTGCTGGAAAGAAGTTCCAGCTTTTCCAAGATCCAGATGTTTTGGATACCTGGTTTTCCTCTGGTCTTTTTCCTTTGTCTGTATTAGGGTGGCCAGATGACACGAAGGATCTTAGAGCATTTTATCCAACATCTGTGCTTGAAACCGGCCACGATATCCTCTTTTTCTGGGTTGCTCGTATGGTGATGTTGGGAATGAAGCTCGGAGGTGATGTACCATTTAGTAAGGTGAGCAATGTTTATCTACATCGTACTGCTCAACCAATCAAGTTTTATCCTTTTGTGGCTTGTTGATGCTCTGTTTGACTTGCTATGCTATTTGATTCATTGTAGACTCTTTGTGTAAATCTTTTGCTTTGACCACTTAAAAGAATGAAGTTGCCATTTAGTATTTTGCAAGTTCGGGCAAACTGTTTCTTGAAAGAGGTGAACTCATTTTTTGTTGGACTTTTGAACCCTGTCCGCTGGAAAGTGCGGATGGTTCTCCCGAAGCTGTTTTTGACAAAAGCAACTAGAAGTATCTGTTTCTATCAATCAAGTTTTGCCTCATAATTTGTGTTTTTTTAAGCCAAATCTGGAAATGATGATGCATCTTAACTACATGCAGGTTTACTTGCACCCTATGATTCGTGATGCACATGGTCGCAAAATGTCCAAGTCATTAGGAAATGTTATTGATCCTCTTGAAGTAATAAATGGAATAACATTGAAAGGTCTTCACAAAAGGCTGGAGGAGGGTAATTTGGATCCCAAGGAATTGAAGACTGCAAAAAGAGGGGCAGGCAAAGGACTTCCCTGATGGTATTCCTGAATGTGGTGCAGATGCTCTGCGTTTTGCTCTTGTTTCATATACAGCTCAGGTTAATACCTGTTTTCTTGTTTCTTTTTTAATTTCTAGTTCTCGTTGGTGTTTGACCTTCATATTATTTTCTTTCAGTCGGACAAAATAAATCTGGACATCCAGAGGGTGGTTGGATATCGTCAATGGTTAACAAGTTATGGAATGCTATAAGGTTTGCTATGAGTAAACTTGGAGATGATTACATCCCTCCAGCAGCGATTGTTCCAGATACCATGCCTTTCAGCTGCAAATGGATACTCTCTGTTCTGAACAAAGCTATATCAAAAACAGTGCTTTGTTTGGATTCCTATGAATTCTCGGATGCTGCAACAGCTGTATACTCATGGTGGCAGTTTCAATTGTGTGATGTTTATTGAAGTAATCAAGCCTTATTTTGCTGGTAATGATCCAGCATTTGCAGCCGAAGAAGATATGCACAGGATACCTTGTGGCTGTGTTTGGATAATGGGTTACGGCTACTTCATCCGTTTATGCCATTTGTCACAGAAGAACTATGGCAGCGACTTCCTTCCAAGAAAGATTCTGTGAGGAAAGAGTCAATCGTGATTTCTGAATATCCATCAACCGTTGAGGTAATAATTATACACATTATATGCATGATAAGGAATCAAAAGCTAAGTGATAAGAATCACATATGAGTGTTTGCTTTGTTTCATTTTTCTGGTCTAATGTTGCATAACATAGTTCGTCGACTGGATGACCATGTATGTTGGAGTTTCTGTTATAGGATTCCATCTGTCCATTATGTTATTTACACCATAATCTTATTACGTTGGTTTATTGGTATTTTCATTGGTTTTGCATGCTTTAGTACAATATTTATATGTACTTACGTCAGATAATTTATGTTGTGTATAATCAATTACCAATAATTCTCTGAATTCTTGTCTTCAGTGTTGGACTAATGATGCTGTGGAGTTGGAGATGGATATAATTGAGTCAGTTGTGAAATCACTGAGGTCCCTGCGATCTCAGTTGGCACCAAATGAGAGATTTGAAAGGTAAATTTCATGGTTGTGAATGAATGTAAATATCATAATTGTAGATGTATCTTAATCACATTAAAGATCGTTGGGCTACTAGCTTATGCTTATCAGATAAGGAAAAGGCAGCATTAACTGAAACATGGTAATATGAATGTTTTTAGTCTACTTTGTATCTTATGATAGGCTTTTCTTAAGAAAATGCCAGTAGATTGTTTTCTATATAATTTGGAGTACGACCTGCTTGTTTCACACTTTATCTCCCTCGTGAATTATTTATCAGATGTCCCCTCTTATCTTAACTGAACTTTGCTCTTGTTGAAGTTATTTGTGGAATTCTTCCTGATGAATTGGTCTATATGAGCTGTGGGAAGTTGAAGAGGCATTTGGTTCCTAAGTGCCTTGTAAGGTGTTAGATGGTTAGTTCTTGATTTTGTTGATAACAAAAATATTTCCCCAGGCGAGCAGCTTTTGTTCGTTGCCGCACAAATGATGCATGCCATACCATCAAGAAACATGAACTGGAGATTGCCACTCTTGCCACATTATCATCTCTGGATGTACGTAATATGGTTATTTTAATTTACTTGATGTTACAGTCTCTTCTTTCTGTTGGTTTGTTACCCCAAGAAGCAATCTTTCTTTCACAAGAGTTGGTCTTTGTTCAGTTTGGCCATCTTTATCTTCAATTTTTCTTTTGTATATTTATATATCTCTGAATATTTGAAAATGGATAATAATCTCAGGTTTTAAGTGAGGCTGATGATGCTCCAGTCGGTTGTATAGTGGATGTTGTAAATGAAGCTCTTTCCGTTTACCTCAAACTCAAAGGGAGCATTAATGTGGAAGCTGAACTTGAGAAACTCAAAAAGAAGATGGAGGAGATAGAAAAGTGAGAAACCTCTCAAACTCATGACCCCATTTATGGACTTATGACCATTATAGATGCATTGGCTGAGTGAAAGATGAATAGTTAAATCATTGGTGTTGCTTTGCCGGATCGTTAAATTTGAGTGTCTTGCAGGCAATGCGATGGCTTGAGGAAGAAGACGAGCGCTCCCGGCTACCAGGAAAAAGTTCCAGTCCATATCCGTGAAGCGGATGAGGCCAAACTGGCATCACTGTTGCAAGAACTATTGTCGTTCAAGGAAGCCAGCGAGCATCTGGAACGTGAAAATTCGGTATCGTGAAATCAATAGTCCCTACGGACGATACACCATTTTTAAGTTATTGGATTTCGGACCTTAAATTTTTGGAGAGCCCCCCAAATTGAAGCCTTAAGTTCAACATAGCTTTCCAGTTCATCCGTGATGAGTAAGGATCTCCTATTTTTCAGTTATCACCAGAAAGTAACAATAGAGTCCTTCAATTTTTTCCTTGTAACAAAGTCGATTTTGCCATCTTCGATACCTGAACCAAACGCTGGCAAAATATAAGTAACGTCTGCTGTCTGAAACAGTTCAGATTTTGACCTTGGGGGCAAACATCTGAAATTGCTTCTTGTAATATCATGCCTTTTGGTACCAATTCTAATTGTAATGCAATTTTTTCCCTCAACCACCTCACTCCCGGACCAACCGTGGCCCCTGGATTTGTTTACCAGCAACAAACTGGTCTGGCAATATTAACCGCTTTTGTAATTTGCACAGGATAATTACGTTATTCTCGCATGAGTTTTGATACAGCTTTTGATACTTAGATCTTAATAATTTGAAAAATTATATTTATTACTTATGATATTTATTATTTATTTTCATACGACAAACACTTGCACCTGTTAGTAAAATTTTGATATCACCAAGAAAGTTAGAATGAAATTCTATAATAAATACTTAATATTGTATATTTGTTATAGTTCAAATAAATATTTGTTGGCAAATCTCCTTTTTACATTTTTTCAATGCATGTGAGAAAGTATATTCACTTTATTTGTTTGCTCTATTTTGCAGTAAGAAATCAGCGCAAATGTGAATTTTCGTTATAATTTTTTGCTAATGTCCAAAATTTCATAAATTTTATTAATGGATAAATTTATTTTTTGAACGAAAATAAACGTTACAATGTTAAATATAAAATTTCAAAAAAAAAATTTATATATAATTATTATTAAATTTTAAAAAAATGTGGCGTAACTATCTAATTTGCTACGTGGATTTCGACATTACAATATAAAAACTTAAAAAGAGTGTTTCACACATCAAACTTTCCTTTGATTATATGTGTTCTTTTGCCTTTTTTTTTTGGGGATGCTTATTTTTACTGTAGCCTGCATAAAAATTGATATTATTTTCCTGAAAAATCGATTTTCCAGTGTCTTCTGCTCCGGAAATACCTTGAGGGTGCAAACTGACAATGGTTAGGTACATCGTGGTAATAGTAGTATTTTTTATGTTTAAAGGGTGCAATGTGGCTATTGAGCCTATTATGAGGGTGCACTGTGCAAAATACATATTTTATGATTTGTTTCTCCCCGCTGGAAGCATTGAACCAAATCCAGGCTGTTCAAGAACAGCAACAGCCCCCTTTCAGTTCTTAAACCTCTCTTTATTCAAAGTCTTCTACAACTTTATAGTAATTCTCTCCAAAGGCAGTTCAGGAATTGAAGATGAGGGATGAAAGATGAGCGATATATTGACTCGTGTACGACGCGATCTGCAAGAAGTACGACAAATATGACGTTGCACAGAAGGACTCTAACGTTTCCGGCGATGACGCCTTCTCCCGCCTCTACGCTTCCGTAGAGTCCGACATTGAATCCGCTCTTCAGGTCTACTTCTTATTTCTCCCCAGCTTCCCCCATTGTTATGGAATTTTGTTTCGAGTGTGTGTGCGTGTGTTTACTTTTTTGACCTTTTTGAATGTGATCAGATTTTGAAATAATTTCTGTTTGGCAGAAAGCGGAGACAGCTTCCAGTGAGAAGAATAGGGCGTCCGCTGTAGCGAGCGAATGCCGAGATTCGGAGGACGAAGGCCAGGTTGCTTGAAGAGGTCCCCAAATTGCAAAAGATTGGCTGTTAAGAAGGTTTAATACTATTCGCTCTCGTTTCCTTCTACTTTGGGCTTGATTCACTTCATTACGGCTGTTTGACCTAGATATACAGATTTGGAGCTCCACAGTGGTTTTAGAGGGGTTTGACTATCTATACTGGAATCAAATTTGGCCATATCTGCTCTTTGCAAAATCCACGAATGTAGCTTTTGGCAAACCACAATCTTGTAGAATCAGTATCAGTTATTTCCAAAATCATTTTACAAAATGCATTCTGTTCCAAATTCAATCTGAATAAAGTCAATTTGTTTACTTAATTTAATAGTAGATTGACTGCTAAAGATGAATTGGAGCTTATGCTCATGAATTAATGACCTTGTTGGCTAGCTGGACTATGAAGCAGTTCATGGCCTATGAATGCCTAAGCTAAATGGTTTCTTTATCTTGAGCCTTCCAGATATTACAGCAGTGCAATTTTATTCAGTTGGACCCAAGTACCATGACTGTGAATCTTGTTTGGGGTCTCTTCATTCCATTTGAGGCCTCTTCATTAGAATCTTGTTTGATTCAGCCGTTAATGCCATTGCTTAAAAGGATTGAATAATCATTTTAACACGCATATATTACAGTTCTTAACTTCGATCCACCACCAGCGTCGATATATCGACTAGTTGCAGCTTGCATTGCGTCTGCATACAGAGTTTGTTGACTGTTAATTATTACCAAATATTACTTGGTAGGAAGTAAACCACTCCTAGATGCAGTTCAAGTCTCATGCTGCTTGATAGTACGAGTGTCTTAGGTCAAAGTTAAAGCAATGTCTGCTCTTGGACTCTAATGTTATGACTAGACTTGAACTGAACATGTTTCTGGATAGCGCTTAGATTATTTTACGTCAAAGATGTAGCATGGTTGGCGCTTGGCAGGGGACGTAAGTTAGTGGACTGTTATTGGTTTTGGTAAATGGTGCTTGATATGAAAGTGCTTTTTGGCAGATTAATTGGAAAGACTAGGTTCACTGAGATTGTTGCTTGAGGAACTTGATGCAATCATACAGAGTGCATTGGCTTCTCTTGATTTGTGATGGAGCTCCTTTGAGTAATTTTGGAGCTCTTTTATGTCTTCCATGTTTTTAATTATGTTTTTCACTCCCGTATGTTGCCTTGATAAATAAGCCCTAGTGTGACATTATGGAGTCTACTTTGCCATTAACGATATTGATGCAGGTTAAAGGACTTTCAACAGAAGAACTTGCTGCCCGCAATGATCTGGTCCTCGCATTGCCCGATAGGATTCAAGCCATTCCTGATGGCTCTGCAGCTCCACCTAAACCATCTAGGGGTTGGGGAACTTCAGCTCCTCGTACAGAAATCAAATTTGATTCGGGTTCGTGTTCCATCTGGTTCATATTTAGATGTTCTAAGCCTTCAATTTTCTACTGCTGCTGCGGCTGCTGTGTGTGTGTGTTTGTCTAGTAGATTTTGCGGCTTGCAATAACCAGGGAAGTTTGTACAGAGTTGAAGTTCTAGTCTGTTCTCTAGTTCTCCACTTATACATTCAAATTCATAGATGGATACTTCGACAGTTGTGCATATATATATGTGTGCGTCTGTACCATGTGCCTGTTGATTGCTAACCTACTAATACTACGTAATGGAGGGTGGGGATGGGGTGGGTGAAGCTTCAGTCTGTTCTTTAGTTGTGAACTTATGATTAAAATTGCATTTTAGATGGACGGTTCGACAATGAATACTTCCAGCAAACTGAAGAATCTAGCCAGTTCAGGCAAGAGTATGAAATGCGAAAAATGAAACAGGCATGTTCCTTTCTTTAAATGTATAGCATACAATTAATTTAGGCAAGCTTTACTCCTTTGTAATTGATTATATATTGCTGATTATGTACTGTCATATTGATACAGGACGAAGGATTAGACATGATATCTGAAGGCTTGCATACATTGAAAAACATGGCCCATGACATGAATGAGGTTATCTTTCTTACAATTTCTGTTTTTGGTCTTTGTATCCACTTTCCATTTATTTCTGTCAGTCGGTTTTTTGCTTGTTACTCTCCAAGGGTCAACAAGAACTTTAAATATGCATTTTGCATGCAGAAATCAGGCAAGTTCCTCTTATGGATGAGATTGACACTAAGGTTAGACTTTCTGAAGTAACTTTATTATCCTTATAGAAAAGATGATTTTGTTTGTAGCTGTTCGTCGTGTTTTTCTCAATCTCCTGGTGTCTCTCGTTTCCCATAGTTTTTGTCTCATTCTAAATCATGAACCTCAGAAAGATCTGGTAAAAAATTTTCCCCTTGAAGCTTTGCTGCAATAGCAACATTTGGAGTGGCTCAAGATTAGATATATCCTACCTTTGCCTTCCCTGAGGCATGCCTCAAATTTGTAGAGGAGATTTACTAGCTTTTATAAGGAGAAACTGCCAGTATAGAGCAGTTCTTTGACATTGTGAGAGAGAATTCTAAACTTTTTTGTCAACTACTTACAGGTGGACAAGGCAACAGCTGATCTTAAAAATACAAATGTCAGACTGAAGGACACCGTTAACCAGGTGCCATGAAGTTTTCCTTTTCAGTGTGGATATACTCTTCTAAGTCTGTGTTCTATCACATTATTCTCTTTTTTCACCATGGTTGATGGAGCTTTTGATTTTATTTCAGCTGAGATCTAGTCGAAATTTCTGCATTGACATAATTTTGCTGTGTATAATTCTTGGAATTGCAGCCTATTTATACAAGTAAGTTCCTAATTTCCATTGCATGCCAAACTCTTACTCAGGGACTTCCGCTGTTCTCTTCTGATGCCAGTCACATTTTGAACTTGAACCCTAAGGCTCTGTTTGGCTCTAGAAAAACTGGGAAGAAAAGCAATTATAAAAAAAATCAGAAATCTTATCTGATAGAGAAAATCTCCTATTCCTATGAAGCCAAAGTTTCCCCCAGTTCTCAATCACATCTTACTATTTTCTAGGAATTTTCAGGTACAAGGAAACAGTTGGAAAACTAAGGAACATTTACTTTCCGCAAAACATTTTCATGTCAAGCTATCCTCTTCCTTTTTACCCCTTTCCCAATTTTTTCCATGGTTCAGTGGGAGCCTTAATTTCACTAGCTTTGGTATATTTCGCACAACAAGACTCCAGCATAATTACATATCTCTTGCTCATAAATATGTTTCTTGCAGTGTGTTGAAGAAATGAACATGATAGCAACATCTGATGGATTGAGCTGCATGATGTCTTTGGTATTCTCTTGCTCCGGTTCACAGTTTACATGCTTGGTTGTGTAACTTGTTATTTGTGCATTGTGTATGTCTGCGTTTCATGAGAAGTATGCTTACTGCCTTTAATTCCTCCTACATATTTGAGTCAAGGGATTCTTGTAATACAATTTCATACTGTTTGTTCTTTATCTCATTCAATGTAAGCATTCATTCATTGGTAATCAGAGTTCAGAACTTTGGCCGACTTGTTATACATGAAGAAAATGATCTTTTGGTGTATATCTTATTTGCAAACAATGGTTGCTCCTTTTCAGAACATTTATGAAACTTCATGTGCGACCTTTCCAGTTTATATCTGGAGGACCACTCATTCTCTTGAAATTTCCTTTTCATTCTCCTGTTACCTCTCTGCCTTTTCAGGTTAAGTTTTTCCCACAACCACCATACGACAATCTCTCAGGCAGTGAACCTTACATTGATCTTGCAACAATCCAACTAACATAATGTGATTTGAAATGGAAACAGTGGTCTAAAAGTTTACCTACTGGCAGTGAGAGTACTTTCGTGCACCTGGAAGGACATGAACAAAACGATTTACAATGTTGATCCCATTCTATTTGCTGCTATTGCTAAAGTTGCAGTCACTAAAGGAACATGTTCAGCCAATGCTTATTAAGCCGTGGAAATGTATTATTGGCCAAGACAAAGGAAAAAACATTCCTTGATCAACCATAGCACAGGTGCCACATTGAAGAATTATTATTAATTACAGAGAAAATAAAATGATTGGATTTTGGGGAAGTTTTATATATATATACAGGTTTGCTGGAATATGATATGCATAGGTGATGAGCAAGAGTGGATCGATCACCTACCATAGACTGATACACAACAGTATATATTTTATTACATACCGACAGCTCCAGGCCAAGGTAGTCGCCACCATGTTACTTTGGCACATCACAAAGTACATAAGTTTGACCAATTTCAGATAGATCCACATCTACATCCACCATGCATGATATTAACATCTAACAGAAATCTCAGCATATGTATTGTATATATACTGTTCCATATTCAATAATTCTGACAGCCCACTGTTTGAACATGTGCACAGAGATCTGCTTCTCTCTGTCTCTGCCCATGTAACGTATGTTTGTACACCCGCAGATTATGTAATATTTATCCAAAGAGTCGTGGTTTGGGCAGCCACGTTACGAGGCTGCTACTGTAAAAACGTGAAACTGAATTCATAGTACGTAGGGAGTGTGGAGCATTGGATACTCCATCTATTTTCCTATAAATAGACAAGCCCATGTGTAAGCAGTCCCCAACCAAATGGAATTGTTTGCCGTGGGCGAACGTGCAACTTGTTTTTATTTATTTATTTATTTCTTTCTTTCTTTATCATCCCTCATATATATTATATATATATATAATTTAATAAAAACTTAACCAACAAATTTTCATCCAATGTGTTTTCTTTCTTTTTTGTTACTAAGAAACAATTATTTGATGTCTCTATCTACTTTACTAATTTAATTTCCAAAACCCCACCTAATTGTGCTACAACTTGATGATTAAATACCAGACTTTCTTAGCATATATACAATAATTATTTAATATACAATTCAAAATCAAATGTTAATCGATTCCATGTTTGAAATTCTCTGATCATCTAAATCTCTTATTATTATTTTTTTGAAATTTTTAAAAGGGTTTCTTGGATGCGTGTATGAATACGAAATTGTCGGTCTCTCTATCTCTCTCTCTATATAAAAAATATATAATAAAAAGAGTAGATTTAAAGTATGAAATATTTAGAAAAAGGGAGAGGGCGCTGGGTTTGATGAGGACCCGAATTTCTTTGTAATAGGGTTTGCATCAAATTTCTACATAGGCACCTTGAAAATGCAACACTAAAACGCGTTTTCAGGATTTTCCTACTAATTGAATTAAAAAACGTATATATGCATATGGGTATTAAAATATATTTATATAGGAAAAGCGTTACATATATGCATGGGGAACTGAAAGAGGTAAAAATGAAAATAAAAATAAAAATGGTGTGTGGATCATGGAAGTTGAAGTGATGTCTTATGTGGTCGGACAACAAGTCAAATCTTCATCCCATAATGTAATCCACCCTTCGAATTAGGGCTCCATATTTTTGTAGGCCCATATGTCCCTACGTATGCATGTGCATGCTTTTTCTCCTTCTAATCTACTAATATTATTTTATTTTCTACCCTCCACCCCCCAATTTATATCGCTAAATAAATTTAATTAATAAATATTAAACTAGTATCATGGGTATGCATGAATTTTTATTTGATGGATGTGAATTATGTGCATAATATATTAATATTAAAAAGAAAGAATTTGAATAAGGGATGAGGAGTTGTGAATATTGCAAAGAACATTGAGAGAGAGAGAGAGAAAGTGATAGGGATTGGTATGGTGGTAGGGTATATAGAGATGGAATAATTCGATTTGTAGTAAGATCCAAGTGAGTGGAGCCAAAAGCAGTTAAAATTATTATTATTATTATTATTATTATTATTATTATGAATTAATAAGTAATATTCCTTTCTTCAATTTTAATTAGCAAAAATATTATTAACTCCATGTATATGAGGGATGGACCACTCTCAAGGTCATGAGGTTGGAATTTTGCATAGTTAAGTTCCCTACACCACCCGTCACCTTGCTACTATCTCTCTCTCTCTCTCTATATATATATATATATATGTGTGTGTGTGTGAATTTTTTTAATCCCGATCAAGTTTGATCATACTTAATCCAATTATATAACAAGTATAATCGTGTGATTGAAGTACAATTTAGAAAAAGTGACTAACCTCATGATAAGTATATCATACTTGCTTTATAATTGATTTGATTTCATCGAATTCGACCCTTATTTTGATAACAAATTTGTCTTTCTCTCCACAAATGAAAATGTAACCTTTGTGGAATTAATGACTCAAATCTTGGTTGCTAATTCAAAGTAGAGAGGGTCCGTCTCTGTCTGTGTGTGTGTGTGTGTGTGATGGAGACCATGACCATGACCATGACCTCGAAAAAGAACTAATATTACACAACTAGCTAGCTAGAAAGTGATATCCCATTTATGGAAGATGAAATATTAATGTGAATCTTGGTTTTTTATGGGATAAATATCCAACAGTTTGGATTCAAAATTTCTTACAAAAAGTCTGTTCTAAAGTGTGCGAGATTTGAGTTTGTGCGTTAAAAAAAAAAGAACTGTACATGTATATATATGTGCGCGTGTGTGTAATTAAGAAGAAAAAGGAGTTTGATGCTTCAAATGTGATTTTTATCCTACTTTGGAAGAAAGAAAGCAGTTGCAACGTTTGCAATATATTCACATGAGATCACCAATTTAGGTTTCTTTTTTTTGTTGTTATAAGTATATGCACACATCAAATGCTCATAGTGCGACCCAATACCATCCCTTTCGTCTATGAGACTTAATTTAATTAATAAAATTAAAATTTTATAATTTTAGAGGTCATGAAGTCGAATATCATTATATACACAAATAGGTGTTGTCTATTTAAAAATTCAATTATAAATATAACAATATATTAATCATATAATTAACAAGTACTACAACCACACCAAGAAGAAAAAACTAATCTAAGCAACAATTAGCCTCCTTACTCAATTCACCAACAATCACATTGTCTTCATACATACATACATATACATAAACATGCATGTACATAAGCAACACACATGCAGAGAGAGACAGAGGTTAGAAGAGCATAGACATAGACACAGACACATATATATATAAATATATAAATATGGTGAGGCAGTGGGCAGTAGGGTCCCAATAGTGAGTCTCATAAACAGAGGGGTCACGGGTGCCTGAAAAACCCATCGGGAATTGCGAAATAAAACCTTTCTGACACATCTGCTCCCTTGTAATTATTAATAATTCATCTCTGCTCATACTATATGTTTAAAATTTAAATGACATAAAAATTAAAAAGAGGAAATCCCGTGCAAAGTTCAACTTTATAATTATGTTGTAATGATTTTATTCCTGAAGACGCACGAACGAGCAGAGGTGTGTGTGTGTGTGTGTGTGAAAAGGCAACCCACTTTTTACATATTTACTGTTCCACTTTTTCATTCTTTGTTTTTGGGATCTCAAAACTACCCAATTTCTGTATTATTATTTTAGTATCATCTTTTTCTTTTATATAATCTGCATTTGACCTTTTCCATCCCCACTTTTTAATATCACGGACATAGATATAAAAAATAATGTGAAATATATTTTGTCAAAATTTATTATTTTCTAGTTTTGTTTTTATTACAACAGGAGTGGGGGTTCGAATCCATGTCGTCTCTTTCATTCAAGAGATGTGAATATTGCAATCTTACTTTTTATACAGCTCGGGATATTTTTCCATGTTACACTTTATTGATTATTAACTATAATTTTATTGATTATGAACTAAAAATAGTGATAAATAATTATTATTAATTATAGTTAAATAAATATAAAAATTTAGATTATCCATCATGAGAACTAATTTTGTCATGAGTTTTAGCTAAGAGAAATGTTTTAACTATATTAGCAAAAACTACGATCAACAACTGTTGCGTGGTCGGGATTAATGACTATTCCCTAAGATTTTTTTTAATTATGATAATTAATTGTGATTAAATATTGAGTATCTCCAAGTCATGTTATATTATGATATAATTTGTGATTTGATCCCATATAGATCGGATCATTTTTCTCTGGATATTATTGATTCATTAACAATTAATATATAGCCATATAGCCTTGATGGTTATTTCACTTTTTTTTTTAAAGTATATATATATATATATATATATATATATAGATATAGATATAGATATAGATATATTAGTCGTTGTAGTATGTCGTTTTTATGTGTGTATAATAAATAATTTTTTATAGTTTAAAATATACTATAAATAAGAATAAAAAATACAAATCAGTATATTATATTAAAGAAAAGAAAACATTATCAATTCATGTCAAAATTTAAAAAGTCGAATAAATTAATTATCTTATTAATTAAAGATATTTTCAACTTAAAAAAAATTGATGCGATGATATCATTAACCACGATTTGTGAGTACAGAGCACCTCTCTTTTTATATTAGTAAAAATGAAATGTGATTGGTGGAATTTAATTGGTAATAGCTACTAGATATGTTACATATAAGTACTAAGACAAGCTTTTTGTTTAAATTTCTAATGTATTGTCTTGATAATTGCAATTTTTAGCTCGAAAAACTACAGAGGACACACAGCTCTACACATTCTGGTTACAAGCAGCATACAGCCAATGCATACGTACAAACAAGTGTATATATCTAGAGAGAGAGAGAAAGAGAGGAGAGAGAAGGTGGGCCCAGCAGCTAAATCTATGGCTGACCGACTTTGAAATAAAGAGATAAAGAGATAGGATGTCCAAGGGGAGATAGAAGCTTAAATTTTTATTACACAAGAGAGAGAAAGGAAGGGAGGGGAGGGGGGGTTTTGTTAGAAAAAGAGAGGAAATATTCTCTTTAGCTTTCAATGGTTTTTTGGTGTTTTCTCTTGAAATCAAACAAACCTTCCACCAGATCTCTGTAACATTAACACTCCCAACTTCATCACTTCATACCCTTGTTCTTACTTGTTTTCTTCTGCCCGGCCGCCGCCGGTCGGATTCAAGACCAATCTCTTCATCATCATCATCATCACCTTAGTGTTTGGTGTATGTTCATTTGTGTTTCTTTCCTTGTTGTTGTTGTTGTTGTTTTGTCACAGTCTGATGAATATATAGGTAGCTGCTCAAAGGTTGTCTGAATAATACCAAAGGATTCATCTGTTTGTATTTGGAGAAACTCGCTTGTTTCTTTGTTTTCTAGCTCTAATACTTCTACTTCTACTACATCTTGGTTTGTTTTTCTTGCACCACTCCACCACAGCTCTCTCTCAATATCTCCACCTCTCACTCCAAATGATGTCTGGTGATGTGTTCTCTGTTCCCAGTTCCGCAGCACCCAATGTTTTCCCTCACCAACAATTACAACTACCAAACCCTAACCCTAAACCCAACTCCACCTCCACCTCCACCTCCAACCTCCCTTCTGCAGCCAAGAAGAAAAGAAACCTTCCGGGAACACCAGGTAATATTATTAACATATATATATATATATATATATATATATGATTAACCTTAATAATTATTACAGTATATATAGTACTAACTGTATAACAACTAGCTAGTACAGCTTCAATTATGTAATAACTAATGAGCCGGGCTTAATTAATTTTACCTTTTCTTGAAATTAAATTAATTAATTTGAATAGTATTGACGTACAAAGTATACAGATCCAGATGCAGAAGTCATCGCTCTCTCACCAAAGACACTCATGGCTACAAACAGATTCATCTGTGAAATCTGCAACAAAGGTTTCCAGAGGGACCAGAATCTGCAGCTCCACAGAAGAGGTCATAACCTCCCATGGAAGCTGAAGCAAAGAGCCAACAAAGATCAAATCAAGAAAAAGGTGTACATATGCCCGGAAAAGACCTGCGTCCACCACGACCCCGCGCGGGCCCTTGGAGATCTTACCGGCATCAAGAAGCATTTCAGCCGGAAGCATGGCGAGAAGAAGTGGAAATGTGACAAGTGTTCCAAGAAGTATGCAGTTCAATCTGACTGGAAAGCTCATTCTAAGACTTGTGGGACGAGGGAGTACAAATGTGACTGTGGTACGCTGTTTTCCAGGTATTTAATTTTACATGTGTTTCTTGTTTAGGAATATTTTTTTTGCAAGAATTTAATGCCGCCCTCTTTCTTGTGTGTGTGCAACCCCTCCTGCTCCTGCTGCTTTAATTAATATTGCACACTCCGTTTCCAATTTATTGCCACCAAATGATTAGGTAATAAGTGTTTGGATATATACATCATGTATTCATTACATTCTTAGTTGGGATTTTGCTTTCTTCTTTTTTTTTTTATTACAGGAAGGATAGTTTCATTACACACAGAGCCTTCTGTGACGCCTTAGCTGAAGAAAGTGCAAGAATTACAACAGTTGGGCCTAACACTAGCTTGAACTTCAGAAATGATCTCAGTCATCATGGGAATCTGATGAACCCTCAGCCTAATTTGCAGCATGGCTCCACGTTTCCCAACATCCCTCATCTCGGTGCCACTTTCCGGCCGGAGTTCGGGGGCATGTCCGCCGGAAATTCACTCCTCGGCGGAGACCCTCATCAGCAGAAGCCAAGATTGTCACTTTGGTTGGATCATCAAGCAAATTCCCAGCTTAATCCCAATCTTGATCATCACAATTCTAATCTTTTCATCGCTTCAAGTTCAAGCACTGGCTTGCCTGATATGATTCAAATGGCGTCCAGTAATCTTTTTGGCTCAACTTCATCAATGGGAAACTATGCAAATCTCTCTTTATCTCCATTGCCACCGCAAGGGCTGAAGGAGGAGCCTGTTACCAACAAAGCAAACACAAATCCAATGGCTGATTCTCTATCTTCCCTTTACAACTCCGACAGTCAAAACGTCCATCACTCATCATCAAAGTCTTCGCCATCATCAGCGCCAATGTCCGCAACTGCACTCCTACAAAAAGCAGCTCAAATGGGCTCAACCAAAAGCAACCCGAATTTCTTCGGCAACACTCTCGGCGTCATGATGAGTTCCTCGTCTCCTTCTTCTTCCTCCACAAATACTCTATCCTTCGCTCAAAACAGAAGCGAGCTCCACCAAGTATTCGGCAAACAACAGCCGGAGAATCCCTCCCCCAAAGCCGCCGACGGGTTGATGAATTTCAGCACCGCAACAACCACTACCATCACTAATCTTGATCACCACCATCACTCTATGATTCAATCAACCGGTGCACAAATTAGCCAATCAGCGAACTCCCAGCTCAACTTGCATTCTGGATTAATGCATGGGGTGGAGCATAGCCTGACGAGGGATTTTCTCGGCATGGGCGGAGACGGCGGTGCCGGTGGGCCGTTCTTGCCGCAAGAACTAGCGAAATTTGCTTCCATGAGTTCAGCCATGGGGCTGAGCCACTTCACTAGCAACCACTAGCTATTAGCATGTGTTTTTTTTTTTCGATTTTCAGTTCTTTTGTACCATATAATAATTGATCTGCGAGGCCTAGCACAAAACCTTATCTTGAATAGGCCAGCTCATATACATTCCTCCTTCGTTTTCCACATAAAATCAAATGTTGTACCAATGCCCAATGCACGCGCACCAAGAAAAAAGAAGACAACAACTTCAACTTCAACACAAATCATGATATCATCAATCAGAGATACACAACATTGGAAATTTTTTGTGTCGTACCGACAATTAAATCGGGTTTGAACCTAAACTTTTCTTTGACAAAATTAATGTACTTAATTAGTCCTAGACATGCATGTTATAAGATAGACATGCACAATGCAAAAAGATGAGATTGTGGGCCCGATTGGTTTGAAGGTGGGACCTACGGTTGTGGATGATTGGAGGAAGGAATTGTGTTAAAGTTGAAAAGTAGGTGATTTGGAGTTGGGGAGTGTTGCATGAATAGGGAGAAGTTTTGTGTACAATTTCATAATCAATTTGACAGTGTTTGATGATGGACACTTCGTTTATATAATATTGGTCTATTTTCTTACTCACATTAAATTTTATTTAATTAAATCAATTTTTATAGTAAATATGATATATTTATAATATGATTGATCATTTTTTTTAATTATACACAAATCACCCGATAGATATGTGATATTTTTTATATAATTGATTCAAATTTGATCAAATTCAATTTTGATTAGAATTCCCATAATCTTGATCTTTATTTTCTTGATAAATTGATGGGCACGTTGATTATGTATGATATTCCTTGACTGATCGTTGGAGGCTTTGAACTATAAAGCGACCTCGTCAACTTTGGTGGGTTTTGATTTTTCTATATATATATATTCTCTAGAAAATCAATTGTTGAGTACTAAGTCCGGCAATAAATTAAGCATCATGAGCCGTTGGATTTGGTTTGCTTCGTGTACTTATCAAAGACCCCTCTTTTCTTCTTTTCCCTCTCAAGCATGCAGTAATTATCCTGTGGGAATTAAATTATTGCATTAATTAATATTTCTGTCATAATCGTTCCGAATAATTGTATTAGAGAGAAACCAATAATGTGAGTTTAGAATATAAGTTTAAATTTAGGGAAAAAGGCAACTTTGGTCCAATTTTTTAGGGGTAGTAACAATTTAGTCCAAGTTCAATTCAAAATAGTGAATCAGGATAATAATTTTTAAAATTAACAATTTAAGAACAAAATGTCCTAATTTTACAGGAATCGTACACATGATGCGCACATAACCACATAAGTTTGGGGATTTCTCCAAAATTTGGTGAATTAGCTTACGTGGAAGTATTTTTTTAGTTGGTGCTTACGTGATTTTTTAAAACACGTCATCTTTGCCTCGTAAACACCGACTGAAAAAATACTTCCACGTAAGCTAATTCATCAGATTTTGGAGAAATCCCCAAATTTATGTGGTCTACACGATTTCAACAAAATTATGGCATTTTATCCATAAATTGTTATTTTTAAAAATTACTGTCCTAATTCACTATTTTGACCTAGATTAAAATTGTCATCGGCTCTAAGAAATTAAACTAAAATTACATTTTTTCCCTTAAGTTTATGAGGTTACACGTGGCATGATTCCACGAATTCAGTGTTAGGTATATTATTTAATTTGAGTTTATCTTATAATCTTTTAGACCACCACGATCTGTTGACTGACTTCAGCATCGAAATGTCTACTGTCCCAAATAACTTTATCGCACAATAAAAAATAAAAAACACAAATGTGGCTAGAATACGACCAAGACCCCAATCAAAGCGAGTTAATGAAGTAACATTCCTTGTACATGTATTGTATAAATATTCATAATTTGTTAGAATACAATCATTTAATCGAAAATTTAGTAATGTTATATTCTTGGAATTTGTTAGACATTAGTTGAACAGAAACTAATAATAGCCGAAAAGACCACACTTGGTTTAATTCCAATTAAACATAATAATTTGAAATGAAAGTCGTGGGCCTTGACTTTGTATGTTCAATTATTAACAATTTTTATCACATTACACTATGCATTTTAATTAATTTAATAATTGAAAAAACAAGTAAAAGAGGTGGGAATTAGCTAGGTGGGGGTAGGGTAGAATGTTAGGTAACCCAAATAAAAAGGGTTGTATTGTATGAGAAAAGATTCTGGGGAGCCGCCGCAGCTCTGCTTAATTGTCTTCACACATCACCTCATTTTAATTTCTTTAATATATTAATTATTAAATGCACAAAAATAGAGAGAAAGAGAGACTTATTCAATCCTTGACGACTTTTCATCTTCGATCACTGCGAAAGTCGTTTTGTTTCTACAAGTTGACCACCCCCCACCACACTACCTTTTTCTTTATTTTTTTTTTTCTTTTTTTAATATTCTCCTTGTAATTATATATATTTTTATATGATTTAAAAATTATATCTAATACTCTTAATGTTTGCTTTCGTCAAACAAATAAATTATTTGTTGATTTAAATTTATTAAATTTGATGATATAAACAAAAAAAAATAAATGCTAAAACTTCATATTTATCCCTGATTGATTTATTACTAATTTCTTGTAAGTTAAATAAATCTTTTTATAATGTAATTATCTCTCTCTCTATATATATATATTAACACGTTAGTGCATGTGAGTAAGCATATCTTTATTGTTATAAATATAGTTTAATCGCAAAAAAATTATTTAATCTGCAATAAGTTAGTAATAAATTAATCGAGAGTATTTATCGATTTTCGTTCAATCTTTTTATTATATCAACAAATTTAGTGAATTGCGACTAACGAAAATATCTATTTATTAGATGAAAGCAAACTTCATGGGTATTAGATATAATTTTTCAAATTATATGGGTTTATATATACCTTTTTATTTTTATTATTACTCTAATTATTTAAGAAAAATAGATATATTATTGTATGCCCATTTAATTAATTTTTCACTCCACTTATCTACGTTGTGAAAGTGCTCGTTTTACAGGAATAATTATATATTCAAAGAATTTTAAATTATTTAATTCTAATTTTGAATTATGTCTTATTAAACATTGATGAATTTCAAAATTTTATAATATTGAGTTATTTAAATACTTTTTTTCAAATCCGTTAATACGTATATAGCTTAAGTGTTGTTCCAATTCATCAAATCTGTGGGTACGTCTTTAAATATATGGGTTGGGCCCACAGATGCTAAGCCTGCTCCTAGTTGGGCTGTCGTAACGTGGTAGCTGACTTATTGGGCTAAGTGATGATTAACATAATTGGGCCTTCAAAACTCTGTAGTGAAATGTAATGATGAACATAATTGGATTAGTAAGCCCACCATGTATGGCCCAAAAGACCCATCTACGTGGTAGCTTTCAGGTGAACAGCCAGTTGAGGATACACGTGGCCAGTAACTATAGGATTATACAACGTTGAATTGGAATTGGAATGTGAAGCCCTTTCACGCTACGCAATTTCTGACTACTGTAGACTGTAGTGTAGCGTAATAATTCTCACTTGGTTGCTTTCTACTTAAAATATTAGACTTGCGAAACTCGCACATTTAACGCGCGCATGTAACTATAGTTGAATCTCCGTTTTCCATAAATTTGTAGTTTTGTTGCGAGTGCTGAAGGCTGTGTGACATTAGGTGGAGATGCGGATGAAGCTCTGTGGTTCTGATTTGGTGGCGTGCAGAGGCTTTCTTTATACAGTACTTGTTCTGAATTTCGTGTTGTGCTGCAATCTAGTTCTCCTCCAACCGCTTGTAGGTAACTCCATTCTTCAATTTCTTTTGTTATTTTTCTGATTGGTTTGAACTTGTTCTTTTGATCTATTTGCAGTTGTGTAAAATATGGCGGCTTTGTTTTTTTCTGGTTCGGTTGCTCTAGTGAGAGCTGAGATTTTTTTAATCTTTTTAGTAGTTTTAGGCTAACGTAATGTCTGTTGCAATGTTGCCTTTTTTTTTTTTTTTTTTTTCATATTGCTGTGAAGATGACATTTTTGAAGACTTTGATTGTTATATGACAGTATGGAATGAGGCGCGGGAATGCGTTTCATATGAGAGCTACTGCAATGTGAATATATTATTTTTTTTTGTTTCTAATTGTGAATCCTCGCCATGCCACATTGAGTATATATTGATGGTGATTTAATGGTGTTAAGCAAAGTGTTTGACAGGGCCTTGTGAAATTATTATCCTGTTTCCACACCAGGAGAGTTACACAGGAAAAAAACACGATAATACTTATTTGTTTATGCTGGTGATTATGGTGGACGACAGTTGAGTTGTGTCAAGCTCAGAAATTGTGCGTTAAGTTGCGAAAAAAAAGATTTAAAGCCAAAAAAGAAATACAGTACACTTATTGGTGTATTTTTGCCTGTTTGGATTTGCAACTACTTCACTGGATTTTATATGGTATTGAATCAAAGTAGCTCTTACTCTCGACATGCAATCTTTATTCAAAATGCAGATGGCAAACCTGGTGACACTGCTGCTCTGTTTGAGAGAGTTTCGCAGAGTATAAAAGGGAAAAAATATAATGAGGCACTTGCTGACCTCGCTGCTGCTATCGACGCAGATCCAGCACTTTCAGAAGCATATTGGCGTCGAGCAACCATTCTGCGTCAGCTGTGCAGGTCTTATTTGGCAGAGATTAAGCTAACCTTCCGAGCATCTTATTTGTCGGTGACACTGAAAAGAAACAAAAGTTTATAAACAAACTTAAGGATTCTGCGAAAAAGTTAGATCCAACTGAAAAAGATTCTAGCAATCATCTGTTTTTAGGGATTTTCTGTCTTCCTTTCCAACTGACACATGGCATCAGGCTCTTCATGCTTCTTCCTTTTCATTTTCTTAGGGATGGTGGCCGGTGGGTAATAAGCAGCACTATGACTAGACTCTAAATGCTGACATGCCAGCTCTTGGTTCAAATATTTATTTTCTTAATTTTTTTTCTCCAAACAACTCTCAAATAAACATTGACTAGAAATTTATATTATCTAGAGAGTTATTACATTGTCTGACTTGTTCTTCTACCCTACAATTTCTGTTATGTGGTTCTCTTATGTGCAACCAGAAAAATTTTCTCATTCACAGTTACAGATATTATTTTAGTCTGTTCGATAATTATTGGGCGAGTCTAAGTCTTTCTCCCTATTTTATTTCTATATATCTGATCGAAAAATCATATGATTCAGGAAGTTTTTCGCTGATGTAGATATGAGGAATCGGAGAAAAGTTACAAAAAGTTTCTGGAGATGAAACCTGGGAATTCAGCTGCAGAAAAGGAGCTTTCTCAGTTATATCAAGCTCAGAATGCCTTAAGTTCAGCTAACAATCTTTTTGAGTCAGGAGATTTTACAAAAGCACTGGAAAATATTGATAAAGTTGTATTAGTTTTCTCCCCAGCATGTCCCAAGTTCTGTTTTTAAGTATGTCCTAATGATCAAGTGATTATTATTATTGATTGGGAGCTTTCCTCGTTAGTGTAATATCTGCCTCATTTTTGCAGGCCAAACTCCTCAAAGTCAGATTATTATTAGCATCTAAAGATTATTCAAAAGCCATATCTGAGACAGGATACATTCTTAAAGAGGATGAGGGCGATTTAGAGGCTTTGCTATTACGTGGTCGTGCCTACTATTATTTAGCTGATCATGATGTTGCCACTAGGTTTGACAAAAACATCTAAAAGATTTTCCTTACTTCGCATCCATATTCACGATGGATACAGATGGTTACATTTGTGCTATTATAGTTACCAGGATTTGAAAGTTCCTCATTCATGTATTTATAGGCTCCATTTTTCTTCCTCAGGCATTACCAGAAGGGCCTTCGCCTAGACCCTGAGCATGGTGAACTTAAGAAGGCATATTTTGGACTGAAGAACCTCCTCAAGAAGACTAAAAATGTAATGGCTTATGAATTCATTCTAGTAGTAATTCTACATTTATATTGGTGTTATACTGATATAATCTCAAATTGACGAACTTTATTTTCATGCAGGCAGAGGATAATGCCAGTAAGGGTAAGCTTCGGCTCGCAGTGGAAGAATATAAAGCAGCTCTTGCTTTGGATCCAAACCATACTGCACATAAATCCACCTTCATCTTGGACTGTGTAAAGTCTTTGTGAAGCTTGGTAGGGAAAGGATGCTGTAACAAGTTGCACAGAAGTACTTGAAATTGATGAGGATTTAGTTGAAGCTCTAGTCCAGGTATCAATCTTCTGTCATTGCTAATATTGACCTAAAAATAAAAATGCCATTAAAATTCTATGACATGAGTACTTTAACAACCTGTATTGTCTGGCCAGAGTGTAACTTAGTTCAATATTCTTTGCCCTTTTTAACTTTTGACAATCTTCCAGAGGGGTGAAGCTAAGCTTTTAGTAGAAGATTGGGAGGGAGCTGTGGCGGATCTAAAATCAGCAGCTGAAAAGTCACCTCAGGTTTATTATTGTACTGAGTTATAGTGGTTTCTGTTTTATATTCCTGGATTTTCTGGCTTATCGTTGGCTTACTGTGTTCTCTTGTGAGAGGTATCTAAAACATTGATAGTCACGGGCATCTTTTATGTTGCAGAAATTTTTTTGAAGTTCACGCATTTGCTAGGCAGTTTTTTTCATATGTAGCTTACACTATATTCAGGTTTTCTATGCATGTTGATGACTATCCTCTTTTGCCTGAGAACAGAAACAAGTACTATTTTGCGTGTCTATTATTTTTGTGCTTAGCGGAGGGGTTTACATTCAAGAGGAGTATAGATATAACTATTGGTTTATTTTTGCATGTTTCATTTCTCTTCTTATTATATGAATTATGAAAGTTTACCACTGAAGCCAAGGAACTTTAATGCTTTCTTTTCGTTCTTGTTCAACTTTGTGCATAAAGCAACCCATAGAGTTTGCAGCTAACTTCAATAGGGCTGACACTCTTTCATATTCTTAGAACTTTTGGTCTATTGAAAGCAGTGTTTTGATTAACAGCTTCAACACTTCAGAACATTGATTTTTCTTTCTGTGTTGGAGATGCATCTGAAAATAAAAACATTAAGAGCTATCTCATTCCATGTCCTAATTGCAATTTGAGAAAGTAACAACAGTCTTGTGCTGTAGAATCTGCTCCTTCCGTGCCTTATGAGAATGGATCAATGTCTGAGTTTGATTATCGATTTTCATCTGATTAGTATCCTTGACCTAGTTGTGGTGTTTACTATAAATCATAATAATTTTCTATTCTGGTTACAAAGGAAGAGATCCAGAGCCATACTGGCAGGTTTTGTCTATAATGCAGATAGCTTGTCTAACACAAGCTTTGCTGCTCATACAATACAAAATTCTATTTTGGACTGCTTATACAATATCTTTACATAAGTTAATTAAATGATCAATCTTTGACAGGATATGAGTATTCGTGAGACTTTGATGAAGGCTGAAAGATCGTTGACATTGAGCCAAAGAAAGGACTGGTACAAGATTCTTGGAGTTTCAAAAACTGCATCCATATCAGAGATTAAGAAGGCCTACAAGAAGCTTGCCTTGCAGTGGCATCCAGATAAGAATGTTGACAATAGAGAAGAAGCAGAAGCCAAATTTCGGGAAATAGCAGCTGCGTATGAGGTAACAACTTGTTCATCATCTCTCTGAAAAACCTTACTCATTGGTCATTCTATAGATCTTTTGGTGCTTGATTGAATTTCTGCACGCAGCCGTCCTATTAATATGATCGTACCAACTTTTACAAGTAGCTGGAAAGACATTAGTTACGGCTTCTTCTAGCTTATCAAAGAATAAATAGGGGTTACTTTGATTATGGTTGAATTCTACAATTAAGCTAGCACGCACCATGATCTATTAGTTCATTTGAAAACTTGAGAGTTCAAAGGATTTCGGTGGGATTTTATTATTTCGACTCCAGCTGTTCCCACAAAAAGATGATAAAGTGTGAAAGTTTCACTGAACCATGAAGTTCTATGAAGTTTAGGACATGGCTCCTGATGCTTTATGTGGTGGCCACGGGTATACTACTATACTCTTAACCCAGTTCGGCCACTAATATCTATGATTAGTCACTCATAAATTATTGGTTGAGATTAGCTTCTTTCCACAAATTATTTTTCTATGCCTTTTAGCTACTTTTCTGTAGATTTATCTTTTCTTTCATTCTCCCCCCCCCCCCCCCACCCCCACCCTGTTTCAGTATTCTATTGCAAAGATTGTAAGGACAATTTTTGTTCCCTATCGTGTTTCTCTACTGTTATATTGTTGCTTGGTGGACATGATGAAAATATATGTCCTCAGATTCTGGGAGATGAGGAAAAGCGTACCAGATATGACAATGGAGAAGATATTGATGATAATGGTGTGGGAATGGGTGGTGGCGGGTTTAATCCTTTTGGAGGGGGCCAACAATTTACCTTCCACTTTGAAGGAGGTTTTCCTGGAGGAGGCTTTCCTGGTGGATTTGGAGAATTTCATTTCTAACCTTTGCAACATATGGAAATGTATTTCCCTGATGGTTTTATCGAGAATGGCTTGTAGAACATTGATTTTCTTTGGAATAGCAATTTTGACTAGCCGTTGACAGGTGCAATTCATTTGAATCTTTGTAGGCTATTATTCAGTGGTGTGTCATTGCCACAGTTTGTACTTCAGAAATCGACAAGGAAATCAATATCACGTTGTATGTATAACACTCATTCAAGGAAAAATGGCAAGTTCTCTCATGAGTAGTGCTGTCTAAATTTCTTTGATGGAGATCTTTCGAGTTCCTGCAGAGAGTGTCATTTGTTTTATTCGGTATTCCATTGCACGAGAGGTTCTGTCACTATAGATATTGGGTTGGACTGCTGATATGCATTTTACGTCATATTTGGATGAACTGTAATAAAACATTTCCTCGCAATTATGCTGGAAAGCGCAGTATTTTGTAAATTTTCAGATATAGAAAATTCAAAATCACTCGGTATCTACTTTTGTGTCCTAATGAGCATTTCTTGTACTATAATTTTCGTAGGGAAGAGGCTTATATACTTAGGCTAAGAAAAAGATGAAGCTTTTTTACAGGCAAATTGTATTAGCAAAGAAAGGTACTGGTCTGCATTAAATGAAATCTTGCAACCTCACATCTTCACACAAAATACAGGAAAGAATGGTCTGATTTTACAGATCACAACACCATAAGTACAGAAAAAATTTTCATGCAGGCATCAAAATCTCTCATGCTCATCAAGTAAATGCCGCCAAAACTAGCATGGCACAGGCCATTGCACGGATCACCTTCTTGGACAGACAAATTGCACTAGAAGAATCAGCTGTAGTGCTAACATCAGATCCCGATGGAGCATCAGCCGATCGAGCAGCCTTCTTGGGCTTTTGAGGTGCAGGAGCTGGTGCTGGAGTCATGAAAAAGCTGAGAGGAAGCAGCACCTGATCGACCTGGTACACCGCTAGCTGCCCATCAGTGTATATTGCGTTCCCAACTGTTGCATTGGTCACCCCTGTTGTAATGTTAACCGAGTTCCCGGTTGCAGTCACATTCAATGGGAACGAACCTTGGCTGCCACCGGCTTGGGTGCGCAGTGGATTGCTGGCGGCCTGGAACTGTGACGGTGAGAAGAAGGATGGGAGGATATGGAATTGTATCAGTTGGACTTTCTGCTCATCGGTGAAGGAGTTGAGCGTGCCTGGTTTGAGATTTGAGAATGAGCTATCGGTTGGGGCAAGAATGGTGAGGCCTTGGTTTGAATTGTTGAGAGCTGCGGTGATTTGGTCCGCCACTTTCGTGTTCTGCAGCAGGCGGATGAATGTGGTGAATTGGCCGGCCTTCTCAAGGATGGCTGTCACATTGGTCGGCCCTGGCGGTGCAGGGGCTGCTGCCGGGGACTGGGCGGCGGTCAGGGTGGAGTAAACGAAGAGGAGGAGAAGAGGGAATGCAGGAGGTAAGGATTTCATCTCTGTTTTAAACTTTAGTTTGCAGAAGCTGCTTTGATTGTGGAGGTAATGAATACAAAGAATGAGGAGTAGCTTCTCTTGAATGGAAAATAGGACAATGGTTTATATACTTCTAACATAGGGAAAAACAGTGGCTATGAGATGGTAGTGACTAGTAAGGTGAGTTAGGTGAAAGAAATAAGCCTTTAAGGTGAAGATGAGGTTTTGACAATGTTAAGGCAGCTACTTTATTGCTTGCATGAAAGAGAAAACAACTTTGCTGGTGGCCAGTTTTCATGGGGTATGATTGGATTTCTGATTCTGCTTGATGCTGGGCACATTTTAAAACAATCTTCTTCTTCAAGTATTCAGGTAGAAGGGGCCATACAAGTACATGATTACTACTCCTTTTGCTTTCTGTGCAAAACTCCCTCAAATTAAACAAGTAGAGCAATCACCCTGAATAGCCAGCCCTTCAAGGTTGAAAGTCTCTGTCCTTTTATTCCTAATCACAATTAGGCACAGGTACTACAAAAACCACTCTGTTTTAGATTTACTACCATGTTCTCTTGAGTCACATTCTTGATGCATGCTGCACTATAATCACCAAGAACGGCTTCATTTTATTGTCCTTTTTTATGTCATATTTATGTTGTCTTATATAATACGTATACTTACCATGTTATTGGTAGACTGTATCAAAAATGATGTTTGAAATTTCATATTTAGCAGATAAACGACATTGAGGGGGGTGGGGTGGGGGTGGGGGGGCTAATATGTGCTGGCATTGGATGCCTTGTATGATGAAATTGGCATGATTGATGGTAATGGTATAATTCAGCTGGACCCTCAACAAATATAGAGAAGATAGGTGCAAATTGAAGAGACTCTGATTTGATTTACCACCAGATAACATTCATCAGTTTGCTACACTGCAAGGAACAGAACTCTGATGAGAAGGCTGATACCGAAATTGAAGTCAACAATTAAAAGAAAAAGGCCCACCACTTGGATCCATTGGAGGTCCATTTCTATGAGTATTTGAAAAGGCCCAAGTATTAATGAGTCCAGTTATCAGAATTTGAGCTATTACATTTTTCTCAAATACTAGACCAATCTAGTCTGATTGGACTAAGGCCCATAGGACAGATTCTGCCCACATCCGCGTTAGGGCCTGTTCCTCTTACCACATTTGGTTTTCTAGTTTATACAATTTCAAATTATATTAATATTTTTATTTATTCATGCATAGCTTGTGCGTGAATTATTAAATAAAGTAAAATAGCAATAAATATTTTTTTTATTGGCCTCATTTATTTGGATATTAATAAACTTTTATTCGAATATCAAAGGTTTTAATTCCTGAATTTATTGAAAATTTATTTAGGAGAATTATTATTATTATTATTATTATTATTTGTGAAAGGTTGGTTGTAACTTATGAGTTTGAAGAAAAAGCATATTAGTGGTTGGTGTTTCCAAATACAAAATAAAAATAAATAAGTAAAGAATGATATAATTGATAATTTGACTAGGCCAAGTCACGTGTCATTGGAATTGCATCAGAGTGGCTGGAGGCCATGAATATGATCTACATGGATATTTCTTCTTCTTCTTCTTCTTCTTTTTGATCATCATCATCTTTTGTTTGCAAATGACAAAAACCTCCCAAAAGCCCAAACCCAAAACTCCAAACTTAAGTATTTTATTAAATTTTAAGATTAGTTTAATTTGGTATTAGTAGTAAATTATTAATTTATATATTAAAATATAATATAATTATTGAAAATTCTTTTCTGAAAAAAACACGCACTAGAGGTGCCCCAAGACTCGAAACAAAAGTCTAATACACAATTAAAAATCTCACATGCTCTGTTTAAGGGCTTTTTCACTCGGCACAAACAGTCCCTACCAAGAGACTCTCTCAGAGACCACAGAAATTATCGCGAAAAAGAAAAGGTAAAAGAAAGAACCCTCCTTAATACACACGCGCACAAACTCTCATTCACGCACAACCCAGATTTTATTTTTTTATTTTTGGGAAAAACAACCCTCCCTCCCTCCTTCCCAGTGCATGATCTTGTCAAGATTTTGACTTATATAGTTACTATCGAGATTTTTGGGATTTATTTGTGGGAAGAGATGATGAACAGTGCGGCGAGTAATAATATGATGTCCTCTGCATCGGCCTCTGGGAACAACGCGCAGGCCCCGCCGGGTTTGAAGACGTATTTCAAGACCCCAGAGGGAAAATATAAGCTTCAGTATGAGAAGACTCACCCCGCCGGCCTTCTTCACTATGCCCATGGCAAAACCGTGACTCAGGTTGGTTAATTTCTCCTCTTTTTTAGGGCTTATTGTTATCTTTCTTCGTTTTCCTATTTTTGGCACGTGGGTTTATGGGAAGTTTGCATTTTTGATTGGCAATCAGTCGTTCAAGATTTGCCAGAATGTTCTGTTTGTTAATTTGATCGTCTGCTGCCTGTAGTGTGAAGAGATTGGATTTTAGGGATGGTCCATTGATTATTTCTGACATTTTGTTAGTGTGTTGGGTAAAAGGTTGGGTTTTTGGAATGACTTGTTTGTCAATTTGTGGATTTTGAGTTTAGTTGGAGGATGGTTGTATGTCAATGTGTCTATTTCATAACTGTCGTGGCATTTTGAAGAGATCAGTATATGCATGATAGACATTCAACTTTGCAACTCTGGCTTTCTCTTTTTCTTTTTGTTTTCAATTTAGAACATTAGCGAGAAAAGTTTGTGCCCTTTTGTAACTGTGACATGTTGGTTTTTCACATGAAGAGGATAGGACTGTAAATGTGACTTTTTTGGGTTAATTCTGACTCTTTTGTTTCTGATTTGTAAATTCCTCTTCATACTTGCTATTCTACTGATTTAAGTCATCTTCTGGAGCCTGTCTGAAATCAATTAATAGTTAAAACATCTGGTATTGGGAGTTTCTTATTTTGAGTATCATTTGTCAATCATTGGAATTATGATATTATGCTTGGAAGGACAGATTTTAAATAAATCAAAGTTTCGACTGATTCTAGAATAATTTCATTAATCTTCCGAATCAGGTGACGCTGGCTCATCTTAAGGATAAGCCAATGCAGGCACCATCACAATCATCTTCAAGTTTGGGAGTAAGCAGTGGTGTGAGGTCAGCAGCAGCCAGGTTATTGGGTGGGGTAATGGGAGTAGGGCACTTAGTTTTGTTGGAGGAAATGGTGGAAGTAAGCCAATGAGTGGAAACACTACTAGAATAGGATCATTAGGGGCTTCAAGTACGAGTAATATGGTTGGTAATCCGAACTTTGATGGAAAAGGAACTTACTTGGTGTTCAACGTCGGTGATGCAATTTTCGTGAGTGACTTAAATTCTCAGGATAAGGTATTTTGTGGTTATTTGCACTTTACCTTTTATTTTGAGATTCATTATTGAATTGATTTAAAGAGGTTTGTTGTGCTGCATAGGATCCTATAAAGTCTATACATTTTAGTAATTCAAATCCTGTTTGCCACGCATATGATCCTGACGCAAAAGATGGACATGATTTGCTTATTGGTTTGAACTCTGGAGATGGTATGTCATTTGTTTCAGATCCTTAATGTGATATATTTGTAAGTTACAATTTATACTCTTAATATTTTGGTTTCTGTGTCTTGTAGTTTATTCCGTATCTCTGAGACAACAATTGCAAGATGTTGGGAAGAAGCTTGTTGCTGCTCAACATTATAATAAAGATGGTTCGGTTAACAATAGGCAAGAAATTGAGCCTTTAGTTTTGATCCTTTTCAGAAGTTTTCATGCCATTCATATAGATTTATTATCTTTGGTAACATCTCTTGTCCTGATCATGACAGAACATGATTTCTCTAAGGATGTTGCTTCCAATATTTTTCTAAGAAAATTAGATTAACAAAATCTTTAATTTGATTGGCCTTGGTGGTGATGAAAACGATCATTTTCTGCAAATGATTGAACTTTTGTCAATGAGAAAATGGCTTTATCTGTGACTTTTTATCTGATAACTTCATCTATTTCCTTTCAACAGTCGCTGTACTTGTGTTGCATGGATTCCCAACGGTGATGGCTCATTTGTAGTTGCTCATGCGGATGGAAATATGTATATATATGAAAAGGCAAGTTTTTAAACTTTATTTGGAATGAAACAATTGTGATCCTCTTAATTCCTTAGTTTTGTAAATTGATCCCTCTTCTTATATTTCAGAATAAAGATGGTTCTGGTGATCCTTCATTCCCGGTGATCAAGGATCAAACACAATTTTCTGTGTCACATGCACGCTACAGTAAGGTATTGGTAATTCTTGATCTGTTTTGGGACCATTACAGAATAGATTTTCATTTTCTACCAACTACTATGAACTATTTCTTAGTGTTAGAATATTCAGGATTTTATTATTTGTGCATATTTTGTTATCTATTTTAGATAGGTGTCTTTTGTTGTTATCCATTAAGTTGTAGTTATCTTTAATTCCACCACTATATATAGAAGTAGAATAATCAATAACAAATATATAGGCACTCTCTTTTATATTATTTTCTACATGGTAGGTATCACAGCAGGTTAAAAAAAAAAAAAGAGCATTAATCCCTAATCAGGTGAAACCCTAATCACCCACCCTCATCTATCCCGCCGCCACCCCCCAACCTCCGCCGCACCTCGCGCCGCTCCGGTGCATCTGCTCAGGTTCAGGTGCCTCTCCGCTAGCGTCGCCGCACCTCGGTCCCGGCCTCTGTTTGCACTGCCACGCTGCTCCAGCGCCTCTGTCACCGTCTCCGCACCGCCGACCACCACTCCACCACCCATGGCCTAAGCGCTCTATTCTCTGTTATTGTCTTTTTCTTTGCCCCCGATGATCTGTTTCTTGATCTTTTGGACTGCGGTGTTGTTATTTCCTCCCACTGTCTGCACTAGCTAGCTCCACCAAGCCTCTACTGATGGTGTTCTACACCTAATTTGTGTGTCTTCTAAACTGGCTGTCTTCTATGGGCTGAGTGCCTATCTACTTACAGCTAAAACTGGCTGTCTTCTATGGGCTAAGTGCCTTTTTACTGATGTCTTTCACCTAAAATTGGCTGTCTTCTATGGGCTACTACTGGTCTGTCCAAGTTTTCACTTCTTTTGTCCAAGTTGAACATTACAATAAAGATCTCCATGTCCAACTTGAGGGGAGTGTTAAGAATCATGAATTGATTCTCTAAATAACTGTAAAATCACAAGAGAATCACAACAAAATCTTAGTGATTCTTGTGATATCTATATGATTTGATTTGTGGTTGAAGAATCTACTGAAAGAGTTGGGTTCATGTACGATGACCCTGTACCTATGCACTGTGACAATCAAGCAACTATTCATATTGCCAGTAATCCTATTTTCCATGAGAGGACAAAACATATTGAGGTTGATTGTCACTTCATTCGTGAGGCGGTCATGAGTCAGAAAATCTGCACTCCCTTTACTCCTTTTTTTGAGCAAAGAGCAGATATTTTTACCAAGTCCTTAGGATCAAAGCAGTTTGATGTTTTGTGTAACAAGCTGGGCATGATCTTTATATTTGCTCCAGCTTGCGGGGGGGTGTTAGAATATTCAGGGTTTTATTATTTGTGCATATCTTTGGTTATCTATTTTAGATAGGTATCTTTGGTTTTTATCCATTAAGTACTAGTTATCTTTAATTCCACCACTATATATAGAGGTGGAATAATCAATAACAAATATATAAGCACTCTCTTTTATATTATTTTCTACACTTAGTAGGGACTTTTAGTAATCTTGTTATTGCATGGGAAGAGTACAAGCTTATGGTATTTCTTATGCCTTGTTCCGTGATTTTGGATCACATTATTGTTAGTAAACCTTTATCAGCTTTTGTCTTAACCAAATTGGAGATATTAGAATTATTGTTTATAAAGTTTTTCATCATATGGTCAGATTATGGAATGCTTTGGTGTTTCAAATATAGAAAAGTTCTTACCAATATTTACCAAATTTGGTTCTATGCATCAATAAGTTGAGTGAGTTGGGACTTAATGATAATACAGACTCATTAAAGCCGCATTTCTCCGAGAACTTATTGTCTAGGATTCTTAGAGAATTGGTTGTTTTTTCAGTGCAATCTCTTTCTATCAACTTATGTATTTCAGTGCAATCCTTGTTGTCTGCCACATTTATATTTTTCATCAAGACAGACCTAGAAATCAGTGGTTTAGGGGATTGTACATATATCTGCAGCTAGTTTGGTTTCCAGCACCAACTCTTTCTTGGTCATAGACTTGCTATTACTGTTGGTATGGCTGAATCATCTTGTCCCTATGACTGCAAATGCATGATATATAGTGTCTAGAGCATATCAGACTTAGACTCTTAAGGTTTGGATCTGCATGTAATTTGTATGTTTCTTGACTTGGTTTTGGCTTGTAATTTGTTTCTTGTTCCTTGTTTATTACCAAGGAGAGGTCATTGTGGTAGCAACTGCAACCCGTGAGACTCGTTTTGTTGATCTCTGCCCTTTTGCTTTAGTAAGCACCTCCATAGTCTGAATTTCTCTTTGTTTAACATCACATTGTTCTATGCAGAATCCAGTTGCTAGATGGCACATATGCCAAGGTTCAATAAATGGCATTGCTTTTTCAGCAGATGGTGCTTACATAGCCACTGTAGGAAGGGATGGTATTGCCATAATTTGTTCTCCTTACTATATTTCGCTTTTTTCTTGTTAGTTTTCTTTTCCCTCCATATGTTTTTCCATCTCCATTTATAGGATGAGGAAAATTGATAATGCAGGTTACCTGCGAGTTTTTGATTACAAAAATGAGCAGCTTATATGTGGTGGAAAAAGCTACTATGGTGCTCTTTTGTGTTGTGCTTGGAGGTGAGTTTACTAAACTTTCTGTCCGGAAGTTGAAGTTTTTGTTGCTTTGTTTCTATATGCAGAGGTTTTTGTTCTCTCAAAAGATTGTTTCCACAGTTAAATTATGTAGTTGATATTGTAAGAATATGGTGTAACTAACGCCAAGTGGAACAACAGCAAGGATGGAAAATACATCTTGACTGGAGGTGAGGATGACCTTGTTCAAGTCTGGAGTATGGAAGAAAGAAAGATTGTAGCATGGGGTGAGGGACACAACTCATGGGTGAGCTTCCAGCTATTATTAAATAAATCATTTTGCTTTCAGAAGAAAATTGCTTGATGCGGTTAACTAGCCTTCTTGACCATGATTTCTGCAATGAAGTATTTCAGAAGTTAGATTTCCTTCTTAAGAATTCCATACCAATTTAAAGTTTAACTAAAGTATACGATTGTAGGGAGGAATAATTTCTTGTGTGCCCTTGACTTTAAATGTGTGATAGATCCAATGCTTGCCCATAGAGTTCGACATGATACTCTAGCATAACCCAAACGGCATCGACAGCTGGTTGTTGCTATTTAGTTTTTCATGTAGTAATTGATGTCCTTTTTTCTCATCTTGTACTCCATGATGGCAGGTTAGTGGAGTGGCATTTGATTCATACTGGAATGCTCCAAGTTCAGATGGCGTGAGTGAAAATGTCGTATATCGCTTTGGTTCTGTTGGCCAGGTACCTGAACCATGTTAAAGTCCAGTAAATTTATTTGGCTGTTAAACCTGAATCACAAGTGTTTATTCTTCAGCGCCATCTAATATTCATAGATCTTTGGGTTTCATCTCTAAGCTCAAGATCAAACTAATGACAAGCCATAACCCAATCAAAACTATCCCTTTAAATCTTCCTAGGCATTTGTTTCATTTCAAATATGAAAATGGAAATGGGTTTTCGAATAACCTAAGGGAAATAAAGGGGCTAATCCTCGACTTTCACCAGGAGTAGTTTTACTAATCTCTTTGCTCCTGGTACTATGATTTTTATACAGTTGGCTTTGACATGGATGGATTTTCATTTGACTTCTTCTGGTCTGAAAAAAACCCTTTTCCTTGTTTGCATATCCCTCTATTGGGAAAAAACATGGTAAAATTTCTCCTCCTTGGAAGTATGTACATACATTCTGTTTTGATCTTTGGGTGATATAAATCAATACGCTTCATTGTTTAAGATATTACCAGCCCAATAGCTTATGTTGTTTCAGAATGTGATATTTTCTTTTTATGAATTCAATACAAAATTTGTTAGTAATCATCCTTTATCACTTGTGGCTTATGCTTTTCAGCCTTTGTGTTATGTCGTCAAATAACTTAAATGTAATGCAGGACACACAATTGCTCTTGTGGGATCTAGAAATGGAGGAGCTCGTAGTGCCAGTTCGTCGTGCCCCTGGTGGCTCTCCTACTTTCAGCACTGGAAGTCAGTCGGCTCACTGGGACAACGCTTGCCCTGTCGGCACCTTGCAGCCTGCTCCGAGCATGCGAGATGTTCCAAAGCTCTCTCCCCTGGTGGCTCATCGTGTCCACACAGAACCTCTCTCTGGTCTAATATTCACTCAGGAATCTGTTCTTACAGTTTGCCGGGAGGGTCACATAAAAATTTGGATGAGACCAGGTTTGCCTGAAAGCCAATCAAGTAACTCTGATTCTGTATCGAGTACAAGCTTGAAGGAAAAACACTCGATATCAGGGAAGGTGGCTGGTTCAAGTTACAAACAATGACTCATGAATGAATGTTGTGGATAAAGCTTTTGCGATTCTAGTTGGAATGAGAGAGTGCTGCTTTTGCCATTGCACAGTTTTTACTGAAATGACAGAGCATATGATAAACTCATGTGCAGTAAGATTTAACTGACATTGTACAGGCAGAGGGCTAAAAGTGCCTTTGGAGTCACCATGAGATTGAGATAGAGTGCGCAACCACTTTGTAAGTATGAGAGAGCTGTCAGACCAACATTTAGCAATCGATCAAATAATTGAAGTTGTGCCTTTGACATTCTTTCTTCCTTCCCATTTCCTTTTTCTTAGCGGTCCACTCTCAATGGCCATTTTTGCCACAGAATAGCTAAGTTAATATGATTGTCTTAAACTTGATTGGCTCGACTCGCCTTTGACCTAACATAATTCTTCTTCTTCTTTATTATTAGTTTGTTCTGGGAGTTGATTGCTTTATTTTGATTACAATGTGTGCTATTGATTGTTAGTTTGTTCTTCAATTATTAGGTTAGCGTTTGTGGGAGAGCAATGTCTTTAATCGGCCATTTCTTGAAACATCATAGAAGTGCGGTAACTCAGTGATAGTGAATAATTAGATTAACATGCCTATAAAATGGATGCCAACTTAGATGTTTTTCATCAAGAGTGACTGAGGTAATCACTCAATTTCGCATATATTCAACGTTACTGTCAACATACAACCAATTGCTCTCTTCAAACATTAAGAAGACATGGGATGAAGAAACACAACCAATCAAGAATGAAGATGTCCAAAGGTACATATCATATTCACAGCGGTTTTTACTAGGTCCCTATTTTTAACTGGACAACTCGTGCTAGCATCTTTGCCAGACAGAACCAGGATTTGGTGACACAGCTACCAGAATTTGGTGGCCCGCTGTGTCCACAAGAGAATGCCAACACAAGATGTAGCGACAATTGCTACAAGTAGAATAACTATTCTGTGACAGGAATACTTCTCTACAACTGTTAATTTTCTTGTTTTGGTTTCACTAAGATGTGGTTATTCCCTGGCGTCAGCTGCCATGACCACTCCCTTGATTCCGTGCTTCACTTTGGGGTGGTTGTAAACCTGTTTGGCTAGCATCAACAGTCTCTGAAGCTTGGTTCGTCTGTGCAGAATCACCTTCGGTATTTGACCAAGCATTCCATGTTCTTCTCCACTTAAGAATCTCAAAAAGAATGGAAGTTCCGCACATTGCACCTCCAAAACCAGCAAATGTTGCAAGCAGAACAGATAGAACTGCTTGCACATGAAGCTGTAGATCAAGAGCATCAAATAGTTTTGCATGTCAAAGAATAGCTCAAAATTTACCTCGGATAAAATCAATGGTGAAAAGATAGCCAATACGTATCTAGGTCTAATCATGTTAGTTAACCAATTACTGTAGTAATATCGCATCTCAGATTGTGTGTAAATTCAGTACAAACGAATTCATCCATCAGTTTCCATCTTATAGCAAGCACTCAACACCACTTTCAGTTCACTGGAGTCTTACCACCGAGTAAAAAATATGTGCAAAAAGAACCACCAGCGCAAACTGAAGTGTTGCATATATCCATGCGTATCTCTTCCTTACTACACCAAAAAAACAAGAGAATGAGTTAAAAGAGATGGCAAAACTTACGCTTAAGTTCCAGAAGTAAAGCGGCATACCCATAGTAGTTGATGTCATAGATGCAAGGAGACCCAATATGCAAGAAAAGGGCAAAGATATGGCAATTGCACTAGATCCCATTTTTGCAACCTGCATGCCAAAAACAAAATCATCACTTGAATTTATAACTTTAAAGAGAAAGCATCTGTGAAGTTTATTTTTCTGGGTATGGAGCCATTTCACTCACCAAAAGTTGCTCCAGGAAACAAAAATACGCAAGCATGCTAACGATGACAAGCACGGGAACATCCTGCCAAACCCTATAAATAGTTGCATTAGCCATCAACTTAGTTATCTTTGTATTGAAAATGCAACAAGAGTTTTTCTTTATTATTGGAGCTCGATAAAATTTATTCACTTGCCTGTACCGAGTTATTTCAGGCTGACGAGCTCCATGTCCTCGAGTTTGAACATTTTGGATTCGTAAAAGTGTAACAGGTAAGTTCTTGACCTCTTGCTTGCAGACATCACAAGTCTTGTTGCCTTTTATGCTAAACCATTTAATTGCACATTCCTGATGGGCTAGTGCAAGTTCACCTTTACAGCTGCATTCCATCTTTAGGGTGTCTGAGCACTCACCTAGTTCGACCAAGCAGATTCTACAAACAGCTTCTTCTTGAGGGATGTCTTTGGTATAGTTATTGTTCACACCTGAACACAATGGCTAAGATAAGTTTGTACATTGGCTATCAGACTACTGATAGTAGCATCAAAACATCTGTATTAAATATAAAAAAGTATGTGAGCCTTCTTGTTTCTTGATATTTCGATGCTCAAAATACCTCGGTGAATATTAATTGTTTCAAGAAAATCCCTATGCTTATTTCGCCTTGCTTAATTAAATTTGATTAAATATGTAAGAGTTGTATGACTTTGAAGACAATTTTGTTCAAAGATCTGGAGGATTTTCCACAGCGAACATACAGGTAATCTCAATACAGAAAACTAATCATCTCACCAAGAACCAATTAGAGGATGATTTACTTTCATGTAAAAACTTTACCTATATCAATTGCTACACTGGGTATTGATGTTGCAGGAGTCTGCTCTGTCGGTCTTGGAGTAGTAGGAATCACACGATAAATACCACCTAAGTCGTCCATCTGTTTCAGGCTTCCATCTTTGTTGAGGACAGGAACTGAAAGCGAACGATGCATTGGTAGCTGGTACCCACCTTTCTGCACAATGATGGAATCTGTAAGATCTAGTCAGAAAAGAGAAGTTGATTGGTTCTAATAAACAAACTTCATATCCATCGTACCCAAAGAAGATCAAGAAACATGACTCCAGTTGACATAATTCAAGAGATAAATCAACGGATAAATAAAAAAAACATCTTCAGTTAAAGTAATAACATTTTATTTAGAGAGACACAGTCATAAAATTCAACACAAACAATGACATATTACAATAAATCCACATATAAACTCATCTTCATGCAGGAAAATTCTAATGCCGAAAGCGACATGCTTCATCCAGTAAAAGAAAAAAGCACTATCCATTGAAATGGTCATTACACCAGCCAGTGTTTAATTCTGCAAGATATTATCTAATAACTATTCTGACTGGAATAGTAGAAGTAATGAAGGTACAACATAGAGTGACAGTTCTGGATAAGGAACTCACAGGTACATCGGCTTCAGTGCTGGTAATTCCTCCATGAGCAGACTCCGGATTTGAGTGCAAAATAGGCGTAGCTGGTAAGGATGACGTCCTTTTCATCTTGGGTGAAAATCTTCGTAAGAGAGAATGTTCTAGCTATTGATATCTTCCCCCGCATCTCAGGGAAGCTCCCAGTGCTAGCATGGCATCTTTTTCTATCTCTGAGTTTGTATTCCGGAATTTGAAGTTCAGTTTGGGAAGGAAATTTTTCATGGCTGATTTTCCTTTGGATGACGAAGGACCTGGAGATCCAATGAATCTAAGTCGGTTAGGGCTGGGTAGCGGGAAAAATTTACTCTTTTGGGAGTTGGAGCAGGCGAAAGAGGCATGTTTATTGTCACCGAATCCTCCATGGATCCCTCGATCATTGCCTTGGGTATCTTCAAAATCAGCTCTTCCCTCCGCTCCTGCTTACTGCTTGATGATTCCTCAGTTATTTCACTTAAATCTCCAGCCTAGTAACAATAAGAAATATACTTAATCCAACCTTTAAGAATCAAAAGAGGCACCTTATGTCTTGCCCCCAGTGAATTTAAGTCAATGATTTAGCATCATTAAAGCACGGGTCAAATAAGATTGCAAATCGGTGCTGCAAAAAAATTACAGGTAAAATTGTTTATGCTCTTATCATACTCCATATACTTTATCTTCAAGCAAACAAATAATAATAAACATTCTCCAAAACCAAGACAAATACTCAACATTCACTCTTCAGCATCAACAACAAAAGAACTTCGAAATCCAAAGGTAAGAAGAGAGTGAAAGCATTTCTTATAAACAAACAAATTATACTCCACAAACTTCCATGTGCGTCGGTAATAATTTGTACAAGCAAATGCCTAAAGGGCACATCACCCACAACGAAGAACAACTGTATCCTAACCCCAATCACCAACCCCTCCTATTACATTTTCCCAGTTTTCTTCTTTCACAAGAATACAGAACATTCAGCTTCATGCTAAGAGCTCCAAGAATTGAAGCTTAGTTGCAGTTCAAAAAGATTATAAAGCTAAAACTTTTACACTGTTTGAATACAGAAAATTCAACAACACTAGCACACACGTAAAAAATGGCCATAAAGGGACAAATTCTATGATAAATTTGAGAAATACTTGCAGAAATATATCATAAAGAAACAAAGAGAGAGCAGAGAAGTAAAGGAACAAACACCTTTGGGGCTTGAGGAGGTGATAAACTAACAGAGCTGTTGTTCTTGGGAAGCCCTCATCACTTTTGTTGGTTAAGGATTTCCCTTCAGCAGAGTCCATAATTGGACAAAATATGACACCCAGAACCCAAAATTTTCTTGAATTTACTGAATAAACAAGATTAAAACAATTACATAACAGAAAGTAATACTGGAAGTAGAATCACAGAGAAGGGAGAGAGAGAGTTTATTGTAGTAAACTGTCTGGCCAAACTACGAGTAATACAAATCTATTATCTGACAAGAGAACAACCACGTTGTGCTTTCTCTTGCAGCGTGTTTTTTATAATGTTTTTTCTTTCATTTTCCTGGACGGAAAGCTGATATGTATTTCTTGATTTCCTTCAGTTATTATTTGACGGATTTTGTTCTTAGACGGAAAGCTGATGATTTGTTTCTTGATTTTCTTCACTTACTCCTCACTTATCCACAATCTAATTATTACACGTCGTTTTAGGGAAACAAAAAATGCAATTTACCAAGTGATATGAAGAATAAGAAAAAAAAAAAAAAACTTATAGTAAAAAAAAAAAAAAAAAGCAAATTATGTCTGTATTTTAAAAAATAAAGCAAATTATCCACTTATTTAAACCATTGATAGATGGTAATCTGCTTCATTTTTTTGAAACACTAAGGGGTAATTTGCTAATTTTTATAGAAATTTATTTGTTATTTCACGTATTACAAAAGTAAATTGCATCACCTCTTAAGATATGTTGGGCAAAATTGAATTATGGTGTCCAAAATTTGGAATCAACCAACCATAATTCATTAAGTTTACTTTCTATTGACCTTTAAATAAAAGTCCCAAAAATTAATTGCATATTGGTGCAGTTCAGTTCTTATTATTAATCATGCTTCTTTAAATATATAATATATATCCGAGTTCATTTCAGTTTTATTTATTTTATAATTAAAATAAAAGCAAATAGAAAAACGTTAATAGATTTTATAATTAAAAATAAAAGCAAATAAAAGAATTACTTTTTATGAAAAAAGAACCAGCAATTTACTTCACTGTCCTTTTTCAAAATAGAACATTAATTTACCTCTCACACGAATTTGTAGTTCACACATTTTTTTTTTAATTTTTATTCTTTTTACAATTTTTAGTTATACATTTATAATTTTATTTAAAAATAATTGAAATTGATTTGAATAGATCGATAGCTTAAATTATACTTAACTCAAATCAATAGTATAAATTTACAATTATATATTTACGTAAATTTCAATTAAAAAAATGATATGTAATATATGTATATAGATAATTATAATTGTATACATATGAGGGGGATGGACGTGGAGGGGTGGGAACGGCGACAATGATATGAGGGGAAGGAGGGGCCGGGCCGGGTGGGGTTGGGATTATTATTTTTATTAATAAAAATTATATAGTTATTAAAAATAATATCTCATTCTTAAATATCACACATAATCGCACGGGATTGTGGTACACTATACCACCCCCTTCTAAGGGAATAAATTATAATGTGTTCTTTATTTTAAAAATTGGTTGAGTAATTTATTTTAATAGATTAGTAAAACTAATCTTGGCTGTTACATGACTAATTAAAGGGGTTTTTGGTTTTAGAAAACAAAATTATTCTTTAAACTTTTTTACAATTTACTAAATTCTTAAAATTTGGGATTTAATTTATTATTTATTTTGTTCTGATGTCGGGGAAATGGAATTTGGAATTCAAATAAAACATGGAGATGAAGGAAGGTCTGGTCCGAACAGCAATATTTGGGAACTGTTGGAGCCAAATACCGTAGTATATTAACAATTTTAACTCAATTAACAAACTCAAAGTAAATAAAAAAACAAATACTAGTGTAAATTACCTATATATTCTATAAAATTTAAGCTCACAACCTCTTAATTCCAACTTTCCCAAGTCATACATATATATATATAGGGATGATTGGTATCCTAATCCAATGGTTGACCTCCTCTATTTCAACTAAAACTTGATGGGATTTTAAATTTAAAACCCTTTTTGCTTTTTGTTATTTTGCAAGTCCCTCTTGAGGAAACAACATTAAAATTGTGAATAGGTGGATTCCTAGTTCTTCCAAAAATAAAAAATAAAAAAAAAACCCTCAAAGTTGGTCAAAGTCCATTAAAATAACTGCATTTTAGAGCAGCATAATAAGATGAAGATGGTAGAGGATGTGGATAATGAGCAAAGTTGGCTTTTGGAATTTCAAAGGCCAAAGTCTCATCCTCACTTGAAGGAGTGGAATTCCTTCAACATTTTCTTATTCCTTTTAGGTATCTCTATGTATAATATTAATACATACATGTTCATATGTGGATAATAATAACCATACATTTGTGTCGCTCTCATAAACTCAAACCCCACATTATGATTTTAATAAAAATTACTCCTCCTCCTCTCTATAACTTACTCTTTTTCATAACTTCAACATTCAACTTGCATGTTTTTCCCCCTCCCCATATCTCATCTTATCCTAATTAACTATATGTAATTAAATTCTATAATCTTCATTTACTTGCATTTCATACCGTTTTAACATTTAGTTTAATAAAAATAAAAAATAAATACTCCATCGCATTTTATGTAAGTTAAATGCAATTTGCAAGAAGATGAGCCTAGGCTAGCAAATAAAAATGCAATTAGTGGGAAATTATTGGTTGACTCTAGTCTAGTATAGCAAACTTTTGGATATGTAATGTCAACTTTTGTGGCTCTAATCATGCAACTACCAAATATTACCATTTGGGTCATTATCAATCATTACTCAACTTTGAGTGGATAGTGTTCAAATCATATATTATTCAATGCCAAATTTACTTTGAGTTAAAAGATTAGTGGATGATAGACATGGATGTCATATATTGTCTGCCCCCTGTTTATTTGTGTTTTCATTTTTATTTTTAAGTAGAAAATACGTATTTTTTATTTTGTATAAATTTTGTGTGAAATGCTTATATTTGAATCAATTATATTGAAATTGATATCAAATTAATATATTTTTAATAAAAAAAATACGTGGAAACAAACATATTCTTTCATATTAAACGCTATTTTAAAAACTCAAAATAAAAAGACACCCCAAGTCGAGGTTGCGTACGTACAGTGTTGTCAACTAGATTATGACATGTAACATTTAAGAACACCATGTACACAAATACACACACATAAACACGTATATATATTAATAGAGAAAACAGAGCTCAAGATGTGGGTATCGTCCCAAGTCAACTTACAGAGAAATAGAATTTTGAATCGTATGTTTATATTTTATACATACTTTCCTATTTTATTACACATGAATAAAATCTGTGTGTATTATGTCAATGTATAATCAATGTCAAGTGGACTGAACCGCGAGAATAATGAGATTTTGCAATCCCATTGTGGAGAATACATTTGGACCACTCAAAGGCCCTTCACCAATAGGAGCCCATTGCGATGTGAATTGAAATCCAAGGGTGATCCTCATCTAACCATGCACTTCTCAGAATCATCCCTGAAACTGATCATAAGCTACAGCGGGTTGCTAATTGGATCATGTATTGGTCCCATTGCTGATCTTGATCTCCAAAAGACGCTCAACTGGCTGTCTGCATATCGGGCACTTGTTCGTCTGTAACGTCAACATCTTTGCACACTCGCTGCACATGCACTACATGAAGGATAGCAGACTCAGTAATCTACTCCTAACATGAACCTTATGATAAATTGATTCAGAAACCGAGCGTTAAATGAATGCCACAATGTCGTTCGTATTCAAGGAAATTCTTATGTGTTTGGTGAAAACAGACATAAAATGTGTCCAGAGAATGAGGGAGGGAAAGGGTACCATATGCCGACACGGAAGGACTGTGGTGTCTCGGGGTTCTGAAAGGCATATAACGCATTCTTTTCCAGGGTCACTCCCATCAAAATCATCCTCGACTGTGTTTCCAATTCCATAAATCTCTTGTAATTCATACCTTATGCCGTTAACCCATAATATTTGCTTCACCACCTTAACATGATATTCCCCTTTATCATTCTCGAACACAGCCTGAGTTATCTGGGAGTTTTGGGTATAGATATAGACTGTCTGGTTTCCCACTAGGCAAGGCCTCTGCCATAACAGCCAGAGGGTACACATTCTTGTCACTGGTTTTTGACAATTCTCGCTCGTGAAAAGCTGAAAGATCTATCCCAGTTCCAGAGGGTTGTTTAAATGTTTGGGCTAAACCTTGTCGGAAATGCACGGTGATGGGCGGATGCAAGTTTTCTTTCATTGGAGTAAGACAACAATCTTCACCCTCCTTTGCAAAGAAAATTATGGTTATGCTGCATATAACAGGAAATCACAACTTAAATTACTCATGAACCTTGGACAAAAAAGCATCTAATTTACTTGGAAGAAAAGATAATTGAAAAATCTCTATAGCTAATACATAAGTTAAACAAGCAATATCTTAGAGAACAATGGAATCCACTAGAGGTTTTTAGCCCAAGTTATGATTATTGAGCTTCGACCAAAAATATCTCAAGAATCCATTCCCACTCCTTAAAAAGCACAAAAGACATTTGAAAGTGGAAACTCAAGAGCCTTTATTAGATTGAACTTTGACAGTATACTGGCCTGATCAAACTGTGAACCAGCCCCAATGTAAGTCAGATCATCAAGACATTCAGGCTCAGATTGCTCCAACCAGAGAAATGAAGGCATCAAAGGAGTACACGTGTATCTAGCGTAATGTTACCGAGATTGAGCTTCATACGGCAACAGCGAAAATATAAATGAACACAATCCACTTCACTGAAATGAAAAGCACAATAAACCCGATCCACTTGAAAATAACATAATGCACTTTACCACACTCAAGTGCCAGGGGATTCCTCGTGGAAAGTTGGATATATTAGCTGTTGAGGTGTGAATCAGACCTCATTAGCCAACCTTCAAAATATTGAAGCTGACTTCCAGCTCAGCTTGTTTATTCCTTAAGTTAAGCTTTCAACCAGATTTTCATCAAACTAGATTTAATTTAGTAAATTTTGTGAAATTTTACTGTCCTGAGTGAGTGAAGGTAAAAGGTAAACGGAAAAGGTTTTTCTTCATAACAACAAGCTCAACTTCAGCTTCTCAGAAATGGCAATGCTAATCTTAAACCAGCTTTTGAAACGTAGATTACCGATTACTATACTACAGACAACTAATTACTTCAGCAACTAACATAGTTACTACAACAACGAACATATAAGAAAGGAAAATACTTCGGTATGATAAAAAAACAAAGGGCAGAACAAAAGAGCATGATCATCCAATCATCAATAAATACCACAGAATTCACAGGGAAAAACATACATCAAGAAATCAAACATGGAACGATACCTCGCGGCCACCGTGGCATCAAACGTGAACGCAACAAGATACTTGCCAGGATTTCCCTCATCAGGTTCGATTGTTATCGTTTCCTTCTTCACATTAACATCATTCCTGATCGTGACCGCTTTCTGATGCTCCACGTACGAAGAAGACCGCATCATGGCGCCAGAGGGGGAACCCCTGTCAACCAGCGGTGGAATCGGCATCGCTGTGGGATGCGGATAATATCGCGGGTACTGATAATACTGGGCAAGGTCGGGGTTGGGATACTGTGAAGGGTACGGCGTCTCAGACACGAAAAGGTACCGGCTGGGTTGCGGAGGCTGAGGCGGCGGGTGGTAGCGGGAGCTGGCGGTTCTTCTCCGTCCCTGCGCCCTGCTGCTCCCAGTATTGCCCATGATTACAAAGGGAAACGAGAGGAAGAGCACAAACTAAGTAGAAAAATCTGGGAGCTTCAGAATTTGAGTTCATGTGAGGATTGTTGATGGAGGTTAAGGTTAAGGTAAGGTTGGGTTGGCAGTTGGCAGTTGGCACCTGACATGAAAGAAGACACGGACACGCTCGACCTTGACCTTGACGACGTTCTCAACGCCGCCCATCCTTCCTCAATTTCTTCACTCATTTTTTGCATTTTTCCTTTTGTTTCTTTCATGAAATTTATTTTTTTAAAAATAGTATTTTTATAATTTGTTTAATATATTTTATATTTTTAATATTTAAATTATTTAAGTGAACCGTTCATTTTTTACAATTGAAGATCAATGGTCCATATAAAAAGGGTATAACGGACAATTCAACAAAAAATTAACACCGTTAGTGTTGACTTAACGGAAGGGGAGAGTATGCAACATTTTGAAAAAACGGGGGTTTTTTGCCTATTTTTTTAATACAGGGGGTTTTTAGCTAAGTTGTGAAAACACATAGGGGTTCTATGCAATTTACCCAATTTTAAATTAGTGTATTGGACTAAAATTTGAAAATTATCTTAAAATTAGAAAAAAAGTTAAAGATTGATGTTCCATGAATAAATTCAAAGCTATATATTTATAATTTTATGTATTACTTTATACGAATTATTATAATTTATTATTATTAATAATTATAATTATTGAGCCGATGTATTACTAAAAAAATAATTTATTTGAAAATTAAAAGCGCATAAATAACAATGTTTGAGGAACAAAAAAATCACAATTATCCGGAGTGAAGTGCATCCTTTAAAATGTGGGCCTCGTTGTCTTTCGGGGTTTTGGGCCATTAAAAGCTCAACTCTTTCTTCTACTTAAGGTGGTCTTGGAATATGAATTTCAACAAGAATAAGGTATATACAAAATTAAATTTTTTAAAATAAATAACCCATTTATGGTTAATATCTATGATAAAATCTTTTAGCTACTGGTGCCTCAAGAATTTTCATCTAATAAGAGTTTATAGGTTAGGTTCAAATTCTATCTCTGTGCATGTATTAGTTTATTTATTTTATTTTGTTGCTTTCTTCATTTTAAAATTATTAATGTATTTCATTAATTTTTTATATAGAAATTCAATAATAAATTTTTTTACCTTTTTCTTAAAAAAAATACAACTTATATCGCCCCGGGAACTAATTAATTATAAAATCGAACAAAAAATGAGTTTATAAAAGAATCCACTTGTTATATAAGTTGTATTAAAAATATATATGATGCAAGAATTCTCAAATTAAATAAATACAAAATTGTTACCTATATATTATCGTCGTCTAAAATCACTTTTTACTAATAATTAATTATTATTTTTAACACATATCGACTTTGAAATGACCCATTGTACTATTGTGTACCAAAACTTACAAGTAATAATATTACACATATTTTACTGCGATATCATTCAAAGTCTAATGACTTTGAACATATTCCCCATCTCGACCATTGTACTTTGGAGTAGAGTGTGATAAATAGATTAAATTATAATTTGATAAATTTCCACACTATTAAATCATAGTTGGATACTGGATCATCATCTAGTGCAATATTTTGAATCGTGATTTAATTGATGTAGATGTTTACGATTTCATGCATCATGTCACGTCTTGGACTGATAATAAATATATTTTAATTAAATTAAAAATTAAATAATTCCCAGAGCTAGAAAATTGTATTTTATTTAATTATAAACTCATTTTGACTTAATTACTCTAGTTTATTTTTTTTTCGTCCAACTAATGGCTGAGTAATTTAAAATCTTAAATTGCTGAAATGCTATGTATAGAGCAATAAGGGAGTGTCATGCATGATATAATGATCAACTTGCTTATTAAAAACTTATATATAGGTACGTGTAAATATTAAAAAAAAAAATATCCAATGATGGAGACGAATCACATTATTCAACTTAATTTGTCAACCCAAAATTTCTGCAATTAGCTGGATAGTTGGAGCTCCATCAAATAAAATTCCCAAGTCTAAAGTCAACCTTGACCCTTTCCCATTCAATCTTGATATTTTGCTCTAAATACTCATTTACATGTGTATACGTGCTACATTCGTACAATCTTTTTCAAATATATAAATAACATAAATTTTATCATAGTATATGCGTTTGATGTAGACAAGTAATCTATATTAGTGGAAGAAGGAACTTGAGTGACTTAAAAGTTTTAAGGTATCCTCTTTATAGTATCTTTTGAGGACAAAATCGTAAAATTTATATGAAATTAGAGTGAATAATACTTTGTGCAACAGGACATCAATCGGTTGTAATCTACATTAACGTTAAATGTAATATAAAACGAGGTTGTTTAAAATAATAATATAAAATATAGTAATACAAAATTAGAAGTGTTAATCTTTTTACATGAAGTTTGGATTGTTGCGGTTGTGAGTTGAGAGGGTAAAGAAGGTGGCGGCTGCTCTCCAATATTGAAATCATATATGTATGATGAGATGAATGAATACCTCAAAAATTCAAAGCAAAAAAATAGAGGACCGGGCAGCGGGCAGCGGGCAGCAGCCACAAGCCCCGGGTGGGGACGACATCAGATGAATTATGCAAAGAGAAAAGCTGTCAGGACAAACTCAAATCTTTTTTTTTTTTTTTTTAATAATTAAACTCAAATAAGGAAATAAAGTATAATACTCAGGAGGATCATATAATACTCGTCACTTTGCCCTAAATCCTAATCATGTAGAGCGTCTAGGGTTAGGTAACCCAACAAGTGTGTCTAATTACGGATTAGTGACATTTGATGTGTTTAATGATACTCTGATGGATCCAATCCATCCGACCTGAGTAAAAGAACACAAATTTTGTCTTAGTTTAATATTTGTGATTAGTATAATGATATAATGTTGGTCTCCGCCCCGGATCATTTTCCTTTTGTTTCCTTGAATTTTCATCTTATTTTCATTTTCACGATGAAAATGGACTCGTGAGAACTTAAATTAGGTCATATTACTTCATCAATTTGGGCAGACCGACCGCCACTTGTTCTTCAGTCTTGTAATAAGTCTGAGTTACTCTTTTCTGGGCTTTAGCTTCATTACATTGTCTTTTCCCTGTAAGTTACCAACCAAACAGGGCACTACAAAATACTTGAATATTTTAAGACCAAGATGTTGGAAACAAGAAAAAAATCAAACCACACCATGCGACCAGTTTCTGTGGGTCGAACGAATTCTGGTTAACTCATTTACCAAGTTTCCGTTAGTGAGTGTAAGAAGGGATAACTTTTCTTGTTTTTTTTTTTTATTGCACAAATAGGTATTTGTTATGGGTTTGTTGAATCTTTTTGTTCATTGAAAAAGACCCATGTCAAATGAAGATCAATGCAAATGGTTGGCGTGCTCTCTGAATTTTTCTAGATTGCCTGGAATTTATTCCAATTTAATGTTTTCAACGTATCGTTTAGGTCGAGACAATAAATGTAGCCGTAGAAAAAAACAAGTAATTCTGGTGGGATCAAACTCCAGGCTCTAACAGTATTGTTTCTTATTTTAAAGAAAACTTTCAAGAGAGTGAAATTGAATAATGGAAGAAGAGTTAAATATGGTGTTGCCTTCCCTTGAAGTTCAACTCAATGGGCGTGGCTGGGTGTAAATATTATTATAATCCTCAACATGTCTTTGTTCCTTGCCTTTCTGTTTCTGATATTCTCTCTCTCTCTCTCTCTGTCTTCTGGAGCTGATTTCGTTCCCACTACCTTTTCTTTTGACCCTTTTTATTCATTTCAATAGCAAATAGTAAGTAATCGTTTCCCATTTTGCAATTCCAGCCAAGATTGCATAAGAATAGAGAGTACAGTGCGAACAACCTTATTCTAAACATGAAATTCACGGCTTCTTTCTTTCGCTGTTTTCAACCCTCCTCGGCTACGCTGGCGGGCGATGCTATTGAGGAAGAAGAAGAAAGTATGTTTTTTTTTTTTCAGATATTCTTTTTTTAATGATGAACGTCTTCGTTTTATTAGTTTAGAATGTAGGGATAAGACATTGAGGGTCTTGTTCATATGTTGCCAGGATATGATGATGCTATCGACATCAATCCTGGAATAGACGGTCGAGCTATTACAAGTCCCAGTTTTCGTGTTTTCTCCTACGACGAACTGAAAGCCGCTACTCAGGGGTTCAGGAACAAGATTGGAGAGGGTGGATTTGGTACTGTTTATAAGGTAATCTTTTACATTTGTTTCTTGTGTTTATAAATGCTAAAAGTTTTCTGTCTCTCTCTCTCTCTCTCTCTCCTCTCTTATGGTCTTGTTGGTGAACAATCCAATAGGGCCGGCTTATCGGAGACAATTTTATAGCAGTCAAGGTTCTATCGGTTGAACTGGAAACAATGCGTGGGGAGAGGGATTTCATATCTGAGATAGTGGCATTATCTGATATCAAGCATGAAAATCTGGTCACTCTTAAAGGGTGTTGTATATACGGAGCTCAAAGGCTTCTGGTCTACGATTACATGGAAAACAACAGCATCAGCCATACCTTTCTCGGTAAGAAAGAATTACTATTTCTCGAGAATCATTTGACATGATGTTTGGAGGAAAATGAAAATTTTTAATTGGATGGAAAAAAAAATGGTTTCTTGATCAACAGGGGCGGAGCAGAACAGGGTGAAATTTACATGGCCACTGAGAAAACATGTCTCGTTAGGCATTGCCAGGGGACTTTGTTACCTCCACGAAGAAATCAACCCTCACATTGTGCATCGGGATATCAAGGCCAGCAACATACTTCTTGATCAGAATTTCACACCAAAACTCGCGGATTTTGGCCTGGCTAAACTGTTCAGAGACAACACATCTTACATTAGTACTCGAGTCGCAGGGACATTGTGAGTAAAAATTTATGATGCTTTTTAGTTGAGCTTTCTGATTTGGCTATGTCTTTCGTGTTTGAATTCTGTTGTTGAACATGTTTTTCTGTGTTGGCAATGCCCACAGAGGCTATCTATCTCCGGAATACGCCTATAGTGGTCATCTTACCCGAAAATCAGATGTCTATAGCTTTGGTGTTCTTCTGCTGCAAATAGTCAGCGGGCAGCCTCCTGTTGGTTACAAACTGAAATATGGAGAACAGTTCCTCGTAGAGAAGGTAGCAATTTTCATCTGTTAAATGTTAAAACCTTTGCTGTAATCCTCTCTCACATTTACCTGTTGCAGGCATGGGAGCTTTACAATACCAAGAACCTGCTGGAACTGGTGGATTCTGCGTTAAAGGGCGAATTCTCACAGGAAGAAGCCGTTCGGTTCTTGAAAGTGGGGCTGCTTTGTGTGCAAGAAACCACCAGACTCCGGCCTGCAATGTCTGAAGCCATAAAGATGTTATCCAATGAGATAGATATAGAAGATATTGATATATCCCGGCCTGGACTCGTTGCTGATCTGATGGAAGTTAAAATACGACAAAAGAATTCATCAAATTTTACGTCTTCCCCAGCATCCAGCACTACAGGTAGTTTCCAAGCACGATAACACATGGCAGGCTTAGGGCCGGGGGTTGTGGTGAAGAGAACATAAGGATGCAGACAGATTTCCAGATATCATTGTAATTGAAACTTCTTGTAATGTAGTTAGCATAGGGATACAGGTATATAAGGCTTTCAACTCTACGCAGTGAAATTTGAAGCAAATGATTCATTGTAAAAACAGATTTTTTGTGAAGGAGAAGTATGTGTTGCAACAATTTTTTCAGACAGCCGGTTTATCATTGCTTGTAGGGGGATGAACAAGGTTAGAAGAGGGAAGAAAAAGAATCAATCCTGTCTAACTTATCAAACTTCCACTAAAAGAGGTGGTTGAACATAAAACCTGCCATGTTGTCACAAGATCGTTACTCGTTTTTGGCCAAACCTTAACATGACAGCACCCTATCTCAAAACTATCAATTTTAAGGAGACATCTAACAGATGTAATGGAAATAGAACTTGGAAAGAAAACTAGAAAAGCTTTGACTAAAGAAAGGAAAATGAAACATATAGGAGTACTGCGTGCCTTCTGCAAGGTCACCACCTACAGAGTACTGAAGGAATGTCGTGCAAGGAGCTAAGCATATAACTTGTTAATCACAGATGAGTGATGCCAAAAGTCTATCTGTATTCTTTATTCTTTATTTTTTTTTAAATAACAAATAAAAGTTCATATCTGCAACTTTAGGAAAGCTGAGATTTGACTTGGTAAGCAACAAAAAATTTACAAGAAGCTCATAAGAAATGTACAGTTGTGGGGGGATACTCATGGAGAGATTCTATCTTATGCTTTGGTTTTTGAATGATAGAAATCACCGAAAAATATAAAAGGAAGAATACAGAAATCCAATTTGAAACTACAAGATCAATCCATCCTTCACCAATTGGTCCAGCAAAAGAGCCAAATCTGACATGGAAGCCCTCTCATTGGGATCTTCTCTCAAAGCAAGCTCAGCTATATCTGCAAGTTTAAGCAGAGGCTCAACATTTCTAGGTAGAGCCACATACCGGTCAATTATTGCAGCCGCCTTGCCCTGTCTAATTTGAGGTAACGCCCAGTCAACTATGTTTGGAGGGATGCAGTCCCCATCATAAGACTTTCTTCCACTAAGTATCTCAAGAAGTACAACTCCAAATCCATAAACATCCATTCTCATGTCTGCAGTAAGATCCCTTTCATTTGGAGTGAGCAGCCCAAAATCTGCAATTCGTGCTCCCCAGTCAGCATCCAAAAGGATTTTTGAGCTCTTAACATCACGATGAACAATAGGAGGCACAACTTCCTTATGTAGGTATTCAAGTCCCTTTGCAGCCTGCATTCCAATTTTCAGCCTGAGGCTCCAATTTAGAGTAGACAGACCACCATGGAGGTGATCGTGAAGTGTCCCATGTGGCATGAACTCATAAATCAAAAGTCTTTCTCCCATCTCTGCACAATAACCCAACAAGTTCACAATATTGCCGTGACGAAGATTGCAAAGGACCTCCAGCTCCATTTCAAAGTCCCGGCTATTTGTGTGGATTATTGTTGCGGCATTAGCCCTCTTTACCGCTACTTGCCTCCCATCTGGGAGGACAGCTTTGTAGACAAAACCGTAGCTTCCCCTTCCAAGCTCGTTGAACTCCTTGAACCCATTAGTTGCATCCTTTAGCTCGGAGAGTCGGAAAACTTGAGCTACTCCAGGGCATGGGGCCACTGATGCTGGAGGATGGTGATCAGCATTTCGCTCGGCTTCCGGCTGAGGCTTGCGAATGCAGGACAGAAATTTTTTCTTCTGCCCTTCTTTGTTGGTGACCATCACACGAGGTAAAAGACACCAGGCAACCAAAATTAGCAGGAACCCTGCAGCAGCAGATCCAATTATAAGGAGTAGTTGACGCCATTGATCCCAGTGCTTATGCCGCATCTCTCGTGAAGACTGGAGCCCGCAAACACCCCAACAAGAACTGTTCTGGCAGAGAGAGCAAGATGTGCACACCCTATCTGCATCTGAAGTACATGAACTAGAAGGGAAAAAGCCCTCAGAACAATTTAACCCACAAGGGGAACAAATCTTTAGATCTTTCCTAACACACAAGCTTGTCAAATCTGGCTCGTTGAGGAGGCTTGCATTGAAAGCAAACATCCCTTCCCCACAACTACCAGCTGTGCATAGGCCTGGACTGCATAACTGCAATGGAGGATCATAATTCTCAGACGATGTTACATTAGCAAACCAACAATCAAGCACCAAATCGCTTTCCCTAATACCACAAGTAAGGAAGTCGGACGAAGCAATAGCAAGAAAACCTGATCCCTTCGGAATCAATGACACGTTGAAGTTCCCCCAACACTCGATCCCATGACTGTCCTCTCTGATCCCACAGAAATGCTGTGCACCTGCTGCCAGCGACACAAACCTAGTCCCAATTGGAGGACTACCATATGTATTGTTGTCACCCCAACATTTGACCTCACCAGACATCTGTGAAACACCACAAATTGAGCCTACCCCTGAAGCTAAGGCCACAAAATTCTCTGACATGCCGGAGACTCCTAGATAACCAGAATTTGGACCCCAACAAGCAATGCCCCCATCTCTAATAACACCACAACTAAAGCCATCACCAGAAACAAGTTTTCTGAACACAAGTGCACTGACATACTGATCATAAAACCGAGCACTCTGTTTCGAGCTTAAACTGTTGTTGGACACCCTAACAATATCCCAACAATCAACGCTACCAGAATCGTTTTCTGAATAGTAAGATCCCGAATCGCACAAACATGATCCTTACCAGCTGCAAGATGAGAATAAGCATTGGGCTGGAATACCGCAGGAACAAGATCAGAGCTTTTAGACAACCCCATTGAATCCCAACAAAATGCCTGTGAAGTATTCACCAAAATGCCGCAAAGAAAGCCCTCCCCACCAGAGAGCGCCGCCATCGGAGGCAAAACAGTGGAGTAATGCAAGGAACTCGAGGCCGTCGACGAGCTATTATTAGCGTCCCAACAAATCACAGCCTGCTTCCCGCTTGCATCAATGGCACAGAAGAGGCTGTCATCTCCAAACGACGCCGAAATGGGGCCCATGGAACCGAGCCCAGAAACGGAATCGGCAACGATGAGGAGAAAAAAGAGTGGAAGACGGTAGAATGCGGGATTGGGCGAAGGGCCGGAGAAGAATCGGAGGGGAAGTTTCATGGCTTGGATCATAAACGGTAGAAGAGAGGGTTGGTACAATGGACATGGAGCGAGAAAATTGGGAAGTGTGAAGAGGGACAGTGATGAGGTTGGACTTGTTGTGGAGCTGATGAGGCGAGAACGTGGGTGCTGCTGCCGCTGTTGTTTCCATATTTACAGTTCCGTTGGTAGAAAGCTTCAAACTTTCTCTGTCTCTTTGCTGTAAAAAATCTTGCTAGATTTTACTATTGCTCGCCCCTCTGCCTCTGCCTCTGCCTCTGCCTCTGCCTGCTTATCACTCATCACTTTACCCATCAAAATTCTTCTTCCAAAACCAGAATTTCTTGAAAAAAATAAAATATTCCAAAAACCAGTCCTATATGCACTTATTTGTATAAATATTATATTGTTATGGCATTAACCAAGTAATGTACTCTAATAACAAAGTTTATTTTTCTCTTAATAAAACAATTAGATTCATGCTTTGTATAATTTGTCAAGAAAATTAAGATAATTATTCTAATATAGAGTAAATTATATTGACATTCTCTTAAATTATGTTTAATTACAAGAAGATTTTGTCATGTATAAAATCTATTAAGGTTGCAGTTGACTTACAAGTGCACCCCTATTTAATAACGAAACTTTATGCAAACACCTTTTAAATTTATTGCACTAACACTTTCTTAAAAAATATACTTATAATTTTATAAAGTTATGTGATTAGGTTTTATTTAAAGATACGGATGAAATTTACTCTATGATACATAGAGATAATAATTACAGCATAGTATGGGTAGGAATAAGATAAAGATGGTAATACAGCATGCATGTCATGTAGGGGTAGGAAAACATTAATCAATGAATTAGAGAAGTTGATTGGGGAGTGGGGTACTTGGTTAAGGTACCAACTAGCAAATATAGAACAAATCAGACACATTATTAGGTAGGGGCCGGTGGGCAGTGCCAATTTGCAATGCTATAGCTGTACCTTTCCTTACAAAAATGTTAAAACAAATCATGGTTGGTAGTGGGACTCAGACATAACAATATTAATACCATTTGGACATTACCCTAGGCTTAGCTACTTTTCATGATCAAAGTTATTGGGCATGGACATGGAAAGAGACAGGGTTTCTTCCTTCTTCCCATGCACATGCTTCTCCGCCGCTCTCTCTGCCTGCTGAAGCCCTATTCAGAAATTGACCTTTTCACTTGTCCTCTTCCTGATCTATACCTTTTTCTTTTCTCTTTTTAAATAAATAATTTGAGCAATTTTAACTTCAATCATTATAAATAAGGCATGTCTGACCAGCTACAAATCAATTCACATAATTCTTTTAGAAAGAATATGAATTGTCTTCTTTGTGTATTTGTTTTCTTCTGGGGTTTAATCTAGTATGTTTTTCTACATTTCATGTTAAGCTAATCATTCATATTTTATCTGATATTACAGTTTTGAAATAGATCTTCTTTTGAGGAAAAAAAAAAGAAAAAAGGGTTGGGCATGTTAATTAGAATGTGATGAAATAGATGGTAAAATATGGGACGTGGATTGGTCAAAGATTGCACGCAACTGACCAGTCCAAAAGCTTAGACAAAACTGAATGTAATGCCGGGTTTTGTAATAAACGTAGCATGTGGGAGATCTTATGTATGTATGATGATGATGATAGGCCCAGAAATAGAGATAGTACAGTAGTTGACGTTGAGTTGAGAGTAGTCACACACATACACATTCCCAATGATATAAAGGTTCAATGCATGGCCCTACCATTATCATTATTACTTTCACAACTCAATCTACACTCTTTTATTGTTCATGCTAACTACTCTAATTTTTTTTATTTTATATATTTTTACTTTCAATATTATTGATTATTTCGATCACGATAGCTAATTTGAGCATAAAAAGAATTTTAATTAAGAACCATCCAATTATCTTGATGATAATGTTCATGTTGCAGGTCATCTCATTGCAACAATTAATCTTAGTAATTTATGATGTAATAACATAAAAAAGTATGGATAGTTAATTTTTTTTTAATTTTAAATTAAAATGCATTGAATGTATTTAAATTTCTTATCAATCGTGTCCAAAATTATAATGTACATGTAACAATTTTCACATTATAAAATTACTGTTTAATTTATTAAAGAAAGGGGTATCAAAATTAATTAATATTGTTTCAATCACTTTCTTCCAATTTGGGTGCATGCATGCATGGGCCGTTGATTAACTGGGAGTATATATATATATATATATATATATATATATATAAATGCAAGTGGAGTGGTGCATGCAATAAAGAGTTTGATTCTGGTTCATGTGGTTTGTCTGGAGAGCAAAGACAGCTACATCTTTACCTTAGATTTTTTTTTTTTTTTTTTTTTGTTTTCTGCATATGTAGTACATAGAACCTTCCCGGCAATCAGAATTTTATTCGTATATATATTCATACTAAAAAAGATATTTAATCATTATTAATTGGCATGGTTAAAAACAAAAAAAAATCATAGTAAATAGTTATTAACAACAACCATGCGATGATTGTGGTCGTGGTATCTTTGAAGGTGGATAAAAGTATTTGTCATGACAAATATTTCTATCATGGCTCTTAGCCATAAAAAATAACTTTTTCGGGGTGGAAAATCTATGTTTTTGTATCTATTTTATTTAATTGTGGTTAATAAAAATTATTTACTATGATTTTAAATCCATAACTATTAAATTTATAGCCAATAGTCATTTTTTTTCTAGTGTCATGATGTGTATCACTAAATTTATTAACAATTATTATTCATATATGATATGCGTGCAAGTAATATGAATTTTTGTGTTTTAAATAATATTATACATATGTTGTAAATATTTTTCTTAAATATTAAACACATAAATATATATATATATATATATAAAAAATACATTATTCAATAATTAAAAATTTGGAGTGTGTATGCAATTATCTGGATTTATTATTGCTACATTTATTGAAAGTGTACATTAATTCTACTTTTTTTGGATCTTCAATAATGCAAATGATGCATGTTTATGAGTTGGCATTAATTAATATTATGAAGAGAATAAATAATTATATATATATATATATATATATATATATATATATATATATGTAATAATGAGATTGAAATTTGGTTGATTGAGGATGAGGAATAAGATCCGTTATTTCACTTAATAATAAATTAAGAATGCATTAATTAGATTAAAAAAAGTCAATCCTAAAGTAGTGCTTCAGTTATGAGTAAATAAAAACTATTCTTTTTCTCTTCCAATTTATTGGTTTGCTCTTCAGAGTGTGTGTGTGTGTGTGTGTGTGTGTGTGTGTGTGAGAGAGAGAGAGAGAGAGAAGAGGATTATTGGTGGAGTAATTATTAATTAATTAGTGATATTTGACTGGATTTAAAGCAAGGTAATTAATTGAAGGTTGATTATTTATTTATTAATTATTTAAAAAGAAAAGTGGTGAATGATGTGAATTAAGATGTTATAAGATCTTGGTACGTATTGAGCACAAAAGGATGGAGGAGGAGAGTGCAAATACTAATCGCCGGCATTGTCGTCTTATGCTGCTAAGAGACATCCACTCCTTGTCAACTCTACTCCATATCTTTTATCTTCACACACTGCAAACTACTGTGCCCAACTCTAATACACAATTATGTACTCAGCTCCCTCCTCTGCAGATGCAACTCTGCTACCCCTTTGCATCTTATAATTATATAAAATAGGGTAATTCTAAGCTACTTCTCTAAGTTTTACATAATGTGATCTACATATGAAGAGGATCATGTTAAGAATATGCGAACAACAGAAGACAAAATCCAGCTTGCAGTTATCTCTAAGACCACCACTGCAACTAAATAGATGTGGACAAATTAAAAACTTCCAAAAACAAAGGGACGAAATTAAGGATTCTTAAGATAGCAGAGCTTCTAAACTGTAACAAGTATCATGAAGGTAATAAATCCATGTATTCCTACAATTATGCTTCAATTCAACTTTCTCAGTCCCACTTTGATTTTCTTAAATCTTTCACGGTCCAACTACCATGTCTACCTATAGATGAAACCACAGGGAGTAGAAAGATGCCAAGGAAAGATGATTATCCTTCATTTATCAAATGTTATCAATTAAACAAGCTTGCTACCATGCCAAGAACCTCACATGGATGTGAACACTGTTTTTATTAGCTCATCGTGCATAAAATCGAGAAATTGAAGCGTGTAATAAGTAGCAAACTAGATTCAGCAAGTCCCTGTATTTCACTCATGATGCAGGTTTCCGGCATGTAATGATGGCAAACTTGATTACACCCTTCTTATCCTTCAATCATCAATGGCATCACCAGCGCTCCCCTTATTGTTTTCCATCCTGATTAAAAATATTCAAATGAGGGATGTGTATAGAAATGGTGGAGAGAATGCCAAATATGTGTTTACAGTAGAGTACAGAGATCCGGATTACCAGTTCTGAACAATGAGGTGATGCCCTTCCATGATAACGCTGATTTTATCACTGCTGGCCAAAATGGAGCAACATTCTGAGACCAGTCTGCAGCCTTAATATCCTGGCATAACATTTTCATAACCAAAATGTAAGTCAGGACGATAAATGAACTCTCTCCATTATCTTTTTTTTTATTTTCGATTACTTTATGAATTCAGATAATCAATTTATATGTTTGGCCCTGCCTCAAATGCTTTATGTGCAGGTTTTCGGATAGCACAAACTACCTCATAAAATAGTTGATCAAGTTAAATGATTGAACAAGAATGACACGGTCGCACAAGAAGAGGTCGATAATTATTACCTCAAGAGAGAGGGACTGGAGTAATTTGACATAGTCAGCAGTAGAACACCATGCAGGAAGATAATAGGCATCACATATTTTCTTCAGCAGTTGTTTCTCCTCTGGGGCAGGGATTCTTCAGAAGGAGAGAGATCCCTATGACACCATGTAACTATAATTATTCTCCACCAGGAGCAGCCACACGAGCCAGCTCATTGACAAACTACACATGAATTTGGAAGGTGATGAGAGAAAACCACATATTCTATCGTACTTATGTTCAAAACGGTGGAGGACGACAATCAAATGAATTCAGAGGCTAAAGGTGATGCCAAGAAAGAAACCTTTGTCTTGTCTGGCATGTGTTCTCCACTCTCCATGGACCAAACCAAATCAAATTCTCCATCTGGAAAAGGTTGATTCAATGCATCGGCAACTTGAAACGAAACCTGCTATGTCAATTTCATTCTCGTTAATTGTGTTGCTTTTTTTGGATGTATGGGTTGAAAATCTGAGTCATTATATTAGCTACGAAGTTCAGATAAAGAGAGTGCTAATAAGCAATTGCAAGAAACAACTGTAGGTGTGGTCAGATTTGACCTCTAAACTTATAGAAAATACTAATTTTCATGACAAACACAGATGTTACAATTACTCGGGGCGAAGAAACAATGCCAATCCCTCAAATAGACTAGGCAAGCCAATAAGTTCGATTATAGATGAGGCAAATACATTGGCTCGAGTACTGCAAGCCCTGCTTCACATACCTTGCCATCCAATCCTTGAGCAGCAGCAAGTTCTTGAGCTCTCTGTGCTTGAACAGGGCTGAGGGTGATGCCTTTGCATTTGGCCCCATATTTTCTTGCCAGGTACCTTGAACTGCCTCCTATTCCACATCCAACATCGACAATATTTCTAGGTTTCTGCACTGAATCATCTGCAAAGTTTGTCATCCAACCAGATGAAACAACGATCAGCACTCTCGAGTGATTTAAGGCTATCTATGTTAAGACATAAATACAGTTTTCAGAACAACCAGAGGTGCATGCCCTTTGCAAATAGGATAGAATGAAAACAGAAGTGAACTTCGCACGGACATCCAAAATCTTAACATGGGCTGAGATAGATGAAAACAGAAGTGAACTTCGAAAAAATTCACCAGCCAAATAATATTGACCAGAGAAACTTGTTGTAGATGAATCCCCAAAGAAGTATGATGTAATGCAAAAAAACAGAAACTAGCAACCAAAAATTATGTTTTCAGTGTCTGCAGTCAAGATTATTGTGGGCAAGAAACAGAACAATCATATATTTACTATTACTAGGTTTGCACTGCATATCCTTCACTACCCTCAACCCTAAACCTACAGATTAAATCTGAGACAGACCAGAAAGGGAAGCGAAACGGAGGGACTCCTCAATCATGCGGATCTGGGCGGCGCGGTGATCGGAGAGTGAGACGTCGGAGCCCGGCTCGTAAAACCCATGGTGCATGTGGTCTCCCCATATGTCCTCCCATACTCCCGATGACTCGTCGTAGAATTCCGCTATCCCTTTCTGCAAAGTGTCAGTGGCCGCCGCGTTCATGGTCATCATCCTCGGACGTCCGCCGCCTCTACTGCCACTCACTCTCAACTGGGTAAAAGGTGGAATGCTCCTATTGCAGCCAATCAGGGGGTGTGGTTTTGAAGCAATGATGGGATTGGGTCTGTGAAAAGAAAGCAGGCCCCCACTAGAAGCATGGAGCCTGCCATATTCACACGTGGTGTTGCAGACTGCAACCCCACCACCCCTCATCACTATGCCTGCAAACGTTTAGCTGTACCTAATAAAAATAACGATACTATGCATTAACAATTAGGACAGTGCTGTTCCTGATCTTCTCCTTCACTCATGGAGAAAATAATGTGGTTGTGTTGAATGAGAGTAATCCAGGTCCAGGTCCAGGTCCAGGTCCAGGTCCCAGGATGATTGGAATGGAGACAGACAAGTGTTTTGTTTTCGTTCGCATTCCCAACTATAATTTGATTGGGGGCTTTACGAGTATTTTTTACTGTATGTGCCATATCATGTCTTTTAAGGATAATTACATTCCCCTCCCCTAAAGTTTAAATTACACATAAACCTCTTATAGTTTAAAAAATTACATGTAGTACCTTTGAGGTTTGCTTCCTTCTAACAAATTAGTTCCTCCATTAAAAATTCACTAAATTTATTGATATTAATAGAAAAACTAAATAAAAATTTATATATACCCTTGATTGACTTATTGTAGATCAAATAATTTTTTTCAAACTAAACTATCTTTATTATGGTGAAAATACACATTCTCAAATCCATTAACGCATGAAGATGTACGAGGGTATTTTAATCATAAAAAAATTATTTAACCTGCAATAAATTAGTAATAAGTCAATCGATGGTAAAAATATATTTTTTTAAAATTATTTTGTTAATATCAGCAAATTCGTTGAGTTTTGACTAACGGGTGGACTAATTTGTTAAAAGAAAACAAACCTTAAGGGTATTAAATGTAATTTCTCAAATCATATAAAATCTACGTGTAATTATATCAAAGTTCATAGAAAGAAGTGTAACTATCCCTTTCTTTTAAATTTTTTTTTTTTTTTTGTTACAAATACACCCCACAAATCACACGCTTACCCAAATTAAAATCAAACATCGTTGGTAGAAGATTTTGGATTCAAACCATTCGAACACCTTCTTAGGAGCCCCTACCACATCAATAACAACACAATTTAAATTATTCATTCTAATTATTTGTTTAAATGTTTATTTAATATGAAAAATATCAAGTAGCATGTTGATTTCAAAATAATAATTTAAAAAAAAAGAATCGTTTGAGTTGAGTACAAGTAAAAAGTGATACAAATTTTTTTAAAAAAAGTAAGTATACTATTGATTTAGAAAATGATTCAAATTAAAGGTCATTCCAATATATTAATTTAATAATGGTATGAGGGATAACATGTAAACTTCATCCAAGATTAAAGGGTAGGTATGTAAATTTATAGTGAAAAGTAACACCTTTTGGCTGATTTAGATAGTTGGAGGGCGAAAAATTGTATTCAATCCTAAAGCTGTAAGGTATTTCTTTGTTTTCTAATTCTTCTACTTTTCGATGAAAAAGTTGCCAAGTCTTCAAACACCAAATTCAAAAATTATTTTTGTCTAAAAAAATGCTTGTGTTTAGAGCATTGGAAAGAGGGAGAGTGTGACTTTATGTATTCTTTATTTCATTTTGGGACCTCACTCTCGTCATAAATGGCCTCCTCCTCCTTGCTTGGACGCATTTGTGGCGCCAGGGATTCTAGATAAAATATCTCGTACAGATGGAATGGAACAGTAGATATTTGATAAGATTTGCGATTTATATTATTTGTCTTGATTCAATGGTTACCCAATAAGTTAAAACTCAAGTAGCCAATTCGGCAGGCTGTCCCACTCCCATCCCATATATTGAATTCAATTCTAACTAAATTTTTCCTTCACATTTTATTGGTTGTCTACGCAACCTTACACGGTCCTTGGCACTTTATGATCCACATAATCAACCTCTAATAAATACATTTTTCTTCCCATTCAAAATTTCTGGAATTTATCAACTCTAGCGAACATTCTAGAAACCGATATATTGTAATATCTGTTTTTAGTTTGACATGATTGTCTGCATTTGATGTCAGTTAAAAGCTACTAGCTGATGCATCTCGACCTTAATGAGTTTGCAACATAATCCACCATAACCTCTGGTGTTCTCAAATTCCAAAAGCCACTCTCTGCACATAATCCGGGCGTCTTTTGCTAGGCATCCGAAGCAGCCCTGTAATCTGTAGCTCTGTCACTGCCCTGCAAAATGCTGCTCTGTGCAGTATTTGGTTAAGGATTTCCAAAATCAACAATGCAGTCAACATTCATATGCAGAAAAATGTAGTTAATAGAGAAATCACAGACAACTATGCTAGAGAACAAATGGAAAAATACTAGGAAAACCACAGTAAGGATACTGCATTTTTGCATCGTTTCTGTTCTGAGGTTCATTAGAATCTTTTCGTTTCTTAGGTGATGGTGAAGACCGTGTCCTCTTCTTGGCTAGTAAAGGTGGACGAGAAACAATTGACTTGAAAGAGTGAAACCATTCATGGAGATTGATCAGATCACCATGTTCTTGAGCCAGAGAGTACCTAAGCAACCAAATGAAGTTCACTCCAGGAGTCATACAATACAGGATTTGATTCTATTATCTAGAATTATGATACAAAAGAGCAATATAAGTTCAAATAAATAAACTTGGTAGAATTAGTTCAAAAATCTCATCTATTTGCCAGTTTGCATGTCTTTATTATCAAAAATCAAATGCGATACTCCAATAAGAAAAATAGAAATCAAAATGGTGCAATTGCCAGTTCTTGGCTGTAGGAACAAATGCACAACTTACATTATTGAGGTATCATGCATTGATGGAATTGGCACACCACTATTTTTGCTGCAGCAAGAACACCTTAGGAATTTGTCAGACTCTAAAAGGTCAGCCTGGATTCTTCTTCTAGGGTCTCCTATCAAAGCCTAACATGACGGAAAAAGGACAAGAAGCATTACAGTATTAGCATCTTATATGGAATATGAACATCAATAACTCCTTAAGTTGCTTCAACATCTCCAACGATGCATTTATTTGACTAAACAGTTAGCTAGAATCCTATCATTAAAGTAATTTCACGTGACATGGCTATTTGTAGAAATCTAATCTATGTATATGTCTGACATCTTTCTTTTTCCTTATAAAATATATTTCCACTTTCTCGTGCATGTTTCACTCTATTGGACTTATATGGTTGACCATTCTTTTAAATAACATTTGTAAAGAAAAAGGAGAAACCAATTGAGAAATTCTAGTATGCAGTCTAATTAATTGCAGTTCAATTAGAGGTGAACTTGACCAAAGACTCACCTAGTTATCTATTTGGAGTTAAGCAAACCTATTCTATATTTCATACACAATTATTAGATCTTTAAGCACTGTTATAATCGGAGCATTGACTCTTACAAATCCAATAAAAGAACTTGTACTCATCAACTAGAGTCTTTTGAAAGCCCCAAAAATTATAGGATCAAGGTCCAGAATACATAACTGTTTGGAGTTTGTCAACATTATCGAAGAAGACTATTTCATTATAAGGTATACTTTCTATGGGCTGGATATACTGCCTGATTCATGAGCAAAACAAACAAGTCAAGTATATAAGTAAAAGCACAAAGTATTAATATAAATATCAGAAAATTCAAGCAAAAAGAAACTATGGTACAACATTGTTAAAGCATTTATCCATTCACTTAGAATATGAAAAGCGTGTGGCACTTCATAGCGCAGCAACCAAAATAAATATTAGGTATTTGATCTGATCCTTCAATTACATCATAGATTACGTTAATTGGTTTTAGATTTCAACCCTATCTTCTGTCTTTAATATGGACGTTGCAGTAATGTTTGAGACCAGACAATGTAGAAATTAAGTTCTTATAACTTGGTATTTTTTATAGTCAAGCATTCTCTTATGCCACTGAAATTTTACCTATCCAATCCTATGAGGTCTAAATTTTAGTTTTATTTTTTCGGCACTTTTTTGGGACTGCGTTTTTTTTAACAGCATAGAGCATGTACAATCAAGGGTGGTGGTATAGTTCACGAAAAGCTCAAGGGTAACATGATTTCTTGTTTTACAATTAAATCTTCAAATTGATGATGTGAAAATTGAACTTAGTGATGCTGAAAACTTAGAGACATTGTGAAACAATTTATGATACAAAGTGGAATTCTTACCTGACCATACATTGTAGAAATGTGGCAACTTTCTCATTGGCTGTGGTCTTATCTGTTTTCTCATTTATAAGATTCCTGGCTGTTGGCTTCCTGTGACATCAACAATGGCGAAATAGGTTCGTCAGTTCTATCAAACTATGAAATGGAAGATATCCTTAGGTGGAAGAAGTGCACATGCAAGTTATAAGCTAGAGTTCAAACATTACTGATGCCAACAAAATGAAGAGTTTAGATAGCCTAAATCCTGCATTATGCTGAGACTATGACCAATAAATTTCAAGCAACTAAGTGAACCACTGGCAAAGCATCAGCTCGCAACTCTAAGATAACTGGTGTCAGGTTGAGAGAGCAACTATGAAGTAACTGAACATCTCCTGAATATGCAAGTAAACCAAGGTTGCTCGATACAAGACGACGGTGCATTGATGTGGCATATGATATGAAATGTGACCACCCTATGTGAGAAGCAAGATTATGATCAGAGTGAACTAAATAGTGGACTTACATACTAGCCTACAATACCATCACTTGTCAATTTATCTAATACCAGTCAGCGTAAATGGACCAGCTGCATAGAGGAGCCAATGTTTAGCAGAATGCATCATTTAATGAAAGGTAAGGAAGTGACGGGAATACTTAGATGCCTCTTTCAGATCCCGTTTTGGACGATTTTCCTCAAATTTCATCAGGGTCTGTAGCTCCTTTACTTTTTCATGAATCTGGACATATTAATGTTTAAGTAGGCAAATTAGATACAAATTTAACTAGCGCTATGAATCATCATCAATTTTGATGCTGCAAAAATATCAATCATCATAAACAAAAAAGTTAAACATCATTAACAGCAACAAAGAGCAAACCAAATTTGATAAGATCTGCATTTCCAGATGCAATAAATAAGAATATGCTATAAAGCAATATCAACATACTTGGTTCCAAAAAATTATAAAGCCACCAAGCAAGTTCGTAAGTGCTAACCATTTTGAAACCTCAAGGATATACATGTTTACTGTGGTCATTGGCAATATACAGCCAAATCACCATTATCTTTCTTCAGTTCAACTAAATCTATTCATGGTTGAAAGCTTAAACTGTACAAGCACATATACTTAATATTGTTCACAGTGCTCTAAGACCATGTCTCCACTGGAATTGAAATGTGTTTAATTACTCAAAAAAAAAAAAGTCCATGTCACTGGAATCATCCATTGGTACTTGTATATAACATATATATATAATATATATATATATATATATATATATTATATATATATATATATATATTCTTAATTTCAGAATTTGCATTTTCTGCATCTTCTTTTCTAACTGCATCAGTGGCCACCATGCTTCATGCCATGGAATCAATTTTCTCTTTACTTTAGTGTCTTTGGTAAATAAGATAAGACTTAACATACCCTAAACCCACTACAACCCAAATTGAGGATTTTTTGTGAAAGTTTCATTATTTGAGAAGCAGATGATGAGCGTATTTTAAAGAAAGTTAATCAATCAACAAAATGAGTTTGAAAAGACTGGTGTTGTTTCAGCAGATGCAAGCAGTTTTGAGTTTCACAGTCTGCCCAACGAACTATACACTTCTATAATTTCCGGTGGTTTACACCTGCAATATTGATGTGCCAAATTGTTGATATTTACAGGAGAATTCTACAAACATTTAAGTTTTGGTCTTTAAATGCCTCCCATAAGCTCTTGAGGCATCTATATCCACTGCAAAGTTCGTTAAGACGGTATAAGGCTTTATCAACTTAGTCAACCAAATATCTCTGGTTGAAGATAACTATAACGGACTTGGACAAATTCCAATCATATACATTCCCTCCTATTACTGTATCATTTAATGAGTTCCACTTATCATTTTGTGAAGAAGGTAATGACATTACCGTTTGCTAAGCATTATGTTTGATACAAACAGTTACACTTAAACTACTAAAATAGCATGGAGAAAGAATTGAAACTCAAAGTTATTAATATTCCACCTTCCTCAAGTATGGGGAAATAAAAAGAGACCACACCTCTTTTATGCCTCTGTTAAGCAATTCCCACCTATTGAGCAACTTGCAGAGTTCCACAGCTGTCAGATCCCTGGATAAACATAATTATGAAGGCTCTGGATTCATACGCTAATGTTATATACAACATATGACTTACTTATATGAATGAGATTAAATATAACCCTTCCGATGAAGTTGAAAGTCAAAAAATATTTATGCAAATCTGTGTCATGTAATCCATCTTCAATTTATATCCTTTTGATACTTCCAACTATTAAGTCCTAGTGCCTCTCAACAAACCTAAGCTTTGAACATCGACCTAGTCCTATAAATATGGAGGTGCAAGGAAAATTGATTGGCCACAAGACATAGTTTCTGACCAAACAAGCAAAGTATTACCTTACTATCTGGAATGCCCGAACAACATAACCTTCTTTCTGCAAGCAGCCATGGAAGTGATTATTATGTGATGAGACGATTTTATCTTTTGCCAATTGTGTATGATCAGAAGCACCAGAGTAGCATCTGTCATGTTCGAGAATCTCACAGTATAAATCTAACAGGGAAATTTTCTGATACTTCCCAGCTTCATACAGGCACTGCAATAAAGTTACTTTATCAAATACAGGTAATCCTCTCTTCAGTTGCTAACTCTGTATCAAGTGTGGAAGGCTAACTATTTAAACCTGAGAGAACTATGAACTCCATGGATGATGTTTAGGAATAGAGTCAAGACTAACAAGCAGTAATAAGGAAAGGTAAACATGAGTCTATGAAAAGCAATCAGCGATAATAAGGAGATCGGGAAACTTACAACATCAGAATAGATTTCCACCACTTAAATATATTAACCCAAACAACTTTTCACATTTGCTAACAGCACAAGATCTATGTAACACATAACCTTTGCCAGAAAACTGAAGAAGAAAGACTTTAAAGTCAGACCTAGAAGGGTAAGTTTCTCTCAGGTTCCATGAACAAACACAAAACTGTCAAAGTTATGCAATGGCACATTAATATTTAAGTGAATTACCCGGGATCTTACCATAACAGTAGAGCTCCATAGCGCACGATGTCTTTTTAGTTCGGACAAACCACTGGCCCAGTCAACAAGCTTAGCACTAGGCTGACAAAATCTTGTAGAATATTGGCAACTCAATATCAGTAATCCATGTAACTCAAAGTTAACACAGCTACTATTATTCAGGAAAATTCATTATTCAAAACCTTTGTAAAGATGGAAGATTAAGAGCCCGCCTGAGCACAATGTCTCTGAGTAAGATACTCTCACCATCAAAGCCCTACAATAGTGAAAAGAAAGCATTTGTAGCTGAAGGAGACATTTCCCCATTTATAAAATTGAGAATAGACTACAGGATTTAGCAAAAGAAAAGGACAAATGCACATGAAGTAGGAGTTATTATTGTTAAAAATTTCATGAGAATACAGTAGCTGAGTAGCAGTACACCACAAACTATATTCTAGTGCTAATTCCTAGTAACTCCCAGATCAAGTTTGGAAAATGGAATCCAAATAACAAATAATCATCACGTTTAGCACTATTTCATCTCTGATCACTCTAGATAAGTAATGTCTTAGTAAATTTCAGATATGATGAAAAATGTGGATTGTTGCAAATTCAAGAACTTAAAACACAGAGACAAACGTCCAACAAGAACCAAACAGCATAAAGAAGAACTTTCAAAGATAAAAAATGGAAGAGTTAGTCTTGCCTTGGAGCCGTCTTCATCAACTAATTTCGTAAGAGTAAAGCTTAAAGTTTCTGCATAAGTGTGTTGGACCACAGCAATCTGGATAACACTTGTTCAACAGAATAGCATTCAGTAAGTAAAGTTGCAAGGATGTAAGAGGCTTCTACCTCACAAAAACAAAGAAAAAAAATGAAGAAAATATACTAATGCTGGTATACTAACCTTTAGAGATCGAATGAATAATGTCAGTGTACCATCATGTCTTAAGAAGCAATTTCTCAGGAAAGTTGACACCTGTTTCCCAATGCTGAAGCTTTCACTTCTCAGAAGAACAGACTCAATGACAGCATCCATCCTTTCAGCTGGGGTCCCCAAAGTGAATTCACGGACTGATAGATATGAACATACATTTGAGCACAGAATGTTCCTTAGAGCATCAACATTAGTTGCCACTCCCAGTATTAAAATTAGTGGAATTTTTACTACCCATTCCCTGAAAGTAGAAACGTTGTCAGAATCCACAGGGCAGAGGATCTTGAAATAAATGAAATCACAATTTACTAAAGCGTACCAAGTAATCCATGCAACAATATATCTAACACATGGTACACTTAGCAAAGAGGTTAGTTGCCTGTCCAAAAAATGGTCTAATTCAGTAAATATAACCCATCAACTGCAGTTTTGATTACTTAAAACCTACAAATTTGGAGTGAGCAGTACACACATCTGCAACTAATAACATACTGATTTCAAACTCAATACACCTTTGCAACACCAACCAATCTCAACTCACACTCCTGGCCTCATAAAGCAACCCTCCCCCAACTGTCCCAAAGACATCAAGTCACTGCAGAGTTGCCATACGATCACTCTTATAAACAATGGACTGTCAAGTGAATCAAATTAAAATATGTTTCTGCATAATAGAGACAATCATCCACACAGGATTCACAACATTTTTTAGAACATTTTGAATGGCAATTCCAAAAGATACAGAATTATTGAAGATGGCAACCAAGAATTCCAGACAAAGTTATAGGAGTTATCTGCGACGTTTCTTTAGGTTCTAGAGCAGTGCGGCATATTAGAAGGAAACTAACCCTGTGCAGATTTCCTTAAAGAACTCAAATACATGTCGAAAACTTCTTTTTTCAGAAACAAAAAGGCTACTACCAGAACACATGCAACTTAAAGTCGATCATATACCAAGGTGGTAGGCGAACAGACGTCCGTGCTTAAAGGAATAGAAAAGGTAGCCCAAATTGTATACTGTTTGCTGGATGCTCAAACCAAGCATATCACAGTACATATATATTTAAGAGTACCAAGCATATTCTAGAGTTCTTTTTTCTTTCTTTTTTAAGTTTTTGGTTTTCCTTAGCTTGAAATCAAGACTGAAAGGGATGTTATTTCAGAAGAAAGCAGCTGCAATACCTCAACATAATCAGGAAATCAGCCAAGACAGAAGCACAGCATCTCTCCACATCATCAATTATCACAACCAGTGGACTCTCACAGTTCTCTTGTTCAGTGTACCACGATGCTAAGATGGACATGTCAGGCGCCTATTAAGAATCAACAGCAATGGCAAGAACAATTGTTAGCTGTAGTAGCCATTTCATATTACAGGAAAAGTTATATTTCCCCTGCAGTAAAACTTATGGAAGCGTAGGTACATGCTTACATCAATGCCGACCATCAGAAACTGTCTCAATAAAGTTTTAAGACAACCACCAACTCCACTCTTGGCAGAGAAGTCCAAGGATGTAAGATTAGCTACATAACATCCATTGGACCTCAAATGTACACCAAGGTCCGCAAATGTCAGTATGTCATCAACAAATTCCATATTTTCTGCAAATTTGCAGATAAAGTTATCACCTCCCAGTAACCAGAGTAATAGTAACCATATCAGGACAAAAGTTTATAGCAATCAATAAAGTATTGCCTGGGATAGGCAGTGCAGCTCAACTAGAGAGTATAAGACATTCTCAATTGATTCAACATGCACTGCCTGGGAAGAAATTTCAACATCTTTCAGTGAGAAAGGACTTACTTGTGAAAAGCAATCCGGTGAAGATTTGTCTGGATGCACCAGCGGCAGCAATTGATGCACTATTTAAAATCGGATATGGACTTGTTGCACTAAAGCAATCAAGCTTTCTGCAGGCACGAATTGCAGTGAATGACACATGAACCCACTTATCAATTTCATCGAACACATTGGCGTTAAGATTTTTTAGAACGTCCTGAAATTTATAGTGCAAGCATTAGCATAATAATGCGATCAGTAATGAAAGTGCATTAGTTTATCGACATAAGAGAGCACGCAGCATTTACCTTGATAATTGACTCAGTCTTGGACCACAGAGAGTTGAAGGTTTCCAATCGCAAGTTATCATCATTTTCTTCTGTAGAACTATCGGAAGGTTCGGGAGATAGATCGATCCTTCGTCTGGTTTTTGCGGCAGATTTTCGGGGCGGAGAAGCTTTGTGAAGAACGAAGAAAGGCTGCAGCAGAAGGAAAATTGTTACAATTCGTTTTACGAATTACTTACTCTGATTATACACTGACAAAATCTACCTGCAGGTTGTTCTCTGCTGTGGGAATAAGCAGTGAAGACGGTGCATCAGCCGCCGTATCCATTTCGATTTTCTGCTCTCCCTCTCTCTCTCTCTCTCTCGCTCGCACTTTCCCTCCGGCCGCTTAGTTGTAGGTAAACCACGCTACTGGTTTTGGCGGGAAAAGAAAGAGGGCGAGGGTTGGATATGTAAATATACAAAGGTTCAGTCGTTGCGTTAATTGCACTTAACCCCTTGAGTTTCAGAAACTTACTAATTTCCCCAAACACAATCCCCACCCCTGAATAACCTGATTGACGTTGCAATTACGCCTTCATATAATAACATTACAAAGACCGTTATAATAATTATATTTTAATTAATAATATTAATTAAATTAAATATAATCAATAATAATTATTACAGTATAAATAATATACTCAATGTTCAATAAAAACAATATGACACCCATAAAATGGGGTTTGGATCCATGACTCCTAACGTCATGGGACGTCAACTTCTCAAATTGAGCTAGTCCAAGTTTCTAACATATATTTGTGCTAAATGCAACTGCTCCCTAATGACAATAATAATAAACAAAAAGTCCCCCTAAAAAATATATATAGAGGCAATCAATCTCCATTAATTTTTATTTTTTTTTAAAAAAATTTATTTCGCGATGCACCTCATTCGTGAAAAATGTAATTGATAATTTTTATTTGAAAAATCTTTTACTCATTTAGTCTCATATTACTTCTTTCATCCAAACATTAGTCATGGATTAATACTTGGCTAAGTTAATTTTTCATCTTTCATGTATACTATTGTTATATTGATTTACTTATCTATATTCTAAATCATCTAATCTTCGATTGTGAATTGTTAGTTAACTCTAAATATTAATAATGTCTGAGTTAGGTTATAATCATTAATCATACATATCTATGTGGGTATTTATTTATTTTATAATAGTTTTGTAATTTATTATATTTCAAAGCATATTATGACGTGAACATCTTTAGTCAACTTTTAAGTAGCTTGTTCCTCAAACATAATGCGCAAGGAAATAGCTCATTTCCATCCACTATTTCAGTCAATCCACGCTAGCTGCAAACAACAATAATTAACAAGAAAAGGAAAAACCATTTTATAGATGATGATACAATTTGCATTGCTGCTGAACACACACTTGTTGGTACAATATTATTCTTAAAGCCATAATTGGTGCAGACTAAGTAGCCAGAAGAAAAAGAGAGAACAAACGAAAAAGAGGACACACACTTCGGCACACTTAAAACCAGTGCCAATTCCCAAGCCCACAACCCCTCTTAACATAATTGATGCCTCTTCCACAGTACTTAATATACATTCCTCCCTCACCACATTTGGGAGTTTTCAATGTCAATCGATCGCTTCAAGGATTCTCAGTAAGAAGAGCTCCTGAATGATCCCAGAGCTTTAACTGCTCCAGCCCTCAGGATGTACTGATGGTAGATTGCAGCAATTGCTGCACCAATAAATGGTCCAACCCAGAAAATCCACTGCATAAATTGATTACAAAAAACATCAGTTTTAATTTCCTGTTGACAAAAGCATCATAAATTTGGTAAGTTGTAGAAATATAAATAGGTACTTACATGATCATCCCAGGCCTTGTCTTTCCCGTAGATAACAGCGGCTCCGAAGCTGCGGGCTGGGTTGATGCCGGTGCCGGTGATTGGGATTGTGGCCAAGTGAACCATGAACACTGCAAATCCAATTGGAAGTGGTGCTAAAACCTGCAACCCGGGTTCAAATAGGAATGATCATCCGGCGGTCATTATATATGAGCGAAATTGGAAGGAGAAAGAAAGAATTAATAGTTTGCTTACAGGAATATGGGAGTCTCTGGCGTTTCTCTTGGGGTCGGTGGCGGAGAAGACAGTGTAAACAAGGACGAAAGTGCCGATGATCTCGGCCGCCAATCCGGTGCCGGTGCTGTAGCCGGCGGCCAGCTCGTTGGCGCCTCCGCCGTATCTAACATAGTAAGCCTTCTGGAAAGCCTTCACTAGTCCAACGCCGCTAATGGCTCCCAAGCACTGGGCAATGATGTACAATACAGCGCGGACCAACGACACCTTCCGGGCCAGGAACAACCCAAATGTCACAGCAGGGTTGATGTGCCCCCCTGAACCAATTCACATTCATTAATAAGCCAGGTTACTAAAACTAATTGTTTTCAATTACATACACTCACTCAATGGTCAAATTATAGTAGTGTGTATATATGCTCACCGGAAATGCCAGCAGTGCAGTAAACAAGGACGAAGATCATGCCACCGAAGGCCCAAGCAATGCCAAGAATGCCAACGCCGCCGCACTCATCTGTGGCGCTCTGGCTCTTGTAACCAATCACGGTCAACACAGTGATGTACAAAAACAAAAGGGTGGCGATGAATTCAGCAATGACGGCCCTGTACAACGACCACTTGCCCAACTCTTCCGGGTCAATAAGCGGAGCGGGGGGCGGGTCTTGGTAGTCCTTGGCGCCGTATTCAGTGCCTCCAACCTCAATATCTTTGGCCATTGAACTTCTTGTTGATTATTAAAGACTAAACAAAGGAGCTGTAAGAGGGTTGAGTTTGTGTGTGTGTGTGTGTGTATGTGGTGGAGGATGATGAGTTGAGTGTGTTTGGAAGCTGTGAGGATGAGGGGTATTTATACGGGGAAAAAGAATAGACAGGGAATAGTAGATTGAATTGAATTTGGCCGCCCCAATATTTCAGTAATTTGCATTTCTTTCTCATGATTTGACACTGACGGCCCTACCACACCACACCACTCGCCAGTCGCCACCCCGGGTACTGGTTTGTTCCTGCATTTTTGTCGTGTTAGTGAACTATTCGAGCGGATGACCTTTTTGTTCAACCCATGCACTTGTCAGAAGAACAAACTTACATGCTCAATTATTTCCCACCTAATTAATTGTAAATGTAAGAACAGAACACACCCTATGCATCACATGAAACTATTTTCTACTTTCCTATTTCATTTAAAGTCGCTTTCTTTTCGTGTTTAATATAGCAAGATAAGATTTCCATATGCAGTATATTAATGTCTAAATAATAAAATTTGAAGTATTTCGAAGAAACTGAGCTCAAACCCAAAAACAAAAAATGAAAGATAGCAACAGGGGCAAAGACGACATGTCAAATCAGGGGTGACACCTCAGTAAGAACCGACCATGAAATCATGAATGAATGAACCCAAATCACTTCACCATCACCACCACCACCGCACCGCCCATTCCAAGTTTCCAACTCATACCCCACCATTATCTTACACTAATGTCCCCACCAATCATCACCCGCCACCTCACTCCAGCCGCATTCCCGTCTCTATCCACCACCCACCAATCATTTTGGGATTAAACAATTAACTTTTAATTATTATTGCTTAATCAACCAATCATCTCTGCTCTTCTAAATACAGCCAGCCAGCCCCAATTTCTGAAGTGGACTCCTGGCTATTACCTCGCCACGTGTCGTGAAGATGACGGTCCTCTCCTCTCCAGAATTTTGTGCAGTAAAGTTGTGGACTAGCTCACTTGGTCGGTCGAAAAATATTGCATTATCAGTTATGAACTGAGCCTCACCCATGAAAAGTAATTATGAAACCATTATTGTTCAATTATCGTCATATATAATATTTGTGCACATATAATAAAAAAATAGACACAATAAAAGTTTTCAAAACCAAAATAATTAGAGTGATTAATATAAATAAATGTGAAAAAAATAATATAATAATATATTAGTAATTAAATCAAGACATAAACCATTATATAAATATATAATTGATACTCTAAATATTTGGTATTAATTACGATGTTATAAACCGTCCGTTGTGCAATAAAAATATTTTTTTTATATTAATATAAATATAAAAAGTAATAATAATACTTATATAAATATATATTGAGTTTTTTTATACCAATAGGGAGTTAACTAAAAAAACAGAGGTAGGAGTTGCAATATTCCAATGCATAGGTAAGCATGTTTTGTCTCAGTCTACTTTTCTTTTATAATACTTACGGGGTAGAATTTAAGAGAATATATTAAATTGTAGCTTAATTTAAGTAATCTAAGTTTATAGAAATTTCTAGAAATTAGGTCTGCTTTTGGTTTAGCGTTTAGGTCTGACCTCCAAATGTGAATGCGAACAATATTTGTGGTTATATGTTTAAAAAAATGTTTTAATTACTAACAAATGATGAGTAATTTATTGAAAATTAAATGTCATACACTATGATGGGAAAGTTTTATTCTAAAACTCCTTGTTAAATTACAAATTTATAAGGGTAAAAAAATTGGCTTGCTATGAAGAGTTCCAAGGACATAATTATTGCATCATTAATTAACTTCGATTGACTTGACACCGCCTCTCCGCAGATCGCCTTCTTGCTCTCTCAGTGAATCTTCTTTTTTATTAGGACGTGTGAAGCACGAAATGGATGGATGCCTGGGCGGTTGAAAAAGTCAGTCCTGGAAACCTGTCGCCCAATGGGTACACGAAAGTAATGAGGTTGCTTTAACTACAGAATTGAGTATAGAACAGACCAAGTGGAAGTGGAAAATCCTAGCTCCGGAAGAGTTCTTTGAGCTACCCGGCATGAGGGACTAATTAGAGTGGTCCCCAATCTATGTTGGTCCACGGGTCCAATTAATGAAACGTGTTTCGCAAAGCTCCAGCTTGCAACTACCTTCAATTTTACATAATTCTAAAACCCTAAGCTAGTAATGGCAGGTCAAAGCGCCCTCTCTAAATTCACTCTTGTTTTGGGTCGCTTCATCACTCACTCCACTAAGGCATAATGTCCCAAAACGATGTCAAAGAAAAACTCTTATTTATTCCTTATTCAACAAGCCCCTTTATTAGGTTGGGTGCTTGTTTTTTCACCCGATTTACTAGGTTGTTGGCTCTTCCCCTCACTCTCCTTTCCCTAATATGAATCGAGAAATTTGAAGGGGGCATTAGTTCGAGACTTCTTCTTTATATCTTTCTTGATCATCGATTTCTCAATCAGCCAAAGGTCTTTCTTTGATAAGTGCACATAATTAAACAAAGTTCCCTAATTAATCAGACACATAATTTTAACAAAATATTATCCTGCTATGTTTTTTTACCTAATTTACATTAATAACACCCTTTAGTCCCTCTCCCAGAAAAGGAAAAAAGGAAAAGGGTTCAATTAACTATTTTCTGTGGTGATTGGTGTTGAGTGTTCGCATCACAAATCTCATCATCATCAGATTGCTCCTTCCAGCTGGGTGCATGGAGAATTCGATCGAGTTCGAGGCCTAATTCTCTGGGGAAATAACAAGAGCTGGCGCAACTTCAACCCACCAACTCAATGACTCGATCCGACCCGACCCGACCCGTTTCTCCGTATATGGATTGTAGAGAGAGAGGAATAAATAGGGGTGAGTAGAGGTAGTTGTGGTTTGAGGTGGGTTTCTTAGTTACAAACTTACAGATGAGTTTGAGGAAAGTGAGAGTGACATGAGAAATGGATACTTCTCTCTCAAAATAGAAAGGCCCACCCATCATCACCATTCACCACCTTCAAATAATGTCGTCCATGTGCAAAATGTGAGCCCTCTCCATTCATTCATTGCGTGTTTTCCTTCCATTTCATTTTGACCTACCACACACTGTACTACTTCCAAGTGACAAAATGCCAAATATAGGTTTTAAACAGTATATGATATCATTTATGGACATTTTTTTATTTGGATAATTACACTCCTCTCTCCTGAGATTTGGTGTAATTACACGTAGTTTGATAAATTACATTTAGCATCCCTTAAGTTTGCTTCGATCTAACACATTAGTCAATTCGTTAGTTAAAATTCATGAATTTGTTAATACTAACAAATATATATATATATATATATATATTTACTCCGATTGACTTCTTACTAACTTATTCAAAGTCAAATAAATATTTTTATAACCCCATATATTTTCACGCTTTAAGGATATGAAGAGGTAAATTTTCACTGTTACATTGGTAGTTTAGTTTGACAAAAAGTATTTTATCTACAATAAGTTAGTAATAAGTCAATCAAATGTATATATCAATTCCCATTCAGTTTTTATGTTAATATTAGCAAATCTAGTGAATTTTGATTAAGGAATGAACTAATTATTATACGGAAGTAAACCTCGAAAGTGCTAAATGTAATTTTTCAAACCACAGATGACCTACGTGTAATTACACCAAACCTCATGAGAGATAAGTGTAATTAGCCCTTTTTTATTTATTTAAATCCAATTTGGTTATTATTAACGGGTAATTTATAGAAGCAACTAACATCGTATAACAAAATACAATAACATTGTTAATATAATTGACAATGGGATTAACTTTGATCTGAAAAGAAAAATATTTGATTTTTTTTTTTTAGGAGGGGTGGATGCAATTTCATTATATGTGATATGACAAAGAAACAAAAAAAAATTCCTTTAAAAGTAAAATTGCAAATTATCCTTTATATTTTGAGAAATGAAGACAGAGGGATAATTTACTAATTTATTAACTTTTTTTTAGAGGAGGTATTTGTTGATTTCATGTATTAGAGAAAGTGCATATGTGTGTGTGAGAGAGAGACAGCGAGGAGGGGGAAGGAAATATAACTTTATTACCCACTCAAAGGGGGTAAAAACTATGAAAACCTACATACATATGAGAAAATGATGAAAGGGAAGTAAGACAAATCTAGTTACTGTACCAAAATTGGAAACACAGTCACAGCGTTATTGTTTCCTCCACATCCTTCTGTTTGCAGCTGATATTTACACACAGAGGAAGCTAGACGTCATCTTCGTCTTACCTATCATCGTCGTCGCCTTCACCCCTCTCTTCCACGATCGTCTCCAACTCTGGAGAATTTGATGGCTTACATGGATGTATGATGGGCTCTGGAGCCACTGCATTCCACAAATTCAACTTACTACCGATACTCCTCCCCATTTTTTGATGGAAATAAGAGTGGAACGGCATACACGCTGAATTCGGATTTGCTTATTCTAAATTTTTTGAAGAAATTTTGTCTACAGCTCTCTTTCCTCTGGCTCTAGAAAGAAAGAGAGAGATGGGGAACTGAGTTAGTGTGCTCTTATTTTGTATTCTTCTTGTGAGAAGAGGAATGTGGAGATGTGAGATTGCAGTGAATTGGGAGAGATTGGGATTGAGTAGCAAATTTATAAGGAGGTTTGAGGGATGTTGGTGGTAGACAAGTAGTGATGCAGCGTGTAAGAGGGTGGTGTTTGTGGAAGAAACTGTTATGAATGGAAGGTGTTTGTGATTGAGCCAAACAGAGTAAACTGACTCCATCCCAAGTTCCAACTCGCTATAAAAAGAGAAACACCACACAATCCTATCAGAAGTGAGGGAAAATCTGAAACTGGATTAATTATATTATATTTATAACGTGATTTGTGTATAATTTAGTAAAGCACAATTACACTTCCCTCCTATTAGGTCTTGACGCAATTATACGTAGATTTTTTATTGTTTAAAAAATTATATTTAGCATCCATGAGGTTTGCTTTCGTCTGACAAATAAGTCATTCAATTAGTCAAAAATCACCTAAGTTATTGACATTAACAAAAAAAATATATATATTTTCTCCTGATGAACTTATTATTAACTTATAACAGGTTAAAATAATTTTTTTTATGATTATATTACTCCATATGTTTTCACATGTTAATACATGTGAGGAGGTATATTTTCATCGTTATAAGGGTATTTTAGTTCGAAAAGAATTATTTGAATTGCAATAAGTCAGTTTTAAGTCCATCAAAGCTAAAATATCAATTTTTATCCATGTCTTTTTGGTAATATCAGCTCTAGTGGATTTTGGCTAATTGAGGAATTTATTTGTTAAATGGAAGCAAACTTAAAAAGTATTAAATATAATTTTCTAAATTACATGGGGTCTATGTATAATTACACCAAAACTCATGAGAGGGGAGTGTGATCATCCCTTTAATAAAAGTAACTAATAATATAACAAGTTTATCTATACTATATAAAAAGAAAAAGTATTTTTCTCTCATAAACGAGGGTTATGACAACACAACACCAATTTTATTATTATACCAATAATACTCCTAAGTTGATTTTTATTTTTATTTTTATCTTTGTTGCTTTCTATTTTTTTGTTGATTTATATATATTTTTATTCATAATATATTTTAAAACACAAAATATTATTTATTATATGCGTGCTATGGTAGCTAATTTTGAAAAAGACATGTGCTACCTTGGAGTTGAGTGACTTAGAGATATGCGACATGGGATTTGTCATAAGCTGCTGGCCTGTTTTCATTCAATAGAACCCAACTCTTTATCCAAAACTAAAAAGCCCATTATGGAAGAAAAGTTATACGGCCCATGGGATGGCCATCACTTCTCTTCCTCTCTTCTGACTTGTGATTTAAATCTTTAATTTCATCATCAAATTGCCAACAAAATCACTTCCCATTCGTTGATTAACATATTCAAATTTATTTTATACCATCTTCAAAATTAATATTGTTTTTTTAACAAATTTTCTATAACCACTCTCCTAAAACTCATTCTAACATTTTAAACGTCTACAACTCTCTTTGCAATTGGTATAAGTTAACACACACTTTTTTATTCAATGCACAACACAAGCTATACACTAAAAATACGTAAAAAAACAGTCTATAGAGAGAGACGAACCGTGAGAAGTTTATTTAGCTGTATCACCTCCTGCCTTTAATCACACAAAAGTGTATTACGGTCTAAGTAAAGTTAATGTGCAGAAGAATGAACAAACGCACTTTGTTTGGCTAAGTCCGTTACTCTCGTGATTATGTTTGTATGGTATTGAAAAAGAGACACCCCACCATAATATATAGCGTGCGATCGCATGAGTGAGAGCGATCGGAGAAACGTGACGCGCTTTAAGCATAGGATCTATCTATATAATCTCTATAACAAGAGATAATGAGAGAGAGAGAATGCAGGAGGAAATGCGAGCGAGAGGCACATATGAGAGGATTCTTATATCTATTATATAATGTCATATATATATCTATACAGGTTCATAACCCGCAGAGAGACAGAGGAAAATGTAGATTAGGATAAGAGCGATTATACGTATTTTCTTTGTCCGCATACTATCACTAACCGAATGCTCTTCGGTATTGACAGCACTGGGTACGAGATAGCGACCAAATAACGCGCACAAGAGTATATATCGCGATAAGTCACTCCAGAGAGAGATATATATAATGACACGACAGCTCATTTTAACGGTAGTCATGACATATAATATCATATCTCGGCACATGACGAGGATCTATAAAGTCACGGATAGAGCACTATATGCGTAACTAGGATGCTCAACACATAGCGGAAACTAGAGTAAAGATGAGAGAGAGAGAATAAACACACATTGAGAGTCATGAGAGGAACGACGTATATATAGATTAATTTGACATGAGGTCAGAGGTCAAGATGCCAATATATAAGCCCTTTGTGATGGAGTAGGTGCACGATATTATCATGAGTGTATGTATGTATGTCGTAGGTTATCAAGGAGTAAGTATCACTGTATTCTCCACCGATGATGAGGATCATCGCTACATCGAAACTATATAATGGTCAGACAACTCAGTATCTCCATGATAGATCGAGATAGGAACAGAATTAATGGCAGCGAACGACTCACCTTGTGCACTGACTGAGTACACGAGAGGCAGTGAATCTTTAAGCAGAGGCAATTTATCGATAGACCAGTAGTTTACGTGCGAACGCAACCGAGTTGAATATATCTTATTATTTATCTCTCATTATATATCATACCGGTCTATTAGGATAGTCCCCACGACTGGACCTGAGCGTGTCTGATGAAATATCCACAGAAGATAGAATCACACGACCAAGGAATGCGACAGATCTATATACGGGCTGTATATGAGAGAAGCGCACACCCGGAGAATTGCTAAGTTCGTCACACTAGCACTCTTCAGCGCGAGTGTATATATAAGATATTAAAGTTGCAAGGGAATTTGTCCGGCATCATATCTGGCGGCACCCCATATACTTGACTCGTGTAACTAATAAGAGAGTAGTGAGTTCTCGATTTACGAGAGCCGAGATGAGTGTAATACACAGTATGGAGGACAAGCTCATATAGTTGCGATATATCTCGAGAGAGTAATAAGATAAGTACCCAGTAAAATTAATTATATGTACTGGAAAAATGAGAGCACACATGCGACGAAACTATAAGAGTTAGAGATATATATCGAATGGAAAGATAAGCATTGACGTACATTGGAGATGTAAGTATGCACGAGATGAGAGTGTAATGGTATAGCGTAATAGTTATTACTAGTACAACACAGATGTTCGAAGTGTCTTCGCGAGATAGCCACGAATCATGAGCAAGATGTCAGAAGACGAACTCTATTCACTATGACTGGAACACGCACACTTGAAATCTACTTCTATCAGGCTACTTATTTCTGTCTTGCGGCTGAAGTTAGATTATAGTTCGAGGCACGCACAGACTATATCCGATGATAGATAAAACTCAGTGTATGACTTACCATATGACATAATCTAAGACACGTTATATATAATCGTTGAGCCTAGCGCCAGCGTGTATAGTTTGTTTTAGGTTATAAGACCGACGTCTGAGACGTGGGGAAAATAGAGCTATGAACGGCAGTCTTCACATTGATATATACAATTCTTGTGAGAGATATCAGGCGATAATCTTCCGTGTGTTTTTATTTTACATATATCTCTCAGAGAGCTGCCAGGATCATTTATCCGGATGTATTGTCTAAGAGAGACAAAACTACAGTATCAGATGTAATTTCATATGATGTACTTCGATTACCCCACTCTATGAACCACACCCTTTCTATAGTCATTTTGCGAGAATGAAGGATATGGGAGTATTTGCATTGCTCTAATTGTCACGCTTTGAGATTCATCTAAGAGACAAATGAGAGTCTATCGGTTAGTTACCTAGCATTTTTACGACCAGCAGTGAGATTTTACCTTACAGATAGAATATTTATCAGAATTGTAGATCGTAATTATACATTATGAGACTTTCACGTATTGCTGATTCAGAGTCCTCTGTGGGGTGTGAGTCCCTTTCCCGCTGGAAGACATAAAATACTTTATTAACTGATGTCAAAAAATTTATCCTCCGCATACAAACAGCCCCCTAATATCCATACCAGAGTCGTATATGTATGATATTTATTGAAGCAATTTTAGAAGAATCGAGGCTACAGCTCATGCGGGCCATCGGCCTGCTCTGCTCAGAGAGGGTCACTACACGCTTATTAATCCTTCGTTTTAATTCCCTATGATAATAAAATGAATTGTTGTATCTTCATGTAAGATTCTATTGCACAGTGTGTTGAATTGCATCCCAATAATAAAACTCTAGTCGATCTTATTTTTTGATGACATCAACTTAGCGTTGTTTATGGGAGGTCATGTGTCCTTCCCAACCCTCATCTGGAGGGCTGATGACATAGGCAAGCGCCCACATTGATTGCATACGAGGAGTTTGAGTAGCTTATAAGCCTTAAGATCTCATCTCCCTAGCGAAGCGCCTTTTCAACATAAAACCGTGAGGCTCATACGAAATTAGAGCAAGTAATATTTCGTGTAATGGGGCACCGAATCGCAAGCCGCATCACATATCTATTTTTCTTCTCTCATGTTTTCTTATCATTTTCTCACGTTTTGTACTTTTTACCATTTTATTAATTGAATATATATATATATATATAATATTTTAAAATAAATAATATTTAAAAAATTAAGTAATCATACACACATGTGAGCGTATCACATATACTCATTTAAATGACCATCTAGAGAGCGGAGATTAATTGAGTTAGGTGGTTTTAATTTATTGCAACTCCATTATTATTACAGAATCATGTTTGATGATTAGATCATCGGCCCTACACGTCTTTTTTAATTAGTTTTGGTTGGACAATCCGAGACCGATGCGTGGTGTACAATATTAAAAAATAAATTGAAATCAATTTATAAAAACTCTTTTAAACTCGATTTGTAAAATTTAACAGGTCATTTATTTTGTTCGATAAACTTGCAAGTTCGACTCGAAAATTAAAATCAAATATTTAAAAATATCAGATTACTCAAGCTTGGTTTATATTTTTTAGGGTAAAATACACTTTGACCCCCTGAACTATACTTGATGTAATATTTATCCCCCTAAACTAACAAAAGAACACATACCCCTACAAATCTTGCCCTTATATTATATATATTAGTTCAAATAAATTTATTTTCCTAATAATTTTGTATTTAAGTTTAATTAAAAATTTCTCAATTGAAAAAAATATCTTTTAATTATAATAAAGTAACATAAAATAAATTAAATAGTTTGAATTTTATTATATCTTACAGACTCAAAATTAAGTAATGAATGAATATAAAAAATACACAAAATAATTTTATAATATTTATTAATTTGATAATATACTTAAGTATTAACTATTTATTATTTGAAATAAAAATTAATAGTTAAATGATTTATTGAATATATTTTCTTTAAGAAATATGATAAAATATTTATATTTATTCATTTTTTGTTAAAACAAATATTTAACTATATATTGGTTAAGCATATATATATATATATTATATATATATATATATTTTGTCAATTTGTTTTTAAAAAGCATACATGAATTGTGTTGGTTTTTATTATATTTGTTGTGTATTTACTATATATATCAATATACTCCACTGTAATTTAAAAAATTTTATTAAAAAAGTTTGGTGATGATTTAATATGCAAAATATTAATATTATATATATATAATAAGATAATATATTATTAAAGTATGAGGGGCATTTTTTTCTAACCAAGAGGTGTTTCACATTTGTTAATTTAGGAGGTAAGTATTACATTTATAAATAGTTTTAAGGTGTATTTTACTTTATCTTTTATTCAATTAAAATTTATTTAAATTAGATTAGATCAATAATTAAATTAAATTTAAATATAATTTTATTTTAAAATTTGATAATAATACAAACAAGTGAGATGAATAGAATGCTCTTATGTATTTGATTCGACTCTAGTTGGAGAAGCGTGAGGACAAAAGTTGCAACAGTGGAGGAGGAGGGAGATTCATGTACGCGATAATTAACATATGGTCTTTATTTCGACGGTGATGGGCAAGTGGACCCGTGTCAGACTTATGATGGGATTTCAAGATTACTACCCCTACATTTAATACAATGTTCACGTGTGGTGGGACAAGGTACACGCTATCTATTTCACCTCCTTGAATTCCCAAAATTAGTTTTTTTTTTTTTTTAAACGCAAATTCGACAAATTTAATGTTTGTTACCATTTTGATGGAATGATGAAGACGCCTTCTCGCATTGATGGACTTTTATTTAGTGAAACATTACATTTACGCCCCCAACTTCATGGAGCATTTCATGTTTTTCCATAAAAATTATTAAGAGAATTAGTGATTTAAAATGAGGAAAAAAGAATCACTGAATTTAATTGTCTTTAGAATGTATATTAATAAATGAAGCACACTCTTTGTTCGTGCTAAAATTAAAATTTTAATATATTTATTTAATTGAATAAACATAAAAAAAAAAAAAGATATATACTTAATAGTCAAAAATTATAATACATTAATTTTGAATGTGTATACATAGAAAATCATTAATTAAAATTTTAATTAATAAAAACATGATTATTTGTAAAGAAAAAATATATGTAAAGTATTTTAGACAATTTATAATTCTACGCTAGGAAAAAATCCTGTACAATTAAAAAATTAATCAAACCTCAATTCCAACTTAAGATTCAATTCAAATATGAATATCATTTCAATTTGATGGGGAAAATACAATAATAAGCACAAATGACAAATTTGCCCTCAAAAATATGAAAGTCATAAATACCTTCAAGGATTAACGTATTTTTTAATGGGTCAAGTCACATCCAACCCGCATAGACATATGGGGTGCATGGAATCTAAACATAAGTCTCTATACATATATTAGAGGTATGTTCTGTAACTATACATTTATTACTATCAAATCACATTATGCAACCTTTATAATTTTGAGCTCAAACTAATTTAAGTATTTGAGAATTTTAACTGAGGTTGACTTCAATAAGCATAATGTATTGTATGCAGACCAGCCTCGTATTATCCAAATCATCTAATCATTAAGTACTGGAATCCAAAAGTCACATCCAATTCCCATCATTTATATCCTTTTCAAACTTTCAATAATACTTTATTGGGTAATTACACTTTTCTTCTTTAAGGTTTAATGTAATTACATGTGCACTATCTGTGATTTGAAAGATTACATTTAGCACACTTGAAGTTTGCTTCCGTCGAACAAATAAGTTCTCATGTTGGTCAAAATTCACTGAATTTGTTGATATTATAAAAAAAAAAAAAAAAAAAAACTGAATGAAAATTAATATCTATCATCAATTGACTTATTACTGACTTATAGCAGGACAAATTTGTTCAACTAAACTATCGGTAAAAATATACCTCATCACATGCATTAACGCGTGAAGATGTAGTGAGAGGCATTTTGATCATAAAAAAGATTTATTTGACTTATAGTATGCCAATAATAAGTCAATCGGGTTAAATATAATTTTTTTTTTTAATATCAACAAATTTAGTGAATATTAACTAACCGATTAACTTATTTGTTAAACGAAAATAAATTTCAAAAGTGTTAGATATAATTTTTCAAATTACATAAAATTTACATATATTACACAAAGTGTTGAAGGAAGGGAGTGTAATTATCCCTACTTTATTTGTTGAAACATCTTCTGAAGAATAATGTAATCCTCAATCATTATTCTTGAAGAAAATAGTGTTATTTGAAATGTCATTTTGATTTGAACTAGACTAGTTATTTTGGGATTTTAGTAAGTACATATAAGCCTCTTTTATTTTTTCAGTGATTGAAAATTTGAGGTTGGGTTCAATTCAAATTCATCCACTTCATCATTCCAACGTGTCATTCTCGTATGAATGAGTCATTTGGGCATACCCACACATTTCTTACCTACAACTAATTGACTATTTGCCGATAAGAGATTAAAAAAAGAAATAATATTATTACAGTATTAAAAAAAAAAAAAAAAGGAAGATCACGTCATGATATATACAACGAAGTTGATATTTTTTGGGATGTATGTAATATTTTTAAAAAAATAGGGATGATTCGTATAAATGATATTGTCGTTTTTTATGAATGTATATGTAATTTTTTTTAAAATTTAAAAATAATTTGTATAGATAAATCATATATGAGATATAGATATAATTATGAGTATAGATTAGGTGGGAGGAACATGAAGTGTTTATTTGGAATTAAATAGGTGGACAATAGTAATATTCATCACATTATTCATGCCAATAAATTTAATCCAATCCGCATGGTTGGTTGCGGATATGTCCTGTCTTTATTTCCATAAATATGCATTGGATGAGTTTGATAAAACACCTCTCTCTCTCTCTCTCTCTATGCATATATAATTACGTGAATAATTTTAATCTATGGTTTTTATTTAGTATGCCAATTACCAATCATCTACCCATCATTTCACAGCAATTTAAACATCGCCCAAAATATTGCTCAGAATATTTAAGTCTACATGTTAAAAATGTACAAAAAATGAAGCAATAAGATTCACATAATTTAAAGTTATTCGATATTTTATCACTAAATAGTTATAAAGTGCAAAATCAACGACCATAAAAGCTGTATTATGAAAAATTTAAATCTTTTATTATATTGAAATAATATAATCACATCTTCATAATTTACTTAACATACGAAAATATTTTTAAAATATTAAATGAAATAAAATGATACCATGTTATAAAAAGATCCAAAGTCCATTATGAGCGCGTGACACCATCATAATTGGTGATCAGTCGAAATTTTTTTATTGTGAAAAATACGTGCCACGTGCATGTCTATATATATTTATTCTTGAGTATAATTATAAAAATAATTTTATAAGTTTGAAGCTCAGCTTTTTCCAATTAAAATAAGTTTAACCAATGACATAAGTTCTCTTATTGGTAAAAACAATAATAACTTCAAAAAAAAAAAAAAAAGAATAATGGAAAATTAAGGGGCGAGCTTATCCGATAGTCGTGTGCATTATATAAACCCAGCAGAGTACTACGCTAAACAGACCCCTTTCCTTTCAACACTAACACCAAAACTTCCAACATTTTCTTCTTACAGCAACTGCAATGGCAGCAAGGAGGAGCCACTGCTACCTCGGAGGCGACGAGAGGCTGAGCTCGGCGGCGCTCGGTGATCAATTCGATTTGGAATTCGATGAAGCTGAGGTTTGGAGCACCGACGATACCATTAATATAGCCGAGGCCAAAAAGCCGGTGTCTAACCCTCGTCCGCTGCGGAAACCTGTGAGAAAGAGCGTCAACGTCGATCATCTCCGCATGGGACCGAAATCTCTGCCTGTGAATATCCCCGATTGGTCCCAAATCCTAAGAGGTGAGTACAGGAAACACGCCGGGGAGTTGGCGGACGTCGACTACGGAGACGAGGAGGATGATGACGATGGAAATGACAGGATACCCCCACACGAGTATCTGGCGAGAACCAGAGTCGCATCTTTGTCGGTGCATGAAGGAGTGGGGAGAACGCTCAAGGGGAGAGACTTGAGTAGGGTTAGAAATGCGATTTGGAAGCAGACTGGATTTGAAGATTAGCACACACACACACACACACACACCAAATTAAAAGCGCGAAAGCATCATCGTAATTATGTCTGGTTTTGAAGACATCTGATCCTCTGGTTTTTGGAGTTGTTTTTTGTTAGCTTTGATTCAGAGGATCAGTGATATATAAGTTATAACTTCTAACTGTTTAGGAAAGGAAATCAAGAACACAGCTATGTTCTTGTTTTCTCAAAGGCAACAAATCAAACTCTGCTGCCATTTTCCAGTAGGAGAAATATCTCACTGTTAGAGTTGTATGTACCACATATCTGATGTTATTACATTAGTTTTAATGTTGTCGTGTGTGATGTATATATTTTGAGAAGAAGAAAGTAGTTGTTGATGTGGGTTGGTTGGTAATTCTTGTTCTTGTTTTTGTAGATGGAAGTAGAAAAAGAGAGAGAGAGGAGGGGAGGGGAGGGGTTGGTTGTTGGTGTATATTAGTAGGGAAAAACAGGCTAACTGAAAACAACCCCTTGAAGTAAAATCCAATCCACTCTTGGTGTTGGATCACTCATGTGTATTAAAATTTGGTTTGTTTTTGGTTGTTTGGTTGGGTAAGTATTACTATTAGTTTAGTTTAGTGCATTCATTTGGATTGCGTGTGTTTGGGGGCATGGGGATTGTGGACTGTGGATGTGGAATACTGCATGCCCAACTACCAAACAAAGTTTCCAATCATAGTAGAGCAATCTTAGTTCAACGACTTTGGCTACTTCACAATTTGACCCTATTGTAAGATGCCACCCTCATAATCTGATTCATTGTTTTGTGTGATGACATTCAGATTTTAGCTTTTGCAAATTCAATGTATGACACCTACTACTGTACAATTATGTTCCTGAGAATGGATTTTGGAGATATCAAAGAATCATTAAAACTGATTCATGGAAATTCGTCTGAGGAGTCAATTATGACATCAGAAGCCTATTGCCTATTTGAGAAACGGGGGGCGCCAACTGATCACATCCACAGTTTTATTCTATTTTTTATTTCTTCTCCCCCACACAAAAACTAGTGCAAACAGCAGGCTAAAAATGCAATTTCCATGACCTGTTCGTTGAAGCAATATAGAAGTCAGCGAAGCTTCTAAACTGACACGAGTCTGCAATACCACAACAAAGATGTTTTCTAGCATTGAAGGGAGACAAGCAAATATAAAATCGCATTGCTTTTCATTTTCTTGCTTTGATTTAAGGACATTTTGCAACAATTTCATGAACAAGACCCCCTGTCTTATTCGCATTCTCCGGGTAACATTGCTGGAAGATCCTCTCTTGAAGTCATCAAAATAATTGATGATTGTGTTGAAAGAAACACTGCAGGAAACGACTTCACGTCGAATTGATGATGCAAAAATCAGATGACGTAGCGCTGTTCAGAGGTGATCGCAGATTGCCTTGGTGAAGTCGTGGTTGCTTTACCGCCAAGATCACCCGTTCTGTACTTACCTTCTGCAATTGTGTTCAAGACAGCGTCCTGGATTCTGTCAGCTTTATCATGAAGATCCAAATGGCGCAACATACTGACGGAACTCAGAAGCAAAGCAGTTGGATTTGCCAAATTCTACACCAATTCAACTATGATTAGATGATTGCTAAAAAACAGATTTTATGGCTCGAAAAAACTCATCCAGAAAAAGATGAACAAGATCTCAAATTTAAGTTTGGTTCGTTGATAACCTTTCCAGCAATATCAGGAGCAGAACCATGTACAGCCTCAGCAAGAGCAATACCTCCCTCACCAATATTGCAGCTGTAGGAAGGATCAATCAAGTCAGAATATTTTTACAGTGGACAACCTTCAAAGTAACAGATAAAAGTTTGATATACCTTGGAGTTAAGCCCAAGCCTCCAATCAAACCAGCACAAAGGTCACTGATTATGTCACCATAAAGATTGGGCATCACCAGGACATCAAACAGTGACGGATTCTTCACAAGCTGTAGAAAAATGAAATATTTAGCTTATACCATCTATTGGATTTTGTGAAGCCTGTGAATGCAATTTCCTGCAAATCATTGATATGATAGAGACTGTAACAGTGCTATATTAATGAAAATAGGAATTCTAGAGCTTTTCATTTGATATCAGCTTGTACAAACGTAAACTCCGTTAATTATAAGAGACTCTTTTATACCATCATACAGCAATTGTCGATCAACTTCTTCATATACTATCTCTGGGTACTTTTCGGCAACCTCACGACAGCACTGCAAGATGAAGGAGAAGTTTAACTTTAACTAGTTGAAAATGCTCAAATAGAGCAAATTACAGTATATGCATAGAGGAATACCTTAAGGAAAAGACCATCAGTTTTCTGCATGATATATGTGTAAGTACTCTTTCTCGTCCATGGGCCTTAGCATAGTGAAAGGCATACTCTGCAACTCTAAGACTTGCTTGACGTGTAATGATCTTGAGACTTTCAACAACACCCCTCACCACCTAGATAGAAATAAAAGGGACTCAATCAAATTCGCAACAAAAGAGGCCTTCATGATGACATGCATGCCTTGTGCATGACTTACTTGATGTTCAAGTCCACTATATTCCCCTTCTGTGTTTTCACGAATGGTGATGAGATCTACATCATCATATTTAGTCTTGTATCCTGGTAAGCTGTAACAAGGTCTAACATTGGCATAAAGATTGAGCTCCTTCCTCAGAGTGAGGTTAAGAACGATGGCCTTTCCCAATTGGTGTAGCCATGGGTCCTTTCAGTCCTACTTTGTTTCTTCTCACAGATTCTAGACTTTCCCATGTTAGAAAACTCTGGTTCTAGGATCTACTTCTTTCCCCACAAAATGTTCTTCCATTCAATTGGCACATCAGCAGCTCTAAATACCTGGATTTACCAATATTAAGAACTTGTTACTTCAAAAACTTCATTTGTCAAGAAAATCTTCAGCAAACCAGAAAGATAGAACAATGAGCACTATTTTAATTGTCTCAAACGACCATGCTAATATGAAGCCATCTACTACTTCCAAACACCTATAATGACAACAGAAGAAGAGGATAACTTATCATTGTATATATAGCTCTCATAATTTTGCATGATGGAATTAAGAACCCACATAAAGAAGGTATTGAAAGGACTGTGAAAATTTTTTAGCATATAGAAGTAAGTTAACATGATCTCATTGGTTGAACATTTAACTATGTGGAGTGGGCACACAAACATTGCCAGCATATACCTAGATCACTACGGTTCCGTGGGTCCTTCATGGCATGATAATACATTATTCTTGTTGTCTATTTCATTGCATCATTCTTAAATAGTTCCAAGTGGATACACTCCTTATTCTGAGAGGAATCAAGCAGCATTTCCACATTGGATAAGAAATTTCTTCACATAGAAATTTTTCTGGGAATGTCCCTGGAAAATAAGGTTTGACAGGACAAGAGGTGCATAGAGCATTCTTATATACATCCTAAAAAGAACTCCCATATTCACCATCATTCGTAGAACTGGGGATCCTAGATTTTGTGTCCAGTTCCAAACATAACCTACATAGGAAGAAATTCGCTTGTCTTGTAATAGTCAGCTCCACTCTGCTTTCAATTTTTGGCTTAGAAAGCAAAACCGTGTGTGTGTATATCATGGTAAACTGAGAGAATCATCGGTAATACATAAACCATCTCCCAGGGATTAACTACTCCATCGTTTCAGTGTTTTCTCAACCAACCAATTACATCAGAAGTGTTCTCCTTTGTCACCATTCACAGACGGAGGATCAAACCAGCTACAAAGGACAGAAGACACATTCCTACAGATGTTTAGTCCATATCCACCCGTCACCAATTAATTGACCATCAACAAGAAGCTACATAAAACCACGAAAGCAACAAATCATCTAAACTGAAACAAACTCATGACTTGATAACCTTGTTACTAGCATTTCCAAGAGCCCAAAGTCACATAATTTCACCGCTCACATCAATTCAACCACAAGAAAATAAAAACGCAACGGAATATATATATATATATATATATATATATATATATACTACAGAAAACTACGGAGCCTATTCTTGGACCTGTTTGACGGATTCAGCGATCTCAGGGCCGATTCCGTCTCCGGGGAAGAGAGTGGCGCGTATAAGATCGGAACCGGACGCCGGCGATGAGAAGCAACGATCGAAGAAGCGAGGGTACGTGGAGGAGGAGATTCCACTGGTCCGGTTATGAGCGACTCGTCTAACGATTTGCAACGCCATTTGACACTGATTCTTTAAATCTTCAAAAGTTGTATGAGTTTGATCGAATTATAGGTTTAAGTAGACAGTTGATGGTGTTTTTACGTCGCCTTCTCAGCAATTGAGAGGGAAAAGTCAGCGGCTTTATTACGAACCAGTAGGTGCGACCCACGTGTCCAGCTCATGGGCAGTTATGTCCTTTTCGTACTACCTAAGAACATAATCAAAATGTCGAAAACAAAGAAGAACATAATCAATAATATTTTTGTAAATATAAAAAGAAATAATAAAAAAAAGCGTTTGGGCCTATAAACGAAGTTCTAATTTAATGGAACGGCATAGATTAATAATTGGGCTAAACTGTCTGAGGAGGCCCAGTACAAAAAAGTACAACTGTATATAAGTTGGCCCAAATCTCATATAGTCCAGACTCAAATTAAAATCAAATTGGATTTTTTATTCCAATTTTTTTTTTTTTGTATTTCTATCCCATTTAATATATACACTTCAGATGTATAAAATCTTCCCAAAAAATAGAATACATGATGTAATATTTATATGCATGACGTTTATATATTAAATCAAATATAACAATACAATAGAATTTAAAATAGAAAATCCAGGTCAAATTCGACTACATTAGAAAAAATTAATTGATAAGTGTATTACATGATATATTTATAAATTTTTAGATAAAAAGTAAAAAATCACATAATAAGTCACTTGTTACGTGACTGGTAGAGTGTAATAAAATTTAATTAGAGTTAGACATGTTCTGCCGAGCAATTCAAAGTGAAAAAATAATAATAAAGAAATTGAGAAAGGACATGGATTATGTTGAAGGAGAAGGACGACATGCACTGCTATTGCTTCCCAGAAATCATTTCAGATAACATTATTGATTCTGTGTTTCGGTTTCTGAACGTACGACATTTTTCCTGTATGGTCGTCAGTAAATGTTGGAGTTAGTAGAGTTTATAGAACTCTGAAAATCCAGTGCATTAAAGAGAGAAACGATCTTCCTTGGAATTGATGTTTCATATAGTCAATATTTATGAACCCTCATCATTGATCCACACACAACACACACATAGTAGGAAAATTTAATTCAAATAATTAAATTTGATTGGATCTAAATAAATTATATCACAACTTACGTTTAAGAAAAAGTGACTAATTAATGAAAGTATATTACACTTAGAATTAAAATTTTGTATCAAGTAGTTAGGGAAAAGGAATTATGTATATTACAGCTAAAAAGCTCGAGAATTCAGCAATCTCTACATATTATTTAACCTTGGCTGGATGGAAAAGCAGCAATATATACTGCAACAAGGAAGATAACATACAGGGAAGGCCTTAAGTACCATAAACACAAATGAAAAACATAAATAGTTATTGAACTAACAGATTGGAAGTGGTGCACCGTTCCAACCATCAAGGCATTTCAACAATGGATCAACAATGAGCCCCTTGCTCAATGCTGTGAACACCTTGTCGCACTCCTCGCCCGGAGACGTGACCTTTTCTCCTGTCAAGAAGTTGGTTCCCAGTTCCTCTCTAATGAACTGATACAACGGGTACGATCTGCATTCTGCGATACGGTTAGCAATTGCTGGATTTCCACTCTCCAGAGCAATTCTTGCACTCTCAACTTCTTTAGGCAAGAGGGCCTTGAGTTCGTCCTCAAAAGCTTCAATCTTTTGGAAGATTGATGTGCTCACGCTCTTCTCACCATCGCCGTTTTTCAGTGCATGATCCACCAGAACTTGCCTTAGTTTCTGCATCAACGGGTAGGTTTCGCTGCAAGGATCATCAATGTATGCAAAAACATATTCTCGGTCCACCACACGGAGCAAATCCTTCTCGCAGAACCTTGATGGATGAAGCTCCCCATTGACACCCATTGTTAGAGTTCTCTTAGCCACTTGGCTGACAGTATTCTTGACTGCAAGTCTCAGGTTCTCTTCCAAGTGCCTCAAATCAATGGCCTGGCACAGTGCGATCAGGTAGGTGGACGACATGAGCTTCAGGATATCCAAAGCCTCAACTGTTTTTCTCGAAGAGATCAGACCCAACGAGTTTACATCTTGATTGTGCTGCTCGGCACTTTGGACGTGGTTCGTTACAGGATTTGCCAAGAACTGGAGTTCCGAACAGTATGAAGCCATGGCGATTTCAGCCCCCTTGAAGCCATAGTCCAAGCTTGGATTCCTCCCTCCAGAAAGGTTTGATGGCAACCCATTGTTGTAGAAATCATTCACCAGTTCAGAAAATTGGGCAAACATCAACTTCCCAATAGACGCAATCGCCAATCTTGCATTGTCCATCGACACTCCAATCGGCGTCCCCTGGAAGTTGCCACCATGTAAGGCCTTGTTCCTGGATACATCAATCAAGGGGTTATCGTTCACCGAGTTAATCTCCCTCTCAATCATCTTAGTTGCGGTGCGGATGACTTCAATTTGAGGCCCCAGCCACTGAGGTGATGTTCGAAGAGCATATCTATCTTGTTTGGGTTTCTGCAAGGGATCCATCTCATGCAGCTTCTGAGCAGCCTTCACGTACGAGCTACCATCAAGAATGTGTTCCATTATAGCAGCAGCCTCGATTTGGCCCGGATGGTGCTTCAACTTGTGCGTTAAGTGATCGGTGAACTCAGGCTTTCCATTCATAACTTCAGCAAAAACAGCGGACATAACCTCAGACAACACAGCAAGAACGTTGGCCTCATAAAGAGCAATGGAGGCCAACCCAGAGCCAACAGCCGTGCCATTGACAAGCGCGAGGCCTTCCTTAGGCTGCAGCTCGAAGAACCCTCCATCGACACCGGCAAGCTTGAAGGCTTCCTCGGCGTTAAGGGCTTCACCGTTGGGGCCAACAGCCTTGGAGTTGGGGCGGCCAGTCAAAAGGCCGGCAATGTAGGATAAGGGGACGAGGTCGCCGGAGGCGGTGATGGTGCCACGAAGCGGCAAGCATGGGGTGATGTTGTGGTTAAGGAATTTGGTGATGGCTTCCAAGATCTCAAAGCGGATGCCGGAGTAGCCTTGGAGGAGAGTGTTGATCCTAACGAGCATTGCTGCTCTTGTGGCTGAGTGGGGCAGAGTGTGGCAGGGTTCTGTCCCGTTCCCAAAGATTCCAGCATTCAAGAACCTGTTACAGTTACTTTCCGTTATCAGACAATTTATAAGAAGTGGTAATTGTTAAAGTCAATTCTTCTATTGTAATAATAGTTGAGTTGTACTCTTCAATTCATCCCAAATTCTTTGTCTTTACTTAAAAAATAACAAATAATTACTTAATCTGGTAGCCATCTCTACACCTCTCTTAAATATAAATGAATCAACTTTAAAAATCTCAAGTCATGAATTAAATTGTATAATTGAGTATTTAATTTGCCACTCCAACTCCATGTTATCATTATTTTCTTTATAATAAAAAAAGAAGAAGAGAAATCTCATTAAAAAATACATTAAATTTCTAATTCTATAATGAAAACAATAAAACAAAAACTAACATATATAGTAATAAGAGACAGCGTACTGGTGTGGGTCCATAGAGCTTCCTAAAAGATTTTTCAAACAGTTGTTATCCAAATAAAAGTTGCTTCCAAGTTTGGAAATTTAGCCAACCCCCCACCCATTGAATTTTTTATTGTAATTATTATTTATTTTTGTTCGCATTTCATATACATATACAATATGCATATATAACATTAAAATAAAAAAATAAAGAAAAAACATGAATTACAATATAAAGCTTACCACCAACCACCCATATTCTCACCCTATATATTTTTGGTATTTAAAATAGTATTTTTTATATAAAAATATAATACTTTCGGGCACATTTACTGCACCCGCCTGTCAATTTAGATGAGATATATAATTAAACAAAAACATAGCTCAAGGTCAAGGCTACCAAATTAATTATAAATAGAATTTTTTTTTGCATGGATCTAGCTTGATCGGACTGAACCAATTATACGACAAGTGTAATATACTTATTATGTAATTGATATACAATTTAAGAAAATAACACTTATTTTGTGATTGAATTGATTTGTTGGAGCAAGAATTTTGCATTATAAACAGAGAAGCAATGGAGAAAGGAATGTGGTTAATTAATATTACCTGATGAGCTCCTTCTGGAGCGCACCACCTTGCTTAGTCCTTCGGTGCGAGGTGGCGCCAAAACCAGTGGTCACTCCGTAGCTATCTGTCCCTTTGTTCATGCTCTCCATCACCCAATCACTGCTGGCCTTCACGCCACCCCTCGCCGCTTCAGCCAGCTCCACCTCCACCCCATTATCCCTGGCAGCGATGGCCGCCACCTGGGATATAGTCAGCGTCTCTCCTCCGAGCTTCACCACCGGCTTCCTGAACTCCGCCACCATCTTCTTCACCTCATCCAGGTGGCTCCCCTTGAGCGCCTCCGCCGCCACCCCCCAGTTCAGTGGATCTTTCTGCTGCACGCACAAGCCGTTTGAGTGGTGATCATTTTCCAGGGAAGGTGCCATTGCTGAAGCTGGATCACCCAAACAAGCACACAAGAGTCGAGTCGAGGTGTTTGATGAATTATTGTCTTCTGTGACTCAGTGTGTGTTTGTTTATAGAGGATGTTGTTGAAATGGGGTTAGTAAGATATGTGGCTTTAAATAGAGTTGGGGTGGTATTACGTATGGGTTTTGGTAGGTGGGCTTCGGCAATAAGGAGTTGGGTTGGCAGACAGACAGGTCAACATGAGGGAGTTGGTTGAGGATCATCTTGGCCGTCCTTTGGTTTATTCAAGGGCTCCGATTTGCTAATTGTGGGTGTGGGATTCGTAAGCTGGACTTTTCCTTTCACATTTCGTGTCCGAAAGTTCGTGTGGTGGGTGGGTGTGAACAATATTTCTACAACTTGGATTACTACTATTTAATCTTAATTTTTACGTACTAAAAATTACGATATAAAATACAATATAAATTTATTTGAAAAAAAGATTGCCGATTAGATTGAAGGTGAGCATATCTAGTGCACACAAGTCAATATCATCTAACAATTGCGAAACTTTAAGAGAAAAGGCTACGAAATCTGCCAGGAATTTCCTCATTCTCACGTTCGAATGCAATATTCTTGAAGGACTTCAATTTTGTTTTTACACACTCATCATATTTACGTATATATTTAATTTTAATTCCAACTTAAAATTTCTTATAATTTTGAACCCAATTCAATGGACTGACAACTAAAGACTTAATTATGATTAGTGGGATGGTCATATTAATATATTTCCTCAGTGGATGAGTTTCTAAGAATACACTAACCTAATTATCGTAATCATTGATGCAATTAGAATTGCCTAATTAGGGGTGAGAGTTGTGAAGATGAGTGGCAGCAATGATTGATTCCACATATTGGGATATATAATTATAAGTAAACAATTATCACCTTTGTAATTTTCCACACTGATAAAATTCCTTCTTCTTAATAATAATGATAATAATGTAACAATAAATATAAAAACAAACTAAATTATCAGGCAGTGAATTTTAAACTTTCTGTTAAACACGTTATTAATGGTGTCCTAATTAATTATCCAGTGGACCACATGTGTTATTAACATTTACTCCAAATGTAATTATAATTAATTCATCGTATGGCTCGCAATTGCTGGAATCATGGCAAACAATTACTAACGTTATTCACGCCGTAAGCAACAACGTGGTAATTATGACGGCATTAGGGTTGTTTTGACTAACCAGTCCAAGGCTAGAAAGCGCGTCAATGGAGTGGGAGTCCGTCCCGCTCCTCTTGAAAGTTTTAATCGCGATCGTGTCTCCCACTAATAATTTCCACTTAATTTTGTGGCAATTCCCTGCTAAATACTTCATATTTGCTTGCTACTTTATAAGCGTTGGGTATTTTGTATAGTAAATTTCTTCATATAAAAAATTGACCAATAGAAGAGTGTGTTATATGTTAATTTTACTTTTGGTTTTGGTATTGAACAATCATCATTTAATATTTTAGTCATATGATGCATGTTTGATACGACGATTTACAGTCTTTTATATCATCTTGATGTAATTAGTTGAAGTGGATTGAAACTATAAATAATCTGATACTTCATCAGGTATATAGTATTGTTTGCACGTTTATTGTGCTAGTTTAACCAACTTTACTAATTATTTATGTATTTGAGAGTAATAATTGTATTGAGAGATATCAAATATATTTCAGATTTTAATTTATATTTATAAAATAAAAAAATAGTTGACACGATCTGAGACTCGTAGACTATCTTCGCAAAAAGTTCCATAGACCAAACTCAATATCAATATAAATCACCCCTTTTGCATAATGATTCTATTATGAAAAATAATTGTACTAGAGGGGCATTTCGTGACTTTCAAACAAGAGATACGAGGCAAATTTGCAATTTCCCATTGTTCCGGGGTCGGTATTGAATTTCTAGCGAAATTATTTATCTACCCGTGAATACAGCAAAAGGTCAACCCCACCTTCTGGTGGTCCCGTGCTGTGTGGGCTGGCCCTGTTCCTCACCATTTCCATGGATCATTGCATCCAAGAAAATTGGTGGAAACACCCCTGTTTTTTAACGGCATTGGCGATATATAGGAAAGCTCCTCCGCTTTTCCTCCCTTGAAATCGTGTTTTCCCATGGTCGTTTGTGCTACACATGACTTGATTTTTTCGATTAGACTATCTAGGAAGCTATCGTAGATTTGGATTTAGGTCGAGGACCTCAACGATTTGGAATGAATTTGACGATGATTTGAAATGCAATTTAGATAAGTATTTTGAACTAAATTAGCAATTGATTGACTCGCACCTATAAGTCATTAGGTTAGTTGAGGTGGGTCTTATTATAATCTCCAAAGATTAAGACAATTAGGATTTGAAGTTATAGGGATCACACAATGCGATCTCATTATAGAGTGTAATCCTATAGTAATAATTACATACCTGTTAAACAGACCCCTTTATATATTTATATCCATTTATGTGCCAGAATCCATACAAACCACATATTTCAATAAGACAATCGTTGGACGAGTGCGAAATCAATGACTATTTTATCAGGTTGCTAAAAGACACGTGGATTTTCAGAGTATTTGGGCATTTTCTTTTTTTTTTAAGAGTATTTTGGTCTTCTTGCTCATTCATATTTCCCTTATCAAATTCCACTCTTTGGCTCTCTCTATCGAATAATTATACCGACTGCACTGCACTAATTATTTAAGGTAATTTATGTCTAACTGTATCTAACTATATTTGCCGTTAGGTGAAACACAACACCCCACATTCGAATCCAAAACTTGTATCTTAAAAATTGATTGTATTAAATAGGGTAAAATACATATTATCCTCATGTGATGTCCAATATATTCAAATAAGCCCCTGTGATAAAAAAATTACCATATAACCCCCTGTAAAATTTAGAAAGGTGCATATTGGCCCCTAACCCGCGCCCCCCATTTTCTATCATTTTTTTCTCCGACATCCAAATACCTCTCGACGTGTGATTTCCACCGTTGGAAAGCCCATTCGACATCGATCATTTTGACACCCTACCTGCCTCCAACCTCTCGTCCGAATGCAAGTTATCTCCATTCATCCGTTTTATATTTTTTAGATTTCTTTATATATGTATATATGATTAAATTATATTTCTTATATTATATTTTTAAAATATGTATAATTTAAACACAGGGGTAGTTTGATAATTTAGGGGTAAAATATACATATTCAGTCGCAATTATGGGAAACATGAAATTTTATAAGGGGATCATATGCACCTTTTTAAATTTTACAGGGGGTTATATAATTTTTTTTTTATCACAAAAACTTATTTGAACATTTGGAATATCATAGAGGGTAATATGGATTTTACCCGTATTAAATATATAATTTGAATGCACATTTTCCATGTAATTTGCTCATTGTCCCTTGATATATAGGCGTCAACATGTTTTAATAACTCTAAAAATAATTAATACGGTTGAAATGCATAGTGGCATTATAAAAACTCAGAAGCTAATCCATCAGAAGTGCAGTCTTTCAAGTGGTTTGGGGGGTTGTTAGAGAAGATTAGAGGACGTCTACCTAATCCTGAGGTGGTTGGTGGAGGACCCCTTTTTTCCAAATGCCAACCACAACCGCTACCACTCCAGATTCTGCTCAAATGGGCAACCAACCAAATCCAAAGAATATAGCGAATCATCAGAGACCAACTGTTTTACTGAATTTTTAATGGAAAAAATGCTATAATAAATGAGCAAAAAATTTATCGTGAAAAATAAAATAGCAAATTACCCCTTGTGTTTTGAAACATAAAGGGATAATTTATTAATTCTTTTTTTATATGGGGTATTTGCTCATTTCATATAATACATGAGGTGAGGTAAATTGCATTTTTAAACCCAAATTTTAATTGTTGTTTGGATGAAATTGAAATTTCAGAACGTGTTATTTGTGGGCTTAGTATAATAATTGATGGATGATGTCATATTGTAACTCATAGAAAATGAATTTAGTAGAAATTAATGTGGAGCAACGTAAATATAAGAGAATACTCATAAACATATAAATTTTATATCTTGCAACCACCAAATCAAAAAAGATAAAATGATAATAATAATAATAATAATTTTTTTCTTTTATCTTGGATATTTTTTCTACACACGTGAAACAAATTCCTAATAGCCATTCTTGAGATGTGGCTACCGACGGCAGTGAGCTGTAATATGTCCATATCTATCTGAATTTGAATTTATTACTTTTTGTCTTTTCAATAAGCTCTAAATCTCTTTTGTACTTAGTGATGGCAATGGGGCGGGTCTTGTACGGGTCCGCCTGGATTCAAGACCCGTCCCATTTAATTTTTGCCAAACTCATAATTCGTCTCCGCCCCGCTTGGACCCGTACCAGACCCACCTCATTTAATTTTTGTCAGCCCCATAACCCGCCCCCGCCCCGCCTGGACCCGTACCAGACCCGCCTCATTTAATTTTGCCAGCCCCATAACCCGTCCCAGCCTCGCCTCGCCATGCTAAAAATTTCGCCCATTCCCGACCTAATTAATTTATACAAAGAATACATTAAATTAAATATTTTTTTAAGAAATAATATCAGTTTAGATTTAAATATTTTAATATAATTTTCAATATAAAATGAATTGGATAAGACAAAAAATACGCTCATCTAAATTATTAAATTTTTTATCAACTAATTTTTTATTTTTGGTATTTTTATATATAATTGGGTATATGCAAAAATTATTTATGAATCATATATATAATAAGATAATTTTTATTTATAATATATTGTATATATTAATAATATACAATAAAAAAAGATGCGGGGTTGGACCGGGGTCGGGTCCAATGGGGCGGGTTCGAGACAGGACCCGTAACCCGCCCCGGACTCGGCCGGAGCAGGTTTTAGCTGCCCCAGACCCGCCCCGAACCCAAAAAATGGCATCCCAGACCCGCCCCGAACCCGAAAAATTGCATCCCAGACCCGCCCCGGATCGGGTTGAAACTGCCAACCCTACTTGTACTCTAATTATATTGTATTTCGTCACATGGCCTTAGGCTTTTACATAGTTCTTTTATTTCTTTTTTAAAGGAAAATTATAGTTATTTATGTTGAGATTTGATATAATTATAAATATTTATTATTTTTTAACAATGAATTTATTCCACTAGTCATCATTAGGTTTTCACTTAATTCTTGTGGATTAATATTTTCTGTGGATTATTTATTCCACCCGCCACCAATTTTTCTTATTTTCCAATTATTTTATGTTTTCATATTTTAAAATTAGTAAGGGCAATGTTCACTTCACCGTCTTGGGTTTACATAACTAGTTTTCATTCGATGGACATTCATAATTTTTCAAAAAATAATACGTACTAAATTTCAAGAAAAACAGCTGTAATTGGTCCTTTATTTGATGGTGGGACGCACAATTTGTCCTGTATTTTTCTCCCATCCTCTTCATTCTTGTCCGGATCTTTGTTTCAGCCTGTAAAGTGGTTCTCATCGCAGATTTTCAGAAATGGACAAAATGTCAGATGCATGGTGGTTTTTGATTTTTTTTTTCTTTCAATTAATATACTATTATACTTTTTATTTGTCTGAAATAATTTATTAATAACTAATTATTATTATTATTAAAATAGATAAGATTTTACAAATTATTAGAATTCAGACTCATAAAATATATAAATTTGAGCATAGAATTACTGAAGAAGTGGTGAATTTGTATTGAATTTGTAGAACGTGCTAAATAGAGGTGGGAAATAGTTTCTTTCACGGGTCTCATGGTATGCTGCACCCACGTATGAAGACAGCTCCAAAGTCTGGCATTGCATGGATTGATGGAAAGACGTACGTACGTAGGTTTAATTGGTGGAGGTCCATCCCTCATCTTAAATTCACCAACACCTCTCCTTTTGAGTGGTGTTCACCAACTGGATATAATTGGATTAATTCGACTGAATCAGATCCGGACAAGAATTTTCCCACCATGCATAAACAAAATTAAGGCCTCCTCGAATCTAGGCCTACATGTTGTAGGATTAATCCAATCCAATCCACTGTACCTCCATCAGTAATAAACAGAGAACAAACACAAATAATACAAGACCATTATTAACGTTATATACATAGACACCGCTCAAGAAACAACACTACATAGTACAGAAATAATGCACATGTCTAGAGCTTGTCCGGAGGAGGAGCTGGAAGTGGAAGTGGAGTTGGAGGTGGAGGAATGGTGTGTGTGTGTGTGGCAGTTTGCTCTCGGCCTCGGGCCCTACCCAGCAGATAACATGCAATTGCAGTAATGAAGAAGAAGAGGAGTACTGGGAAGGAGACCACCACGACGTACCCCATTCTAATCTTTTTGGGTCTTGCCCCAACTTCTGTGACTGCACTGGGGGAAACCAAATTCAGAGTTGGGCCGATTATGTAATTTTGAAAAATATATGGGCTTCAGCCCATATCTAATTAAGTCTGATTTAACATTGGGCCGAGAGTATAAGGCTTCTCTAATTTGGAGTTCAGCCCCATGGAATTGTACATCTCTACGTTGGGTTGATAAATATTTATGAACAAAAATACTCTTAGACATGCTTATTATTGAGGAATATGTGCTTATTTATACTTAAAAAATCATATCTTTAATTATATTAATGAATATATTATTTATTTAAAGAGTAATTAAATTAAAGAGGAAGCGTCTTCTTAATTTTTGCTGAGTTTTGGGGTTTCAAACCAACTCAGTAACTTGGTGGTACCATATTATCCCAAAATTCTTCATCTGTTTATAACAGCGAGAGAGAGAGAGAGAGAGAGAGGTGCAAGCGCAGCAGTCCATTTCCAAAGAGATCGCAAGAAACTATAAATAAATTTCAAGTGAAAACCGCACGTACCTTCCCACGCACAGATGGAGGACGATCAAAACCTCCTCCTGATATTTTTCTACTCCCCAGGACTTGAAAAGTGAGAGAGAGGGAGACGAGCAAGTGAAGGTGAACCAAATAATGATGGAGGAGCGGCGGCAGCAATGAATTTTGCTTAGTTTGTGCTTTGGATTCCTTTTCTGTTTTAAAAAACAAGGAGCTACTTCTGGTGGATAAAGATCAAAAAGATTTATAAAGTTTTATCATTTTAGGAAGAAATCCATTTGAAAAAGACTTGTTATTGTATTGCGTCACAAAACTCGATACTTTTCACAATTCCCATTCCACACCCTCACCTCATGCTTTGCTCACCTTTGTTTCCATTCTCAATCTTTACTTTTCAATTTTCTTAAATCAATTATTTGTTTTTCTTTTGAATTTTACCTCAGAAATGAAATTAAATTTGGATTAATATATTTTTTATTAGAGGACATGTAACAATAAGAATAAGGAAAAATCGTGTTTTTGGTTACATAGGCTAAAAAATTGTAGCATTTGGGATAAGAAATGCGATAATTTTTTATTTTATAAAACCAAATGTTCTACAACTTTTGTCTTATGGGACAAAAAATACAGCAACTTTTTATTCTATGAGACCAAATCTGCTAAATTTGTAAATTATAAGACTAAAAGTGTAATAGCTTCTAATGTGTGGAGCCAAAAATACAATTTTTTCTAAAAATAAAGTTTTAATTGGTATGTTTTGTGGTATTGTTTTATACAATATAAAATAAAAATATGTATTGATTAGGATATTTTAAATATTTTTTTTATGAAAATACGTGATTTACTACAAGTTACTTTTTTGTACAAAAGAAGTGGTAGAATGAATTTTTTTACATTTATAATCAAAATTCACAAAATAAATAAAGACCAAATTCAAACATAATCTTTGGCTTTACCACTCACTCCCTTCCCATTATCATCTTTTTCCAATGGAAGATTTATAAAGCAAACTTCCTTCCTAGAAACATGAATTATTAGCATCATATATGCAGCGATGAGGGGAACTTAGATTCAAGAAGAGAACCACATGAGAAACTGAGTCTCGTCTCACCGTTCATTTGACGCTCATTTTTATCCATTCAGTTCATAGCCGCCACGGGGGTGTACCTCAAACTCAGAGCAGCAAGTTTCCAGCAAAACTTAACTGGGGAGCACACAGGATCTACCAAAAACCAACGTTCTATCGGTTATTCTATACTACTACACCAGTTAATCAAGACTGTGACATCTTGTCCTTTGTAAATTAGACTAGGATAACACTCCACTTGCAATACAAATATATATATTTCCACCTTTCTTCCACCTCACGAGTTAGTTACACCAGTACACTTTTATCCTATTGTATACACCACAGAAGTACAAGGGAAGACTATAAGTGCAGCAAAGATTTAATACACAAGGGAGGGGGAAATGGGCGATGAAAGCTCACAGACGGCGAAGTTCATCTTTCCTCAGTGGTTCTCCAGTTCAAGCGACGGCCCAATCAATCCTTCTCCCAGCACCTATGAACTGAAAACAGGGGCTACGAGCCCTGTGGAGATGGTAATCCAATCTTGTGCAGTCCATGTGCGGCTTCCTGAGACCCGACTGGTTTATTTGACAAACGGCGTTTGTACCGTTTGAGAACGGATGCCAAATTTTCTTTGCCTTTAGGAAAAGCCACATCACCGGCTGCAGTGCCTGTTCGACCCTTACGACAAGATATAGCCATTTCGACATCTTTGATTATGTCTAGCAGCATCAGTGAAGTTGTTAATCTGCTCCTGCCCAGTTTTGAAGGTGGTGGCAAGCTGTCATTTGAGATAGGCGGGCTTGACTTTTGCTGGTATCCAACAGGTAGCTGAAGGCAGAAGCAAGGAGCCTTTGGCGACCGAGGCTCTGAAAAAGCCAGATCGATAATTCCCTACAGAAGAAAATATATATTTGAGAAGGAGGAAGACAACCCCCAACAGGAACACAAATTTGATAGGTAAATGATTATACATTGAAAAAGTGCCAGAACTCAATAATTTATCAGGGGCTTCTTCTAGTAAAAGAGTCTTAACATATCTTGCACCTAGAAATGACCACCGTATTGACAGAGTTAAGAAATTGAGGAAAAAACAATTGCACTAACAGCCTTACTCCTTTAATAGTATTTAAGTGAAAAATGAGAACATAGAAGGTTCAAGAGAGAGACAAGAATAATAATCTTTTACCTGAAGACGGTTGAGTACATAGGTGTATTTCCCCCAAAGTTCCGGCCTGCTTTCCATGAGGGAAAGTTCAAGGATCCTGTGGATGCACCAAACTCCAAAGCTTATAATAAGATCTACTCGCCAAACACATCCATCACCACAATTAGGAACTGACATAAACTTTGACTGGTCTGTTTCATCAGTTTTTATAGCAGAACTAAGCTTTCTGTCTACAGTCCTAGTTTCAACTTCATAGAGAAATCTCTCCCTTGCAGCTACACGATCAATAAGGTCTTCATCAGCCCCATCATTCTGTCTGAACAACCAGTCAGATCCTTCCAGCTTCAGAAGTTTCACAATACAACTTCTGAAACTTTGTAGAAGCTTCGCTTCCATATCCATAATTGATACATTTTCTCGTACTTTGGAAGGAGATTTATCAGCCACGCCAAATTGTTCATAAGGCTGCTTAGACCACAGTGAACCAGCACCTGAGCTAGAAGCGAATTGCAAGGAGAAAGCATCTCTACAAACCTTTGAAGGAGAAAGTTGATTAAATCCTAAAGCAGAACTAGCCCATGAAGAAGCACTTGAACATGTCTGCTCGCGTGCTGGACGGTAAACAGACTGCCCATAGCCCATAGAATTATCCCACTGAGACCTGGTATCAGATGGTGAATCACGGTTGGGGATATAAAGTCCTGATATGTCCGGCAGGCTGTAAAATTTCTTGACATTGGGTGGGTTATTACTGTAATCCATTGGTTCAGGACTGCAAAGGTCTTGAGAAGGTCTTTCAGATTTCAATGATCTGTTTCGGGAAACAGGAACGTTATGAAAACCCGGTGGCTTCAGTGTGCGTAATCCATTCTGTGGCTTCAGCCCCATTGGCCGACTATATGAATCTATGGAGTTTGGTTTGATTGAGGGGGTTGAGGTTTGCGTTAATGACTCCAATTGACCTTTTTGATAATCCGGACTTCTCTCTCTAGCCATCCGACCCAGATATGAAGCCAAATCATAACCATGAATAGTGGCCGGCTGTTGATCATGGCAATCAGTAGATGACGGGACATGCACGCTACGATAGCGCCTCTCACCAGAGTCGAGGGCATTATAACTGGAATTTTGCGCATATGCATCTAACAGTTGCATATGGTTAGACCACATTGATGAGCCTTGCTGAACCCCAAGAGGTGATCCAATATTACTCTGTCCAATATGTGGCATTGAAGAATTGTAAAAGCTAGAAGTTCTTAAAAGATCAGATCCTCTTCCACTGGTAGAAGGGATATATCCAGTAGACTCCTTATTAATACTTTCCAATTTAACAGATGCAAAGGAAGACTTTGAGTCTACCCTAGAATCCACTCCCAGTAAAACATCAAGTTTCTTAGCCTTGGCTTCATGTGTTGCTTGACCATGGAAATTAAACATCTGACCCCAGAATTCATCAAGAACTGCAGTCAATTGGCGCCTTGCGGCACGGCCTAATCCTGCTAATCTTGAAAGACTCCCTGCACCACTTCCTACATCATCAATTTTTCCGCTAACACTTCTGAATGATCCTGGACCCTCGGATGTCAAAGACTGGATGCTCTCAGAAACATCTCTAGTTGATTCTTCAGGCTCCCAAGGATCTCCCTCATCGTCCTTCTCATTCTGCACATCTCCCTCAATTTTCAATGTCTTTTCCATCAGGTCTTTTGATTCAGTGCTCACGGTGATGTCATCCAGATTCACTTTTATCACCATCTCCAGATTCAGGCAAGCCAATTTCTGAAATGATTGCAGATGCCTCACGATTGACCATGGCAGGCTCTGAGGATGTGATCTCAGATTTATTCTCCTGAAGTGCATTCAAATCGAGATTGATCTCCGAATCCACATGCGCTTCAGGCAAACTCAGATCAGGAGTTGGAGTCGATAAATCCTGATGGCTTCCAAAGGATTTCTCCAACGATAATACAGGTTCCTGCTTTTCCATAGACTTTTCTAGTTGGTATTGGATCTCACTAATTTCCATTGGGTCTTTCTCTACAGATGACTCGATCATACTGGCTTTCTTGTCCCACTTCAATGTCTGTGTATCTAGCCCAGAACTTGCAGACTTCAGCGGAGTGGTTGCCAGCCAAAGCATCAGACACAGGGAGGTAAAAGCAGCTATCAGAAGAATATGATACGAAACAGGCACAGTATCCCCGATGTTTAAACTAGTAACCCATTCACTACTGCCAAATACCAATTCTATGAGAAACATGATATTTAGCCCCAGCATTGCCACAAAGGAGACTAAAGCTAGGAATTCCACCAGATGAGAAATTTTGTAGGCACCCATAATTAATCTGGAGGAAGCAACTTTAAATAAGGGGATAACAGAAGATGGAAGTAGAAGTGCAACCACGACCTGTGTAAAAATCAGGAGTTGAAATAAATCTCCTGCTCCTGAATTCCGAACACAAAAGAGAGCGAGAATAATGGCAATTATTCTGATTGCAGCACGATGAAGCCAACCAGGGATCTCCAGTCTGAAGAGATCATGGGCAAGGCTCGCTTGTCTTCCATGAGTTGACGTTGCCCCATTTGAAAAACATGATGACTAAAGCAATTGAAGCTAATGAACTCCTGAATCCCTGCATCACCATTCAAAGAATTTAACTGCAACTTGAAGACACGTAAAACCTGCAACATGGATAAAAATGATGGATAAAATCAAAATTTAGCATATCCAACACCCACCTGATCCAGCAATGACAATGCGTCCTGTAAAGTTAGTGAAATGAATCCACTACTGTAGAATACATTGGCCGCCAAGTTCATTAGCACACAATTTACTGCGAAAATGCCACTAAAGGCGCAGAAAGTGGAGAAAAAATGGTCATGACACAATGCCCCTTTAGAAACTTTTGTTTGCCCCTGATCTTGCTGCAAAAGGATTGAAGGACAGTCAGCAGAGGTTCACAAGATTAGGGAAATAAGACTAAAATAAGTTTACAAAGATGCAAGCACAGGAGCAGTATAGTAGAGGCTCAAGGCATAGACTGTAACAAAGGTGATTGTGTGAGAGCGAGAGAGATTTGCAACCTGTACAAGAGAAGAATGGAGGTAAAGGTTGTGGGGCATAATATTTGCTCCAAGGATACTCATCAGTGCATAAGCATTTTCCCCGGTCAGCTTATTAAGCATTCCACCCACAGAGAGAGCGCTTTCTGGTTGACTTACTATAACTCCAGAGACATAAGATGCTAATATAAAGCACACCAAGCTTATGAATATGATCTTTGCTTTGGTATTTTCCTGAAAAAGAGCAGCAAACTGTTACTAATTTGCACATATCTGAGAAGTAGCATATTGTAACAAAATGAAGCAGATAAACTTACAAGGAAGCTAGCGAGAAATGGAAATAGAACAGCATCAAAGCCAGTTAAAAAAACACAATTCCATAGGCTGATTCCAGAAACAGCATTAAGTCCATAAGCAGTGCCCAACACCTACCAGGAAAATTAATTCTACAATTAGAAAAATAGAACACATTGGAAGAAACAATTTCGTTTCCAGATGAGTAGAAGTTACCATTGTGAGATCTAACATAACCATTGAGATCTGCCTGAATTCCTAAAAGTATGCAAGTCAGATCATCATATTCCTCACTGCAAATCTATGAAATCATCAAGAACAATGAGTCACACTTTGCAAGAGTTTATACAGCATAAGAGAGCCTCAAAACAGACCACTGCATAGAAGTTTGATATGATAGAAAAATAAATGAAAAATTATAGGGTAGCACGGGATGAGAGGAATGTGATTGATTCCTCTGTCAGCTCATTGATGCTTATATGGGATAGGACACATAATCTCACAGCAATAACAATCATACTACTCAACATTACCAGCTGGAGAGTGAGCCGCCCTCAAACTTCCGAACAAGCAGAATGTAATATAAGAAGATATCTTAAGCATATCTTAAGTGTGCACTCGGCACAATGCATGATCAGTATGAGTTTCAATGTTCAAAAGAACTAAATAACTCTATAAATACAATAAATTGACGCATATAACTTTGAAATTAGCCAGTCAATTACATTGATCCCATAAGATTTGCATCAAAGCAAGTTTTAGCTCACTCTGATGGACTTCTCAGTTCATTTCCATTAGTTCAAATTATCACAAGATGAGAAACAATCTGGAAAAAATTAATGCACCTTCTGAAAAAAAAATGTTGACGGAAAATAACCACCTGCGAAAGATCTTTTCCGGTTGCAATGGCTACACGTGCAGACAGATACTGACACAATATAGTTGCACAGTTTATAATAAGCACAAGTAAAATCAAATCAGAACCAAAACGAGCACCCCCTTCTACAGCTGCAGCCCACTTTCCAGGGTCTACATAGCTGACAGCAATCCAGAGTACCGGTCCAACAGCAGCAAGCACCCGTTGTCTAGTGGTCGGCGGATAATCCGTTATTAATGTCTCAGATTCCATTCTTTTTATATTCAAAAATAAAAGAAGAACAGCATTATCCTCTGACAATGGACACTTTCCAGCAGCTGCAAAATGTGTCAAAAATTACCCAGCTCAGTTACATTCTTCCTGACAAGAAATTCCACCTCAAAAAGGACCTGCTACGGATTTAATCAGGAAGACCTCTGAGTATCTGCGGAAAATCCAACAAGATAACTTCATCATAAAACGAGAAAACCAGTACACAACTGAGCATGTGTTTTCATTCTTCCCAATTCCGGCGTTGTCTGAATAATCATATGGCAATTGCTGACAAATCAGAACCTCAACACTCGTAATGCTCCAACCATAAACATTTCATGGCAATGCTTCATCCAGTTCATATTCACAGAGTTGGTATGCATTATCGGATCTTTCTCATCGCTTGACCATGAGAGCAGCTTCCGATAAGCTTCAACTTTTGCCCCTAGTATTAAAGATAAACAAAATCTCGCAATTCAATATACGCACTCCAAGAAGGTACACTATGCAGAATAACTTCAGTGTGGATCCGTACTTCGCGAATCCTGAACCAATAGAAGAACCACAGAGATAAGTACGATATCATCAAACGGACAATCTCTAAAATTTAGAGGTATCTTAACATGTCCAACGAAAAGCAACACGTTCTAGCAGACTCCATACTCTTCCATATCCAATGTCGTCTAAGAAAAAGGTATATTAGTAAATACAATGATGCAAACACTACATAACTACACCAAGGCTGCGTTTGCATCTAAATACCTCATTATTGGAAGTCAAAATAATTGATTTCCTCTTATAGATGTTCAAGAATTCCCAGAAACAAGACCCATGATACCATAAGGTCATCTAACAAAAGAATTAGAACTCCAACCAGACATATCAGGAAACATGCAAATCCAAGACATTCACCATCAACAGAACTCTTAATCATATGTATGGGAACAACAACAAGAAATTGGCTGCTGGAATAGAATCTATAAACTGATCAAACCTCAAGTATCACATGTGTGTGCGTGTTTTGCGCATTTCTTCATGCCCATAGAAGCAAACACTCCAACAAAAGAAAAAGTAAAATAGAAATCTCCATGACCATTTATTCAGAAATTCAAAGTCAAACAGCTGATGGGGAAAAAATCCAAAAATTGAAATAAACAACTTAATTAATGACAATTTGCAGCAGAATTAGGAAATTCAACAAAAAGGAACACCACAAAACTTCAAACCCAACAACAGACCTTCACATCATGATCAATACCATCACAAAATCGCACAAATTACACAGACCCCCCAAAAGAAAACCCCTAATTCATGAAACAAACCCCAGAATCCGAAACCCTAGCACAGGCGCTGAATAATATTCCATTCAATCAAAACCCCACAATAATCACAAAAATCATGCAGACACTTCACCACACCGTCCAATGGATCTGAGCAACACATAGAGAACAAACTGTGAATCATCACACATACAAAAGAAAACCAGTCGGCTAACGCATTACACAGAAATTAACCACGTATTCTCGTGCAGAGATTGGAGGAAGGCAACCATATATATACCTTTCTACATGCTTCATTATCACACAGACAGACTAATTTCATTTACCTTTTCCGCGTCCCCCTCTGGTTGTGCGTGCTGAGAAGCTAGATCAGAGGCTTTGAAGAAAGCCACGCGTCTGCTGATATAAATAATAATTAGTGAAGGAAGGAGAGAGAGAGAAGCCAAGTATGGGTAGAGAAAGGGATAGAGATAGAGATGGAGAAGAGTGTGAGCTGGGAGAGAGTGTGTAGAGAGAGAGAGAGAGAGAGAAACATTTATTATATGCATACTACTACTACTACTACAGTCTACATGTTTGTGTGTGCGAAGGTGAGGTGAGGGGTTGGGTTCTTTCTTTCCAAGATTTTATTAAAAGAAAAAAAATCTTTGGGGAAACGGGGAAAAAATGGTGACTGCCCAAGAAAAAGCTTCTTTAACTACACTTCACAAATCTTCAAGGGTAAAAGGTGAGACACAGAGAGAGAGAGAGAAAGGAAATGACAGTTACATGTTTCATTTATGACCACTGACTTCGACTCCCAGTTCTCATTTTTTTTGTAACTCCACTCTTACTTTATTTATTGTCTTTATTTTTATTTGGACTTTTTTTTCTTAATAGCCCCGGCTACTTGGAAAATCATATTAAATAAATTATAGAATTTTTATTTATTAAATAAACGACAAAACAGTTCTGTATAATTATTTATTTATTTGTATTATTAAAATAAGATAAATTTTATCAAGTGTTTATTTTTTTCTTTGAACCCTTGTTTACAAAATTTAATAGATAGTAAATTAGTATTACTATTATTATTATTTTACCCAATTTTAAGGGTATAATAGTCATTCATATTTGGTGCAACCTCTGGACTAATTTTATACTACCTTCCAATGTGATATTAGTTATTCAAATATAACAAAAATCAGTATAGGATTTTGATTTTATATCAAACCCCATACAACAAAGTAAATATTGTATTAACCTATACTAATTTTCTTATGCAAACTTATACATCAAAGTAAACATAACCTAAGGGTAGATTATATTTTTGCCCTTACAACTATAGGCGTTTATATTTTACTCACAAAATTATTTTTCATGTCAACTAATTTTTTGAACTTTGCATTTTTCTCACTTTACCATATTTGCTGTTTTTTAGCAATTTTGTTCAATCGAAAATTGTGCACGTACATTACATATGAAACTTCTAAGGGCATTGTAGTCTCTTCTTTTTTTTTACAGTATTTAAAAAAATAAAATAAAATAAAAAGCTCTCTCATCTCAACATTGCTTCCCTTCTTTCTCTCACAAACTCAAAATAAATCAATCATCTTTTTGCAATCTCTCGAGGCGATAATCCCTACAACACATAGTGTAAACGTCTCGAATTTCTTGCACAGTAGTTTCTAGCAATGATGGGGTATATATCCAATGGCTGGAGGTAGACACTGTACGAAGAGACGTATGATTGAGCTACATTATAATATGCAGCGAAGACAACAATTACACACTGAGCATGGCTGCAGAGGGGAGGGGAGGGGAAATCAAAGCATGACATAGGAGACGAGGGAGGAGAAACTTTCTTCGGCAATTGCTCGGAAAAAAGCACGGCTCTGATTATCCTAAAAAAATGCTTATTTAACGTGTTTGATCTTATTTTAAAATTATATATTATATTATTTGGATGAAATGAAATTATGATTAATACGATCAAATGTGAAGTAATTTGTTTAACTTTTAAAAATCCTACACTTTTTAGTGGGACTATGGCTTCCTAAAATCTAAATGGTTCATTTGGTTTAAGCTAGAAGAAAAAATAATTCAAAGATGGAGGGAGAATGAAAGGAGAGCTAAAGGAAGAGGGGAGTGACAAAAAAAAAAAAAAGAATAATATATTTTATTCAAATTATTTGGTACAATTGAAAGTTGGATTTATTTTAATTACTTCTTCTTGTTTGGTACGAGAAAAATAAATAAATAAAAAAGAAGACTAATTTTTATAATTTTATTATTTAACCATTTCTCTTTATTTTATATTAGAAAATAAATATCATACTAAATTAATTTTAGTATATAAAATATTGAAAATTTTATTAGTGAAAACATTCATCAAAATGAGTATTTTGTATTTAGTTTTAAAATATTTATTTTAAATAAAGTAAAACTTACTAATAATGATCAACAATTTAGTAGTTTTCCGATGAATTGGCTATCTTTTTAAAAAAAATTATGTACTAGTATTACCAGCTAGAAGAAAAAAATTTGAAAAATAAATTACCATATGGATAATAAAGTAAATAAAAAAGAATTTATATATATAATTATACACTTTTATTTCTTGAACTAATTTTGAACGAAACTAAAATTAAACTCAGAAAGAATCACATATAAATTCAGTTTTACTTCCCCACTGACTATTCAATTATTCTCCATAAGTGAACACCAAAATGTTCTTATATACTTGTGGTTTTTACTTCAACCTTTTCATATACACGTACTTTTATGCCAATCAAATAAATCATAAAGTCTCATTAAAAACCAATATGTAAAGTACAAAGGTACTGAGAAACATGGTCGTACATGGTAATAATGAAGACATGAGTGGGTGGGTGGGTGGTGGGTGGGTTCTACTTGTTACGGATATTACAAGTACTTGTAGTAATATTTTGGAATGTAAGTGATAGAATTAGGTAGAATAGTTATCGTAGTAAACAATAATGAGGATAACAACAACAATTTAAGTCGTACCAACAATGATAATAATAACAATCATGATGATGATGATAAAGACAAATATATAACATTACTATATAAATAAAAATAATAATAATTACATTATCTATATTTCTTCTCAAATTAGCATATCGTAATCTATTAAGAATTTGTTTTTTTTTTATAAGTTCAAACGAATATTGTTTATTTATTTTTATTTCATTAAATAAATAAATTTCAAATATACATAAATTAATACGTGGGGGAAAAAAACACAATGTCCCTGACTTATTTTCAATAAAAACCTTAATTTGAATCATTGTTAATCTTGTCCTTACAATTAAGTTGATTAATACAAAAACGTAACTTGAGATGTCATAAATTCGTATTCAAAGAATTTTAGAGAAACTATTGCGTTTATTTTTTCATTTTTATTATTATAATTCCAATTCACTTTCATTTACAAGTATTTCGAGATTTCAATTTTTTTTTTAAACTTTTATTTTCTTCTTCCATTATCGCTCTTGTTCCATGCAACCTTTTCAATTGCAATTGTTAGCATTTGTACGAACTTTTATTATCGTGATCAATAATTAATTATGTAAGATCACATCAACTGAGTTTCTCGTTCAGTTCTTTCCCCTAAATATGTATCTTTGTTAAAATTAAATACTTATGTTGTTGAAATATAATTAAAATAAAAATGTATAAAATTTTCTGAATTGCGTTGTTATTATATACAGAAGTCCACATAAATATATATTGATATATATGGTAGTAATGTAATTAATTAATAATACAATTTAATAAGGTAGTCAACCTCGAAAAAGTAAAACCGAAGTATATAATTAGTTATCCCCCATATATACACTGCCTCAAGACCGGAGAGCAATATTCCTTGGACATGATCAAGTATATATATATTTTCAGTAGTCGTCCAAAATATTGCCCTTACACTTCAATACGTGCCACCTTTACACATCCCACCACCAACACTACATATGTGTTGACCCCATCATCATTTATTTACAAACTAGCCAATGTGGCACGCCGTCCCTGCGTGTATATAATAAATAATTTTTCACACTTTAAAATACATTAATAAGAGTAAAATATGTAAATCAATATATTAAATTAAAAAAAAAAAGAAAGAAAGAAAAGAAAGAAACTAATTTATTAGTTAAAAATAAAGTTTAATAACTTGAATAAGTTGGTTATATTATTAATTCAATGGCATTTTTTTTTCTATATAGTTTAGATATAAATATAGAAGATATAAATACAGATAGATAGAGTAGATAATAAAAAGACTAATTTTGGATTTCAAAGAAATAGTGCGACGGTGTCACGATAACTTCCATTTGTGAGTGTATAAGAAGTTTTTTTTTTTTTTTATATTAGTATAGATTAACCATTTAAAATATAAACCCTCTAAAATAAGGGATCTTTAATGTGTATGTTTAGAGGGTGTTCCACCAATATTTATTTAAAACATTTTCTAAACTTGTTTTTTTTATCGAAAATACGAAATAATTTATTTGAGAGTCAATTTGTGTGGTTGCTATTCTTAATCACTGGGATGCGACTAAATTATCTCGACTGTGAGTTTATAAAGTATATCACCATTAGAACTACATCAGGAAAAACTTCGATCACAACTCAAATCAGTAAGCCGTAAGAGAAGTAATAAGGAAAAACGTTATGATCTTCTCTCAATTGTACGATTTCATGTGGCTACATACACTAAAATAATTAAATTTATACGTATTTGAATTAAGATGTACTGAAGTTGAACTATTTAAACCTTTAATCAATAAAATTAATTCAGAGTTTTTAGTAGGAGTTTTATGAAATTAAAACAATAAATTAGAAAACCCCCCTTTTGTTCAAATAAGTTTACACGGCGTTAATATGTTAATTTGTTGATGTGACAGGGTGGCTGTTATTTAGAGCTTAAATATCTGAAAGGCTTCAAAGTATGGGTAGAGAGGAGGCAGTACAGCTTTACGTGTGACGGCCTCGTGAGAGGTTAGCCAATAGGGTATCGACATTTACGTGGGGACCGTCGCTTTAAAATCTAATGCGGTCCCGAAAAGGTTTGAGACGTGTAATCAAAATAGCATTTGACCCTTCTGTTAAGAAACCTCTACCCTCATAATTTATTTGACTTATTTTACTAATAAATTAAATTATCAGTTGCGTTTCTCACGTAGATGTTGACTTCCCAAGTTTTTTTTTTTTTTTTCTGAATTATCTCACAAATATCCCATTCATTTTTAATGTTACACATATGATAATTTAATAATTAATTTTTTAATTAATTTTTCATTTTAAAGACTACACGTTCCAATTTCATAAAATAAGTTATATATAGGTCGATATTTATTTTGTGTGAACGAATTATTAGTTGTTGTTGTTAATTAAACTTGTATTATTTTATTTGATTGTGTCTTAATTTCTAATGTATTGCTAGAGCTTGTTATTTTACGCGGCTGTGTATATATTATCTATTGATGGTATTGACTTATGATATTTAACTCAGTACTTGTTTATTTTTTAGTACATTAGTGGAATTATGGGATCATGGTCTGTTTGTTTATGTTTTTATTTTTCAGTCGAGAATATATGTATTTTTAATCTTGTATACATTTTCATGAGAACGTGTTTCGATTTAATAAAATTATGTGATGTCAAATAATATTATTTCTAATGAGAATACATACGTATAAATATATGTATTTTTACTTATACGAGTGTGATGTCGAGAATCAATACTGACTAACAATAATTTATAATTAAAATCGATAATATTTTCACGAGCATGTTAACTTAATCTGTATTTTTAACTATTAAAGAAAGGGAAAAGAGGATAGAAAGAATATTATGATTGAGGCCAATTTGTATGAGATGAGGTAATTGTAAAAATGTAACTGACAGTTGAGATGTGTGTTTTGATGTCTAAAAGGTGATTAAGATGTTGATATTTAATTACATCAGAAGTAATTGTTATTCTATTTTTGTATAGTCTGATTTTGAAATTATTATTATTATTATTCTACTTTTGTTAATGTCATTGTCCATTATTTTAAATAGGAAACCATTGATTGGATCCAAATATCAGGACCTTATACACTGCATTCTGAGATAACTTAATTATTTATTGCTGATGTCATTGGGAAATATATATATTATTTTTTTTAATTTAATAAATAATTGGGGTAGGGAAAGTTGGAATCTGACACGATGAAATGTTGTCTCTATATACAAGAGCACACCATAAATTGCAACACATAATTTTGCACATTTAATTTCAATGTACTTCTCGTATTTTTACCTTATTTATCTGCAATTTTTCAAAATTATCTTATTAAATAATTTACAATGAAATTTTGAAATATTAACATTTAATAGACTTTCTTTTTAATACATCGATACTTTTAAATTAATCACATATTCAATATGCACTGTATCAATAATTTTAAATCAACCAACAAATTTAAAACGAAATAAAGAATTTAAAATCTCGTATGTAATATGAAAAGCATATCTTTATCTACATGTTCAGATTTTAGATATGATTGGCAGAATTATACAATAATCAAGACGGATTAATTAATATAATTAATCAGGAAGATGGAAAATTATTCGACTTTTCCCAAGTGTAAGACCACTGATTTTGTACCTTTACCCCTCAATCAACGTCCTAAAGACTAAAATTATATATAGGAAACATCATAATCCATCACATTTGGCAGAGCACTCTTTTCTTGATTAAGACATAATACATTTTCAACCTGCGGTTGCAGTTAGAGAAACAGAAAAAATAAGACAGACACGTACCCAAAATTCTCCTAAACATTTAATTTATTTTAAAAACCCATTATTATTATTATTATTATTTATTATTATTAAGTAATTGTATATTCAATTGTATTTATGAAAATTAAGTATTGCGATTGATCACTCTCTCTAAATTATACATTATTTAAACATAAATGTGTTACAATTACTATATAATTAATTTAAATTTAATTAAATTCAATTTGAATTAAAATTTGCGGTTGAGCAAGAACTCGTTAACGAAGGTGGACAAGGTCTTCCAAAATTTGAAGTTTGGGAGGAGTAGTGGTTATGCACATGGGGGAATCGTGCTTTCGGTTATTCATTGTATTAAAGCAAACAAATTACCAAAGTCTAAGCCATGTAATTACATGTAAATTAGATTCACTTCCCACACACACACACACACACACACAACAAATACATTGTATTTGTCTTGTAAGTGCAGCAGCGTGCATGAATAAGCAAAGTGGAAACCTTATGCTCCCTACAAAACTGCCGCTAATATTCTCTCTCTCTCTCCACACAAAGTTTAACTTAAATCGGATTTGATCGGAACTGAATCAATTATATTACAAATGCAATATATTTATGGTGTTATATATTAGTGTATAATTTAAAAAAGGTGATCAAGCATATGACAAATTTATATTACTTATTTTGTGGTCGATTTGATTTGTTCACACTTAACTCGAGTAAATTTTTTTTTTATTTTATATTTAAACGTTGATTAGCAAAAAAGAAGGGTGTTGAATTGGAAGTAGGAAAGCAGGGGAGTGAGTTGGTGGAGACAAAGGTGCATATTGAGATGTGTGTGTGTGTGTGTGTCCCATCCCCACTCCCAGAATCTAATTCTGTTTTAATGTTAGTTAAGTGGATTGTGATTTTTGGGGTTTCGTGAAAATTTGAGTTTTATTATAAGTTTCACTTTGATTAATGTTGGGGCAGTCGGTTCATTGCATCTTTTCTTGTAAATACACGTTACTCATGTGTCCTCAATTTTTTATATTTTATTTTTAATTAAATGGCAACGTCACATAATTTGCCAAACGCATTAAGATACATCATCCTAAAATATCTCTACGTGGCTTTTAGTAAATTAACTACAAACGAGTTGATAATTTATAAGTAACCAATTTTTGGATTTTCAGGCTGATATGGCAATATTTAATCAACATGGTGTATATTCGGTCAATTCAAGTTGAAATCGTGCATATGTTTTTCAATAGTTAGATAATTCAAAGAGCTTTTAAATGGTATAAGACTCTACAACAAACTCCCATATTGGGCTCTATCCACGCCTATAAATAGAGGTTTTGTACAGTCATTTGGTGACATCAATCTTCACTCTCAAAATCTTACTTATTCTCTCATTTTTAGACTATTCTAAACATATGTTTTGCACTCTACACGGACATATATTACTTTATCATCAATTTTCACCATTATTCTAACTTCGATCCAAATTTTTTTTTATCTTTTTAAAAAAATAAATTATTACTAACTTAAGTACCAAAATACTAACCTTTATTTTGTAGACTTAGTCCCATTAATTTTAAAATTTCTCAAATAATCCTCCGACCCTCATAGTATAGCTAAAATGTGAAATCTGATACCCATCAAAAGCCACTGGGCCGCCTTGGGGGACTGTCCTCAATTCCTACTTCCTACTTCTAGTGAATGGGCTGCGCCTACTGTAGTTCTATTAGGCTTTGGGCTTTTAATTGGATCCGGTTTTCGGAAGGGTTGAAAGTGGACTGGGCCTGCAGGCTTTGAAGTCTAGTTTTGCTATATTTAATGGGCCCACCTTATCTGCCCAATTATCCATCTAACTGAGATTAGAAAATAGTAAATCGTTTTTCAAATTCAATTAATTTTGATTGATAAAATATGAATTAATTAACATATTCTTAATTAGTTTTATTTATTCATCAAATAATATTATTTTAAATTATTTAAGTATATTAATCCATAATTTTCTATTCTGGTAAGTTAATTTAATTTTATAAATTTTAGTTTAATTTTTATATTTTAATTAATAAAAAATTGTAATGAAAACTTAAGTCAGGAACATGCATCAAGTCTTTTTTGATTGCGACAATGATTAAATATAAACCAATACCTGTATTTTATTTTTCTCTTGGATATATATTTATTAAATTCTTATTGGTTTATATAGTTAATATGTGATATAATTGCAATACTATTATATTTTTAATCATTTTTTAGGATTAAAAAAGGTTATGATAATTAAACTCACACTCACAGTCGGCTTTAACTCAGGGCCGGGTCGCTCCTTTAACCCTAACTAGCCCTCACAGTTTGAATGGAACCCAGGTTGGCCACAAAACCCTACTCTCCTCCCCGCTCTCGTTCCCAACTCCCAGACTGAACCCCCGATTCTACTCAGGAATTTTGTTCACTGTATTGATTAGGCAGCTGCCGAGAAATGGCAAGTCTAGCAGCACGAAGGCAAACCCATCTCAATGCAAACCTCAAGAACCTCTCATCGCCGCTTTCCATCAAATCCCTTTCCTTCTGCTCCTCTGCGCCCTCAAAACCTAGCTCAAATGAAGAACCCTCCGTTGGTGCAAATCAAAATGCTGACTCATCTTCAACAAAGACGACGGCGGCATCAGCATCAGTATCAGCAACTTTTCGGTCGGAAGGTAAGCGCCAGAAGAACCCGGAAAAAATTGAAGATATTATTTGTAGAATGATGGCTAATCGGGCCTGGACAACCCGTTTACAGAACTCGATCCGAAACTTGGTCCCGAGTTTTGATCATGAACTCGTTTACAATGTGCTGCATGGCGCGAAGAAATCGGAGCACGCGCTTCAGTTCTTTCGCTGGGTTGAAAGGTCGAACCTTTTTCAACATAATAGGGAGACCCATCAAAAGATCATTGAGATTTTGGGGCGGGCTACGAAGCTTAATCATGCTAGGTGCATTTTATTGGATATGCCAAAAAAGGGTTTGGAGTGGGATGAGGACTTGTGGGTTTTGTTGATTGATAGTTATGGACAGGCGGGGATAGTTCAGGAGAGTGTGAAGTTGTTCCAGAAAATGGAAGAGTTGGGAGTTCAGCGGAGTATAAAGTCGTATGATGCTTTGTTTAAGGTGATCTTGCGTAGGGGTAGATCTATGATGGCCAAGAGGTATTTTAATAAGATGTTGAGTGAGAGCATTGAGCCAACTAGGCATACGTTCAACATTATGATTTGGGGATTTTTTCTTTCCGGCAAGGTGGAGACTGCGAATAGGTTTTTTGAGGATATGAAGAGTCGTGAGATTACGCCGGATGTGGTCACATATAATACATTGATCAATGGTTATTATCGGGTTAAGAAAATGGAGGAGGCGGAAAAGTATTTTGTGGAGATGAAAGGGAGGAACATTGAGCCGACAGTAGTTACTTATACGACCTTGATTAAAGGGTATGTCTCAGTTGACCGAGTGGATGATGCATTGAGGTTGATGGAGGAGATGAAGGGGTTTGGCATTAAGCCAAACGCAATTACTTATTCTACATTGTTGCCAGGGCTGTGTGATGCAGAGAAGATGTCTGAAGCTCAGACTATATTGAGGGAGATGGTCGAGAAGTATGTTGCGCCTAAGGATAACTCAATTTTCATGAGACTAATATCTGGACAGTGCAAGGTGGGTAATCTAGATGCTGCTGCCGATGTGCTCAAGGCTATGATCCGGTTGAGTGTTCCAACAGAAGCTGGGCATTATGGGGTTCTCATTGAGAATTGCTGCAAGGCTGGTGAATATGATAGAGCAGTTAAATTGTTGGATAAGCTGATTGAAAAGGACATCATTCTGAGGCCTCAGAGTACTTTGCATATGGAGTCCAGTGCATATAACCCACTGATTGAGTATCTTTGCAACAATGGCCAGTCTGCTAAAGCTGAAACCCTATTGCGGCAGTTGATGAAATTGGGCGTGCAGGATCCTATTGCCTTAAATACTTTGATCTGTGGGCGCTCACAAGAAGGGAACCCTGATTCCGCTTTTGAACTTCTGAAGATCATGCTCAGGAGAAATGTCCGTTCAGAAAAAAGTGCTTACGATTCACTTGTAAAAAGCTACTTGAGAAAGAGTGATCCTGCTGATGCAAAGGCAGCTCTCGATAGTATGATTGAGAATGGGCATCTTCCAGATTCCTCTCTGTATAGGTCAGTGATGGAGAGCTTGTTTGAAGATGGACGAGTTCAGACAGCAAGTCGAGTGATGAAGATGATGTTGGAGAAGGGGGTGACAGATCATGAAGATTTGATTGCAAAGATATTGGAAGCTCTGTTTATGAGGGGTCATGTTGAGGAAGCCCTTGGAAGAATTGAATTGCTTATGCAGAGTGGAATTGCACCAGATTTTGATAGCCTCTTATCTGTTCTCTGTGAGAAGGGAAAGACGATTGCTGCTTTGAAACTATTAGATTATGGTCTGGAGAGGGACTATAAGATTGACATTTCAAGCTATGAGAAGGTGTTGGATGCTCTGTTGGCCGCTGGGAAGACTCTTAATGCGTATTCAATACTGTTGAAGATTATGGAGAAAGGAGGAGTTACTGATTGGAGCAGCTGCAAAGACTTGATCAAGAGTCTCAATGAGGAGGGGAACACAAAACAAGCAGACATTCTGTCTCGGATGATTATGGGAAAGGACAAGCAGGTCGATAGCAAGAAAGGAAATAAAAGAACTGCTGCGGCTTGCTAGTTGAGGGAAAAATAATGAGTGTTCAGTTATCTTAAGGTCAGAACTTGATCCCTAAAATGTGTTATGGGACTGGCTCTGAGGGTCCTTTTCTTTGATTTACAATTTTGAAGCATAGCACTGCTAGAGAAACATGTGGCCTGATGCAATGCAGGTCTCTAAGTAGATGGCCTGTTGTTCAGTTTATAATTGAGGTTTCATCCAAGTTCATTCATGTAGGATTTTGTCCCTTCTGATCTGATTACCTGTTGCCAATAATAGAACTGGATGTATTCTGTAGAACTTGGAGAATGATTTTGTTATCTCTGGGCAAAACATTAGGAAGTTTATTTTGATGGTTGGGACTTGTGTTGCTCTATTAATATGTTTGGGATGTTCCTTTCAATTTCCCATTCTACCATTCATCACGATGGTTGTCTAGAAGAGGCGTTTGGTTTACAGTTTTTTAATTGTAATTTTTTTCTAATGAAAACCATTCCTACTTGTTTCCAATTGCTATAATTTTCTTCATCATGCTATGCATCACTTGGAGCCGAGGGGGTTGAAGGCCTTGTGGCTTTACTGGGTGGTTTAAACTGTCTGAAGAGTCATCTTGTTGGAGGTTATCGCGACACTGACAGCGTATAATAGTAGAGAAATAAATCTTATTGTAGCATTTCGCTGACTATTCCACACCAATGCAGTAAATATAGGCGACTTGGAAGATTCAAGTAACAGTTCCTACAGGAATACCACTACACTATGAACTAAATGTGAAGCGTGTAAGATTCTTGCTATCATGCCTCAGAATATGAGTCCAACTTTCTCCAGTAAGGAGATATGCGGAAGTATATGAACAAGAAGACGAGCAGAGTGGTACAGAAAACTGGTCACTATTACACAACCAGAATGGATTATGTGAAAATCGTATTGGAGGAATTGGAAATTGTTACTATAGCCAGTAGATGGGGCCGGTGGTTAAGTATTCAATTGCCATGGCGAAAAGGTTGTGTGAAGTGTGATTCCAACACTCCATATGTTGGAACCAAATAAGTAAAAATCAGTTGCGGGATGAGGAAAATCTATGAGGAAGACTGCAGCTTCATATCTGATTACTTCTTACAGAATTTTAAGATGGCCAGATAAAAATTATAACTGTGGGTTTGCAATGCAACGAACATGATTTTGTTGGTTATGGATCAAATGATGGGTTCGTAATGAGATGAGTGAAGCAAGCAGTGGATAGTTTTGTTTATTGTTGATGCAATGTTGTATTATCTTTACTGATCCAAAAGAAAAATTCAATGAAAAGTAAATTGAAATAAGGGCGGGCTCTAAAGCCCAAACTCTAAAAGCCCAAGACTAACCTACTACGAAACAAACATGGCTTAAAGATATTCTGAATTCACTCTCAATAAATATCTCCCAACCTCCCCAATTGAATTGAGCAAACTATATCTCACTCTCTGCCTTCTAAACTCTCTCCAAAACCCCTCCACTCCACTTTACTTTCAAGAAGAGAAAGAAAACCTCTCAACCTTATCTTTGCTCACACCACCACCAATGGCTGCTCCTTCTCTCCACTTCTTATCCTTAACTCCACAAACCCTCTCCCTCCCACCCTCCTCCTCCTCTCCTCTCTTCACACCTTTTGCTCTTAAACCTCTGCCAAAACCCCTTATTTCCCTGTCTTCTATCAACCGTTACGCACGCTCCACTTTCACCTTTGTTCGCTGCGTTGCTGTTTCCTCTGACTTGGAAGAAGATGTTGAAGATGGAGAAGAAGACCAAATCCTCGACTTTTCTGGGGCTGACCAGCCGACTTTTTCGCCTGACTTGAAACTCTTTGTGGGGAATTTGCCTTTTACTGTTGACAGTGCTGCGCTTGCTGGACTGTTTGAACAAGCAGGAAACGTTGAGATGGTTGAGGTGAGTTTTTTCTTATACTAATTCTTCTTCTATCTTTTGGGCTTTAATTGTTATCTTTTTTTTTTTTTCAACTGTGTTTGTTTTCTTTGTGTGCGCGTGTCTTGGCTAAATGGAGTTGGGTGGGGGGCGGAGCCCTCATTTAGGAAGCTATTGATAGATAAAAATATTAATTTGTTTACTTACTGAGTTATGTAACTTTGCAGGTTATCTATGACAAGTTCTCAGGAAGAAGTAGGGGTTTTGGTTTCGTGACCATGTCTACAGTCGAGGAAGCTGAAGCTGCGGCCCAACAATTCAATGGATATGTAAGATTCCGTCACTATCATTTATATGTAGGTGTAGGTGTAGGTGGATATCAGAGATGGAGAGTAATGCTTCACTTTAACTTATTTTTGTTACTGAGTTTGGGACATGTTACTTGTATTATTTCTGCCTTGCATGCATAATACTTCTTTTGGCGTTAAAGGTTAATGAAATTGATGTCCCAGCCCATTTGGTTGTTTTCAGGAACTTCAGGGCAGAGTTTTACGGGTAAATTCTGGACCACCACCTGCTAAGAGTGAAAATCCATCATTCCGGGGACCCAGGGGAAGGGAAAGGACAAGTTCCGATAGCTCCAACAAACTTTATGTGGGTAACCTTGCATGGGGTGTTGACAATCTTGCTCTTGAGACCTTGTTTAGTGAGCAAGGAAATGTTAAGGAAGCCAGGGTGGTTTATGACAAAGAAAGTGGTAGATCGAGAGGTTTTGGTTTTGTTACTTACAGTTCGGCCGAAGAGGTCAACAGTGCAATTGAAGAATTGGATGGCATGGTAAGTATCTTGCAGTGTAGATGATTCTGATGCTTCTATTGGTGAATATGTCCTGGGATATATTTGTCACCTGGAACATGTGTTTTCTGCTATTCCCCTATGCCTTTGAGGCTTAAGCATTTTTGCATCTTTTATTCTTTTGACTATCAATTTTTGCAGCTTCTCTTGATACTGAACATTGTTATGTTGTATGCACTGAAAACATGAAGAAGTGTTGTAACTCTTAAGATCCTTTTCTTGATCGACATGCTGAGACAATCAATTTTAGCCATATGGTCAAGGACGTATTGTTTGATAACTGACAAGTACATCTTCAATCCTTTGTTTATCATCAGTGGTTTATGTTCCATCTCTCTGATTGCTTAACTTGGACCAATATCTATGATTTGTTTGTGCTTCCAGTCCACTTCTATAGTGTCTATTTAGTATTTTGTTTATTGCTATCTAATTGAAATTTCTGGTTGCAGGACCTTCACGGCAGAGCCATTCGAGTCAGCCCTGCTGAGGCCCGTCCAATGCGCCAATATTAATGACTGAATTGTTCAAGACCCTTATAATGATGATCAGGGGTACTTTTTTTTTTTTTTTTTGGGTATTTTAACTCAGTTGTATTGTATCCTAAATGGGGCATCTTTTTATTGTAATCAGCAGCTGAGTGCCACTTCACTTTGCATCTTTTTGTTTTACTCAGAGATTACTAGTTTAAGAAGATTAAGCTTTGCTATCGAATGTGTCAAGTACTTATGTGAAATGCAACCATGACATTTGCATCAACAATTTGCAGCTTAAGCAACATGCATTGTGCTTCCACTTCACATTATACTAGTTTATCTTGGATAGCTCAACTGATTCCTGAGTTTTCACTTCATATCTGATTTCTGTATCAGGGATCAACAGTTGGATATGCAGATGCCTTGGAGCTGATGCTTGATATGAACCGGAAGAACTTCTCACTTTGACTGACAAGTTGCAACTGGGGATTTGACTCGTGCACCTGACTAACAAGAGCATGCGAGTGTTTAATGTTTAAAACTTTTGCAAATGTATGGTCTGTGTGTGCTTCTGATGATGAAACTCTGTGATCCATTGGAGAACAAATGTCATCTCAGAACATCCGCAGAATCATTTTGGATTAGTTGATTTCATGTTGTGTTGAATGAGAATGATTAGTGATTGTGATTGAATATGCAATTTAGCCTTACTCCTGTCTATAGATCTAACGACCAAGTTCAATTGAAGAGCTTCATTGCAAGACCACCTATAATAATAAGATAACACTTAACTTTCAGAAGACTACTCAAGTTTTCTCATGGAGGTAAGTTGACTGCACTTTTAACTAGTTGTCCGTCCGATCGCCTTTCTACTCCGGGAATGAAAAGGGCCACTCCATGTTGCTCTCTTGTAGACAAATGGTTTCAGAAAGCATACCTGGCTTGTAGTCTTGGATATATTAGCAACAACTGCTGCCTCCATGATAGTTGACCTTCATTTTCTATGGTTTTTCCCACTACGGTTAGGTTCCATTTGTCTGTTAAACTGAGGAAAATTGATCAGCTGCTTCTCTTTCTCATGTGAATCTGATGGAAGAGTCATTATTCATGTGGAATCGGCAAAGGCTGAAGAAGAGCAATTTGTGGTTGAATTTTGTTTGCTAATCTTGTCTGGAAATATGCTTGTGAAGAAAATCCAAAGTAACGTTCTATTACAAAACCTATAAATATGAAAGAATACTTGAGGATTCTGCTTCTGCGAACTATAAATATGAAAGAATACTTGAGGATTCTGTTTTGACTTGTGACAAAATCGGACAAGACTATAATGAAGTTAATTCAAGATAAAAGAACACTAGTGAGTTTCGCTGTGGTAATTTACAAAAGGCGGAACTGAAGGGACTTGACAAAATCTGAAATCTCTACCGTCGGTATTTCCAAGGCTTCCACATAATTCCTATTTACCCAGATTATTGTTAATCTCTATAACAGTGAAAAAACGGACTAACCTAGTAATAGAGCACCATGAAGCTCTCCATGGGATGAACAACATGATGTCAAACTGCAACTAGGATATTATGATTGTTTGTTAGCAAGCAATTCCCTTAAAAAAAAAGTGATGGCATTCAGGATGAAGCTGTGGGTAATTTACTAAAGCAAAATAATGAAGATCTGAGTAAGACAGTATAAGGGGTGGAATTTGATGGGTAACTGGTAAAAAACTGGTCTCGCAGAGTTCCATTTCTTGTCTTCAAGCATGAAACTGGATTCAGCACTCTGTCTCAGTGTCTTTGTCCTGACCATAACTGAGACACGGATATTCTAGCCTTTTCTCACTAACGATTTAGATTTTAGTGATATGTTGTCAAATAAAATAGTCAAGTTCAAGCCGTCACATAAGATCAGTTAAGATGAAGAACATCTGTAACTCTATAGATAATTTAACCAGACAAAAATAAGAACATTTGATAGCTATCCAATTCTTTATGTATCAGAGGATCTCATTGTTCTTCTATATGCCTTTTTCTGTTTTCTTGTAACATCTCCCCTCGCATTATACATGTCCAAGACCTCCAGTAACACATGCTACATTCGAAGGTTATGTTTTAAGAAATTTTCAAGTGAAGTTGTATTCTGAGGAAGTCTGAGTGGCAATCATCTGGGAATTCTATGACCTGTTATATTTGAAGTGAGGTGTATTTGTAAGTTTTGGTTAAACTAACAGAGCTGCTCGTCTTTAGAAGGGGAGGGGGCACATGTTTTCTCTGTTACACTCTGTTCTTACACTGGAGCATGGTTTTCTTCACTTTATAGTTATATTGCATTTCAGCTCGTCTTCTGTGGATGAAAGTTATATTGCATTGAGTTCAATGATATGACGCTCATCTTTTCAAGTGTTCTTATTACTTCACAGAAAAAAGAATATACAGATCTCAACTGGTTTTAGTTTACAGGTTCTTGCATGCATTATAACATGTAGCAGTATCATTAACTTGCTTCCCTCGACTTTTTGACAGGTTGATCCAGCATCTGAATCAATAATACATTGACTATGGGCAACTTGAGCTTCAAAAGGTCAAAATCTGTAAGGTTGTCCAATCTTCTTTTCTGCCTCTACATATATTGTACACATCATGAAATGGCCGGCGTGGCATGATCTGTTCGTAGCCTCCCCTGTAACTAGATTTGTATTTGATGTTCCAGATTTCAAGATGACCTCGAAACTGCCAATTTATCGCCAGCAAGTGGCAGCAAATATTTGACACTCACATCAAACAATAAGAAAGAAACAGTTAACTCTTGCCTGAAGCACGCTGAGATTCACTCTGGCAATCCGTTTCAGGATAAGAAACTTTCAAGAGTATTCTCTGAGGACTACGAGATTGTGCAAAAGAGATATTAGATCCACGAGGGCCTGTTGTAAGCCGATGGAATAAATGTTTTCTAATTGCATGCCTCGTCTCTCTTTTTGTTGACCCCCTATTCTTTTATTTGCCAACTGTTAAGGAAGAAGCATGCATGCAAGCAAGTGTCCCCCTTGAGATAGCGCTTACCATCGTTCGTTCAGTTATAGATGCATTTTACATGATTCAGATTTTCGTTCGATTTAGAACAGCTTATGTTGCACCTTCTTCCCGCGTATTTGGGAGGGGAGAGCTGGTTATTGATTCTTCAAAGATTGCTTCGAGATATCTCCGTAAAGACTTTTGGCTTGATTTAGTATCTGCACTACCCCTTCCACAGGTATTGCACGACGACCTCTTGTCGTGAGACCTTCATCAGTTCTTGGTGATTTTGCTTCCTGGAAGAAAGAAAATCTCCAAACTTATTTATCTGCCAACATAATTGTGAAGGGATCTAATTTATTAAAGCTGGATACGACCTTTTTCTTATTACTTCCCTCCTTTTGATGTCATTAATATTTTCGACTTTCTTGACATCATTATCAGGAAAGAAAAACACAGTGTGTATTTTGGAGTCTGATCTTGATTTGAGTAATTTTTGTTTGTGATTGTCTGATGATACTTTATCCTTGGTAGCTGTTGATATGGGCTATTATACCATCCATGAGAGGTTCCAACGTGATCGGCGCAAAACATGGGCTCCGGCTCACCATCATATTTCAGTTTCTTTTGAGGCTCTATCTTATTTTTCCCCTTTCATCTAAAATAATCCGAACCGCTGGGGTCGTAGTTGAAGCTGCATGGGCAGGTGCAGCTTTTAATCTTATGCTTTTTATGCTGGCAAGTCATGTAAGTTTGCTATTTCAATCCTCTCGATGATAAGAAGTAGCTTGCAAGCTTAATTATTATCCGTGAGAGAAGGTTTGCGAATAAGAAAATTGAGTTCTCTACAGGTCATCGGCTCCTGCTGGTACCTTCTATCAGTTGAGCGGCAAGAAGAGTGCTGGAAAAATTTCTGCGATCTTCAGCAACCTAAGTGTCGGTACTCCTATTTTGACTGTGAAACAATGGGTGACTCTGACAGGAGATCTTGGTTTGCGTCAAGCAACATTTCCGAACTGTGTGGTCGTGGTAGTGAATTCTATAATTTTGGAATCTATGGAGACGCAGTCACTTACAATGTTGCAATGTCGAGCTTCCTCAGCAAATATTCCTATTGTCTTTGGTGGGGACTGAGAAATCTGAGGTAAGTACAAATGACAGTTAAATATTTAGTGTACCTTTTAGCTATGGATCTTCGATGTGCCATGAGAACTACGACAAGATTGCTTATGACTGATAAATGATCAGCAATAAGTACGTTAAATCTGGGCTAAAAGATGTACGGTTTTCCCTCGAATGGAAGCATTATCCTAGTATACGCTGAATCAATGACTTGATGTTTTTCCAACTTGATCTTTCTTGCAGCTCTATTGGACAGAATCTTGTCACCACTACTTATATTGGGGAAATTACATTTGCCATATCGATTGCGATTCTGGGCTTGGTGCTTTTCGCATTGCTCATAGGGAAATATGCAAGTACGTTATAGGCATTGCTGCCAAGAGCATTACAAGTGATGCTCAGGATTCCCTGTGATGTAGTGATGATATATGTAAAAACAGGGAAAAAAAACTCTCACGATTGAATAAAACCGGGCTTCCATGTTACAAACTACTTTGATATACTTATACTTTGTTAGTTTAGAAAAAGATTGTCTGAAAGCTGTTGTGTTTTGATGTACTAAACAGACATACCTTCAATCTTCGACTGCACGTCTCGAAGAGTGGAGGGTTAGAAGGACCGACACCGAGAAATGGATGCATCATCGCCAACTTCCTCATCACATGAAGGAAAGAGTCCGTAAATATGATCTTTATAAATGGGTTACGACAAGAGGAGTCGACGAGGAAGCTATTATGAGGGGTCTTCCTTTGGATCTCCGGCGAGACATCAAGCACCATCTCTGTCTTGACCTAGTCCGGCGAGTGAGTTCTTATCCTTCACTATTCCATGATCATTCCTGCATGAGTAACTGATAATATAGTAGGATGAGCCATTTCTTGCTTAATGTTGTGAACAGGTTCCCATGTTCGGTGAGATGGATCAATGCACCCTGGACGCAATATGTGAAAGATTGAAGCCAGTTTTATGCACTCCGGGTACTTGCCTTGTCCGTGAGGGTGACCCTGTGATTGAAATGCTCTTCATATTACGAGGCCGCCTTGATTCCTACACGACTAACGGAGGTCGAACTGGGTTTTTCAATTCGTGTCAGCTAGGATCAGGAGACTTCTGTGGTGAAGAACTGCTCAGTTGGGCTCTTTACCCACGCCCCAGTATCCTCCTCCCTTCCTCCACACGAACGGTGAATGCAATCACCGAGGTCGAGGCGTTTGCTCTCGTCTCCGAGGATGTGAAGTTCGTCGCATCACAATTCCGCAAGCTGCACAGCAAGCAACTGAAGCACAAGTTTAGGTTCCACTCGCATCAATGGAGGACATGGGCTGCATGCTTTATACAGGCAGCATGGTTTAGGTACAAAAGAAGAAAGGAAGGCGGTGTGCTGAAGGCTCGGGAGAATGTAAAAGCTCCTCCGGCCGAATTAGCTCTGGAACGTTGTGCTTCATTGCCCCCAAGAGCATCTGAGTTCGCCATTTACGCTGCACAGTTGGCTACTAGCACTAGAAGGTCTGGGAGCCTGAGAAATGGTTCACAAATGGACATACTAAGTGCATTAAAGAAACCAGTGGAACCTGATTTCTCAATTGATGATAGTGTATGAGGCGTGGAATTTTTGGAAGAGGTTTTGGTGCTTTGGTTTATATGGTCTAAATGCAGCTCTTGCAGTGCAAAATGTTATTTGTAGGAAATATAAATAGGTTTACGTTCCTTCATGCGCATTGGAGATGATCCATGTGAAAAATGGTTACATCACAATCCAATCAAATTGATATATAACTCCCCGAATAACAAAGCCCTTTTTAGCTTACGCACCCCACATAATGTCAATAATCTTTCCCAAATAAAACTTAGGAGGCATCCATTAAACGCTCGGGAGAATGACCTTTTGGTGGAACTAACAGAGAGAATGTCACAGCTTTCTCTCAGAGGAGACATCATGCACGCGAGAAAGATATTTGATGAAATGGGTGTGCGAGACTCGGTTTCTTGGAATGTAATGATCAGGTGCTACCTTGAGAACGAAATGGTTGAGCATGCAAGAGAGTTGTTCGACAGAATGCCTGAGAGGACTTCTGTTTCTTGGAACACCATGATCATGGGTTATATAAAAGCCGGAAAATTTCACATGGCGTTGAAGCTGTTTGTAGCAATGCCTGAGAAAGATGTTGTGAGCTGGACAGCTATTATTACTGGATTGTGTCGTGCTTCACAGGTTGATGACGCGTGGCGCATGTTTAAGCAGATGCCTGAAGTGAATGCAGTTTCTTGGTCGTCCATTGTATCGGGGTTTCAGCAGAATGGGTTTGCAATTGAGAGCTTGAACGTGTTTAGAGAAATGTTGTTGGTCGGAATTGGGCCAACTCCTCATTTGTTCACGAGTGTGTTGTCTGCCTGTGCTGATTTAGCAATTGTTTCGGTGAGTGAACAAGTATATTCTCAACTTCTTAAAAGGGGGTTTCATGGTAATAATCATATTGGAAATTCGGCAATTTCTATGTTTGTCAAGACCGGGAGTTTGCACAATGCAAGGCTCGTTTTCCTGGACTTAGATAAACCTGATCGCGTGACATGGAATGCTATGATTGTGGGTTTTGCACAGCATGGGTATGGATTGGAAGCAATGATGATTTTCCATCAGATGCAAAAGGCTCAAGTTCTGCCAGATGGAATTAGCTATATGGGGGTTTTACATGGTTGTAGCCATTGCGGGTTTGTGCAGGAAGGGAGAGAGTATTTTCAGTCAATGAAAATGGATTATGGGATATCACCAGGGCCCGAGCATTTTTCTGCAATGGTGGACCTTTATGCACGTGCCGGAGAGCTTAAAGAAGCATATGAGGTTATACTGGAGCTGCCCTTCAAGCCAACAACAATCTTTTGGAGGACATTGTTGAATGGATGCAGGATTTGGGGAAACACAGAATTGGGTGTTTGTGCGGCAGAACAAATATTGAAACTTGAACCTTACAATTCAAGTGCGTGTTTGATGGTCATTAATATTTTTACACAGGCTGGGAAATGGAAGGAGGTGGCAAAAATGAGAGCACAAATGCGGGACGGAGAGGCTAGAAAGGAGTTGGGTTGTAGTTGGATTGATATTAAGGGGACAAATCATTTATTCACCATTGGGGATGAAATTCATCCAGAGGCTGATCAGATTTATGCAGTCGTTGAGTTATTGGCCTATGACATGGAGAAATACTATTTAAGATTGGATAGGTATTCAGATGGGTTGGAGTAGAGTTCTTGGAGGTTCAGAGGCTTGGTGTCAAAATCTTCCTCTCTGTATCTTCTTGAAAGATAATGTTTGATCATCAAGGAACCAGATAACTAAAACTGAATTTGAGGGGCACCCGTATTTCCAACAGCTGAAGAACAGGAAGAGATAGGCCCATTACATCTAAAAAAGTGTTTCAGAATTCTGATTGATATGATTCAGAATTCCCCCTGCCCAAACTCAACAAAATCATTTTGGACTCAGTAACGTCAGAAGAGAGCTCATTACTCTAAACAACACTATCTTGGAGAAAAGCAAGTTGTAACTGAGTACAGTTGTGTATTTCTTAGCAAGTTGTTGATATCCATTTCAGTTCTCCTAGACAAACAGAAGAGCTCAGATTCTGAGGAGCCCTCGTCTTGTTGGGCCTGAGTTAAGAAAACTCTCTCTGCTTACAAATGGACAGCAGCTCCGAATATTTGGGCTTTCTCCATCCTTGTCCCATTTTCACAGGTAGATTCCAATCACTATATTTGCCTTTTTCTCCATTAAGCTTGTGATACATTCAGAATTTTAAGTGCCATAAGTTCTTGTCCAGCTTTACTTGTTGTACACTTGAAGTAATTGGTGATCTATTTAAACAACATTCTGAGACACACCCCTCTACCTCCATAAGTTCCCCTTTTGCAGATTGAACTTCCAACATATTTCCCATCAACACAATTTCATTTAACTCACTTCCCACAAGCCTGATGGACAACTTGTGTGGTCTTCTTCCTTGAAAGAAGTGACTCATGTTTGCAATCATGCCATTTTCAGAACCAATTAATAGTGTACTCACTAATCACTACATCATGTCTGCACAAACACAGGCACTGAACTCATTGTAGTCTTCCACATGCTTGATTGAATGGGCTGATAAATTTCTTACTCCTAATCATTTTCTTGGCTTAAACAGCCAACACAAGAACAAGCTTAGGCTAATAATGCATGAGTATCAAAGATAGCTCAGTGTGGAGTTTCAAGAACCATTAGGGGGAGTAAGGGTTCCTGAAATGTGGTAGTGGAAATACTTGATTAGGTGATGATTATAGAGCAGGTTGATATGGTTGTTTAGTGAGACTGAGACCCCAGTCACAGATTGTATTCATTGCTTAAACTGGTCTTTAACTGTGGTGGTTGTTAATATTTGAAAAAACAAATGTGACGAACAAACTTGTGCCCAGGTGGTCTGAAATGATTTAAGTATTTTAATCAAGTTCAAAAACTTCAAAAGGCAAAATACAAGTGTGACCTTAATCATTTCCACAGCAACTTTATCTCTTCACTTTATTTGACTTCAACCCACCAAGAAATTAATGTTACACAGTAATTAGCTCTCTCTCCTGGAAATTGCATATTTTAATGTGATGAAGGTATGTTGTATATTTATCATTGTTTTCAGGAAAGATTGCAAAAAGAAATGAAAATAAATATGTATATTGGGGGGGTTTTGACGTCTGAGGAGGAGGGAGTGATCACACATTTCAAGGAGATTGTTACTAGAATCACGCATCATCACTTTTGACCCTCCAAATAAATAAAACCAAGTAACATGCTTTGTCTCTGTCTCGCCATAAATTTGCTCCGTTTTTCGGTTGCTTCTTTTTGTTAATTTGAATGATTGATTCACATCAAATCTCATTTTTTATTTTTATTTATATGTGCAAAAGAGTAAGTCTAAAGTTTCACTGATTATTAGTAAGAATTCGCTTTAAAATTCAATTTGCTTACTATCTGGCCAAGAACTCAATAAAAATAAATGTGAGTTTCCAAGGGTTTTAAATATTTTGTATTAGAGTAAAATAAATCTAAGATATATTGAGTAGGGGGTTGGGACTTTGGAGATTGTTTTAAGAAAGGAAAACTAATCCCAGAGCTAAAAATGGAGTGAAAGTTAAAGAGAAGTTGAAAATCAATGAGAAACCCTTTTTTCCTTTTGGATTTTGTGTTGAGATTTCGTGAGAGGTGGTCTGAAAAGGTAGACAAACTGAAAAGGGAGCAGACATAAATTCCTTGTAAAAGCCAGACATCATCAGCAGACCGCAAAGCAAACAAACACCCCAAGTAAACCCCCACCCCAATTCCCAATTTCTACTCACTTACATCTCCCCAATTCCATTAACTCTCAAGTCCATCTACTATACTTAGTCTCTAACTACGTTTTGTTTTGTTGTCTGTGGATTGGATGGTTGTCTAAATTTAAGGATAAGTTGTGGGGCCTTTCTATTTTTGTCGTACTGAGAATTGGGCTCTTTCGGTGGCGACACAGTCGGCAGAATTTGGCCCACTTTTGACCTGTGACTCTGCCCATCACTCACCTCACCACACCACACCACACCATCCCTCTTGCTTTTCCACATCTACATGTTTCCAATTTTCAGTAGAACACCCCTTCCTCCTCCTCCTCCTCCTCCTCCCCCCTTTAGTTTCCAATGCTTATGCATCAGCCGTCTTAATTTTACATGCTTTCAAGCAAGATTAATGAATCCCCCCTTGTTCTACCCAAAATATATCAACATCTCTTGTGAAGAAAAAAAAATAAAATAAAATCAAATTATCCCATAGTTGCTTCATTTTTTAAAATATAGAAAAGTAATTTATTAATTCTTTTTTCATTAGTGAATTTTTACTCATTTCACATATCACCTAGAGTAAAATGCATTTGATCCCATATCTTTCTCAACCTAACAATTTATTCAGACAAGATAAGGTGGCATGTCGACAAGAGCACTTTGCACCAAAACTTTGGTCATACATTCAAATTGCTTAGAGGGTAGTTGGAGAAATGAACGATTGATTCTCCTTAAAAAAAAAATAACAATTTATTCATAAAAAAAAAAAAGGATTAAGAAGACAGTGAAGTGGAAGTAAATTAAGTGAGTGAGTCTATTACCTACTCCCAATGCTTTCCTCCAAACTCTCCCATTTTAGGTATTGCTAATAAACTGACCAATTCGCATGTAATATTAATTTCATCCCTTCTCTCTCTTTTTTTCTGGACTGATCATTAAACAGTCAAACAAATTAAAGGTAGTCATAAATTAATCCAAAAATTATATTTGTATTTGTACGCATGCATGGCCGTCAATTTAGACCAACGAAAACAACCACACATATATACATGCATGCATCCCAACATCCAAATAATTACTATACCTAATACCTCAATCTTCATAATTATTAATATTAATATTTTTCAAATTTTAGTATATTACAAAAATAAATAAATAAAAAATAATAATTTTGAAAATTATTACTTTTATGATCATCCGCGTGCCTGCAGTTATATTTTGTGTTCTAACATCCTATTTTTTGTAATGTAAATTATAAATGGAAGGAGTGTAATTATTTTAAAATAAAAAATAAAATATTTGTACTTGACATGTTGCTGTCGTACGTACAGCAAAATTTCTCTAATTCCCAGAGTAGCAGAATATGACAAATGCTACATTGACTTATTTTTTTTTTTTATTTTGTTGGGGGTTAACGGTATTAACTACCGGATGGAGTTGAGTTGCGGTTGGGCGTTAAGATTGTTAGAATTAGGTGGGGGTGGTGGGGTGGTGGGGCATGGAATGATATGGGGAGTTAAGAGTTTGATTAGGAGTTAATCAAGCATTTTTTAAGGTTGTGATGCCCACATTAATTATCAATTAACTCATCCATCACCTTTTCAACTCAACACAAAACTCTTTTCCATCACCACTCCACCAATTAACCAAAACTCTATTTTCCATTTAATTTCCTCACTTACGGTTTCCGCGTGCCAATATTCCCACATCATTAAAATACGAATATACTGATTTTTTTTTTTTACACAAATCAAGTTTAATTAATTATGGAGTAAGTGTGTTGATTTGTTATTTTTCTTGAAATATGCACTGACGACAGAACAAGTATATTATACTTGCTATATGATTGATTCAAGTACGATTATGTAAATGTCAATATTGTGTGAATTTTAAAAAAAAAAAATTCATAAGAATATATATTGGTGAACACGGTGATCGTAAGTTGTTGCGAACCCTAATTAATAATTTAAAAATAAAAGTGATGATTTTTTATTATCCAAAGTAATTAGAAAAGGCACATACATAGAATGAAGAATTATTAAAATAAATAAATGAATTTGGGCAACTAAAGTAATGATACAAGTTGTGGGTAATGGCATTAAATTCGGATTAGTTCCGTCAAAAGACAAAGTGGTCATAAGTCATAACCACCGCCCTCTCACTACTCATCAACTGCCTAAACTAACTATATTCACCCTTTCCTCATCTTTTAAGGTCAAAAAGTAGTCCCCCTCACTCACTTTTCCACTTTTCTATATCCATCCTTTTACATTTCTCATTAATTAACTATATATGTTGTGTTGGTGATTCAGTTTTGATCTTTTTTTTTATTCAACTATATATGTGTTTGCTATTTTCTTGTTTAATATGATTTTATTAAGAGTTGTTGAGAGTATTTATTTTGTTCATAAAATGAATCAAGAATAAGTTACGCAGATCAATTTTTTTTGCTGGTGAAGAAAATTGATAAATGTTCCACAAGAAAATCTTATTTATTTTTGAAAATAATAAACAATATAATATTTGTGATTTTTGTTTTTGTACAAAGAGGTTAGTGAGAAGTGCAATATATTAGCTAGTCCGCAGCAGTAAGAGGGGGAGAAAATTATTACCTAAATCAAATTTGATCGAATTAAATAAATTATATAGCGAGTGTAATTGATCACTTTTCTTAAACTGAACATAATCACATTACATGTGTGATATATTTGTTAATGTGATTAATTTTTTCTTAAACTGCACGTATATACTTATCATATAATAGATTTCAATCTGATCTAACCTAGTGTGAATTAACATCTATGAGGACGTGTCGTTTTCGGTATTTCCATCAATTAGCAAGTGTTTGAGAATCTCATTGATTTCAGGTGAAGATTTCCATATCGAAATTTAGGTGTTGTAGCTTTTGTCTTCATCCCTTCTCTTCTCCTTTTCAACTCCATCAACCTTATATCACATTCATCCCTACACTTAATTTCCCTAAACAAATTATCTATAATTAAGCTATAATAATTACTCAATAGCTTCAAGATTAATTATCAATAAATTTACTTAGTGGGAGTGTAATTAAGTAGAAATTAAAACTCCTAATGGTATTAAATGACATTAGTTAACAAATTAAAATCATGCCGCCGTGAATTGAGGGAAAAAGAGAGCAAAAATTGCGTCCGCGTTCACCCCAATCAAGACAACACTTCATTCATTCATTACTAACAAACGGACAAACCCCAAACAAAAATCACAAAATATTGAAATATGAAAATAGGTGAAATTTAAGTGAGATATTGAGTCAGCCAATTAAAGAGTAAAACAAATCCACCTACGCCTACGTTTAGCTTAGGAGACAAAACGTGACCGCACCTACACACCAATCTTCCCGATCAAATTCGAACCCAATATTACTTGGAACGCCTATCAAACATTATACCCAACGCCACATTTTACAACCTAGGATATGTAGGATTTTAATAATTCAAAATAATTTCCAAATATATCGGTTAATTCGTGTATTATACTAAAATCAGGAGTTTGAGCTCCAAATGAAAAGAAATTTCAGCGTAAATATTTTGATCTTTTAATGACCGAGATAATGACGCTGACGATATTATCTCGTAGTATGATTCGATTTAATTTTAAAAAAGATGAAAGTGAAAAAAAAAAAGAAAAAGAAAAAAGAATAGTAGGAAAGGTTTGAAGTTTGCAGACAGAGAGTTTGTTTGGAAATGTAAGAGTGAGAGAGGGTGACACTGACACCAAAGTCATACTGGTGCCCATACTTTATGAGACCATATGGAAATCCATCAAATTTAGTTATGGAAAAATTGGAGGAAATCCCAAAATCAAATTTGGGATTGGCTAATGTGACATATGTCATGTCATATTGGGTCCATCACTGCATAATGCTCAAACGTAATTGGTGGGAAAATAATTGGTGACAAACTATCAGCTTCCACAAACTACCCCGGACCTCCTCCTCCATGTGTCTTCAGAGGGCTTTTGCTCCAACCCACAGTGCCTTTACCAGTCAATGGAACACATGAAAAAAAGTGACTAATTAAGGGAATTCCATGTTGCATCCACAATAATGAAAAAATTATATATATTTGAGCATTTTTTAAGCTTTCTATATAAGGAAAGATTTATATACGAAAATGTTAAAATCGTTGTTGTAAGTTTCACCGAAAATAGTAATTGTACTGACGTACCCAAAATATTTTAAAAACGATCAAGAAAAGGGTATCGTATAGCTAGTAATTTGTCGCTCACTATTATGTTGAAAATTAATTTATTTTGAATCTAGTGAGGTTTTTTTTTTTTTTTTTTAACATGATCAATGAAAATATATTTAGATACGAGTAATGTGTTTGTTATGAGGCTTTATTTATAATGATTATCAACTGTGCAAGTTTTAGCTATTGATAGACGGTTAACTATGATCATGATTGTTTTTCAGAAGCGTTTCTATTCAAATCAGATTTGGTCAAATTAAACCAATCATGGAGCAAGTGTAATATACATTTGTCATGTGATTGTCTATTTTTTTTTTTTCTAAACTATACACCGATCACACTGCAAGTATATTACACTTGCTTATATAATTTCTTTTGATCCGACAAAACTTGCCTGTATTTTTCTATATACAAGATTGGGATCGACTAAGCTCAACGATGGGAACATAAATTAGATATAACAAGTATCAGTCGAACAATTAATATCTAGAAAAATATTGAATTGGCACAGAATTAATTGAATTATAAAGTTTATAGAAGCTCAACATTATTTTCGGATTCATGAAATTATAGATAGCAAACAACTTGATTAATCAATTTGCATTAAAAAAAGAGATGATAAGAGTTAAAGAAGTAATAATTAATAAAGAGCAAATTGTAAAGTGAAAGTGGAATGTATAGGTACAATCCATATAGAGAGAATTAGAATGAGCATGCTGAAGCCCCACTCAAACCACCATGCTTTGCTTAATACACCAATACCAACAACTTCACTCACTCAATTTTTGTATAATCCAATTTCAAAAAGAGCTGCGCCTGCTCAACCTTTTAGTCCCTAAGCACCCTATATATATATGCCCATTGAATTTTATTTTAATTTAAACCCCATTATCAATTCAAAGTCATTTTCCACTCTCCTACGTACGTACGTACGTAGAATGGGTGTAATTGGATTTTTCTACATTTCCATCAAAGTTTGTTTCCCATCACTTTCTTTTTTGGAGCGCATTGGCTCACCAACTGGGAAAAATAAATATTTTCCATATGCATTCAGTGTCAAAATATTCAAAATAAAATAAAACTTGTGATCATTATATGTATATATTCATATCATTTGGTATTTTCCTACCCCATTACGTCGTACATAATAAGTTTTATTCACAATGCATTATTATTTATTTGACCCATTACCTATTATTTTATTTTATTTTTAAAATGCGTGTAATTAAACAAAACAAAAATTACTTTCTTGCTTATATAGATAAAAAAATAATTGAGAGAGAACATGCGTTAAAGGCGTGCAAGCATGAGTATGAGTTAAAACGTATTTTTATTACTAATTACTAATTACTAATTACTATAGTAATTAGTAGGCATCCCACTACCACAATATACTCTACACTGCTAATTTTTATTTTGGTGAGCGAATGGTTATGGGCAGACGCACACACTCCAAATTCCATTCCGCCTCACTAACCTAATAATTAATTAATTAATTAATTAATTTCATAGAAAAACCATTTCATCAATTCATTTTTTCTATTATTATTATTATAAACTAGTAATAAAACTTATATCTCACTTTAATTACATAAATTGCGTATACAAAATTTTCACCCCTAAAAATATATATCTAAAAAAATATTTTACACGATGGAAGTAGAAATCAGACGTCCGGATTCAAATAGAAAAGGAATAGAGACGAGAAAAAAAAAAAAAAATCTACGTTACTTTCTACTAAAATGTGTTTGGTAAAATTTAGATAAAAAAGAATGATATAAAAACATCATATTAGAGTATAATAATCACGAAAATTCTGTAAAAGCCCTCATTCATATAGTAGTACTCTTTTAAATTGGACTAAAACCAAAAAATGTTCTGTTCTTACAGCTTACTACTTACTTTTTCATAGGCCCCATTTTATTACCAATCGATCTATCGTTTTAGCACCAATTTCACATACAAGATAATTTTGAAGTCGTCCTACGTTCGATTAACATTAATTATCTCGACTCTCAACCCTTAACGCATCATTCCTACCATAATACAACATTATACTCCTTGCACAATACACTATATTCTTACTATAATTAACATTATACGTACTCGTTAAGCTTAATTAAAGACGTTTACCCATTACAAAAGAATAAAAATTAGAATGAAAAAGAAAAAAAAACAAGATTAAATTAATTAGTATGGAACAGAGGATGGGGACAGCATGCTTGGTGGAAGTGTTATGGGGAAGGGAATGGGGGGCGTGTAATAAAAATACAATGTTTCCTATGTATACAGCAACCTTGTCTCTTAATACACAAGGGCACAAACACACCCACCCATCATCACCCACATCCTTGTTCAAACATCCAATTTTTATTATTATTATTATTTTAAATTAGTTTTTGCACATTGCTCTATATATGCCTATTCTAAAATTAAAATTGTTTCTGAATTTCTAGGAATAAAAAAGTATGTGCATGCCCATGCCAATTGTATAGTATTGTTTTAGTACAATTAATTTGAATGCATGCACATGATCTGAGTATATTCAATAAAAAAAACAACAACACTGCCCATCTCACTCTGCTTTTTTGCACAGACGAAAAGGTGTTCATCTTTTGGAGTTGCAGTGGCCATAAAAGTGCAAATGTGAAGATGTTTTCTCACAATCCCAATGCTTTTTTTTTTTTTTTTTTTGGTTAAATCAACATTTTCTATTCTTATTTGTAATGTCGAAAATTTAGGATCCAATTTCACGATCGTATGTATGTCTACTTTTATAATAATTTATTATTTATTTGTCTCTTTTGAATGTACTGATTGGTTTTAATTGTTGATTCATTGTAATAAATCCCATATACTATATAAAAAAAAATAGAAACATCCTTTTGATTCATTGTAATGCAGTCATATTTTGCATTGCAAATTTTCGGGTTCGACCCGTTCAAATTGTAACGTTAACATGACTATATATAAGAAGTGCATGCAGCGTAATTTTTTTAAAATTGAAAAAAAAAATTGATACTCATGAGTATTTTTAGTGTGATTATATTCCTTGAAATATTGAAAGAAATTATGGTTGAAAGGATAAAAATGAATTTTTTAAAAAAAAATAAAAATTCCCGTAACAATCAAGAAATAGGATTGGGGCATCCTTAAGGAATATATAGTTATTGAAAAAACGGACTGATGTGTCACTATCTTTCACTACCAATTCCGCGTCAGACTTTTTATACCTCAATAATAATAATAATAATAATAAATAATAATAATAATAATAATTATTATTATTATTATTATATAATTTCTTGTATGTTATAACGTGCTTTTAATTAAGCCTAGAAAAAATGTATATAAAGCTCTCAAAAATACTTATAAAAATTAGCAAAATATCCCCTTTACAAAAAATTGAAATACTTGGCGAATTCTTGCTTGATTGATAAGGTTATGAGTTTGAATCCCATAAATTCATATTTATATCTATTTTTACAGTAGTTTATTGTTTTATTGTCTCATTTATTTGAGTTATTGATATATTGAATCAGTATTTAAATTTAAGTGTATTGAATGATATAATGAAGTGAATATTAAAAAAAATTAAATATTTAAGAAAAGAAATAGTGAACGGCACGTGCGAGTTAGGGTGGGAGATGTTCTTTCTGCACGTGAGAAAGCCCTTATAAATAAAACCCCTCCCAATGTTATTGGTGAGGAGCCAAGATTGGTCAAGCAAAGGTCTTCCAGTTAATGCTTGTTGTCTTCCATACCACAAATTCTCTCTCTCTCTCTCTATACATACAAATACATACACACATTATCTCATATGCAGGCACTATATGTGTACGCATAAAAGGTAGGTGGTATATACAGAGGCGACTGTAGAAGAAAGATTCTTCTTTTATTCTAAGTTGTCACCCGCGTCAAGAGATATAAGACAAATATATATAGCCCAAAGGAGGGAAGTGAGAGAAGCAAGAGTTGGTAAAGAAAATGGAGAGAGCGTGTGAAGTGAAGGCCTCCAAATTCAAGCGGATTTGTGTGTTTTGTGGCAGTAGCCAAGGCAAGAAGACTAGCTATCAAGAAGCTGCTATTGAACTTGGCAAAGTCTTGGTAATACCTCTTTCTCTGCTTTCTTTCCCATGTTTATAAACTCTTTAAACTTTCTTTCAGGGTTTGCGGTTTGCTTTTGAGGGTTATGATATGAAATGCTGTGTTTGTTTCAGGTCGGGGTGTCCATATATGTAGGGTTTATCAAGTTGGTTAAATTCAAAATCTTGTCTTTGCATCTGCTTTTTGTCTGTCTTTTGGCTCAGTTTATAGCAGCAAATTGTTCTGAGAATTGCTGAATACTATGTCTCTGTTTTCTGAAGTAAAAGCTAACTGTCGCTTTTCCCATTTTTAGTTGGATTCTTTCAATTTTATTTGTATTTTTTTGGGTTCAAATCTCATGCAAATATGCTGTTCATCAAGTCTTTTAGAGATGGAATGTTGCATGTAGCTAGAATACCCATCTCTATTACTTAAAAGGACACTCCCCCTCGAATTCAAACGAGTGGATGCTAAGTTCAGGTTGCTTTCCTTTACCATGGAGACAAGAAAGTCAAGATATTTGCATGTTCTTTTGCCTGCCTTGTTATATTTTTTTCCACAAGTCCTGTTATTTTCATCTACAGCTCTCTCCCAAATTTATGCAATGAATAACCTTTGCTCTTCCTCAAATGGATAAGAACATAGTATCTGAGTGTACTATAAAGAGTACTCTTCACTGTGTTATCCGCATTTGACTATGAAAGAAACATTTTTTTTCTTTAAAACGCTTTCCTTCTTTCATAATGTCAATGAATGTAAATGTACTTTACAGAGGGGATGCTGTAATCTTTTCAAAGGTTAACTAAGCAAAAAAATGTTAACCCATCTGAGCCCACTTGAGAAAAGCTTTTATTTTGCTGGAGTCTTGGAACTTTAGTCTAATTTGTTTGTGTCTGTCTTAAGGTTTCGAGAACATTGATTTGGTCTATGGAGGAGGTAGCATAGGCCTGATGGGTTTGGTTTCACAAGCTGTTCATGATGGTGGTCGGCATGTTATTGGGTGAGCTTCTTTCCTTGTAGTTTACTCCTATTCTATCAATGATTAATGGAGTTTAGCATGTTATAATGGTTAATCTTGTTAATTCTACACTAAAACTGATTTTTGTCATGTTATTGTCCCCCTCTGCAGGGTGATTCCCAAGACGCTCATGCCTCGAGAGGTATGTCTGCTGATGTTTATAAAAGTCTTTGGCCTTTTCTTATTATATTATTAGTTCTAAAATTGAAACCCCACCAAAGTGTCTTTGCAATTTTTTCCTCTTCTTTTTCTATTTTTTTTTTTTCTTTTTCATGGTTTTACTTGCATGGTTTCATCTTGTTAGGGTGTATTCCTTGGTACCTTGCTTGCTTTCCTTTCTCCCAACTCCTCTCTTTTTTACTTTCCAACCACTGCCTTCTTTCCATTTTCCTTTATGTTAGGTTTAAAGTAATTTCTTCAGTTTTCTTAGTCAATATGTTTGTTCTGTCTTGGTAAAAAAAAAGACTGATCTGTTTTACTTCTTTTATTTTTCTATTCTTGATTTGAACAACATGAAATAGTCCAATTTTACTTGATTGGTCCTTCCATACCTTATCCATAGGGTAGAGTATTATGGTGGTGGTTGTTTCAGTACAATGTATACATTTTTTGGTTTACAAATGTTTGCTCTGGTTTTTTCCTTTTCTGTTTCACCATTAATTGACACTGTTCTGCTCTGCCCCTTCTGATTTTCTCTCTTGGCTCTTTCTGTGGCTGAAACTTTTACATTTGACTATGTGTATATGCTTATCTGGTTGTAAATCCACCGCCAGCTCTGAAGTTACTGACTCTGGAGATAGTTACTTTAAATCCAATTTTTCCTGCAAATACCATCATTACTTGAGTGCAGAACTGCACAGCATCCAATACAATTAAACTCTCTTCTCCCATTTCAGCTTTATCAACATTTAGCTTTATGGATTTGTCACCTTGTGTTTGTGCAGTTAACTGGCGAAACAGTCGGAGAAGTGAAAGCAGTTGCAGATATGCACCAAAGGAAAGCCGAGATGGCAAGGCATTCAGATGCTTTTATTGCATTGCCAGGTTTGTATAAGATGAAGTCCATTTGATTCTTGGATTAACCAGCGTTCAGTTTATTAAAAACCATTAGATGTAAGGTCAACTTATAACCAACTTTTTGGCGACAAGTAGATCAGGTGTTTTGCACTTGCACCTAATCGTGTGTGAAATGACCCCAACAACACTCTGCTTCCTTCATTACACATCTTGTCCTTTCACACTATTCAACCTTGTTTAATGCTCAATTGGGGTAGTATCTAATGATTACATGCTAACCTTTTGACTGCACCTCCCGGACTCAATCAGTCAACCATTCTGAATTTAAAATAAATATTGCACTATGTTGCCATGCTACACTGTAGTGTAAAGAATAATCTTCACTGCAGGTTGGCAGAGGATCATGCTTCTCATTTATTAAAGGATGAGACCAGTAAATGCCTTTGCTCATTATTCTTCACCATTATCTCATTTCTCTCTGGAGTCTAGCTAAAGTTAACAGCTTGATTAAATTCTTTGTTGTACTTTTTGTGCAAATAGACGCCTCAAAAAAGCATGCATGGTTTATATGCCGTTTGTGTCAAATGCAAACAGGGGGTTATGGAACTCTGGAGGAATTACTTGAAGTGATAACATGGGCTCAACTTGGCATCCACGATAAGCCGGTAATTTATGTCTTGCATCTCATAAAGTAATCCTAGTTATTTTTTCTAGTATGTAAGATTAGGTAACTGTTGGAACCAATAGACAGAACTTTATCAGTCCAATCTTGAAAGGTAAAGAGATCAATCAACTATTGGCATTTTGCAGGTGGGGTTGCTGAATGTGGATGGATATTATAACTCATTATTGTCATTTATCGACAAAGCTGTGGAAGAAGGATTCATTAGTCCAAATGCTCGCCACATCATCGTATCTGCACCAACAGCAAAGGAGCTTGTCAAGAAATTGGAGGTAATTGTCTGCAAGAGAAAAATTTTGAAGATTTTGGCATTTGATTTCTTGTAAGCACATGCTACAACCAATAATTGACATAAAAAATTAGAAAACGTGTGTCTGACTAGAAGTTTGAAAAAGAACACTAGATTGGCTGTTTGTTAGTGGCCATTGAGACATCACTTGGATGCTATGGGAATTCATGTACACCGCTAAGCACTTGAACATGTGGGAAGAATTCAGAAAGTGGTCCAGGCACAAACAATTGGTTGCTTCCACTTTCAAAGAAGTGGTACATCTGTGTCTTATTGATGTGGTCTCGTGTGATTTGTAGGAGTATGTACCTCGCCATGAACGGGTTGCGCCAAACTGAGCTGGGAGATGGAGCAGTTGGGCTACTCTCAGAATACGATATGTCCAGGTGAAGAAATGGATTTGCAGCATAGAAGAATTCATTAGAACATGGAATATTGGCAATGGAAGAAGCTAACTTGGAATTTTAGAGAAATCCTTTGTAAAGTAATCTGGAAATGTTGCTCAATATGCGATACCTTCATATTTTCCCTATTTAATTTGCTTGTAAGTTGTAACTACTAAATGCATTATGTGATTCCAGTACTAATGGAAACTCACTATTTTCTCAAAAAATTCATTCTCTCTTTCCATCATAAACGTTGCATCTTGTATTTTGATTCACACATGCAGGCGCAGTGAACATCGATTGTATTTGAGGAAACAGTTTATGAGTCGACTGTAGAGTCTGCATGTTGTTCTCGCATTGAATAGTATGTGAAACTCGGAGCTACGTTATCATACAGGGGATCTGCAGATTTTACCATATCATTTGTTTCTTTTGGATAAAAAAATTGAGGGACCATTCTTACTGCAAACAAGTGCAGAAGCCACTGAGGTCTTACGTTCATTTGGATTAGAGGTTATTATGACATTTCTGGAAGGAGGGATTGGAGGAGAGGCCGAAGGCGTGAGGATGAGGAGGAGGGCCCTCCACTTCTTATAAAGCTAGCCCATTAAATTCGTAAATCATTTAAAATCATCCACCCACAACTTCATTTTTTTGTGTTAAATGTTAGTGGAACATGCACAATTGATGCATGTAATTTTATGAACAAATATGCATCTCAATGATTTTTAGAACTATCACGTTGCAATAGTTAGCCCCACATAAAATATAAAACTTAGGTAAATTAGAAGACTTATACAAGTGTTTTTGATTTTCCAATCTAATCCTCCTTGCATTCAACTATATTGTAAATCGTAAACCTGTTAGAATATCAGTTTCTCCTAAATCATACTAATCCTTCTCAAGGTTGAGCAGCAAATTCTACGTCCCATAATTTTTCTTGTTTAGTATAGAAGGAAGAAAGACGATGAAAGTGGTCGGCACCCGGCTGTGCTAGTTGGTAACAGGACCAAATGTTCAACATTCAAGACAGAACATAGGGACCATCCGCGTTAAAAGCATGTTTCAACTAATTTTCCGATGCCTGTTTTTTCTGTTGAGTCTCTTTCGATGCTTGGCAACAGACAAGAACATACATCCAACCAAAGACAAGTTATAACAACATGGAGGGCCAATCTAAAGCTGCTCATGGATAAAAGGGACAGTGCTGCCTAATGGTTCCAAAAGATACACCATGCAAATACACGGCCGGAATTAAAAGGCATCAGAACTGAATCACGTTAAAATGTGGCTCTTGAACTATCAAGTTTCCAAAAAGGACGAAGAAGGAAGGGATGTGCGACGGGATGAGTTAGACAACACTAAGTGTGGGTGAAAGGTGAGATGTTGTGGGGTAAAACAGCAAGGAGGAAGGTCCATGTGCCTTGGATAATTTAAGACAAAATGATAGCTGGTCATGGTCCCGGCAGTATTTTCAGTTTCATTTAAACCATCTGCATATGTGGGGATTTTGTTGGAGGGTGTACTCATCTCTAGCCCCAGACAGTAACACAATCCATGTGGGTTGTTGAATGGTCTAATCAATTAAGAATGTTAGTGTCTTAATGAAACATGGGAGTGGTCCAGATGAAAATTCTCTATAATTCTGTTTTAGTATGTCGGAGCTAAGTAGTTACGTACTTTGTGAAGCTAGAAGGCAACTTCGGAGAGAAGTCAGTTCTGATATAAATACAGGAGTGCTCATAGATATGGAGGGTTGCAAAGACAGAATTAGTGAATGATACCTGAAATTGATGAGATATTGTAACCAGTAGAATGGTCTTAACAGCTATGGTTGCCATTGCCAAAACAACTTCATGGCTATTACATCTTTGAAGAGTACTCGAAATCCCCAAGGCTATTATTGCATTTGGTGATAGAACTTCTTCACATGTTTCAAGAGCCTTTATCATGTCGGTCCAATTGTCAGAAACTTCATTAAGCAAAGCCTGTCTGTGCAATCAAATTTCCCTGCCCATACTCTTCATTCATTTGGAGGTACTCAGCTGCACATCTAACCTAAGACTTACTACATTCATCGAAGGGAGCTCTGTCTTGAATCCACAACAGAACTTGGCTACTAGCTTAAAAGCTTTTAGCACCTCCCGGCAACTGATTAAGGATCCAATGACAGGACTCAGGGGATCCTAACCTGCTCATTAATACTAAATCTTTTCTAAGGAGTAAGGTCTATTAGAGAAAATTCCATGCCTGCCTTTTATCATCTGCAGCGTTGCCCAGGTACCTCCAAATCAGACATCAGACAAGGAACAGGAAAAAATACTGTCAGATTATTATTTTGAGTAATGAACACATTAATTCAGATATGAAACTTCTCTAACCGGAAAGTTATGAATGAAAGATCTATCAACAGAGAATCTTAGGTTCTAAAAACTTTTTATATGGATTCCGTCCTCTAGTCCACATTCTACTTTTGCTATCCACCTCGACTTTCTCATATTACATGTCCACAACTTGTAGCAGCCAGCTTCAATTAACTTCCTGGAAGGTACATCACTGAAACAAATTTCTGAGTTACTAATGCTAATTGTAAAAATTCCGCGCTGCTGTTAAAAAGTTCAGTACGCACACATTTGAAAGAGTAGTCAACCCGATAATTTATCGATTATATCAGGGGGGAAGGATGCTGAAATGAGCAGTGGTTTTTGTTTTACATATATTTCCCTGATAACCAGCTTAAATACGGATGTAATCCGCCTGGTGATCTACAAATAATCTGGATACACAAGAATTAGACTCAGCCAACTATCTATCCCTACTTAAGTGTTCTCTGATTGGAACACCATCACCCTTTGGCTTCAAATCTTCAACACTATTTGAACACCTGTGATCCGATTATATGGACTTCTTTGACCTCATTCCCATCTACAGGCAATTCATTGGACACTTAGAAAACTGTTTCTGTAGGAATTCGTTCGTATGTAATTCATCAGATTCTTCCTCTGAATGGACTACTCAACCTCGACTAAACTTTCCATAAGGGTGGTAGTACACAACTACTAACCATTGGATGTTGTGGCTTGCATGTAAATTCATTTATTTCGGTTGCTTTACGATCAATCTCAATTTACTTATCATCTCCGATGAATTTTTCCGATAGTAATGTGCATCCCCAGTAATTCTATATTACGTATTGAATATCCATTAAGCAACAACCCTCATAAATGCAGCAATCATGCAGAGAAGACATGCAAAAAACGAACTTTCCAGAGAGTTGGTATCTTACTAGTTCTTGGAAGTGGTCGTTCCGGGGAGAAAGTCGACACTTTCCACCATACCAAATCTCTCAAGTACTTGGTGTAGAGTTTCTTCATTCACCGGACACAAAGTATTACTGAACGTAACCACGAATGTTCGTTCATAATCTGAATAGACAGAATCAATCACTATTTCTGCAATTTCATCGAACAATTCTCGTACCTGCGGTAAGGGTAGTCCCACCCCGCAAGCGCCGAAGCAGCCCCACGGATCTAGACGAGGATAACTACCTCGCCGCCGTCGAGAGGATCATTGGAGAGGGAAAGTGGTTGCTGACTCTGCATCTGGTGGTGACATGGCTGACTCAGCAGCGTGTTTCACATGGCAGTGATTATTTGGCAGATGACTCAGACGAGTTACAGATTACGTGGCCTCTGACATGTCGAGGATTTATTAATTGACGTTCACGTGGACCAGATCAAGAAGATAACTCAATGTCAGCAGTTGATGTGGCACAGATATAAAAGATGACTCAGCAACATGTTTGTTTTGTGTGGGTTGATAAAGACAGAATATGACAGCTCCATTTATTTGAGTATTTTGGAAAGATCTTATTAATCGATACTTGAATTATTCGTATTTCGAAGTATTTTTCGACGTGTATATCCAATCAAGTCAGAAGAGAATAGTACAAAAAATCACGGATCCGCATCTGAAAAACCACCGGACTTGTTCATCGTTTAAACGACAAATTATATGTCAGCTTACCAGAAAAGATAGGGAAAGTTGTATCATGTATGCTATTGCTAATAACATTCAAGCATTAGTGTCCTAAATCGCCGTTTCCACAATGCTGATGCCCATCGGCACACGGTCGCTTCGCCTTAACATTGCACTGCTTCTGTGGCTTTGAATTGGATTGATGTGATTTCCTCCTCCAAATATGTTCCAAATTCTCTTTGTTTTCACCAGCTTCTGGAACTCTTCTCTCATGCTTTGGCATTCCTTCTCCAGCTCACAAACGCGCTCCCTCACATCGTCTACACCCGATGCTCTCTCATGGGAGGGTTCTCTTTGGGAGCAGTCCGCGTTCTTGGATGCTGGAGGAACTTGATTCGGATTCTGAGAGCTGTCAAGATTGTCGGAAACAAAGAACCAACTGGAGATTGAAGTCCTTAGTCGCAGCTGCTCGAAAAACAAGACTTGCACGATCACTCTGAGAGGTAGCCTCTCATTTTGGGCAGCATGAGTGCTGGCTTCCAATGAAAGCTTTTGGCAGTTCATCAGTCTGCAGATTTGCTCCCGCTCCGAGTCTGTAAGCCACGGATGTGCCTGTTATAATGATTAGTCATAGCAATTCATCATTGGGAAGAAAATGACAACTATCAAAAATGCATTAGCTAATCTATGCAGTCTGAATTTGGATATTTTAAAAACAATAACAACGTGGTTATGATTTGACAGTATGAGCATTAGAAATTTTACCTTGAGATATATATCGATTGCACGATAAATCCCATCAGAAAGCGGCCTAGCATAATCAGGAACTGCAGCAGCAAGAGCTTGGAATTTTGGGAACTTCAAATTAATGTCTGGTGCCACATCAGCAAGATATGCATCTACCAGGTTAGCCACCATCGTTAACGATGTCAATGAATGTGTCCCTTCCATTAATTGACTTTCTTCGATGATGCACGGAGAAGCAGCAGCTGACGCCTGCTCTATCGACATGAAATGATCCAGAATCCTCTGAAAACAGTCTATATCATACAACGTTTCCACGGAATAGCCCAAGTTTGGTACTAATATATCTTCCAGCGCAGCTTGGTCTAACTGCAGCCCCACCCTTCTCTCCAGATTGTCTCTGCATGCTTGGCTGGCCTGCAAAACCATAGCAGTTCGGAGCAACCGAAGAAGGAACCTAGTATGAATGACCCCTTTCTGGTTTGGAATTAACTCCACTATTTCTTCCAGAAGTGCTCCTTGATCAGCCTCAGAAGGGATTGAAATTGTTTTGCCTGAATTCAAATTCTTGAAGCTCGACTGTCTATTCATCTGTGGTATGTATTTCTTGGCATAAAACACTAATGCACCAGCAATATTCTCAGCCTTCATGCCACCAGCTTCAACAGCTTGGATCAAGCGTTTATACAGAGGCAAACTGAGAAAAGACACATCTTCATACCACCAGTCGTCACTCACCTGCTGAGGCTTCGTTGCAGTGTATATCCCATTCCAAAATGCGGCACCTGAAGTTCTTGCCGCACCTGAAGTTCTTGCAGCACCTGAAGTTCTTGCAGTGTCACTGCCAGTCGAAACAGGCCAACTGAACAACATAGGATCAGCACAAGCCTTCATAGCCAGGGAGTTTATGCATCTCGACACAATATGCAGCTCTTCTGCATGTGGCAGAACTTCTTCACACGTTTCAAGAGCTTTGATTGTATCGGTCCAATTGCCAAAAACTTCATTGAGAAAAGCCTCAGTTTGTGCAATCAGATTTCCCTCCCCATACTCCTCATTCATTTGGAGGTAATCAGCAGCACATCTAAGACTTACTACATTCATCGACGTGAGTTCTATTTTGACACCATAGCAGAACTTGGCTACTAGCTCGAAAGCCTTAGCACCTCCCGGCAACTGACTAAGTTGTAAAAAACAAGCAGATCCATCGGTAGACGCCGTTGATTCTCCAATAAGCTTCTCAAGTAGCCCACTCCTCGACAGCAAAGGAAACTGCAATACGTGAACATTAGTACATGAAAAATGGATGCCAAAATTCGAGAAAGATGAGGGAAGTAGAAGCATTCACCTTGTGAAGATGAAAGGCCATTTCTCCAATCTCAATTGTGACATCACTCTGAAGCCCAGATGTGCAATGCCTACAGAAAGGTTTGGTTTCATTAACTAATTAAGTAAAATTCTGTCACATTCACAAGAACTAGCCCCATCCATGGACATTATTAGCATCTTATTGCAACATACAAAACTAGACAAGAACATTAACATAGGTAAAATGTATTACCTAAGAAAACAATAAACTCCCATCAAATCCAAAATAAGAAAAACAAGTGTTTTTGGGGGTTACCAAGATTGGCCTTGGCGGTGAAATGCTTCAGATTTTGAGCCAAGCTTCATGGAAGCCATGTTATGGGTCTGCAGCACTTCTCCTGGATTTTCAAGAAACATAAATAAAACAAAAAGGGGGAGATTGAAGATAAATGTGAAACAACAAAAATGAAGTGAAGAAATGAAGTGTGAAAAGGTTTTTAGTATTGGTGTTGAATGTTTCCATTGCGGCCGAGTCTAGTGGAGCCATGAGACTGGCAGTTATCCAACTGTCTTCCCTCTCCTTCACTTTCTCCCCTCTTTGGATTCAGTCTATTATTAGCTAATTAGGCTACGTTTGGAACATGCAAAAGCCCCACCCAAAACAAAAACAACAAAAACATGCAAAAGCAAAATCAAAATCAAAACTTAGACTAAATTTTTTTAGAAAATTTTTAAACCCAGATCGGGTTTGTCGGGACCTTAAACAATTATATGACAAGTGTAATATATATAATATGATTAATGTATAATTTAAAAAAAAAATCAATTAATCATGTATTACATCTGCTCTATGATTGATTTAATTATGTTAAATTTAATTTAAAGAAGAATTTTTTTTTTTTTAAGTTCCTCCACACTTCACATCATTGATCCTACACAATTTCTAGGTTCTCAAGTTGTGCACCTATATATAGCTTGGTCCAAACTACACTCTATAGAATAAATATTAGCAAATGATTTCTTTGTAACTTAAAAATATAGTGCAAATTGCGCCCTTTGAGGAATTAGTTAGACACTTCTCATTCATTGAGGAGTCCAGAAAGAAACCTTTTTTAAAAAAAGCAATTATTTTGACAATTAACATTTACTAGTAACATGCAAGCTCAAAAAGGAATGATGATGACGCTGACGTTAATTAAAAGAACTATCCATAACAATTAAAAAATACGATAATTTATATAATGATGTTGACGTTTTTATTAGGTATATTCGTAATTCTTTTTGAAAAAAAAAAATAATTAATGACATTATTTATAGGTATATATGTAATTATACAAATAAATTATGAGTAAATTCACATTCCTGTGTTAATCAAATTGTCCATATAAGGCCCTTTAAAAAATAAAATATTATTTTATCCTTATATTTTTTATAAAAGAGCAAATTATCTCCGTGCCTAAAAATACAGGGGTAAGAAGGTAAAAGTGGAAGGAATAGAAGAGTGGTGTGAGTGGGAGAAGGTAGGTCAAAAACAGAAATCAACCCCGTGATAGAGCCTCTGTGGAAACGAGTAAGCGACAGAGATTTGGCAGTGCAGTCAGTGGTTGGGCGCACACGAGCGACAAACCCCGTCATCTCCACTCACCGTCCGCCACGTCTGCTGCCTTGGTACGAGTCAACCACCCCCCCACCCCGGCCCCATTTGTTGTCTCGTAGCTGTCAACCCATTGCCATTGGGCTGCATTTATGCTCCTTTCTCTCTACTGGACTTCTCTTTTCCTAATTGTTTTTACATAAATAATAAAATTATAATGGTAAATAAATTATTTTATATTATTAGAATGAACAATATTTTAGGCCGAAATGAAAAGGTCCAGTGAAGACTAGATTTTTTTATTTTTAAAAATACCCATTCACTAGAAAAGACTAATTATATATATTATATCAAAAATTTACTTCTTGAACGCTCATTTTAAACTCCGTTTATATTTGAATAATACTTCAATTTGTGTGTGATCACATAAGCAATCTACAACGTTGAATGTGAAATGACTGATCAACATCTTGTTGCGTGCAAGTAATTAATTATGGTAAATTATACTAGTTACAATTTTAAATTAAATAAAAGGGGATGAAAGAAGTTGTCGAAGATTTACGAGGATAATTATACTTTCCTCTTTTGATTCAATATAATTACATATAAATTCTTGTGGTTTGAAAAATTATATTTAACACCCTTGAAGTTTGTTTCTATCTAACAAATAAATTCATTCGTTAGTCAAAATCCATTAAATTTATTGATATTAACATATATTATATACATATATATATATTAACATCCTTATTAACTTATTACTGATTTATTGTAGGTCAAATAAATATTTTTATCATCAAATTACCCTCATACATATTCGCTCGTTAATGCATATGAAAAGGTACATCTTCACTGTTGTAAGAGTAGTTTAGTCCGAAATTTTTTTTTTTTTGACTTGCAATAAGTTAGTAATCAACCAATTGAGAGTAAATATCAGTTTTCATTCAGTTTATTTGTTAACACCAGCAAATTCAATGAGTTTTAACTAACGGGTAAATTTATTTGTTAGATGGAAACAAACTTTAGGGATGAATTTATTGAAAAATAGCCTCAATTTTAAAAATGACTTGAAATACACACGCATTATTCGATGAGAATAGTGAAGTCCCCTTTCTATTCCTCAGATGGAATTTACATACTAGGAGGTGCATTTATTGTCTTGGGGGTAATGTCACTTTCATCCTCGCTTTCTACTTCTTGGGCATGAGCTTGAGGGCTTTCATGGTTAACTCTCCCCTTTTGCATTAATACACCTAACAAATTAGGAGTTATTTGTTACAAATTTTTCAAGGCGTTGATTGCGCCACGTGACAACCACCTTATTTTTTGAATTTGGGTTGCATGTACTATTTTATTCTTTAAATTTAACTACGCTGTTCATATACGAAAATAGAATCTACTATACCTCTACATATACTCTGTATAATTTCTATGTTAATTAAGCACAAAATTTTAAAAATAATTCCAAAAAATGATCAATATTATGTAACTAATTTGGAGTAGTAAACTTCAAAATAGCATTTTGAGAATGAGATGCTATTTTTATAAGTAAATGTTCATTTCAAGAAATAAAAGTCTCATCATGTGCAGTGTCTGAAGAAGTACTTTAAATTGAAGACATAAAGAGTAATGGTTTGTAGCTTTGGGGCATATGTATAATTAATTGTTTGTAATGGTTTGATTTATAGTAGGTGTAAGCGTACAACCCATATAAATTTACAATAACTCATAAATGCGACTTTAGGGTACAATTACTTTAATTAATTGTAGTTAGGTACAATTGGCACCCCAGACACACACTTTTCGCACATACATATGTGTTGGAAAATTTAATGCTGCCCATGAAAGGGTCCTTTATTCCACTGCTCGTCGGTACAATCCCATAATTCAATCCCATTCACTCTAATGTAAACACTGACCCCAATGCATCATTTCCGACACGGAAAATTGTACTGACCACAGTATTTAGTACTGTACCATTCGGTTCGCTGATTAAATTTACCATTTATATATGTAATAAGTACCGCGTCATCCTCTTCACATTCTTAATTTGGTGAAATTCGTGTGGTCTGTTTGGTATAATATTAGTCACGATTTCATTTAAAAGTTGGAACTGTGAAAACGATTACTTGAATTGAAGAGGATGTAATGGTTAATATATGTGGATGATATATATATATATATAGAGAGAGAGAGAGAGAGGGGGTATTGATAAGGTGGGTGGGTGGGTGACCCCGCCCTCCATGTGAGTTGGTTTTACTTGGTTAGCTGTCTGCATGTAGCAGCAGTGCACGCACAAATGGTCACATTAGGCATCAAGCGCTGCTGGGACAATGCCCACAACGTTTGATGTGCCCCATTTCTTGCATTCACTCATTATATGTAATAGGATTGTGTGTTTCGCGTCAAAACATTTGTACCAATGTACAAGTATAACTGGTTTATCAAGTATTCAATAAGAATATCATTGTAACGCAAATTCTTGTGTCAGCAATTTTAATTAAAGGGACTAGAAAAATATATTATATATAAATTTTATTGGGTTTTAATTCATTTGTGTAATTAGTTTTGTAAGTGTCTTCTGATTCTTCACTTCAATAACGTGTTTTTTTTTAACTTTATAACTTTAACGTTAAAACTTGACATTAATTAATCTCCTTTAAAGTTGATTTAAACCTTCAATAACTTTAATTTTAAGGGCTTTTTGATTTATTTATCGAATTAAAGTCCTCATCTCCAACTTGTGTTTGGAGTTGTTGGAGAATACCTCATATTTATAATTGTAAGGTGAATTTTTTTTTATTTTTTTGACATAAAACAACGAATTATTATTAATTTATTTTTACTTGAGTAGGTTTTTAGCAATGTTTGATGCATATAACTATGATGATATGTGTAGTGATGGTATGGAAATGGGAGAGAGAGAGAGAGAGAGAGAGCGGGGTGGGGGAGTTACGGGTAAATGCATGATATGGTTCAGGAGTCGTTTTCGATGTGGGCTGCGGCAGTAGCATCAGACAGTGGTCGTAGTTTATGACATAATAATGTCAAGACCCAGCCTATGCTCTTCCTCCCGTCCCAATCATCACTTCACACCATGCATTTTCCATTATTTTTACATTGCTCTTTATTCAACTCCTTTTCTCTAATCTAATATTCGATTATTTTATTCCATTACTCCTCTACTATTTTTTTTTTTTTTTCAATTTTACTTTTACTATTTGAATAAAGATAGCTTCATCAAAAATATTATTTCATTTTAATATTTTCTTTCATTGATAACAACTAATATCTACAGTTTTGAATCTTGTGACGTCCCAACTACATGTCGTTAATTATTTTAGACTTTGAGCCCGATCTATAATAAGAGAGAATTGCCCAAGTTTATTTAAAATATCTTATAAACTTGTGCATTTTATTAGATTTTTTTTTCAAAAGAACTTCTTAAAATAATTGGGTAAAAATAAGATTGCCAACCTTTTAAAATGTTAGTAATAATAATTTTATAGGTAATATAAACAAAATTGAAGTAGTTTGCTAAAATACTAAAAATAAGTTAAAAAAATCATTACTTCATTAAAATAGCTTATAACTAACTGACATCTTATTCATCAATATTATAAGATTATTTTTTTTAAAAAAATACCAAATATTTTTTTCTACTTTTATAAACTCTCAATTATTTTATACAAAAAAAAAAAAAAACATATTCATTCATTTCTTACTCCAAGTAAATGATCTCGAACGTTCTAAAATCAGAGTAAACAATGGAATTATACAAAAACATAACAATAAAAATAAAATCGTCAGGAAAATAAAGAAAGAAAGAAAGAGGATGACGGCAGCTTGAGAGTAAATTATTTAATTTGTTTATTATTTTTATACAAAGAACAGAAGATTCTACATTATCCATATTCTATTTATCCTCTAAAGACTTTTTGTCTAGTTCCCATAAATGAAATTGCAATCGTTTATTTATCCAACCAAAAAAGTGACAAACTACTGTAAATTTATCAGTCAAATGAGGGTTAAAATGCAATTTAACCTTACATTAATGAAAATGTATAAAAAAAAGTCCATATAAAAAAAAATCGTTTGTGATTTAAAAAATAATATAATTTATCTCCCTCAATTAACTTATGAAGGGAGGTAAATTGCATCATTTTTTTAAATTACAAGAAGATGAATTGTATTCTATATATATAATTTTTTTACTGGGGTTGTTTTGCACTTTCCATTGAATTGTATTTAACCCGTCAAATGATGTTTGGATGAGTTTATATTTTTTTAAAAAATATTTTATAAAACGCTTCAATTTATAAGAGGAAAGAAAGCAGTATGTGGTAAGAGTAGCTTGATTTTAGAGCAACTACTAATTTTCACAGACTACAATACCAATAATACAACGAATGAATTAGTATATAATAATAATAGTGGAAATAGGAGGGTCGTAATGAGGGAAATATCAAAGTAAATCCGACAGAATAAATATATTAATATTCTAATGATTAAACAAATACCACCACATCACTCTACACCACCCAATACTTTATTTTATTCACGCAACATAACATAACAATGAAATTATTATTATTTTTAATATAAAAAAAGTGGGAAATAGGGGTTAGTGTTGGTTTAAGATCTTTGTTGCTACTTATGATGCTGGTTGTGAAGTGAAGGTACATCAGAAGTTTCTTTCTTCAGATCCGAAGAAATAGGTCAGAATTTTATTTTATTTTATTAATTATTATATATGTTTTTTTTATTTTTACAAAAAGAAAATAAAATTAATATAATATTACATTACAGTGATAAAAACTCATCAGGTGAAAAAGAAAGACAGACGGGAACTAGAGAGACTTGTGTAGTTGTTGTGTGTGTGTGTGTGTGTGTACGTGTGAAGAGTAGATTTCCTATATATATATATATAGAGAGAGAGAGAGAGAGAGAGAGAGAGGGAGTAGTTGTAGAGGGGGGAAGAGAGCTTTATATGTGTGAATGGAGTTGAGTGTGAATATTGGAGGAAGAGGGAGTTGAAGTAAAAGAAAATCAACGGGCTTTCAATTCATCTATTCCTTTTTCTCCCTTCTCTGTTCACTTCTTTTTCTTTTTCTTCTTGATTTTCTTAATAATTTACCCGTTTTATGTTTGATTTGTAGAAACGCTTCGAATTTCTACTTCTCCTTTTTTTTTTTTTTGCTTTCCGGAGTGAAAGAGCGTAGAATTTTGATGCGGGTTTTCGATTTTAGTGGAGGAAAAGTTCTGAAGTTTTTAAGTTTTTTATAGTGTTGGTTTTGTCTGTGAAAGTGAGTGAAATTTTTTTGTTGAAAAGATAGTTATTTGGTCCAAGTCACGGGTTTCTTGTTCTGATATGAGAGGTTTAGGGATATTGAGCGGTCAAATTGAAGAAAGTGAGGTGTTGGATTGAAGAAACAGAGTGTTTTGTTTGACTGCCAAGAATTTGATTTTATCAAGATTGGGATTTTCATTGTGAGGAGGGCTGAATATAATTATTCTCTATGTATTCTGCAGATTGGGTTTATTTGCCTGCTGGCAATAAGGAGGTAAGAAATTGAAACTTCTCAACCTCAATTCAGTGTTACTGTTATCCTTTTTCTGTTCTTGATTTTCTCTCTGCCTTTGCACGAATTTGGTTCTTTCTTTCTGAGAACCTTGTCTTCATTTTGTGCAGCAATTGCCTTGTGATGTCTGAGAAGCAAGGCTTGTAAAGACTAGCTAAGTTTTGGGTTCTGATTGTTGTGGTATACATCTTTTATTTCAATGATTACCTTTATGGAGTCTAAAGAAAAAATGAAAGAGGCTGAGAAATGTTTGGATTCTCAGCTGTGGCATGCCTGTGCTGGTAGCATGGTGCAAATGCCGCCGGTAAATTCAAAGGTGTTTTACTTTCCACAGGGTCATTCAGAACACGCTTCTGGGAATGTTGATTTCAGGAATTGTCCCAGGGTTCCAGCCTACGTCCCCTGTAGAGTGTCCACAGTTAAGTTCATGGCAGATCCTGAGACCGACGAGGTCTTTGCGAAAATTCGATTGGTTCCAATTACAAGGAATGAGGACAGTTTTGATGATGATGCGGCTGTCGGGATTAGTGCTTCTGAGAATCAAGACAAGCCCGCATCATTTGCAAAGACATTAACGCAATCTGATGCAAACAATGGTGGAGGATTTTCAGTACCTAGATATTGTGCAGAGACCATATTTCCTCGGCTAGACTACTCTGCTGATCCTCCAGTCCAGACTATCCTCGCAAAGGATGTTCATGGAGAGACATGGAAATTCAGACATATTTACAGAGGGACACCAAGGCGGCATCTCTTGACAACTGGATGGAGTACTTTTGTGAACCATAAGAAGCTTGTGGCAGGCGATTCAATTGTGTTTATGAGGGCAGAAAGTGGTGATCTTTGTGTTGGAATCAGACGAGCAAAGAGGGGAACTGGTGGTGGACCTGAAATGCCAACAGGATGGAATCCAGCAGGTGGCAACTCTGTTATGCCGTATGGAGGGTTTTCAGCATTTTTGAGGGAAGACGAGAGCAAGTTGAGTAGAAACACTAACGGATACACAAATGGGAATTGGATCAGCAGGGGAAGAGTAAAGGCAGAAGAAGTAATCGAAGCCGCAACTCTTGCTGCCAATGGACAACCCTTTGATGTGGTTTACTATCCTCGAGCTAGCACCCCTGAGTTCTGTGTGAAGGCCTCTCTAGTGAAGACGGCATTACAAATACGTTGGTGCTCTGGGATGAGGTTCAAGATGGCATTTGAGACGGAGGATTCTTCACGTATAAGTTGGTTCATGGGAACCATCTCATCAGCTCAGGTTGCTGATCCTATTCGGTGGCCCGATTCACCGTGGAGGCTTCTCCAGGTATTTATTTATTTTGAAATTAAATTATTTAATACGTTCTATGTTAATTTCCCTGCGTGCAAATTTTGCTTCTATACTTGTTGTGTGGTGCCGTCAATGCAACTTTCTGACTCTACTTCTCACTCTGTGATTATCCCTTCTTGTGCAACTCTTTAGGTCTGAATCTCAGAGTTATCTGGACTGATGACTAATGATATTTTAGGCGTTAAGAAACATATGTCTTCTGTCTGTCTGTCTTGAGTGAAGGTTTTTAAAGGGCCAAATATATACCATGGTGTCTTAGGCAGCCATGCTTTACAATACCAGTTATTCTCTTTATTTCCGCTCTTGTGTGCATTTTCCAGTGTAGTTTGTAATCTTGCAGATAAAAAGGAACTACATGTATCTTGCAGATTTTCGGTTTGTTATTGTAATTATGTAAAATGGTGTCATTGATACTCTCTTAACGCTTTGCTCTGAAGATGATAGCCAGTCAGGCGAAAATATTGTCAATTAAGCAAATTGATTGTGTCCGGAGGGATTGTTTCCAATTGGACTCTACCATGTAATTTGATGTAAAAAATTCTCAGCCGTTACCGAGCCTTAATGTATGAATTGCTCTGGGCTGGATAAAACTGTTGAATCATTGCAGGTGACTTGGGATGAGCCTGATTTGCTACAAAATGTAAAACGTGTCAGCCCATGGTTGGTGGAATTAGTATCAAACATGCCCGCCATCCACCTCTCCCCTTTTTCACCTCCACGTAAAAAGTTGAGATTACCACAGAATTCAGAGTTCCCACTGGATGGCCAAATTTCTTTGCCGGCATTCTCCGGCAACCACCTCCTTGGGTCTAGCAACCCCTTTGGATGTCTTCCAAACAACTCTCCTGCTGGCATGCAGGGAGCCAGGCATGCTCAATATGGTCTATCCTTATCAGATCTCCACCTCCATAAACTGCAGTCAGGTTTTTTTCCAGTTGGTTTTCTGCCTCCCAATCGAGTTCCTCTACCTACCGGGGCCTCCAATCCCATCATTCCAGAGCCTGGCAGTAATGAGAACATTTCTTGTCTGCTAACCATGGGAAATTCAACTCAAGGACCAAAGAAATCTGATAATGGGAAAGCAGCCCCATTCGTGCTTTTTGGTCAGACAATACTTACTGAGAAACAGATTTCTCTGAGTTGCTCCAGCGACACTGTTTCCCCTGCCCGCACTGGCAATAGTTCTTCTGGTGGCAATGCAAATAAAATGGGAAACACTTCTGATGGATCCGTTCCTGCCCTTAATCAGAGTGATGCACCGGACCGCTCATCATGTGACGGATTTCAATCAGAACTCAACTTGGAGACGGGTCACTGCAAAGTTTTCATGGAGTCTGAGGATGTCGGTCGGACCCTAGATCTTTCTTTGCTCGGTTCTTATGAAGAACTGTATAGAAAGTTGGCAAGTATGTTTGGCACTGAAATTTCTGAAATGCTAAACCGTGTTCTCTATCGGGACGCCACAGGTGCAGTCAGGCAACTTGGCGACGAACCCTTTAGGTGAGATTTGTTAGCACGTTTTGTCAACATAGTAACCTTTATTGCATGTTTCGTTAAAGCTATACTGATGTATTTTTTTTTTTTTCCCTTGTTACGTTGCAGTAACTTTATGAAAACAGCTAGAAGGTTGAGAATTCTGGCCGATTCAAGCAGTGACAACGTAGGAGTATAGATCTGTGACCATATAAACCGGGCCTCTGGTCCATTCTAACTATACTGCTGAATGACTAAGCGCTTTATCTCCCAATTTCTTTCTGCTTCCGGACATATGGATGCCGAGCAAACCCTATTGGTGATTCCTGTGTGTCTACAAACTGCAACCTGGGATGAAGTGTTCGTTTTCGTTTTCGTGAGAGTATAATTCTTAAGCCGCATAATGTTTACAAGGTTTGTTGTGAATTATTTAATAGTTTTGTACAAGGCAATCCCTGTAAAGAAACAGGTAGGACTTTGCTCTCCTAGGGACTTGTGTTGATTCAAGAACAGTGTCTTGAGATTCTAAGGCAATTTTCTATTACGTTGGCTTCTTTGAAGAGATTCACTTTTGACTGTTAGTGGAATGATGAAGTTTGTTTGTACAGTTTCAAAGTGGGATGTAAATATTTAACACGTATGGGATCTGGTGTACCTTTTTAGTGCAAGATTGTCGTGTTAGAGAAATAAATAGTTGACTGAGTGCAGCAGTGGAGTGTGGGAATTGGGAAGAAAACAAGAAAAAGTTAAGGTAGAGAGACATAAGTCACGTGGGGTTGGACCAAACCTTAAATATCCCCCATTCAAGTGCCGCAACTCTTGGCATTTGGCAACTCTTCTAACAATCTTAATTAATTAAGGTTTAATTATAACATCAAACTCATAATCATGCTGACTCCTCTACTTCCACTCCAATTAATTATTAATTAGTTCCCATCCACACTAATCGCCTTTGCTTGTGGAAATCAGTTATTAGGGATTGGCGAACAAAGAATTAACAATAATTAAATAGTACTCCTCAGACTCTGAACAAATTATATATTAGACCTGCCCTAACACTTAATATATTTATTTTTTTACATTTAAATTCAATTTTTATAAAATATTCTTACCATTATATCAATTCAACTAATACATCTTAAAATAATAAATAATAAATTATAATAATTTTGAATTTAATCAGTTTATAAATTATAATAATGTATATAAAGTAGGTTACAAGAGTTTAGAATATTGTAGAGTAGTTTGAAATTGAGTTTGATTGGATGGGAGAAGTTAGTAGTAGTGAATAGTAATGTAAGTATGGAGTTGGGAGTTGGGGCGTTTCAAAAGAGAGGCGGAGGTGAGAGTGACTGTGGGTCCCGTCCCACCTTAATAATATGTTCACGTGCGGACAGCGTCAGCAGGAGGATATATTTGCACGCCTTGCGCCGCCTTGAAGACCCTGCTGTCTCTTATCTACTCTACTCTACTCTACTCTACTCTTCTCTTATTAATGATTATTAATTTCTTCACTAATAACCCCATTTTTAAATGATCATATAAATTCCATATTTATTTCCAGAAATATATGTATTTCCAAAATGATGCCCAAAAGCCCATTACATATATACTCATCATCTCCCTCTCTTTCTGTTTCAAAATATTTTAATGGCAAGACTAATTATATTAATTAATTATAAATCAGTACTATTATGCACAATCAAATAAATAGATATGTAAACTCAAGTTCATACTATGATTTATTAATATGTATCGTAATTTTAATTACAAATCGACGTATTTTTTTTAATAATAGCTAATGATTTATCCTCAATTGCTAAAATAATCATCAATACTTCTTGTATAATAATGACTTTTTTTACTATGATAATTAATAACTAAGGTAAAATATCAGAATTTCATTTCTTGGATAAAACATATATGGGTTATTATAACAGAAAAAAAAATAAGAATGATAATTCTAATTCGACAAATATTTAAAAAAGTTGGCCGTACGTAATTCATTATACATGATTAATGAATAAGGTTAATTGTTTGATTGCCGTGTAGATATATATATCTTGGTGTAATAGCAACAGGCTACAGCTAGCTATATATATATCGTATTATTATACGTACTTAATTAATTAATCTTATATATTTCACATGATAACTATAAACCCGACATACATATATATAGCTAGAAACAGAAGCCGAAACCCAAGTACCAGATCATGATCGTTGGATCACGTGAAACTGCCAACACAACAACACAACAACGTTCCATCAACGTCTTCTCTACTGTTCTCATGTTTTTACTTCATTACATATCGCTCTTATTATTATTATCATTTATTTTCCATGTTATTCATCGCTCTTAATTATATCATATTAATTTTTAGTCCACAAATGCATTTTAATTAGTTTACCATAAAGAATGGATGAAAACTTAACGAAGATTGACGGAATGTGTTCGTTGTTAGACGATCATTAAAATTAGGAGATATTGGTAAATTTTCAAATAATAAAAAAATATTCATAATTATATCAAATTTCAAATGAGGCTAAAAACATAGAAGATTAATTCACATGATGAAAAAGAAGTAGCGTATGTGAAGAGGTGTATGTGGATGGTATCTCCACTCATATACTTAACCTGGGGAGGTTCATTACCACCTGCATTCTTAAGATATTCTTACATCTCGCCACTACTTGTTAATTTTCATGGCACCATGGGCATCCGTGTTTTTTCACTCTTTTCCAACTGTCATAAATCTTAGCCTTTTGTCGTATAAACTGACTGATAAGAAATGAAAAAAAAAACACGTGCGAGTCACATGATTTTTTCCAACAACAATTATAAATTTTGATAACTGACAATCATAAAAATTACATAACTTATTTACTACCTAAAAAAACCTAAAACAATAAATTAGGACGAAAATTACGTTTAAGCCGGTTTTCGAATTTCAAGCAATGAAGATGATTAATTAATAAAGAGTAATATATATGGGCGCACATAGGAAGAGGAAAAGACAGGAATGCATGATGAAGGGGACATCACATAACCCATTTCCAATGTATTTGTTTTTATTTCTTGTACTTGTACCAACTCAACACCATTTCCATTTCCTTTGCTTCTTTCCATCAATTTCTCATTCATTTTATTTTAATACACTTCAAATTCCAATTAAATTTGATTAATTTTTCATTACTTAATTTTTGTGTTGCTATCAATGCATAATTTAGAAAGAAAGAAAAAAAAAAAAAAAAAAAAGGTCTACAATGACATGTATATAATCAGTAAAGCAACACTTACCATATAATTAATTAATATATATGAAATAATAATATATACAAAAATGTTTGGGAAATGGAAATGAAAAGGCGGAAAAAGATGCTGAAAAAAAGACATGCAAGTGCGCAATTAATAAAAGTGGTTGGGGAGTGGATTAGGATTAGGATTAGGTTAGCTTCCAATTTACGTAAATCAAAGGTGTCACCCAACATTACACTCACACACACACATTTTTATATTTGTTTTGTTTTGTTTTGTTTTGTTGAATTGAGAGATCCGAGGTTCCAGTTCCAATGAGCCTTAAGTGAGAGCGCACGTGCGGTGCGGTGGGGTAATTTAGAGTGGGCCACATAGGGGAATGGGCTCATTCTGAACCTATCAATCACTTTACTGATTCATGGGCCTCTCTATTTGGGCCCAAAACTCACAAAAATATATCTTTTATTTAGATCAGTTGGCCCAACTCCCAACACAACAGTGTAACTGTAGTACGAGCCTTTACCTTTCCTCATTCTTATCTCCTCTCAATAATTCTTATATATTTTTTAATTAAAATAAATCTAAATACTGTTTTAAGATATACAAAAACACTAATTAAATAATATTTCTTAATAATTAAACACACCACACCTCAATAATAATTTACGAATAAATCATAGCACATTCTATGTATATGTATAATTTTTAAAATTATATATTTATATATATATATATACATATTCAGTTATTGTAAATAAAAAGAAGATACCTAAGAATACATATTCAAAAATAAAAAACAAAAAAGGTTCTGGTTTTAGAGAAGCTTCAACATCCTTTCTGGAGCAGCCTGGATTGTTCTAGAAGGAGAAGATTGACCGCAATTTTAGTCGTCAAGGCTCTTCCTATCCAGCGTTTACCTCACGCCTACGCCTACGCATACGCAGCGACCAAACGCCCTCTCTATATCCTCTCGTATATATATATCCTTCCTTTCTGTTTCCTCTCTTCATCTCTTATACGCTATCTTGTTCGCTTTGAAGATATCACAATCACAAACATCCCATTTTCGTCTCTCGAAAATTCTCGCCTTCTTCAAAAGGTAATCTGCTCTCCTTCATCTATTATATTCCTATTGTCTTTCTTTCAATTTATTCTTTATTCTTCTTGTTTTATGTTGTTTTTTCTATTACGAGGCGGTCGGATGTTTCTTTTCTTGTAGGTTGTATCGTGATGTTTCATAATCTCGTAGGTTAGGATTCCCCATTTTTTGGGTTTAAAATCGTGCATTTTTCAATGGTGGGAAGATCTAGGATAATTCGTTTTAATTTTTATTGTTGATTTTAGTTGAAATTTTGGCGTTTGTGCTTGTTCAAAAGCTTTAGATACTTTGTATCATGGGTGAGAGGAAAATCAAGGACGTATAATCATCTCTCCATGGATGCGGGCGATTATCGCGATGTTGATTCTTGATGATCATGTTATAGTTTTCTGTAATTTTGTTGGCGGGTAGGATTGTATTCCTATGATAGGGCTAATTGAACATATTGCTTTGGAATATGACATCTTTACCTATTAATGAAAAATGAGTTCGATTCTTTTCCATGAGAGAGTCTGCCGAAGATTTTTGCTTCGGTTGAAAGATGATTGAGGTTTTTTTCGCAATATAAACTCTAGCTAAATGCAGTTGGTGTACGCGAGATTTCCCCTTCAAGCTGATTTTTTCTCGCTTGTTTTCTAATATAATTTAGATTTCTGATTTAAGCACATATATTTAGCCGGGTGTTTGTATGGAAATGATTGTTCGTTTGAAGGTCATATTTGGATTTTAAATGACATCCAAGTTAATAACGTCTTTCTCTCATTTGTTATTGTAGATGCAAATCTTTGTAAAGACCCTCACTGGCAAGACCATAACTCTCGAGGTCGAGAGTTCTGACACCATTGATAATGTAAAAGCAAAGATCCAGGATAAAGAAGGAATTCCTCCTGATCAGCAAAGATTGATTTTTGCTGGAAAGCAGCTTGAAGATGGACGCACGCTTGCTGATTACAATATCCAGAAGGAGTCCACTCTTCATCTTGTCCTTCGTCTTCGTGGTGGAATGCAGATCTTTGTCAAGACCCTCACAGGGAAAACTATAACCCTGGAAGTGGAAAGCTCTGATACGATTGATAATGTCAAGGCGAAAATTCAGGACAAGGAAGGGATTCCTCCAGACCAGCAGAGATTGATCTTTGCTGGGAAGCAACTTGAGGATGGCAGGACCCTTGCAGATTACAACATCCAGAAAGAATCGACCCTGCATTTGGTGTTGCGATTGAGGGGAGGCATGCAGATTTTTGTTAAGACCTTGACTGGGAAGACCATAACATTGGAGGTTGAGAGCTCGGACACAATTGACAATGTTAAGGCCAAAATCCAAGATAAGGAAGGGATTCCCCCTGATCAACAGCGTCTAATATTCGCTGGTAAGCAGCTTGAGGATGGCAGGACCCTCGCTGACTATAATATTCAAAAGGAGTCGACACTGCACCTGGTGTTGAGACTGAGAGGAGGGATGCAGATCTTTGTCAAGACCTTGACTGGGAAGACAATCACTTTGGAGGTTGAGAGTTTGGATACAATAGACAATGTGAAGGCAAAGATTCAAGACAAGGAAGGCATTCCTCCGGACCAGCAACGTTTGATCTTTGCTGGTAAGCAGCTTGAGGACGGTAGGACACTTGCTGACTATAATATTCAAAAGGAGTCGACTCTACACCTGGTGTTGAGATTGAGAGGAGGGATGCAGATCTTCGTCAAGACCTTGACTGGGAAGACAATTACCTTGGAGGTTGAGAGTTCGGATACAATAGACAATGTCAAGGCAAAAATTCAGGACAAAGAAGGTATTCCTCCAGACCAGCAACGTTTGATCTTTGCTGGTAAACAGCTTGAGGATGGCAGGACACTTGCAGACTACAACATCCAAAAGGAGTCGACCCTCCATCTGGTCTTGCGCTTGAGGGGAGGAATGCAGATCTTTGTCAAGACTTTGACAGGGAAAACAATCACCTTGGAGGTGGAAAGTTCAGATACTATTGATAATGTGAAGGCTAAGATTCAAGACAAGGAGGGTATCCCACCAGATCAACAGAGGCTCATCTTTGCTGGCAAGCAGCTTGAGGACGGTCGCACGCTTGCAGACTAACATTCAAAAGGAATCCACTCTTCACCTTGTTCTTCGGCTCCGAGGTGGCGATTTCTAATAAGTGAAAGCTGATGGGGTTTGTTTTGGTATGTGTATACAATGGGAAAAGTTCTGTTTCTGTATTAACAAGATGAGTCTTGTAATTGGATTTTATGTGATATTTGGTTTGCTAATGGTATCTTCATAGTAGCATTCTAAGTGTTTCTGGTTATTAGTCAATTCATTATCACAGTGAGAGCACATTATATGCTGCTCAAGCATAAAAGTTCATCCGTAACACGCTATACCTGATTTGCTTTGGCCAGCAACCATTACGGGAAAATGTAAAGACTTGGTGCGCCAACCACCTTTACCCATCAACTATAAAAGTCTGCTCTTTCAATTGGAGATTGGAATGGATAGGCTTAGCTTTCAATTAATCTTTCTTTAACTCCGCTTGCGTGTGTGTTTGGATGAGCAAATTTGTTGTCTACACGGTTTCTATTTAATTTATATAGTGTAGTGGGCTCCAATGGGTTTCTTTTAGACCTCCATTCATATCTCGCCAACACCTAAGTACGTGTCAGGAGATTTTGCAATGTGTTTATGGTGAGAATTCAATTCTTACCAGATCCTAATTGCATGAAATCGCAAACCCATCAAAAGAAAGGAGAAAAAGAAAAAAGCACGCGTTTAGGTAAAATTTTGAAGGTCATAAAACCCGATTCGATTAGGCAAGAAATACTACTTCCAAAACCTGAAGACTGTATTTGGGTAAAAAATTTAGATTTGACGACAGAGAGAACAATTCAAACAACTTCGTACAGAACAATTTTAAATACATAAGCATGTGAAAAAATATAATTCAAAATGAAAACTAAAAAAATTATAATTAATTAAATAAATATAGAAATTTGTTGTGGTATTTACTCTCATCTGAGGTTGAAATTTTGGTGAATTCCCAGGACTCAGGAGTAGTGGTGTTCGTCTACGTGGAGTCCAGATTGGAAACAGAGAACAAAAGCAATTGCCTTAAAATTGCTAAAGCACCATCACGCTTTTAAGTATAAAACTCGACGACGGATACACATAAGAATCTTGCCCCTGCGCCCTCCTCCGACATTCAGTCTTAGTCTCCTCCGTTCTCAGTGCGAGCAAGAATCGCCCGAATTTCGTTCGACTTCGAGTGGAAAACTGAAAGATAAAATATTATATCGTTTTTTCAGCTAAATCAGTATCAAGTTATGTTATCTCATAGTTTTATTTTGATGGGTAAATACTGAAGGAGTAAGCAAATGAGCGGGCCGGCGGTGCACCCGGTGGAGGTTCCTCCGCCGACGACAGATGCAGCGCCGCCGACGGTTAGGATGAAAGACGTTCAGGGAATGGCCGGAACCACCGGCGCGCTCTTCCTCCGCCTCTGCCAGTTTGTTTTTGCCGCCGTTTCTCTCTGCGTCATGGCCACCACCTCCGATTTCCCCTCCGTCACCGCCTTCCGGTTGAGTTTTACATGCTGTCATTTTACAGTTTTTCTGTTTTGTTTCGAAATTAGGGTTTTGAGTTGGTAAAGTGAAAAAAGTGGTGCTTAGAGTTAAAGATGCACTTTTTATACTTGAATTCCAAGTGGAGGCTTCAAGCTTCTAGGGATTAGACTTTACTTTTTGCATTATGCTTGTAACTGATAAAAATGAAGTTCTTACAAGTAACAACACCTGTGTTCCAAGATTATGGAACAGAGAACAAAATGCAGTTGCCTTAGCAGGATTTTCTACTTATTGTAAGCTTAGAATCGGCCTTAATCGTTAAAGTGACCTGATAGCAAATCAAAAGCCTATTTTCCTTCGGTGTTGGAGTTCTATTTATTTTCAGAAAATGGTAGTTGGTAATTTGCCACTCAACCTGGGTCATCACTTGCATTTGGTTTCTTAAAGGTATCAGTGTGTGTTAACATTTATGTTTAGAATCAGTAAGCACCCTTACTGTTGTTCTGTTACAAAAATAATGTAATTATAGGAGAAAGGGTCTGGACCATGGAGGCCATATATAATTATTTTTAACAAATCAAGAAATCTTCTCTTTTGTCTTAGGGCGGTTTGTCAATTCCTGAACTGGATTTTGCTAATATACTTGACATGCCTGATGAGTTCAATGAAGTTCCAGAGCTATTTCTTCTCTTGTTGTCTCATTTAATCACAGTTGTCCTTTTTAAGCACTTTGAACTGTCCATGTGATATTGTAGTATGAAAAGGGAATGTCACTAAAACTTGTTTTCGCTGTCCGTTAGTTACCTTGTTGCTGCCGTTGGTTTGCAAAGTTTATGGAGCCTGTCTCTGGCTCTTGCTGACGTATACGCTCTTTTGGTGAGGCGAAGTTTCAGAAGTACTGGAGTTGTGAGTTTGTTTGCCATTGGTGATGGGGTAAGAAAAACTTGTTTGATAGACAACATAACTTCTTAGCTCCACAAGTTTTTAGTTAAATACTTTTGCTTGTTGAAAAATTAGTTGAAATGAATTTCTCTGTGTCTCTTAATTACTGTATTGTTAGCATTTGTTCGAACTCGATAGCTTTAATTGTCATGAATCTAATCCCAATATCAGGTCCAGATTTATGAAAGTCTGCTTCTATTTCCTGGATAATAGTTTAGCTAACTGTTGCAACTCCGTGCAGTAGAGCCCATATCTTCTATGTGTCTTTACCAATTCAAGAATATGCAAATATGATGGTGAACTTAGTTTGTCATGCTCAAAACATCAGTTGTCACTGGAATTTCCGTATATGGTTATTCTTTTTATCAAGTAAGCAACTACTGTAATTTAATTTGCAATTACAATCAACTGTTTTTCAGTAGGATTTTCCTAATTCTTCTTTAGAAGCTAACTATGAGGACATCTGTTCCGAGGGTTCTACCAGCTACTAGTTCCCCGTTCATGTATTAGCAAAAGCTTTTAGCTGTAGTGATTTAGAGAATTCTTTTCCATGTAATGTCTTATTTAACTGGTTCTTTTGCATATTCCTAGTAATGGAGTTGTATCCCATTTCTGACATACTTTCCGCAAATTTATTAGTCAGACACCAACATGCCCAAACTTGCTGTGGCTGTTATGCAAGTGTGACTATTCCCATTTACTCCTCTTGGTTCCTCACCAAGACCCATAAGCATCTCTGGTGTTCTCGTGCAGATAACTTCAACTCTAACATTTGCTGCTGCCTGTGCATCTGCTGGTATCACCGTCCTTATTGGGAATGACCTTGATAAATGTAATCTGAACCACTGCACAAGATTTATATCAGCTACAGCCATGGCCTTCCTGAGCTGGTTTGCTGTGTCCCCATCATTTCTGCTGAATTTCTGGTCTCTGGCTTCCCGGTAGCACAAAAAAAAACATTTCAAAATAAACGTTGTGAAGGGAGTTGATGATCAACTGGATGCTGCTTCTCTGTACTTTCTGGGTGTTATTTGCTTTGATAGTCAAGGGGAAAACATCTGGATGCCTCTAGTACCATATCACTGAATTCGGTGGTGAAGGAAATTCGGTAATGTAGAATTTATTTCCCAGTGGTGGAAAAGAATTGTTTTGCTCAAGAGCATTGGTTTCACCACCGGTGTGGTTTCAAGTCAATATCATTTTATATCCCATCTTTGACTAGGGTTCAATATTAATTCTAATGCAGTGTTCGTGTCGAGAGCTTTTTAGTTCACTCGGTATGTGAATTGATAAAAACTGGTTTCAGATCAATTGTTTGCTCTCAGCTCTACATTGTGGTGTTTGCAAGCCAAAGAATTGAGCATCAAGAGTGGTCCAATACCAAGCCTTGTATTGCATATAAAACACTCTTGGATGGAAGAAATAATCCAAATATTTCGGAGTATCATTGTAACAATTTTCAGCATACAGACAGTTGATGGACTGCCATCTCAACAAAGGCGAACAAATGTCTTTTAGTACTCAACACATGTTGGTAAGGTATTTAATGTGGAATGAGCAAATTAGGCAGGAGAGGGGGGACACAAAGGAGCATACGAAGGAAAATAAATGGAGAATACCAATAAAAAGAAAAAAAAAAAAAAAACTGTTTTCACTACATATTTCAACAATTTCAGTATGGATAATTTTAACTCCGCCATGATTCAAAGTATGAACCCTTAGTACAAGCACGTGGAAATATTATGTAATTATTGGATATTTATCTGCAGCCTACAGTCAACATTTTGTTCTCCTGGGAAGATGAGTTGAATGTCATCAAAAATACTTGAGACCTTGTCAAAAACATGTTAAAAAAACAAAAATAGCTTCTTGCTAAGTTAACGGAAAAACAATCTATAAGAAACAGAGGATGTGCATGAACCCAAGTCAGGAACTTCAGAGAATAGGGAATTTGTTCACCTGCTAGTCCCTGACAGAGTGGAAGTAGAAATTTACTTGTGATCTCAGAATGAAGTGGCATCGAGTATAAATTCTTGCCACCTTAATTCAATAAGGTCTTGATTTTTCAGTGGGAGCTAGCTCTTGACAATGTTGAGTTAAGAGTTCTTAAATCCAACTATGGATCAATCTGCTCTCACTAACACAAACCAGCTTGTCTAAGGATGGTACAACCAGACATTTTTGTGAAGAGTTGGTGAATGGAACAGATGAACAATTAATTTTGGTTGATTGTTGTCATCGGTAACATAGGATTCATAATCCATCTTCTGAGAGGACATCCATAGGGCTTCATCAAAGTAGCTCAAGTCTGGGGAAAAGAGGACACAATCTCCTACAATCGATGGTGCAGTGCAAAAAACGTATGTTACTTATCAACAAGCACATACTCCTCCAGAAATAGCTACTACTGATACGAAAAATATCCTCCAAGTCCACACCTCAGTAGATGATTTACAGGTTTCAGACACTGCATTTCAATTTCTCTGCTTCAAGCTCTTGTTTCAAAGACTCAACCCTTTCAAGCAAATCCACATTTTCCTAGAAATGTAAGGCAGCTTACGAATTAGCAAATCTAAAAATTTCCCAGTATAAACATATTTGAAGGATCTATAGTTAAAAAAAAAAAAAAAAGAGAACATAGGCACATTAATTAGATTCACAAAAAAAAAAAAAATTCAATAAAAGGAACCTTTTGCAACATTTCCATCTCTCTGTGCAGGACAGCTGAAACCCCTTTTGTTTCTCCAGCAGACCTCTTAATCTATGTACACAAAAGACCGGGATGAGTCATGCTGTTAGATACATCTGGGGTTACCCTTCTCAACTGAAAGACCAAAAAGCTAGAAAAAATTACTATAGCCTGCAATGACAAAAACCAAATAGGGCAGTGCTTCTAAACACATAGTGATTTCTTCGTCAGGACAGGAGTAAGATATGAAATTGGGGAAATCGAAAACTTTCATTTTCATCAACCCAAAAGACTCTGTCAACATGGATTAAATTTTAATCTCACAAGCAGAGAAGCACAATGAGTTACATAAATATCTTATTCTCAATCGACGAGCCAACATGAACAAGCAATTCCAACTGTAGCTAAAAAATCTTCGTTATTGTATTCACTGATGAAAATTACTGAAGGTAAACTGTTCCTCACTCAAAATGCAAGGACAACGGAATCAACCATATTGAGATTATGGCCAAATGTTCAACTATTAACACTCAGTCCTTTCAGGTTCCCCGACAGACTTGCATCAAATCCATGACAACAATTAGGGATGTGATGCAGAAAGGTGTTAAACAGTTATATTAAAAATTAGCTATCCCAAAACTCACTTACTTCATCCAGTTGCCTGGAGCACTCGGCAGCCTTCTCGAACTCCCAATCATACCTCCTTCTCCACTCTGCAGATTCATCCATAGCTTTCTCTATTAGCGAGATCAAATTGTCTCCTACAAGAAGTAAATCGGCAAAAAACACGTCGACATTGCAGTCACATGACATAATTTGTTCCGCACTCAAATTCAAAAACGCATGTAATGCGCAATTAAACACACATCTATACCACCGCAGTATTTTCTGTAATCTACAGAAACTTAAAATTAAAACAAAACCTAATTTCAATTTGCAACAAAGAAATCCGCACACTGTATACAAATATCAATCACCACGATCGCGTGGACAAGCAACTACATATAAAGCGGGAAAAGAAAGGAGAAACTCAAAAATAAACGACAGACCTTAACAATTCGGTATCATTAGAAGAGACGCGATAATCAATAGTCCAAAGTCGGAAGTAAACGGCGATTCCCATAAGCATTACGAGCCCTAATGCTATCGATATTTGCCGCCTCTTCGCTCTCCCCATTTTAACTCAGAACAGAAGATTCTAATTGACCTGCACCCGCGTATGGTCTAACGCTGATCCCTTGAAAATTGTTCCAAGTCCCTCCCAACGCCCCTTCAATAAATTGCTTAATTCTTTTTTAGGCAAAATGTCACTTTTGATCCTATTAGATAGAGTCATTCTCACTTTTGGTCCCGAATTTTATGGGCTCAACACTTTTGGTCCCAAAACCCTAATTTTTTGACACATTTGGTCCAGTGCCGTTAGATTTAACGGAAAACGGCACGTGACGGTAGTCAACGGTAGTCAACGGTCAGTCAAAAGTCAATTTTTTTTTTTTAGGGAAAAAAGGCACCAAAAAATATTTTTTTGCTATTTATATATGTAAATAACCCACAAACACTACATAACATTTTCATCTTTTTCTCATCACTTTTAAATTGATAGAAATATGCTAAAAGGTCAAAATTCTACAAATATTGAATGCTATTGTCATAAATTGATGGCTTAAATGCATAAAATCCCTCTGTATTTTAAAAATTCAGCAAAAATTCCTTCTTGCTTTTAAAAAAAAACTGAAATTCCCTCTACAAATTGATCGTCATGCCCTTGCTTATTATATATTTTTTATTATTTTAATAACTATTGGATCTTTTTTGAATGAATAAAAGCTCTGAATTTGATCAATTATTCGTAACTGTTGATTTTAAAAAATTGAAGGGTTAAATTTATCAAATTTATAAATTATAAAAATATTTTATTTTAATATTATAAAATTATTATATTTCAATATAAACTAACGGTCATTAATTTATAAATTTGATAAATTTAACCCTTCAATTTTTTAAAATCAGTAGTTACGAATAATTGATCAAATTCAGAGCTTTTATTCATTCAAAAAGATCCAATAGTTATTAAAATAATAAAAAATATATAATAAGCAAGGGCATGGCGATCAATTTGTAGAGGAAATTTCAGTTTTTTTTTTTAAAACAAGAAAGGGTTTTTGCTGAATTTTTAAAATACAGAGGTATTTTATGCATTTAAGCCATCAATTTGTGACAATAGCATTCAATATTTGTAGAATTTTGATCTTTTAGCATATTTCTATCAATTTAAAAGTGATGAGAAAAAGATGAAAATGTTATGTAGTGTTTGTGGGTTATTTACATATATAAATAGCAAAAAATATTTTTTGGTGCCTTTTTTTTCCTAAAAAAAAAAATTTGACTTTTGACTGACCGTTGACTACCGTTGACTAACGGCACGTGACTTGTCACGTGCCGTTTTCTGTTAAATCTAACGGCACAGGACCAAATGTGTCAAAAAATTAGGGTTTTGGGACAAAAAGTGTTGAGCCCATAAAGCTCGGGACCAAAAGTGAGAATGGCCCTATCTAGTGGGACCAAAAGTGACATTTTGCCTCTTTTTTAATCTTAAAATAAAGAAAGCACTTAATAATGAAACCTTCCCCCCCTCTTAAAAAAAAAAAAAAACATACAAATAAGATTAGGGATAATTACACTCCATAGCTGAGGTTTGATATAACTACACGTAATTTCTCTGTGGTTTGAAAAATTACATTTAACACCCTTGAGATTTGATTTCGTCTAACAAATTAGTTCATCTGTTAGTCGAAATTCACTAAATTTACTAATGTTAATAGAAAAAATGAATAAAATTTATATATATACTCTCGATTAACTTATTACTGATTTATTGTAAGTCAAATAATTTTTTTTGAATTAAAATACTCTTATAATGGTGAAAATATACATTCCTATATGCATTAACATATGAAGAAGTGTGGAGGTAATTTGATCATAAAAAAATTATTTGACTGCAGTAAATCAGTAATAAGTCAAATATGGGTAAATATAAATTTTTTTATTTTTTTTTGGTTAATATCGACAAATTCGGTGAGTTTTGACTAACAAATGGACTAATTTGTTAGAAGGAAGCAAATCTTAAAGGTACTAGGTATAATTTTTCAAATCACATAAAATTTACGTGTAATTACACCAAATTTCAGGAGAGAGGAGTGTAATTATCACATAAGATTATACAAAGGATCAAGAGTTGATAATTTTGTTGTGAGTAGTCTATTTTTTTTTTAAAGAAATTATTTTTGAATATTTTCTCTTAAAAACTTTATATATATATTTTTAATAGAAGTAATATTTTAATATTTTTAATATAATACATTAGTAATTTTTTGTATTTATTTAAACTTAAATATAAAGTAGCTCACTAGCTACATTATTTAATTAAATTCCACTCGTTTATTTGGTTAAATAATTTTAGACATATATAATAAATTCCGTTTGTTTCGTGTTCATTAATTTTCAGAGTTTTTTCTTACCTTTGGTAGAAATTCTTCATGGCACGTCGGAAAGCCGTGATGGTGTGCAAAAGTTGGCTGCATGCATGAGGAACTCCAAAGGTCATACACACATGCACACAAATTATCAATCAAAATTGGTAGTTGGAGCAATTGGTTGATTTGACTTCTAGGTAGGTGATGGTTGCAGTAAACAAGGTGTAATTAATACTGTCGATTAATGTTCAGTGTATTAATACACCATGAATGGGCATGCACTACAATTGTATTAAGGGTTAATTATATTAACAATCGTGACTGTTTAAGTAAATTATTCTTATTTTTTAAATAATTATATATACGTTCATCAGCATCATCAATATTATTTATTCAAATTATTCTATTTTTTAGAAAAAAATTATGGATACACTCCCAATAATGTCAATATTATTGTACAAATTATTTATATATTTTTACCGTTAAAAAGTGGTTTCCATAATTATGCAAAAGTTAGAAGTACGATTTATGTAAACAAATCATATATCAGGAGTGTAAATATAACTATTCTTTATATCAATATTGTGTGTTACATTACTTGAAAGTCCAAAAATCTTTTCAAAGAAAGGCATAACATTAATTACACATATGGGAAACAATGACATATCTCGAGCTATAACATGTTTTTGCTATTCAGTCAAAAGTATCTCTTACAATGATCTGAAAGCTTATCAATATTACTTAAGGCATTTAATAAGGAGTGTACAAATTACTTTTCATCCCATCAATTTAGTAAATGCATAGAATCATAAAGATATGTAGTCCTCCTCCAGCTCCAATTTTCCGTTTTTCCTCCTTGAATGTATCTTCAGTCCTCCATCAAACATATATGATTTCAATTTAATAAAACAATATATTAAGTAATTGGTAAAATTGAGTCCAATGGGTACAGTGTATTGTACTTGTAATAGAAATGGTCCCAATATTCCTCTTATATATATATATGTTGGTAAAAAAATAGTAATTTTTTCTGTTTTGATTATAAATGAAAAGGCTGTTTTGGGATGAGAAGGACATGAATCCAAGATGAATATAGCAAACGAACTCCACAGACAATCTGGATGCAAAAAGCAGACCTGAAACCGGCTAACCTGTGGCCGCTTCACCACAGCTCCAACGGCTGACGGTTAGAGCCGAGCACGAGGTGGGGCCACGTCCACGCTACGGCAGCTCAGCAGAAGGTTGTCGTACACCCGCGCGCGCGCCCCTGCTGCAGAGGGAGGAGGAGTATAAGTGGGCAGAGCAGTGCTAGAAGCTGACAAAGTATCAGGGTACCTACCACCTATATATACAGAACGCGTGTATGTTCAGACAAACTCAGAAACCGCCTCCTTCCCCTCTGCTTCCACAACAAAGTGGATGGAGAATGGAAAGTTGGGGAAGTTGTTAGGGTTTTGATTCCCTGGCTCCATACACATGGTTTCTATAAGTAGTATGTGAGTTTTGTATGCGAGATGTTCCTGATATTTTGTTTGCATGTCAACTATTAGTATGCGATTTGGTGTATTTGGCCAGGAAAACTGTACATAGAAGTTATTGCGTTCTGAGTTGAAAGAAATTAGCATTTGTCGTAAGTCGGCACAAGGTTTATACTGCTGTTTACTTCCTTAATTTCTTATGCTTCTGTATAGAATTGTTTGCATTTCTCATGAGTAGATTTGCATCGCATATGTTGTTGGTAATTTGGTAGTATTATGCTTAAGCTTTCATTATGTAATGTAATGATGTGAAGACTATTCACACGGTTTGTGAATGTTATTTTCATTTTGCTCGTCATGCTGTTGTGTTTAATGCCTTGGCATTGATCAAGCCCATTGAACAGGGAAATGAAATAATAGAAGATCTCATGCTTATTAGCTCGTCTTTGGGTGGTCCAATCTAGCACTAATCCAGCAGATGCTAGATTGGAATATTTGACAACTAGATTATAAGATGACATCTTCTATTATTTCGTTTCTCAATTGATATATGTATTTGTAGATATTGTGGTAAGTAGAAAACAAAGCATACATTCAGGACAGGAAGTGTTTGCATTGTGTCCTAAATGTCTGCGTGTTTTGGGCTGGAGGTCTATTTCTGCTTTTCTTGGCAATCACAAAGAACATGATCAAAATTCCTTCTGAATACCACTTGATAGGCAATTAAGTTTTTGATTGCTTGCATTTTCAGGATGACTTTTTGCTTTGGATTGTTATTCTTGTATTTAGTCTACCGTGTGGTAGTTAGGTCGTGCTTGGAAAGCAAAATATTTGATTGGTGATTGTGATATGCCTGTGTGCATCTGAACCTACTTTGCCTTTTCGACCAAAGTACTCACCCAGCAATTTTTCGAGGAAACTTGTATTTCTGCATCTTTACATGAATGTCAATCCTGATGCATATTCTTGCTTGCTATCTATCTTTTATGTTCATTTGAATGCATGACGTGCCCATATTATTAGGTTGGTCTTCTTTCTACTCCAAGTATTCTCTTATGCCTATCCTAATGAACATGTGTACTGCTCCAGATCAGGTAAACTCTTGCAAGTTAGACAAGTTGAACTTGACATGTAAAGATATAAAGCCTTCAGATATGTAGTCTAGACCACATTATCTGTAAAGTTCATCTAGAACAGGGTGCAACTGCTAATTGTAGGAGCTTTGTAGAAATGGAAGTGGAAAATATGAATACTGTTCAAAGTTGGAATAAGAGAAACTATAACATGAATGAGAAGGAAGCCACTATAGCAGTCCATCGAGTTTCAAAGACGAAGAGGCTAAACGGTCATTCTTATAAAGAGTTGCTGAGATCACTGGCAAAAAAGGCCAAAAGATCAGGTGAACATTTTGTTGGAAGTATCTTCTTCAATATTCTACTTTCTAGCTGCAATCTTATGCAATCTTGAGTCACTACAAGAATAACGGTAATAGCACCGGCATATATTCCTTGCAAGATAGTGGAATTTGTTGCTAATGTAGATTAACAACGAATTTAGTAAACATTTTACTTGCTAATTAGCTTGATGCCGATTTTAATATCAATTTTTTTTCGTAACTATTGAGCCATTTTCTTGTATTGAGTGGTCATGAGTCCAGGCAACAGATGCATTTATTTTTCTTTCAATGGCTTCCTGCATAACTTGATCCTGCACTTTCTATGTAAGCCATGCTCATCTATCCTGATGGGAAATTTTAATCTAATAAAGTTGAATACGCTTAGAACAATGGAGATCATTTTGACTCGGCTCTTTGTTTACATCCAATTGACTGGGCAAACCTGAAAAAACTCTGATGCATTTGCCATCAATGAATTGTGTAAGAATATAGGTGGAAGTATTTTTATTGCACATTAACAGGATTTGACATTTGTCACTCAGTTGCTTGTTCTCTCCTCGGGAAGCACACAATTCGTTTTTTGGCTATTCTGTGTTTGTGCTAAACTTATACATTCCATATTTTCCAGATCTTTCAATTCAGCGGAAGGAGAAGCTGTCTCAAAGTGAAGTACATGTTACTGGGCCAAACAGTTCCAATGGAGATGAAACAACCGATATTCATAGTCCCTCTGCACACTCACAACACAAAAGGTCTTCGTTGGTTTCTTGACTTCTCATATGTTTCATTCCACATGGTGCTTATTCTTTGACTTTATAAAGGAAAATGCTCTTAATGAAGTTTGGAGGTCCAATGGTGAGAAATCACTAAGCAGCAAGAAGAAATCAGGCAACAAACTGGTGGCTTGTTTTCTCTTACTTTTGACTTCTTCATTTTGTTTTGTGTCGCCATACCATATGGTGAGTCATACCAGATCATGCAGCAAACACTAATCAGAAGCCATCATAAATTTCTGAAAGTTTGTAGCGCCTTCATAGTTGTGTGAAAGAGTTAATTGCACTGCTGCTTTTTTATGGCATTCTATCTTTGAATATGCTTATACTTGCATCCAAACACAAATGGATTTCTTGTTGTTTTATTTATGGGCACTAAGTGATAATATTTGGAGAAGTTTATTTGATCCCTTTGAGATCTGTTTAAATGAAGTGTTGACGGGTCTGGTTTTTCTTGTAATATGACCTGCAACCATATTTTATTAGAATATGATATAGAGCCAGCAAATTTATGCTGGGCTATGTATAACTAAGTAACTTCGCCTCTTCTTTCACTTCAATATCCATTTCCTATTCCATTTACCCCTTTCCCTTTGAGTCAACTGAATATTTAAATATGTTACACGTGACTTTGCAGGGTGGACTTTCTGCTGAGGCGGGTAAGATATTCTGCTTCAAATCATGTGACTAAAACTAAGGTAAGTTTGTCTTGGTTGTCTATTTGTCCAGCTTATAATATTGATTTGGTTCTCTTTTATCATATTCGGCTTAATTATGGGAGAAAAAAACTTGTCGGTTATATCACCTGGCCCATTAATTTGGTTGGTCCCTGTTTCTTTCCTTCCAAGTGAAGCTTTAGTGTGAACTATTTTAGTGTTTGTGTAATTTTTTAGTTATCAACTGATGAATGCATCTATGTAGCTTATATCACTTGCCTGTTATTGACAAATTGTAGGTACTGATATGAGAAAATTGTTGATTAATGTAAGGGATTCATTTCGAAAGAGTAATATCAAGACTTAGTTGCTCCATCTAAGTCGTGCCTTTTCTACTGGATCAAGAAAATGGTTTAAGCAATCGTAAGTCATGTCATTTGTAGATAAAAGACACTGCATGAGTTGGAGATCAGTTTCACACAAGAAAAAAAGGAAAATGGTAGAGAATTTTAATAACTCCTCTGGATTCTCCATCTTCTTTATTTGCAATAAATGGTAATATCACTTGTGAAGTAGGGTCATACTCTTAAAGATAACATTGGTGAAAGAAGACCCGTTCCTTGGTTTACTTTAGGAGTTCAAAGTTTTTTGTTGACATCGGCTGGCTGTGATAACATAGTTCTATAGACTGGGGCATCTTGTATTTTGTGCTTGCCAGAGCGACATTTGGCTTTTCTTCCATATATATTTGGAAGATTCAGGAAACAGACTCTGGGAGTTCATTTTACTAGCTAAGATTTGGCTTAAATCTTAACATATAGTGCTGCTGCAAATGCTGACACGAATTCTTGAAATGATCTCTAATCAGATCTTTCACATTAGAATAAATGTCATGAGCTTCTTTTTTTTGAATCCACAATGTGAAAACTCTCACCCCAATTTGTGCTTAGAAATGTTTGAGAGACTTTAATCTTCTCTTATTTCCAATCCCTCCTCCTGAGCATAGATACAGCCAAGCTTGTATACAAGGATTGTCGGGCCTGCTACTCTGATTACATTGAAGTATAAATTGTTTTTGGCAATTACTTTCTATATGATAAAAATCTGCCGCATGATGGGGCTGAATAATTAACTGGTGTTGCCATATAATCTCCATTTCCGAATGTAACTTTAATGATGTAGAAGTGGGGAGAATTGCTTGTGTTTGCCTGTGGAATTGCCCTATTAGAACCTTTAATTCCTGGAATTTTATCTCCAATTTAATTTAATTTTATATTTTTATTGACAAACACCTTAATATGATGAAGTTGCAGAAAAGAAAGAACATGTTGAGAAATCAGTGTAACCTGGATATGTCTAAGCTCGAAGAGAAATCAGCACATTCTATTGCAAATGAGTGCAAGAATAACAAAACTAAATTTGTGGAGTACTGGGTTCCTGTCGGGCTCTCTAACGTGCAAATAGAGCAGTATTGTGCTTCACTATTTTCAAATGCAGGGCTATTATGCTCTAGTCTAAAGCATGATTCAACAGAATTCCTCCACGACATACTTGTCTCAACCAGAAAGGTTTGAATTTTCTCATGAACTTGAATTCCAAATAGGTTCAGCTTTGAACCTGGTGAACTATCACTGGCTTTTCACCTATTACTCCTTGTGTTCTGGCTTCTTTTTTCAATTTTGGTGCTTATGATATGTGGTTTGGTTGGTTTCACTGTCTTTCTGACTTTTGATAAAAATAAATAAAAATTCTCCCAGTGCTGTGATCATCCTTATCTTGTGGACTGGTCTTTGCGCAACTCTTTGATACAAGGTATTCCTGAGCGTGAACAATTGGATGCAGAAATTAAATTGAGTAACAAACTGCTTCTCCTTCATAAGATTGTTCTGGAGATTAAAAGACGAGGATTAAGAGTACTTATCCTTTATCAGGTAGTTATAATTTTTTTTTAATATATTTTACTATATATTAGATCTAATATTTTTGTTTCTACTCTTGTCCTTTTGACAGTTTAACATCTGATTATGGTGTTTATTCTTTTGAGGCGTGCATGCATTGCCTACCTTATATTAATTCTAGGCCACCTTAAGATGATTGTTACATTTTAGTGGCCGATGATGCTTCCTATCTAAACTATAGATTATGAGTTCTGTAACTTTATTATTTGCTGATGTTTAATTTATATTTATCTAGATCTTTACAATCTTGCTGTCAAATTGATGGTTCATTCTTTATAAATATGACCATACAGTCACTTGGGGGCAGTGGACCAATTTCTACTGGAGATATTTTGGATGACATTATTCATGAAAAGTTTGGCACGGATTCATTTGTGCGCATTGGTGGAGGAATATGTCGCTCCAAAAGGCAAGCTGCGCTGAAGACATTTAATGATAAGAGAAGTGGGAGATTTGTTTGTTTGATGGAAACTCGCGCTTGTCTGCCAAGCATTAATCTTGCATCTATAGACAGTGTTATTTTCTTCAACAGTGATTGGGACCCGATGAATGATTTCAAGGCTCTGCAGAAAATCAACCTGGATTCTCAATTTGAGCAGGTGAAGGTCTTCCGTTTATATTCGTTGTACACCGTGGAAGAGAAAGTACTGATCCTTAGCAAACAAGGCATGAATCCTGAAGGCAATTTAGTAAATATGAAGCAAAGTACATGTCAGGGGCTGCTAACTTGGGGTGCTTCCTACTTATTTAAAAAACTTGATGAGTTCCATAACTTAAGTACTCTTGATACGCATTCAGTTATTTCTAGTGGGGATTCTTTTCTGGAGGATGTGTTCCTCAAGCTATCAACCTTGTTGCCCAACAATGAAAATAGTGATATCTGTAAGATGAATTCATTTGTTTTAGAAGTACAACTGATTGGAGGTACTTATCCCAGAAATATCTCTTTACTTGGTGAAGTGGAATCTATGAACAATGTTTCTTTAGTTGAGGAGATGGTGGTCAAAGAACCACCCCATGTATTCTGGGCCAATCTACTTGAAGGGAGGAATCCCACGTGGAAACATTTTTCCAATCAATCACCAAGGACGAGAAAAGGTGTTCAACGCTCTAATGACTTGCATGAAGAATCAGCTGGGACAGAAACAGCCTCCAAGAAATGCAAGACAGAGGTCAGAAAGGGTGCTTGTCAAATAAGATATGAACTTCAAAGTCAAGATATAGAAGGAAATCTTTCAGGTATCTTCAGTATTTTGTCTCACTGAAAAGGTTCGTTATTATGACTTTAGATTGCTAATATGTTGGAAATGGTGGGAGTTGATTCTTGAATGTGTTATTGATCTTGTAATATTCTTCCTTTTTATATTTGGGGGTTCATATTCTTAACTTCAACCATTACCTTTGGGAATGATACATCCAGGTGGTAAAAGTTACAACCCAGTGCATCATAAAGTTAAATATATCTCGGTGGAATATGACAGAAGGGAAGAAGTAACCTTATTGGTCGACCAACAAAGCAATGCAGCTGCTCCGACAAAAAAGCACGTAACAATGCGTGCTAATGCTTCCTCAGCTGAACCCCATTCTCTGGTAAAGAATGTCGTGTTGATTTTTTTACTTCATGTTGATAACTTCTACTTTCCTTAAATTAGATAATGGTTTAGGAACATGCCATCTTACATTTAAGACGTGCATTCTATTTTGTTTGTGTACTCCATCTGCTGTTCTTTATACTCTTTGCAATGCATTCTGTTGAATCTCATCCTGAAGTGAGCCCTGGTTAATTCAGTGATAGGTTTCTGTCAAGTCATATATATGTATATATATATATATACATATCGTAATTCTCATTAGTTAACACATTTATCTATGTTCCTTCCAGAGGAAAAAACCAAGTTTTTTGACTGGTCTTACTTCTCCACTTCCACAGCTGACTCCTGATGAAGATGAAAACGTGCCTGCATCCCCAACAAGACAACAAATTGAAACTCATGCTATTACTGGCCCTCATTGTGAAGCCCATGCTTCCGAAACCCACTCATTGAGGATTCAGTCAGGCCACTGGAATCTTCCATGCAAAATTCCATGGGAGATGTGCCACTACAAACTACATGCATTGCATCATTTGACGAAGATGGTAGAGGATCAACTGCTACTAGTTATGCAAATGTTCCTCTGAATTCTGGGAACTCTCAACATCCAGAAGCCTCTCAACTGACTCATTCTGAGGCACTACAATTTGTTTGTAAAGCACTCCAGACAGAGTTGGAAGGGCTACAGAAGGAAAAAACCGAAATTTTAGAAAAGCATGAAGATATGGTTTGTATTTCTTAACTTCCTTTTCCCCCTCATTTGCTATTTGTTTTCTGACTTGTTGATGTTTGTTATGCTCATAAAATAGTTTATATCAACCATATATAACTATCCTGTAGAAACTGCAAACAAACATGGCATGTGAGCAAGAGATTGATCAGATACGGAAAAAGTATGATGTGCTGCTTCAGAATGCTGAGATGGCTTTCGTGATAGAGAAAGAAGTTCTTGAGACTAGATACAACAAGATCTATATCAATAAATCATTAGCTGAGGTGATGATGCTGAGGAACAATTCGGAAAATGCAGCTCTCTCACAAGGTTTGTGCATCTGTGTTATGCAAGCATCCAATTTGATTAGCTTGCATTTCTGCAGTAAATGAGAAAAAGAGCAGGATCATGATCGGTCCGCATAATATATAAGTCCACATAATGCCTTTTTTGCTTTCTCATATTGAGCTTTTGATACCCTTGACACGGAAACCTCAGCTCTTGATGTATTCCTCTGTTTGACAGCCATGACAAACTGTTTGGTGGAGGATATATGTCGGTTGATTTTTCAGCAACCTGGATCAATCACAGTGAGGAGACCCGAACAAGAATCGGAAAGCCTACCAATCCCAAGCCAATTGGGCTGCTCAGTAGTTCAAGAGTTGAATCAAGCATCAGCCTCCGAAAGAATTGCCTCAAGATCTAATCAATCTTGTCCAAGTCCTTGCATCGTTATTCCAAATCTGGTGACTTCACCTGAGGTGGTTAGCTTTCAGCCAGCAATGCAATCTTTGAGAATTGCTAACCAAGCACCACATGCTGTTAGACCTGATCAACCTTTAGCAAGCCCTTGCACAGCTGATCCGCAGTTTATGTCTCCAGTGGAGCTGAACTGTTCTTTGCCTGTCCAGCAACCTTGTGGAAGTAATATCCAGCCGTTACTAGTGAAGCCAACTAATGCGGAAACCATCTTGGGTCCTAGGAACATTTCGGCAGGACAAGGGATGACCGATTTAAGCATGAATTCAATATCATCAATACAAATTCCTCAAGCTTCTCTGGGTCTTTCAACTATCCGAATGCCTAACATGCCGATCACTTTCTCAGGATTCCTTCAAGCGGGCAATGGAATAAGGGCCCCTGCCCCGCATTTTCAACATATGAAGCGTCCTCTGCCCATTGCAGCACCAAAACTCTCTTCTCCTAGCACAGGAATTAGTTTTTCACCAGTTAACCTTCAGTGGGTGACATCGAATGCACCGACTCAGCAAACTTCAGGGCGGACCTCATTCTCATTGTCACCACCTGCTGGATTGCACCTTTGAGAACAATGGTAAACAACTGCCGCAACCTTTTACTTTCAGGTATATCAACTCTAGACTCACCCCAGGGCAGCTACTCCCCTACTAGCAAATAACTAAACACATTCAAAGAGTTTTTGACGACATAACCCTCTTTTCTCTTTTTGGGTGTGGTTGAAAAGGTAACGGATCGCACAGTGCACTGTCGAGTGTCGAGTTATATCTGAAAGCTATATACCTTTTTAAGTTTTCTATTAAACGAATATAAATGGCATCCTAATTGTTGTTGGGATGTATAAATAAGGACATTTCCTTTGCACCTGGCAGAAGTTTTAATATTCATTAGCACACTTTTCTTTGTCGATATTATAAAATTTATATTGTTAGGCACATAATTAACAGCTTAATTATTTTAATATCATATATATATATATATATATATATATATATTTGGCAAAAAGTCACGTGGTTTTGTCATTTTTACAAAATAAAAAGAAGTCATGGAGTAATGACTTATTATTATCTATACTTTATTATCTATACTTTATTATTAAGGGAGAGGGGCTTTTTGTTGTCTTAATTTTTTTGGTATGTCATTTTATATTATTTTATTATTTAATTTGATTTTATTATTTTTCTTATCCAACTTCCCACTTTTCCATGATCTATTGATATTTTTTTTCATGTATTTTTTTCTCATCTCTAGTTATTTTATATCGTTTATTTTTTATTTTTTTTTATCACTTTCTTATGAATATAATACTAATTTTATTTTGTATAGACTTATTAAATAGTAAAAAATATAAATAATATTACAAAATTACATGTGCCTTAAACTACTAGTTATTATTAAAAATCTCTTGGAGTGCTCCAAGCACAGTTTTTTAAAAGTAGATGTACTAATTTGATAATATATTTTTAATTATATAATAAAAATTTAATCATCTTTTAATGATATACTAAAATATATTTACTAATTACAACGCCATAAAATATTACAACGTGCAGAAAGAATCTATAAAAACAACAGGAAGATGACTTCGTGAAAAAATAAAAAATATTATAAAATTGTTGAATAATTCAAATTGTAGTAATATCCCAAAGTTCCATGATATGCAGTTTGGCATTGGGTTAACTTCTCTTTTATCTTTACGCGTTCTATCGGTTCATTTCGAACCCGATGATTATTATACGCATAACTGTATAATTAATTTGGTGATGTTGAGGAGTTTGATTCTAATTTATCATAATATTTACATATTGATGAAAAATTGAACTGGTGGAACACTATATCTTGATGCATATTCTGGTATCAAAAATACAATTAATGTCAATTTGTGTAGAATAACATTTTGTACATCTTGGTATGTATAGGGTCGAATGGAGCCAATTATTTTGTTAAGGCACATAGCAATTTTGACTGCTAGTGAACTTGTAAACCTATGTATATTATATGGCGCTGAAATGCCGGTGATAAACGTAGCATTACCTCCGATGGTATCACCCTAAACAAAGCTAGTAAACTCATGCTACGACTATCCTTTACCTGTGGTTTTTGGGTGGCATGTCCTCTTGTGCCACTGGGTTCTCACGAGCCATATGTTAGTTTTTGACTAATATAAATTAATATATATTTTAGATATGACTATGCTGATTTAGTAGTAAATTTAACCCACCCATCCATATTATTAATAATGCATGGCCAACCAGATCTTAGACTTTGTTCGGTAAGGCGTTTTGATTGATCAAAAAGAGGAACTAGTTAGCTTGATTATAGCAGTTTTGGGTGCAAATAAGAAAGAGGGAACTCTTTTGTTTGTGATTGTTGATGAAGAATTATTGTTAATTTTGGAATTTTTTTTTTAAGATGTTGAGGGAAAGTAGGCGTATTCAGTATGTGCTTCATTTTGGACTGTCATCCTAATTCTAAATTAAATCGCACCACGAACAATATTAGAAGCATATGCGTACTTGGAGTAGAGAAAATAGACATTCTCATGATATTGGATGATGATGATGCAATATTATGGCAACCAATATCCCATAGAGCTCCTTTCAAACCAAAATTTATTCAATTTTTATTGAACTAGTTCGATTTGGTATTCAATACGCCATTTTGGCGTACAAAAATTTCAATTTCGTTTGATTTAATTTTACTGAACAAATATCTTTCATAATCAATAATTCTTTTATTGAGAAATAAAATTAAATAATTTAAATATTAAACTTTGTAAAATAATTTCTTCACAAAGTATACAAAACGAAATATATATAAAATTACATGACATTGTATTATTAAAAGTAATTAAATATTGTATTATATAATTAAAAGTATATTATCAAAGAATCAGTAAACTCTTGGGGGGTGTTGGCACAACGCCACAAAGCACACCGAATAAAATCCGAGTCGCGGAGAATCTCCATCCGCCCAGCCGGGCCCGACTTATTACTGAACTCACCGAACTTACAGTCTTACACCACTAAACTTCTATATTCAGTTGGATTCATCCCTTCCTTCTCCTTCCACCGCCTCTCTCACTTCCCAAATTTTGACGTTCATTTCATTTCTTTCATTGCGGAAACTTGAAATGGAGTACCAAGGAATTCTCCTGGGAATGGGAAATCCGCTTTTGGACATTTCCGCCGTCGTCGATCAAGGGTTCTTAGACAAGTAATTTCACTGGATTGCTAGCTGCTTGTTTATACGCGCACGTTTGGAGTAGGCATCGTGATGTGTGCGAGTGTGTGAGCTTGAGATTTGGCGGTTTAGTATGTGTTGTTATTATGTTTCTGGCTTTTATGTTCACCGATCTGTATGCGGTGCTCGAAGTTAGCTCGTTTATTACTGTGTTCTGCATGTGCCCGTATAAATTTACTGCTTTCTTCTTCTTCGCTTTGTTTGTTTGTTATTCTAATTTTTTTTTTTAAATTTGGTGGCAAAAGGCGCCTTCTCAGTTCGTTCTTGTAGAACTCAGTTTGTAAGATAGCTCTGCGATGTAGAATCCTTTGGAGCTAATTATGCTCTTTGCACGCAGATATGATCTTAAGTCAAACGATGCGATTCTCGCAGAGGAGAAGCACTTGCCTATGTAAGTAACTCGATTATTTATACTAAATTCTCTCTGTAGCCGTTGTTTCAAATCTCTTGTTTAGTAATTGAATTTCTGGTATTCGGTTGTGGTGCGACTGGTTTTCTGTTGAGTAGCTAGTGTTTGTAGAGTCAGTATGAATGCATAATATGGTGTTAAAATTACTATTTATATCTTCAGGTAACGAGATAATTATTGATGAATGTATTTTCCCAGGTATGACGAAATGGCATCTAAGTACAAAGTGGAGTTCATTGCTGGAGGTAAATGATCATCTATGTATACTAGGATATTTCCCTATTGGTTCTGATGACAAACTTATCTCATATAGTATCAGCATTTACTAGTGGTTTGTCCATTTGTGTAATTTTGTGATGCAGGTGCCACTCAAAATTCAATCAGAGTTGCCCAGGTACTTTGGCGTTTACAGACTGTGGCTTGATAATCTTGTTGAAGTAATACTGTCTCGTTTTTTCCTAATTATTATTTTCAACTTTCATCCTCAGTGGATGCTTCAAATTCCTGGTGCAACTGGTTACATGGGCTCAATCGGAAAGGACAAATTTGGAGAAGAAATGAAGAAAAATGCTAAACAAGCTGGTGTCAATGTAAGTGGTCTCTCTATGTTTTAGCCCTTTTAACTATAATCATCATCATTTTCATACTAACACCAACATCAACATGATTTTCTCATTAAGGTGTGTATCGATATAGATATTATGCATCTTCTACTTAGATAAAGATGCATTTGTCACATCAACTTCCATTACCTGTTATGACTTACGTGTAAACTCATGACTAATAAATCTGAAATGCCAATATTTTTTATCTTGTTCCTATGGTTGCATTAGGTTCATTACCACGAAGATGAATCTCCAACTGGTACCTGTGCTGTGTGTGTGGTTGGTGACCAAAGGTCAGTCTCTTAAATGGCCAAACTGCTTAAGATCTTGGTTCCCTTGTTGTCGTGTTTTAATCTACTGAGTTGGTGAATTTCTAACTTGATGGATATTGCATAAGTTTTTTGATGTCGTTCGAGCAGTTTTTTGTGCCAATACAGAAAGAAGAGAGCAGAAAATTGTTTGGTTAACTCCCTTGTATTTTCTTCTGATTGAATCATTCTTTTCATGGATGCTCCTCTTATTGTGCATGCATCTATTTCACTAACCTGATTATGGAATGCTATATTGCAGATCACTTGTTGCTAATCTGTCAGCGGCAAATTGCTACAAAATTGATCATTTGAAAAAACCAGAAAATTGGGCATTGGGTGAGTTTTGCATGTTTGCTCCACATTATATTCCACAAAACAAACTCATTTATCTTTTGACAGTGGAAAAGGCCAAGTACTACTATATTGCTGGATTTTTTCTCACTGTTTCGCCAGAGTCTATCATGCTTGTTTCTGAGCATGCTGCTGCTAAAAACAAGGTGAGACGTTGGCTAATTAGTTTATTGTGTAGTTTGGTGCTATACTAACAATTCAAATGAGACACCTTCAGTTCCTAAATGTTTACATTTAGGTGTTTATGATGAACCTCTCTGCCCCATTTATTTGTGAATTCTTCAAGGATGTACAAGACAAAGTATTCCCGTAAGCCCAATTTCTTGATTCTTTTGGTCACCTGGATGATTGGGAAGTAGACATATTGATTAAGAGCTTGTTACATGGGTTTCAGGTATATGGACTATGTTTTTGGAAATGAAACAGAAGCAAGAACTTTCTCCAAAGTTCATGGCTGGGAGGTAATGGTTTCATTGACCAGATTCACATATGTTTATATTTTTATTATGGACTTAACTATAGCTTTTTATTTGAACAGACCGAGAATGTTGAAGAAACAGCTCTAAAAATATCCCAATTGCCAAAGGCATCTGGAACACACAAAAGAATTACTGTTATCACACAGGGTGCAGACCCAGTTGTGGTTGCAGAGGACGGGAAGGTGAAATTATTCCCTGTGACTCTGTTGCCAAAAGAGAAACTTGTTGATACCAACGGTGCAGGTGTGTGGATTAATGTTGCTTTTAAGAACCTCTAATTCCATATGTTATCCAGAAGTTTATTGGATCAATTTCCACATCACAAAAACAAAATAAAATTAGGATAAATAACTGCAACTTAGACTAAGAGGCAGGATCATAATTTAATTCCTACTGTGGTTGTCCCTTCTCGTTGACACCATTTTTCAGGTTGATGAAATGATAGTTTTGTGGCAGGGGATGCGTTTGTTGGTGGATTTCTGTCTCAGATGGTTCTACAGAAACCGATTGAAGAATGCGTAAAAGCAGGCAGTTATGCAGCTAATGTCATTATCCAGAGGTCCGGCTGCACTTACCCAGAGAAGCCCGATTTTAAATGAGTTGCCTTTTTCTTTGACTGAATTCTGATAGTTGAGAAAACTTATCACCACTATTTTAAACTATCATTATCGATCTATCTATTTATTTACATTTTATTTTGTTATTATCGAAGACGGGGCTTTTGGTCTCTCAAAGTATGGTTTGTTGTTTTTATTTTCTTATTCTTTTCTTAACCCCAAGTTACCCCTCTGCTCTAACTTACCTTAAAGTAATGTTTAATGGAATTAAATACAATGCTCATGCCCGTATAAGCTCAAAATAAGGGACCACGAGTTAAACAGTGAGGTAGTCTGAGAAAACAGGGACAATATTTTGATCTGTTTCAGAGGTTGACAACAAACTTGGAATGCCTAGCCAACTTTTATTATGTTTGTGCAATATTTTGATCTGTTTCATGTTTGTATACTATTTCATCCAATTCATGCACTAAACCCCAAATGCCTAGCCAACTTATCATTCATAATCATAGCCCTCCCTCCGCCATGGACCGCCACAATCCTCCACCTCCGCCATCCATCATTCGCTAACGTACGACTATCCAAATCCTGAATCAAACGTCGTCGTTGTTCTACTCTCACCTTCGCACCTTTTTGTTCCTCTCATCTCTCCTCTTTACCTTCCGCTCCAACGTCCACACCGCTTCTCATTACCTCTCCTCTCTATTCGACCGCGACCCTTCCTTGAAGTCGCTCCTCTCCCGGATCGATTTCTCCGGCGTCTCCCGCCTACACCACCATCGCCAGCGCGGCCGCGCCTTTCTCCGCTTTTCCCGCGTCGGAACTCTTGACGATGACTTCATCTCCGGGGATTCTGATTTTGGACACTCCTTCTTTTACCCCTTGTCCAGGAAGCCGCTACCTAATGCTCTTATTGTCACTCTCTCGGATTTGAATCCTGATTACGACTTCTCCGGTTACGTCGTTGATAACGGAGTTACTTTCCATGGTATTGTTAAGCCCGGAGATTTTGGTTTTAAGTTGGAATTTGAAAAGAATATTACGCCTTCGGAAGAAGAGGATACCACATTTGTCGTGAGCAGTTTAGATGATGGTAATGCAGTCGTGGATATAGATTTCTTGATAAAAGGTTTTGAATTGGGGCGTCGGGACGCTTCTTCTTTCTTCTTTTTAGCCGCTGTGCTGTCCGCAGCCTATGCGTATGTTGTATTTGCTTACATTTTTACATCTAGTTGGGCGATTGGGGTAATTTTCCTTAAAGTGGTGGATCATTTGCTGGGGAATCACAGGTCATTTTTTCGCACGGTTTAGGATGGATCATCTATCGGGCTCAAGAGACTTTCAGGGCTTATTCTGATGAAATGGGCTGTAAGGGATGCCCTCGCACAGCTGATGGGGATATACTTTTTTTGGGGAGATTGAAGATCAATATGTGTTTCTTAAGGTTTTCTTGGGGATGAAATTTATGCCATTTGCCAACTTGGTAACATGGGTAACAGGGCATGAGTGGGAGAGTGCAGGATTCATTGTGATCTGGTTCTTGAGTGACTTGATAGTAGGTTTAATATTTGCTATTGATTCTTGGGTTGCAATAGTGGACTCGAGGATAGGTGGTAGGGAGATTGTTAAAGAAGGTTGCCACATGTTGGTAGCACTGTTTTGCCCTGCTTTTGAGATAAGGTGGTTTGAAGCAATAATTTGCGGGTCTGCAGTGAGATGGATGTTAAGGAGGATATTTGGGGAGGTTTTTACGATGGTTTTTCAATCATTGACGGAGGGTGTATTTCATGGTGGCTTGGCTGAACTTTTACTTTGCAGCAAGGGAAAAAGATGATAATTCCCTTGGAATGGCATTTGGTAGAAGGGAATTGGAAGGTCTACTGGATATTGCTAGATAATAGTCAATGAGAATTTGTAAAAATTATCTCTCACAGGTTTCGAGTTTTTGTATCTAAAGTACTGCTAACTGGCTTGATTGCTAGGTCAAATAGTGGTAATGTTGTTGGTGCTTTAGTTGTTCATTTGTAACCATTGTAAATTGGCACTGCCGTTCAGTGGTGGTGCCACCACTCATTTAGTATGTACATTGTATTAAGGAAATGTAATGTAAATCTCCACGCAAGTTCATCATGTGTATAACGCCTCTGCAACCTATTCATCTCTAGCCTTTTACAATGTACTTTGTTGTTGCTGATACTAAAGCTGGCAAGACATTCAAGCAGCAATTCATTTCCAGAGTGCATATAAGCAAAATCCATTTATTAGCTTTTTTTTTGCATGAGCCCAGTTGCAGCTTTAGTGACTTTCTTTGCATGTGAACAACGTTCTGTTAACGAACTATAATTCTCTTTTCCTGGGCTTTGATGCTGTACCACTTTTTCATAAAAAAATTGGTCTTTACGCTGTTATCCAATCTTGGGAATTTTGTAACAATTTTAAAGTTTGCTTTTGTTGAATCAGGAGTGTTGATTTTGAAGTTCTAAAGCAACATCGCGTGCACATATTTATGGGAGCTTATAATTTTGTTATGGGTTAGCTATTTCCGAGTACAGTATCAGAATTTTCGTTATGAAAAAATGTTTGTCAATATACTCATTATCTGCGAATCAGTTTCACTTGTATGTTCACCTGTGAACTGTGCTTGTTTCTAAGGAAAATAATGTGCACCCCTGTAGACCTCTGAAGTTAGTGGTAAGAGCTAATTAACTTTCCTTCCTTCCACAACCTATAGGTGCTGAATTGTAAACAGTGCCTATATTATTTCTTGCTTAATCATGACTAATAACGTCTACAGTTGTAGGGAATTGAGTAATAGGAAGTGGAAGAGCTTATGGTATATAACGAGAGATGGGCAGAAGTCTTGATTTGTTTGTAGCTGCCTTCCTTTGAGAGCAAAGAGTTAATTGTACATACTACATAGAGGAATAATAGCTTGCGTATTACTTGCTTGGTTCGAGTGTTCCATAACTCAGAAGAGGTCTCTAACTTTCAAAGATATAGCTTGTGCTGAAATTGCCAGGAAAAATGTGATGCATGAATCTTAATGTATCTGCTGATGACATAATCCAATGTCAGGGTGACATATAACTGTCAAATTCTTTGTCTGTGAAGAGATATAATGAGTTTCCTTGGAGGTTATTTGAGGCAGCAAAAACATCCAAGAAGGTCTGTCTTAATGTTAGCAGCTGCCTGGGATGCCATCAGACTGCTGAATGCTGATAACCTGACTCAGGTCCAGAAATAGTATAACCCCCTTGAACAGTTAAAGTGGTACCACTGGAATTCCTTAAACTTCCCCCCTACTATATCCCTCTATATCAGTTATGCCAATTGGAAAATTACAGGTCCTTAACCTCCCACTTTGACTCACCTCCGATCATCATTGAAGTTTGCTGAAGAGAATATATCCTCCTGTCATAATTTAAATTTGATCCTGAAATGTGAATGTACTTACTCTCTAATACGGAAAACAATATTCATGAATCCAAACCAAGGCACAAGCATGTTGGAAAATGGACCTGGCTTTCATGAAATTTTTTTCCTTGGTACTCTTATTGACTATTTTGGCTTTTGCCTTTCTGGCCATATTATGGAATGAATGCGGCATGTCTGGCCATTTTGAGGAATGAATGAGGCATGTCAACTGTGATACTTTGCAGTGCTCCTGCCATCTTAAATTGACTTCTTTTTCTGCTCTACTGATGTTATATCACATATTGGTGTTGGTGCAGCTATTACATGTATGCGGAAGTTTGACTGCTGCTTCATTTACTGCTTGGACTATCGAGTATGATTTATCAGTCATCAAGTTAGGTGCTTTGAAATGATCTTTTTGTGTAGTTAGTGGAGCACTTGCCATATGCTCAAAAATGATAAATTTGTGCCAGACTGTGGTAGTAACTTAGGAGATGTTACAGCTGAGTTCAACAAGTCTAAAAATGGGGGGATAATTTTAACCACTTGATACCTCGAACAGTATGTACCTGGGAGGCGGAGTTGAGCCAACCACTTTGACACATCCAATAGAGTGCTTGTAGAAGACACACTGTTATACAAAAACCTTTCAATTTGGCAACCATCAAGAGACATTACTCAGAGGTGTTCCTGAGTTGAGAGGATTAAGTCAAGTTGAATCTTTGAATGTCTCCAGCTCCGGATGAAATATTCTACTCAATTTGGACAGATTACATAGGTGATTGAAACTGTTATTCAGTACAGCAGAATAATGAATATACACATGGCTCTTGAAGATAGTCTACAATAGGTTATGGATATACGCGATGTTATCCTAAATCAGGTGTTAAATCAAAATGAATGATATCATAATGCAAGACTTTCTGCAGGAATTCTTATAAGCAGATGGAGAGCCGTCGATCTGGTGGAGATTTGGCACATTGAACAACACTGAGGAAGATATTCTCATCACAGGGGATACAAAGTCTTGAATCAGCAGTGAAGTCATACACTTCTTGAGCTTGATCTAGCAATGCCTGAAAGAGTGGGTGCTTCAGTAAGGTAACTTTGATCACAAACCTCTTCCGGTATTCTCCTACATACACTACCAAGTGGCCCTTTGGGACGTCACTCGGGACGATCTTTTCGTCTTGCAGAGAAGGCCACAAAGACCAACCACAGCAGCACATATCACAGGCTGCACAAGGTATGACTCGTCGACCCATTCTTCTCCACTTCTTCATGCACGTTTTAAGAAGTTTTCCATTCACGATATTCATCTCTCTCTTCTGTGGGTGCAAATGCTGTAATATATGTGCACGAGAGAGAAATCGTGCTGCGGGAAGTTTTTAGGGAGTGGTGATGTTTGAATTTGGGGAAAGCTTTATATAAGAGTTGGGAAAGAGCCAATGTTTGGGAACATTAAATGATTGACATAAGTGTGTAGCTAAGAGGCAAGTTAAGTATGAATGTGATTTTTGAAAGTGCAGTTCTAGTGCAGGCTGCTCTGCTGTACCTTTCTCTTCATCATTTAGTATTGCATCTCCATACGAAATTGTACGAACATGCACTGCATGATTAGATTAATATTTCTCCCATGGAAAAAAATATTAACTCATCATAATCATCTCTCTCTCTCTCTCTCTCTCTCTCTCTGTGATCTTTCGAAGTTTTCAAAGTTAGACCCACCAGTTGAGAAAGGTATAGATAAGATATGAAAGAGGGATGGGAGAGATAAGCTTCTCGGGCACAGTGCAACTTATAATTCTCATCACATTACTTGAGATATTATAAAAAATAATGCATCTCTCTCCCTCTCGTCCGTGTGTAATAATATGAAGAGGGATGGAGATGCCATATGTTTCATTTTACTAAAGTCATATGTATCAGCCAATTTGACCCAGACAACTGTAACACCACGTTTAGTGTTCTTGAATTTGGGTTAAAAGTATTAAATGGATAAATATGTTGTTTAGTTGAAGAAGATGGTGATCTAATTTATTGTTTAATGATGTTTAATTTTTTATTAATTATTCATTAGTGCTGGCCTTGTCTTGTTGCTATTCATTTCTCCAAATTTGTGATTATCTAATTGCCTTCAAATCTTCAAAAAAGGGCACTCCCTCAAATTTGTGATTATCTAATTCTTTTTATTATTAATGAAGCAGTCAAGTAATTATGATGGTGATGAGTACAGGAAGCAAGTACTGGCCGTACTGTGGTATTCTTTATGTAGGCACATCACTCTTATCCCTGACTCTCTCAAGAAATATGTGACAAAATTTTGCAAATCTCTAATCTCTCTGCTTTTCTGACCACCTCGCCATACTTTAGTTGCAGTAAAGAATTTATGCATGAACCTGAAACAAATACATGGAAGACCTAGTCTTTGGTTTAAAAAAATACACAGACACCCCACTTAAACTATATTTCTATACATCACTGTGCTGTCCTAAGTATCTTTGTTTTATTCAAAAACTCTGTTCTCACCCATTCCATTCGTTCGGGCTTGTTCATCTGGTGCGACTTGAATCTAAGAATCATCGATCTGCATACACTTTGGCTTGTCGATATACTGATTTTGTATTAGTAAAAAAGTCGAAACTACAGTTAGCGCCTCAAGATACCGCATCTTGATTAGTCTTCCATGCGCCGTTATGCTATACATGATAGTTAAGACGGTGGCGACGAAAACAAAAGGAAGCATACATAAAATTAGGCGCATCGGTCCATCAGAGTTTTGTATGGTTCAAAATGCATTGCCATTAAATTCTGCATGAGAAATGCCTTGTAAATATGAGCTGTGAGGATAGATAGATGTATGTGTAAAGCTTGGTTTGGGCTTCCATGAGGATGTATGTGTGTGTGTGTGTGTGTGATTGATGTGATATATCGTCCATCTGGGCAGAAGCATAATTGAAAAAGCCAGCCAACTGATTCATCCCCCAAGGACGTTCCTCTTGTACCACCAATCTCCCCTACATCATTTCCTACTCTTCAATCATCTAACGCTTTCAGACACAAATTTCAACTGTTTCTCCACTTCTCCAGAAAAACCAATTCAATATTCCTGACTATTACAACACAATATTGTTAATTACCGTTATACAGCATCTGAACTCCTTAACATTTTTTACATCAAATGTTTTTATAGTCATCCACATATATGATTGCATGTATGAAATTAGAGATTCGGTACAAGTTGCGGGGGACATACGGGATAATTATACTGATATCCCCTGAGATGTGGAACGTACTACAAAAAACTTACATTACAACAATGTTTTGTGTCTTGATTTTCCTTAACATCATACGATGAGTTGAGAATTTATAATGTAACATACATGATGATCATATCTTTAGTTTGTAATAAATATATATATTTATATATATATGTCCAAACATTAGGAAGTACATTGGCATAATTGTATCTCCTTTTGAACTTAAGGATGTTGATAACATAATTGTAGTAAATAGGAAGCAAGTGATGTTTTGCCACCTACAAGCATGGATATTTTAAAGGAGTGTCTTAATTAAGGAAACCCCAGGAAGGAAGGTTCTTGTTGTTGGGGTGGGGTGGGGGTGGGGGTGGGGTGTCATTAATAGGAAGGAATGAATAGCACATGAGAGATAGGGCCCATAGTGGCTCACGGGGGTTAGGAGACATGCATGTTGGTGACACCTCAGTACACTTATGTGCATCTCTGCTCACCGGTCACACCCATTACCCCATTACCCCATTACACATGCATCCATCATATATACATACACATCTCTGTATGTAATTTTCTTGCCAGCCCAAACTAATTCACAATTCATTTACCACATGACTATAAACCTATAAACCCCTTCTCTCTTTTGCATTTGAAAACTTATTTAATTCATTAATTAATTAATTTCAGACTTATCATTGTTTTGAAAATAATTAATGATTATTATGAATATAAGACAAGCTTTTATTTTTATTTTTTATTTAGATGTGGGAGTTTAATTTTGAGTGTGAAGGTGTGTAGGTGTGAGGGAGAAGAGATATTAAGCTATACATACATGATTGAATGGGAGATTGTGGAATGCACGACAATGATTTGATTTGATTCGACTACTAATTAATTAAATATCACGTGTGTTTCTCAGTATTATTTTTTTCTTCCAAGAGTATTATTATTACACATATTAGCTGGCACCCTGCCCTGTTTACTTTCTTCCAACTAAAATTTCTGACTCCTTTGCTCCTTGGAAGAGGGTTTTCAACTTCAAAATTCAATACAAATTGTTCAAACTTCGAAGGAGGGATATTAATCTTAATAAAATTTTGAATAAATTTACAGGGATTATTTTATTTTTTGTATCCAAAGTATACCTTTTTTTCAATTTTATTACTTTAAATTTTCAAATCATCAGACTTTCTGTTATGTTAACCGTTAAAACAAATAGTAAATCCAATTTTGGAGAAAAAATTAGGCGGGATTTTATTTATTTCAGGGCATGTTTGGCTACCATTTTATACAATACATCAAAAAATTTATTTTAATTTTATAATTAAGGACAATAATGTTAAAAAAAAATTAACCTAATTTCTAAAATACAATGCTAATTCAAATCGTTATGGAAATACCAATTCAAATATTTTCTCTCAATTAAAATCATTATGGAAATAAAAATATAGGCTAAACGTGGAGTAATGTACAAATCGCCTAGTAATAATTTAATAAAACTAACAGAGGGTTATGTTCAATCACCATTAACATTTTTCGCAAAAAATAAATAGAGAAAAATTGAATAAGCCACTCAAAGGATGTTAATGTACTTTTGAGTCAAATAAAATTATAAATTCATACTTTGATTTATTATATTGTTGTTTGTGCATAAAATAAAAAAATATATTTCAATAATTGTTTTTGACTGAGAGAACTTTTTTGTAAATTTATTAAAACTTTCTATTTCATTAGTCACAGAAAAGCAAAAAAAGAAATATTTATTAAAATAATTAAAAAAAAGTATAAAAAGTTTATAGCATAGACCCTCGATAAATAGGGTATGACAACATTTGCGTTGTCGCCAAAAAAAGATAAAAAAAAGAATTTTCAGTAAAATTGGTATTTTTTTTTATAGAAATTAGATTAAATATGTAATTTTTGTTGTTGTCCTCAATCACACAAATTTTTGCCTAATTTTTCCTCCAAAATTAGAAAACTAACGGTCAGCTTAACGGAATGTACTTAAGTGGATGAAAACTAAAAACTTTGGGTACTAAGTTTAATGACTTGGAAATTTGGAACACTAAAACTAAAAAAGAAGTATACTTTAGTTATAAAAAGTGAAATAATCCCAAATTTAAACAATAACAAGGTGGAGGATTTTAATTGGATTGATTTAGGCATTAATGTAAAGGTTGAAATTGATAGTTTGTGATATTTTGGTGAGAGATGAGAGATGAGAGATGGGCACATCTGGTGCTGATGAGAGTGAATGAATATGAAAGGCAAATTTATGAAGGAATGGGAGTCACTAGTCAGCTTTCTCCTCTCCATGTTATGTTATTGTTTACCAAAACAAGGACAAAAGTTATAACCATCACCAACACACACTTAAAAGTACACAAAAGGGTACAACTTTCAATTATCTAAATGGAAAACCACACAATTTGGGGTCGTAGTCGTACAAACAAAACTACTTTTCAGAAAACAGAAACAGTATTTGTGGCTGCTGGGATTCGAGCCCAGGTCTCCACGGCCACAACGTGGAATTCTTACCACTAAACTACAGCCACATGTTGGTTGATCGTCTTAGTGATATAAGCCATAAAATCATCAAATTTGAAACTTGATGTCAAAAAGATTTTACTGATGTAAGTGTTTGAAAACTAATACTGAACTCCATATAAATTTTTTGAGCAAGTGGATAAGAAACAAGTCACTCAAGAATTGGATTCAAAATAACATGTTAATTAGGCTGATATACATTGAAGTAGTAATGGTCTTGGGAGGGGGGACCAGAAATTAGAGATGAATGGGATTGAATTATGTGTGAGTTGTGCTCCAAAAAGCCTTCTCCACCTCCTCATTTCCACTTACCAATTAAACCTTTGATATCATAAAGCGCCAAACACAGTAAATCCATACCCTTGCAAGTTGACCTTGTCATCGATAATCCCACTTACAAAGTGGATTTTTCCTATTTAGGCAACTAATTCGGACAACAAAGTCTCTTTTCTATCATAATTGCTCAATATAAAAAACACCACCAAGGTAAATATTGCTAATCCACTCACACTTGTCTACTTATTGGTGATACCCCATTTCTTGATCATTTTTTTGTATGACCAAACAAATAACAGTAAACAAAGTCTTCTATATAAGTCAGAGTGAATTTCTTCTTGTTAATCCACCCACATTCTTTCTGCCTCAGGTAAATCAGCTGAAAATATACACTAAGCCCATCTTTTTAGTTTAAGGTTTTTACTTTTGTTTCTGTTCTGTCGTGACATTACTCTATCACAATTTATATGACTTGTAACGATTTGAAACCGTATCTCTTTTCTTGAACTGGAATTGTTATTAATGTAGTATGGTTTTGTCTCCAACCATGCAGCTGGGAGAGAAAATGAAAGTGTTGGCCGTCCTCTTGATTGCTTTACTTACTTCCTTATGCTTGGCGGCTCCTCGGAGAGCTCTTGTCAACAGTGGGGAAAACAACGCCAGAGAGGTATCCGTGGAGAACTCAAATAAAGAAAAAACCAGCACAGCCGGCCATCCGGATGGCACCCTAGACAACCATCATAACATACCTAGACAGTATTATAATCAGTGGGGTAGCAGTTCTGGTGGAGACGGAGACGGCGGTGACAACAATGGTAATGGAAGTGGTTGAACGAGACCTATGATGATGTATAATGTATGTGTCTTTCTTGTTTTGCGTCAAGACAATAATACCATGTTTGAGTCTGAAAATTTGTGTAATACTAAAGGAACGTGTGATGCTGGAACATTTTTGAGTTTTATGCACTGGACTTTCTCTGATACATGTTTGGCCTTTGTCTTTGTGCTTTGAAACGGCAGATTCTCAAAACGGCAGTTGAGAAAATAGTCATTTTACTCAATTCCGTTGTCAGAAAACCAGACATTCAGTAACTGATATCATGTGAAATTCTGTTCAAAAATCATCCAAAAAGTTCCAAAATCCTCAGTTCTACATGCTGTTAGGATGGACAGGCAGCATTGTTAGGGAGAAAGTTGAAAATTATGTATAAAATTGCCTAATCATACTAACAGGAGAATCAATTGCCATTAATACTTCGTAAGATTCTTCTGTAGTCGCCCAATGTAATATCTGTACTTCTATCTGGAGAATCATGATGAATATGTGCAATCTTGGTTTTCCGGCCTTTGGGATAAGGATATATTGTAGCCAGCTCGCAAACACGGTGAAGGATTGACTTTGGCAGAGGACGCCAGGCCATATTCCGTTTCTTTTCTCCCTGCATCACGTTTGAACGTTCAAGACGAGAGTTTCAACCTCAAGTAAGGTTGGAGGTAAAAATGCTGCACAATACGAAGAAAAAAGTAACCTGTCGACTGCCTTGACTCTGAATACCACTTGCTTTCAAAAGATTTCGCCATTTGTCCTGTGCCCAATTGCAAGCAACAAATGATATCAAATCATGAATAAGGATGGACAGAAAGTTCATAGCAGGCATAGCTTTAAAGAAAGAGAAGCATTCACCTTGAGATCTACAGAAGTACGATGAGCAGATGCAGAGAGAAAAGCTTCTTTATCCGACTCCATCTTCCAACACCATATTCTGCAACACCATCAATTAATTTTTTAACCTCTGCAATCGTCCATAACCTATGATGCTTCCTCCTACCACTAACTTCTTCAGAGCTCTCTGCTGCGAGATAGTCATCTCTTTTCTTTTGACGCACTGTTGCATCATAGTCGTCCCGTTTCTTCGGGCTCACTGCAGTAATGTTGTATATGAACTCATAACCCTTTTCTTTATATGACTGCAGTAACATTGTCTTCCCTTTTCTTTAAATGAACTGCAGCAACGCTGTCATCCCTCTTCTTTTGAGTTGCTGCGGAGACACTATCATCCCTTTTCTTGATGTGAATAGCTGCAGCAAATTCATCTTTTTTCTTTTGATTTTCTGAACTAATCCGGCTATCTTTGGACTTAGTCATCAGGTTTCCTCTATCTGAACTACGGACCTATTTACATGAAGCACCAATTTCATCATCATTTTGGAGTTCAATAGCAACTTATATATTTAAAATCCATAAACTTGTGTGGATAGATCTTGAAGCCAACAAAAAAGAATATTACAAACATGAAATGGTCCCAGAACATACGAAAGAAGGGAAAGTAACTGGCTTGTAGTAAGCCTATATAATTAGGCAATCATTAGAAGACATCTTGCTCTAAAACTCACCGCATCATATGCACAGCTCTCGGGACATTCATTCTGCACCAAGGAACCAAAAGGCACCTGAATAGCTTTGACACTGGACTCCTCAGCAGGCAATCTTATTGCTCTAGGTCCTATACGGCATTTCTTATGATCTTTAACTCCTAGAGACTTTGAAGAAGAAACTTCCCGCCTTTTTTTAGAATGTCTGGAAACCGGATCTGCCAGTTCATCAATGTACCTCTGTGTGGGCTTACGCGATCTCTTTTGCATAGGAAAAGTGTTAGTGTGGCTTGCTGGAGCTGACGTTGTTACTAACGCATCCTGCTCCTGAATCTCTTGATCTCACCATTTTGGCCTGGCAGCCCAAATTCACTACTTTTCTCATTCTTAGGACTGTACAGCATGTCAACTGATGGAGAAAGGCCTGTGTCATTCTCATCCGATAATATATCTTGAAAAGAACAGCTTGAATATCATGGAACTTGCCAATATCCTGTAAAGCACATGATGTGGGTGGCTTTGAAGGCTGCTCCTCCTCAATGAATGTTTCAGACTTGTGGCAGGGATCAGAGATTTCACCAAATCTGGAGCTGTCAGCATTAAGTTGGTGATTCTGGCATTCAGGCACTTCCATTGCTCTAAATAGATCTGCTTTCCAAGGAGTGTCAGTAACGGCAGCAGATGCTAGAACTGGACTGTCGGACACTGAAGTCTGCAGGCCTTCACTTGAACCATAATCCAAATTTGTAATACTTTCAGCAAATTCAACACCTGAATAGCCAAAGTGTAATTTTTGTTTTTTCGGGGGGCAGGGGAAAGCTATTGTGTAAGCTACTTTAGGGGTGAAAAAGTAGATCAGAATAATTAAAAACAAGAAAGGACACCCACCTAGAAGGTACTCTTCTCCCATGCTACAGAAATCATTCTGCATTCTAAAATATCCAACTTCAACTTCACGCATTGAATCAAGTACCTACATATCACTATCCTTGTAAGATGGAAATGAAATTCACAAAAGCTGAAGATAGAGATCAACGCAGAAAAAATCAGTTTCCCCATCATGTCCATGTGTATAACAGACTCTTGACTCTATACAAAATATCAATCACACAGTTCAGAAGAGGCAAAGTTCAAGGTGAACCAGTTGAAACTATCTTTTCTTCTTCCACTATATCCATCATTTTCAAATACAAATTTAGGGGGAAAGCAGGACACCATCAGAATCACAAAGTCTTTACACCGTGAATAGTGCTTCCAATTTCACAAAACAATACACTAAATGAACAAGAAAAATTGGAATGCACAACATAAACTTTTTGCAATAGCTTGAAGACAATCATTAGGGTGAAGTTCAAACTACCACAAAAACATTTCTGTTTGTCCCCACAACATACATGAATTTGTGTGTGTGTGTGTGTGTGAGAGAGAGAGAGAGAGAGAGAGAGACCAGCAAATATCAATGTATAATGCAGGTCCAATATGCACTAACCAAAACACTCAACAGTCCATGTTAAAACATATGATGTGACTGTTCTTGAAAGATTGCTCAACCTAAGCCTTTTAGACATGATCAGTTGCTTTTTTTCTTCAATTAAAATACCTTATAAGACAAAAAAAACTCAGATGATATTACAATACAAGCAGTGTTATTGTTAAGATCCACAGGAATCACCAGTCAGAACCTAATAGTCGCTATAATAATGCTTCACTAATATGCTAAGATCCAGAAGGAAGAACAGTTCGTAAAACTGAAACCTCAACTCGCACAGAAATGTTATATTTCTTTCAGTGAATAAATGGGAATCTTACATGAATAACATATGAATACAAGCTGCTGTTCATCCACAGTATATGTTAAAAACATAAGCCCTATATTGATGAAAGGTAAATCTGCAGTAGCGGCACACAAGTAAATGTGCATTACATGAGGCCAACATGCTGATGTCTACAATATAGGAAAAAACAGAAATTTATGTATATAGCAATAAATTAGAAGTAGTAGAAACAAGATAACAAAAGATGGGCAATTGAACTAAATTATATCATCAAACATCTTAAACACTCAACCATTGGTTAAGAAGAATAACCATGACATACATCCCCATTGAGAATATCTTCACCACATTCCTGAGATACAGCAGTATTCGGAACACCTGCATAGAGTACAAACTTATGAGGAATGGCAGCTCATCTCTCAGTAAATAATCAAACAGTCAGGATATTTAAGAATCACAGAAGATGTCCTGAATATATTTCATATGAAAACATTGGATGGCACATGTGTAAACCACATTCAAAGCTGAGCTCAAAAGGGGCTTGCTTCTCCACAGATGATTTTGGGAGAGTACACTGGAGAACTGAAAGTTTCATAGGTTACACTGAAACGAAGAAATGCGATGATAATTTTTATGCAGACAGATACAAGATAGTCAAACGAAATCGAAATATAGAATCAGAGAGAAAAACTACCATGTTGTTCCTGATAGAATAATAACACAAATTATTTGGCAATACACATGATTGGTGCGCATCACTGATTAATATTATGTAATACACATACAATGTATCAGAACTAGTTACAAACAAGATATAACTCAGTATAATGGTAAATCATCCTTGATAATTAGTCCAGCATCAGTTCACAAGTAGATATTTTCTAATGGCTTCTTTTACGTCTCTTGCCTAAGCATAGAAGTACTTTTTTCAGGAATCCATTAAATTCACTCTTACAACTCTTCATCAAATGACAAAATAATCATTGAACTGTAGTTTTATAAGTTGGCATGTGAGGACAGAGAAATTAACGTTGCTTGCTTTTAGAATATACCAAAGCGGCGGGAAACCTCTTCCATCTCCATGGCATTCTCTGCGATATCGCTAAAACACATGACACTATCCACTGAGACATGCCCATCTTGGGGTTCTACAAGCAGACGCTCAACATCAATTGTCCCATCTTCAAATCCAATTGTTGGAGGTCCATTCTCCATGACCTGATAAATATTATTGATAATAGGAGAAGTATTCTGTTTAAGCTTAACTAGTAGGAGGTACAAAAACATTCTATTTAAGCCAATTTGAGAGTTGAAATTGAGCACAGATATAGCAAAGTGAAACGTACAACTTAAATTCTCCAAGCACTGGAGATAGAATAATAACCTAAGTGCCCCTCCAGTATATGAACCTTCAGATACATCTACAGCCTCCCATTTTCCATTCTACCAAGTCAATTCAGCACAATAACATATGCAATATCCCACCAAAAAAAGAAGAAAAAAAAAAAAAATAGACCCATGCAATAATCACCCACTTAAGCTCTTGAATGCATTGCTTATTACCCTTTTCTCTAGTGCAATACCATGGCGCATAGTTATTGATTTGGCTTCCATTTCTCCACTCTAATTGAATAGTAGTGGGCATTTGTCTTTCATACAACTCATAGGTGTTCCAGTAACTCACTCGAGACACTTCATAATCTACACATTAGAACAAACACCATACACTAGCTATCATTCCTCAACCTCCACCCTCCATGAAAAAGGAAATACAAATCTAGCAAACGAGCAATGCTCAACAATACTTGGCATAGACAAAAACATAGAAATTCAACAAAGCAACACTACATTAATAAAAACAAAACAAAACCAGAAAAAACAAATTGCATGAGCATAAGAATTAAGAAAGAGCTAACCTTGACGCTCCAGCTCCCTGAGTTGTCTCGTTGCAGTGTGTGTGCGTTAGAGATAGAGGGAGGGAATAATGAGGAAGAGAAGGTTCTTGGGAGAATGGGAAAGTAGGTACAGTGACGCAATATATTCGACGGAATCGAAAGGGATGTCACAAAGTTGTAATGGAATATGTGGTTTGGGGTCCGCCGTGGCGATGAGCAGTTATAGAGTTGTGTGAGACTGCGACAATGACACCTACTTCCCTCAATTTATCTTAATTTATGAATGAAAAAGAGGTGTGCGTTCATGTCCTGTCTTAATCTTAGTCAACTTCCAGTTGACCTCCCTCTTACATTTTCAACACCATTTCTTTAGTATTAATTACAAACTTATAAACATTAATTACTCCATCATCATCATTCTCTTACATTCCCACCATCCATTGGCTTATTATATTATTTTCTGAAATTTACTACGCTTTCAAATGTCTCTCAAATTTATTATGTTGAGGGGTCCAAACTTTTAAGCAACTTTTTGAAGTTTAAAATAGTTTGACCCCCACCAGATATCTTCTTATTCTGGCAAGCAGTGTCACTTAATCTAAAACTTCATTTCTTTTTTCTCTTTTTGACATGTTACTATATCGACCAAATAGTGCTTTCTTCCAGTCTGGATGGATGTTATAAAAGTGATTCTTGACATCTCATTCTTTCCTAGTTATATGTTTTTTCTGAATGATTTATATTTAATGAAAACAATTAGTAAATTAGTGGAAAATTGCACTCTACACCGCAGGCGTGCATGTGAAACGCCTGGCTCGGTCTTTTCAAGGTTGCTTCATTGTCATATGTCTAAACCAAAATACATAGCTGCATAAAGGAGATAAGCCTGTATTTTGTAGGAATAACTAGCAGTTGAATGTTGTATAGGCAACTCTACCATCTACGATGAAAATTAGAGAGACATGCATAGGATGAATAGGTAAACTAGGCACCCCGAAGATAAAAACAAGGGGAAGAAGACGATAAGTTGTCCAAGATTCATGATTGTCCTTGGTCATTTTGTTCTTCTGTATTCTCCCCCTTTGCTGCCAGCCCTCTAATTTTTACGTCGTAGTAAACTTCTTCAACTCTTCTAAGGTCATACTTCATTCCTGCTCAAGTAAAAATTGCACCAGCACTAGGTTTAATGTAAATGAAATTCACAAAAGAACAGCAGGTTAAAGACTAGCTGTCAGACATCATATCTGGGTAAGAAAGTTCAAGAGGTAGAGAACTAAAAATCCCATTTTCAGTTTTACACTATTTTAACTATTTAAAAACGGGAAAAATGCATGCTGCCCCCCTGTGATATACGGTATGTGCGAAATACCCCCCTGTGAAAACAAAAGTATCAAATTACCCCCCTGTGTTTTAAACAATAAAGCAATTTACCCCCCTGAACCTGAAAGTGCATTACACGCCCCTCATGTGCGATTTTAATTGTTTTTTAAGAATAAAACATTATTTATATTTAAATATAATATATATTGATTATTATATATATATTATTAATATATATTTTTAAAAAAAAAAAAAAAAACAACCAAACCCCACCCACCCTTCTTCCCCGTCCCACCCCCCCCCCAGCCACCATCCCCGTCGCCCGCCCCCTTCCTCGCCGCCCCAGCCCGCCCACCTCCTTCCCCCTTCTTCCCCGTCGACTGGCCCCCAACCAGTCGCCCGCCCCAGCCCTCCCCCGTTCTTCGCCGTCACCTGCCCTCCCCCTTTTCCGCCGTCGCGCCGCGCCCCCTTCCCCCTTCGTCGACGCCGCCCCCTTCTCCCCTTCGTCGACCCCGCCCCCTTCCTCCCTTCCCCGTCGCCGCCCCCCCCCCCCCCCCCATCCTCGACGCCCCCCCCCCCAACCTTGCCCCCTTCCCCCTTCCTCGTCAATTGCCTCCCCCGTTCCCCGTCGCTGCCCCCCCCCCCCACCACCTTCCCCTTCCTCCCGTCACAGGCCCCCCACTTTCTCCCCCTTCTCCGTCGCCGGCGACGCCTTCCTCCGCCTGCTCCGCCTCTCTCTCTCTCTCTCTTATATATATATATATACACACACACACATATTTATATAATTTTAAATAATAAAAATATATTATACATATATTTTGAATTAAATTTTATGTAAATATATGTATATATATTATAAATATTACTTTCAATCTAGACCATTGATCAAATTTAGTAGAATCTGGACCATTGATCTTATTAATTAAATCTGAGCCTTAGATTCAATTAGATCCAACGGTTATAAATAAGGATGTAAATGTAATTTCATAACTAAAAATTAAAAAAAAAAAAAAAACCAAAAAAAGGCGTGAATGGCACAAAACGCGTGGGGGGTTTATTTGCTATATTATGACAAATACAGGGGGGTAATTTGCTAAAAAAAATTTTACAGGGGGGTAATTTGCTCATTTCGTATAACACAGGGGGTAATTTGTATTTAACCCATTTAAAAACTTGTTTACCTAGGTCCACTTTCTCATGTTCACTTCTAGACCTCAGCAACCATCGTGACTTTTTTTACAAATAAAAGTGATATTATACAATAAATTCAAAATACAATATCTATAAAATATCTTTATAACAAATAAATCCACACAAATTCTTATTTCTCACATCTATAAACCTAGGTTTGGAAACATACAATCCAAATATATTTTCATTTCTATCATAAAAACTAATAAAATATTTTCACCCCAATGAAAATACTAAAAATTGAAAATAAAAATAAAAACAAAACCAAACGGTCGAGATCCTGATTCATTATAGACAGGAGAAGAGACACTAGAATAATTGGATTACCATCAAATTTCTTTCGCAAAAAGTCATTCCGAAGGTTGAGCATGCGAAATGCTGCATGAAGATCAGTCAAGAACTTCAGTACTTTCCTGGGGCAGTCATAATCCCCAGCAGTTACTTGGTTCACCACATACCTAGGCTGCAATGCACATAAGTAGTCATTCTTATCTTTGATAAATGCATGTATGTTTCTTTATCAAGAAATTTTGGTGAAAACATTTAGCACATAATCCAAAATCATGCACATTCTTTGCCTCAATGCTTTTACGACACAAGAACTTATCATTCAGATTTTTCAATATCAATTAGAAAATTTCCAACTATCTAAAGCTTTGCATGGCACACAATGTTACCAAAGTGCGGATAACATCATGCCAGAGCAGAGAATCCCTGATTTTATCATTGCATCTCTGATCAAAGCATATTACCATGATTTGACGTGGTTATGCATAACCACTATGAAGACATCTCTCAAATTTACAAACTAATTACTTTTACACCAAGAGTGCCTCTTCTTTTTCTAACACTTCAGTTCAGCTAAAGGCATTTTTAGCTAGTGTGCTTACCAAGTCATTGGACATAAAACATACTCCTGCACAAGAACAAAATGATTTTTCAGAATGACTCATCAATAACATGCGAGCTCCCGAAGCAATATCTCAAATGTTCTTACTATATCTTATCAAACAGAAAACTGGCCATAAGTTAAGCGCTTACCAATGAGATAGTCTTCGATATCAAGGCCAAACTCATCAGGATTTACTGTGTTAATAATCGAGAAACGTTAGCTTCAGAGTTGTCATTTCTTTTTGGAAACTTAAATAGTTATGGACCAGAGACTGAATAACATTAGCATATATTAACAAGTATTCACCCCAGGCATTCAAGAACAAATGTAGGAAGTTTGATACCAAAGTTCCAGACCATTCCACACACTGCATGTTTTTGTTGACAATTTCATTAGAGACATAAAATCAGGTCTGTAAAACAACATCACAGTGGAAGTATTATACTATTTATCCTAGATCCCAAATAAGCAGGCACAATCACCAAAAAGAAATGAAGACAAGTTTTTACTCTTAAAGAATGTTAAAAGGAAAATCAAATGACACATAATTGTAGGTTCATAGATATAAATTTTGGAAATCAAAGTGATGCCTAAAAACTTCAACAAAGATACATAACTAGAAATTAGCTCAAAAGATCTTTCTCAGCAACTCAACAATAGGCACTTCCAAACCAAACTTGCACATATTAACTGAATATGATCAAGAAGATACCAAACATTATATAGCATATATAAATGGACCAGGAAATTTCTTTATTAATTTTAAGTTGGAATCACTAAGTTCAACGTACATCCAAGCTTTTCCTCTGCTTCTGTGTGCAGAAGAAGACTCCCTGTTTCCAACCAATGCATGAAGGCAAGGAGCGAAACAACAGTCTGTGTCTCACTCTTCCAATCCCCATGATACCTACAAAATGAACAAAGATAAGTATCATTTTGAGAAGAAAGGAGTCCTAAAAGACAACTGATTATCCTACAAACCTGTAATACTGTCCAGGGCATTCACGGGTAATTTCTGCAAGCCTACTGAATAATTCCCTAATCACACCTATCTGCCCTTTTGCTGTCTCCAGAACCTCTATTTAGAAAGCAACGATCATAATAACATCGAAACCAATGAGAAATACACGTCAAAAAAAAAAAAAAAAAGAAAGAGTATTTTCCATTATTTAGAAACAAAGGCTCTTGGAATTCACTCATAACAAACTCAGTAGAGCAACTATTTCATCTTTCTCTAGTATATATAATCTCGATTACACTCAGGAAAAGTTAATAATTACTTTCAAATGTTACCGCTACACGCTGCCCTAGTTATTTCTAAAGCCGATTTAGTAAGTATAAGAAATATTTCCCTTTCAAATTTCATTGTTCCATTGCTCAGCCACGTTTCGATAAGAACTACGTGTATTGACCATATAATAGGATTAAGATTCAAAAAACAAAAAATAAATAAAACAAAAATGGGAGAATGGAGGTCAAATACAAGTTGGAAGTACAGAATCGCACCAGGTACAGGGCGAGACTGATGAATGAGCAGAAGACTTGAGTACATGAGCCTCGTAGCCGACTCGATTTCCAAAGCAACGGTCCGAATGCGATCACGCAAGCTGCCGGAGTCCTCGAGCTGGTGCCGAAATTCCTCGAACTGTTTCTCCAGTGACTGGAAAGTGGCTAACGATGGCACGTGGGTTCCACTCTCGTCGCCGGCCATTGAAGTAAGAGGAGAATGCTTCGAGAAGAAAACTGCGGCGTAGGGCGGGAGAAGAGCTAGAGGTGGGCGGTGGCGGGTAGGGTTTAAGGAGCGGAATGAAAATGCGAGGGTAGTAGAAATGGCGCTTCGAAATGCCGATTTCATGTTTGTGGGAAGAGTTAATGCATTTGCCGCTGCTAATAATTTCCAGAGCATTTATTTATTTTTCACTTTTTAGTAATATTTATATAGTACCCCAACGTTTTTCTATAATATCATTTTCACTCCCAACCAAATTAAATTCTTTTTAGATAATAAAGATTAAAGAATGGGTAAATTTTTAAGTTAGAGTTCTGGCGAATAAATTTGAGATCATACTTGCTTTCGAATCTCATCATAAGTATAAATATTATAAGACTTTATATATAAAAATTTATTATAATTTATTTTATTATTTTTAATTATATTAATATATTAATTAAAATAGTATATTTTTATCTATATATGTATTTATATAATCATATAATTATCGCTTAAAAAATTCAGAAAAATGGTTCGTCTACTACAAACTTTACAAACGAGAACGATACTGTTGATTTCTTGAAAAAATGATAATAATTATATATATATATATATATATATTATTTTGTTCAGATAACATTATTAATTTACACAATTCAATATTTAACAAGAATATGAAAAAAAAAATCTTATAATATGCATTAATTATACTTCATTTTTTTAATTAATTATTTCACTTGTCCATCATCACCTATAGGGTATGGAACTGCCAATTACAGTAATAGCAGTTTTTTTAAGAAATAAGTATGTTATTACAGCCAAATTATCTTAGAAAAATATAGGAATCATATTTAATGTATTAAGGTATATTTGAATTCATTTAGTAAAATAAAAATAATAAAAAAAGTTTTTGTGAAGGGCTATATAAATTCTAGAGAGAGACAAAATAGAATCCTAATGACAATTTGTGCCAACAAAACCAAAACTTGATGGCAGTCAAAAAATGAGTGAATATGATACAACAAAGGGTGCTAAAAGACTAAATGCTTTACATTGTTTGTACACCACAGAAATAACAAGAGTAAGAAGGAGAAGAAGATGAGGATGAAGCAGCAGCAGCAGCAGCAGCCCACAAACTTATTTCTTTCCAAATGTAAGCAAAGAAAAGAAAGCTAGAAACCTACATAGTATGCCACTGAGGATGAGGAGAAGTAGACATTTAGTCCAGTTGTGAACGTCGTAGCCAAAGTCATTCAACGCAGCACACCGAGTTATCAACCATACTCCGGAGTATCTGAGGATGTGTAGGGACAAAAATTATGGCAGGTTTTTAGTATAGATTATTAGGTAGTCAGCAGAGAACATAGTAACTGAGCGGAAGGTAAAATTGTAGTGACCTTTGAGCGTTTGCTATAATGAACGCTTCCAAAGCCCATGTTGGATAACAGTAACCACTTACAATCCTTCCAAATTTGTCGTCTTTACCTTGATTTGCGATCAGAGTAAGAACAACAGGAAGAAGCACACACCACTGCATGGAAAGAAGGAAGCAAATAGGCGTTGTAAGCATAATATAAAGATGTTATTGCAAGAGGATCGATGTAAGTTTCTAAATTGAGGGGTTCGGTTATAGTATGCTTGGGCCTTGGGAGAGGGAGAATTTTGAGGGCGTACCAGTTGGGCTTGAGCAGGCTGAAGAAGGATAGCAAAAATGTAGGCTACCCCGGTGACGCAATAGATGAGGCAGAACAAAACGGCGTAGTTTTCTAGGAATGTTGATCTTGGATTGCTGAAAGAATAGAACATGGAAAGGAAAACTACAGGCTTGATAACTGTATTGAAATGATCAACTGTATCCTTGGAGAGGAAATAGGCTAGACTGCTCATGCCACTGTCATTCTCTCTCAGGTACTCTAATTTGTCCTGTGAGAATGATCTCAGAGCAGAAATCTTACACAGGAGTGCTGCAAAACAGAAACTAATATATAAACAATGAGGAAGAATGAAAGCAGAATCACATGTCATTTTTATGAACTTATAAGAAACGAGGCAGCGGAACTGTTATCGGAAAATCCAGTGAAGACAGGGGATATGTTGGTGAAAATCTACTCACAGACTGCAATCACTGTATACATATAACCAAAATAGCCAAACGTGTCATCCTTCACTTTTGAAAGAGTTCCTAAGCATGCTCCAGCAAGCAAAAGGATTAGATAATCTGCTGCTTGTAGCTTAGCTTCTCGTAGCCGTTGCTTTCCATTTCTGAACAAACTCAAAACATGTCAACAAGGACAAACTCATAGTTTATTGAACGTCTAATTGAATTTAGCACGTCACCAAAAAGAGTTGCACAAATACATTGTTTAAGTGCATAAGTAACTCATAAAAAGCTATGTCAACTGAAGAGATGAAGAAACAGAAACTCCATCAGTGACACAAAGAAGTATCAGATTTTATACCTTCCAAGGAAATATCTGTATTGCTTAAGCACACCAGGAGTACGTCGGTTAGATAAATCGTCGGGTTTAAAAAACCTGTGCTGTGAATGGTCCTCCTTATCTTTCAACTCGCTTCCAGCAAAAGATGCTTCTGGAGTTGGAGCTCCTTTACTAGCACTTACACCTCCAGAGCCAGATGCAATTTCATCACAGTATTGTAGCATATCAGGAGGGACAGGGTAGCCATTGTGAAGCATCCATCGGACAGGCAGCTGTTCTGCAGTTAACCCGCCACTTGGTTTCACTATGCCCTCGAGTATATCGATGAAGTGATCTGGAGGATTGACACGATCTGGTACGTTGACTCCAAAGCTTGCAAAATATTCTTCTACTTTCTTCACGGGTCCGTGGTACACAGTAAGACCACCTTTGGCTAAAAGTATTAAGTCATCGAACATCTTGTACAATGTATAGCTGAAGTCGGAAAATTGTAAAATCACAACACTTTAGTAGCAGCAACATCATGAGGAAAGTAATGCATATCTATATATGCATGCGTAAGTAATTATGTTGAACACCTCTGCTTCTAAGATAACAGCCTTTGGGAGTGTGCACACGAATTTCATTCCATGTATGGATTTTGGAAGAATTAACCATCAAGATTCTCCTATAGAGAAGTAAATACATTATATCATCATTAACTCAATGTAATTCTCGCTAGAATATTCAGCTGATGCGTATGGGATGGATCTTAGCCAATGTTAAGAGAAACACATTGTTAAGCTTCTAATAGTACCTACAGATAATTCTTTTAGCTTCTCCTGTTCTAGTTGTGGGACTAATACACACCTTCCACGAACTACCACTTTCTGGTGACTCTGTTCTGGAAACTCGTACTATTTCTATTAACCGTGACATTTTTCAGGTCCAAGGAGAGACCAATGGGCGATCATTAGGACTTACCTAGGCTGATGAACAACCATGCAGATGTTTACTCCTTCAAGAGCTTCACGTCTAAGAGCTCTAATGAGTAAGCTGGAGGATGCACTGTCCAAGCCAGACGTGGGTTCATCCAAGATTAATAGTGAAGGTTCCATGACCATTTCCAGCCCAACATTTACACGTTTTTTCTGGCCACCAGAGATACCTCGTCTCTCTACTGTCCCAACAAGAGAATCTCTCACTGCTTGTAGTCCAAGGGACTCGATAACTCTTTCAACAACAAGGACCTTATCGGCCTTCTGTATGTCTTCAGAAAGTCTTCATAATGTTGAAGCCCAAAAATGAGTACACAGCAGAAAAAAACAAGTTATCAAATCAACATAAGAAAGTACTCAAGAAAATGAAATTCGAAGCATGTCGCAAGCCCAAGAAACAAACGGTGGTTACACCGCATGAAATTAGCACAAGAAATGGAAAAGTTTCTAATTATTGAAAATGACTATGAAAGACACAATAGAAGTGGACAATAACAAAATCTGAAGAAGATTGCTCGCAAACTAATAAAAAGTGTGTCTTCATGGATAAGTCCATCTATGCACAATCAAATCCAGAATATACGACGTCAGAAACTTAATTTAGGAGCAAGAAATGTCACAAATTCATCTACTTGTAGTTTCTTGCTGCACCATCACAAAGAAAACATAATCAATGGCACAAAAGTAAAGGAATGGATAGATTTAGCTCAATTCATGGGGCAAAATGTCATAAAAGGTTTACTATGTCAATTCTCAGAATCTCATATAACAATAACCAATTTTCACTTTTTCAGCAATTCTATAGGAAAGTTATGAATATAACAAATTGGAAGCATTTTACTGAAAACGAATTTCCAGTAGTGGCATGCATTACAATATCAGGTAGTAACTGCAAAGTCTTTTAATAACTTATTGAACCTCACATATTCGGCTCTAAGGATGATGATAACTGCTCCACATGCATAAACCCAAATAACTAATGTACCTGCACCGAGCACTGAAACGCAAGTTCTCTTCTACTGTCAAGTTTCCATGAACGATATCATCTTGTGGAACAAAACCTACTATTTTCTTGTAACAGTGAATTGAGTCGGGCTTTCCATTTATTAGAATCGAACCAGATATGTGGCACCCCCTTATCTTTCCTGCCACAGCAGAAAGAAATGTTGTTTTCCCTGCCCCCGATGGACCCATGACGGCTGATATTCGACCAGGCAAAATTTTCCCAGTCACACGCCTCATCAGATGTTTGTTTTTGTTCATCAGAGTTATGGTGAGATCTTTGAAAGCAACCTCAAGGGATGGCCTGGTCTTCATTTCTGCATCAGTGGCCATTGAAATTACACCTGAGAATGTCAATTTTTGTTTTTGTTCCATAGCTTTCTCTTTCTCAAGTTGACCATAGGCATACTTAAATATTTGACTCTTAGTGTGCAACTGTTTTGCCTTGAGATTTTGCTTCTTAATATGCTTATCTCCAATGGCCATGTCGAAACCTCTGTGACTGTCTGGATTATCTTCAATTGATTGCATCATCTTAGTGAGGTTGTTTTCTTCCTTTGTTGTCTTTGGAGCACCAGGGAGTGGTGCACTTGAGTTACCCGGAAACCTAGGTGGAAGTGACGATGAATCACCAGTTTTACGCGAAAATTTGCTTGATAGCTGCTGTTGCAAGCCTATACTTCTGTTTTTTGTAGCCTCTTTTGCCATTTGCCACCTTTGTCTTGCTAGCGCAGTTTCCCGGGCGCTTTTTGCGGCTCTTTCTCTGGACTTGGCCAATCTTTCATAACGAGTGGTGAGGACTTGATCAGAGCAATTGTAAAACACCACCAACACCAAGGTTAGCAGACCCTGCATATACGAGTGAAAATCAGATTATGGCAAGGTAGAAATTAAAAGATCAATGTATGTAATTCTTCATTTCTGGAAGAAGCTGGTAGACAATAAAGTGAACAGCCATCTGTTGAACAATGTAAAGATGTGATTTTTATTAAGTGTTCAACTTACAATGAGCAAAAATCCATATGCATGCAAGTTCTGTGTATCAGTATTCGGATTACAAGTACTCAACTTGAAGCAAGCTGCAAATATTCAGTATAATATTAGAACAAACGGTGAAACAATCATTGTGTTCAAAAAAATTGAATGGACGAATATTTCCTAATTACAAGTACTCAACTTGAAGCCAATGTTGGAGGTCTTGGGTTCGAATGCTAGTTGTGTGCGTGAGTGAGATGGAAGCATGTGCGTAAAGAGAAAAACAAATACAATTTGAATTTGCTTATTTACAACTTTTTCATGACCTTTATCTCATATTATCTAGTTTATCACTAAGAAGGTACAGCAATTTGCTTAGATGTACGTTTAACATTCCAATTTTCACAACAGTCTTCCATAATGGGCTGCTAAAAATTGGGATAAACAACATTCTATCTTTGGAGGAACCAACTTTCCAAAGAGATATTAAGAACATCGACTAATTCCAATACGAACTTTTTTCCATCTCCTCTCTTTGAATTTTTTCACATGTTAAAGCTATGCTCTACAAGACTCTTATTTTAAGTCCTCGGAAACTAACAATAGTTTACACGTCATGGGTTCTCCCTAGTGAGCAATGCATCAGCAAATAAGCAACACGTTAAGAGATTCTATAGCGTACCTCTTTGCTCGGTAGAGCCCTGCCTGCAGTAATGTCTGGATTTGCAAAAAGCAATAAAGGTTAGTAATAGAGATGCAAAACTCTTTAAGTATCAGACCTGAGGCTTTTGATGATATTCATACCCTTTTTTGCATGGGGTCTCTTGTGTGGTAGTCGGACAGTAAGATCCTGCTGAACAAAATATTTCATCACTACTAGTTACACCAGCCCATATATCTGCTGAACCGCAAGAGTGATTTGATGCACCAGGAGGTAACTGATATGCATATCTGTAATATGTTTTTAAACACCAATATATGTATCAACTAATCATACAAGTAAGGAAAGCTGCAAAACATGGAAAGAGAAGTTCCAGCTGCAAAATAAACTTACGGTTCACATATGCCAGTTGTGGTGTTGAGTGTTGCACGCGGGCAATATGAACCTAAAGGACAAGCTTCAATAAATTTGGAATAATGTTAGAGTGAGTCAGTTGCAAGAGTTTGAATTATTGCAACTTCAAACGATTCATTCAAAATTCAGAATACTTAAACCTTGCATCTTGTAACCTTTTTAGCATATTTATGCCAGGTGCATACGAATTTATTTGGATCAAACATCAAAGAAAGTCTTGCGTGTGATATCAGTATGGAAAAGCAGAAAGCTTGGCAAATTTCTGAAGAATAAAGAAGATTAAGCACTTACGAATCATGCAGGTGAGGCCTCGAGGGCAGAAAAAACCTGCGCAGCAAGGTTGACTATCACGAGTCCTGTTAGGAATCTCCTTAGAGTTTTTGAGGTCAACCTGTTCATGTTGAGGAATGGTACAAGCCCAGCCAGGCTCACATCCAGGAACCCACGACGTTAAATTGCAGTTTCTGTTGGGTTTTAAGAATTGTGCATCAGCTGACTTCGTGTTCATAAAACTAGTAAAATAGAACTTCATTTCTGCTGCTGTACAGACCCTCTTTGTTACATCTGTAGAATTGAGCAAGACAGTGCCAAAAATTACTGTACAAAGATGATGAAGACTTAAGCTAAAAATTTAACCGATATAGAGCTATCAGCTTTTGCAGTAATAACAAGCTGTTACACTGCAAATCTCTTATCTCCCCCATGTATATGACATGCATCACGTTGAATACTCCAAACACAAAAAGTATCTACGGCCTTAACTAGCCAGGATTTGGATAAAACAGTACATATTGTTACAGCCTTAGATTGGATACCTTTCGTCTCTTGGACACAATTACTCAGAAAGTCCAAATTGTTGGAGAATTTGAATGCCCCATCCAAATCACGATCCCTGGGAAAGCAAATAAAAACTTGAGCAAATTGGCTAACTAAGAAATCCGGAAACTAAAGAAACCATTGAACTCACGCATCCTTAGTGCAATATCCTAAGGTCTCAGTAATCTCCTTGTTGAATATCTTTGTGAGATTCGAAATTTGGTTATAGATGAGAGATGTAACAAGAGGTAACGCTTTGGAATTTCCAGACTCATCATATTCATCTTCATTCGCACACCATACCCGCCTCGAACAACCCAGAACAAGAACCAATATAAGCAGCACCAAGAATGATGAAACTCGAGAGGAATTGACCCTAATTCCACTCATTTCAATCATGTAAATCCTTACAACAGCCGAACATAAGGAGAATCATCCAAGAATCGCACAGCAAGCTTCCACATTAAAGGTGTTCTTCCAAGAACGGTCGTTGATGCAGCCAGCTCAAAGTTCCTCACAAGTAATCCTTTTCTCGAGCACCCATTCCAAGAATTGATGGACGATCAAATGTGTAAATGGGCTTGGAGGAAATAACAATGGATGGAGGCTGATAACAAGGCCTGGGCGATTGAGGAGCCAAAAATACAAAAAGTTTTTTTGGTCAAGTTTTCTTGGAGGTGAGATGTGAGAATGATGTGCAGGGTTGGGGAAGAGCTCCATGGTGTTAGGAGGAAGAATTGGCGGGGAGAGATTGATGGCGCTATTTTTGGACTCAAAACATAAACATAAAGGTATCTCTATACGTTTTTTGGTGCCATCACCTGATTGGTCCCTCAATCATAATAATGTATGTAATAAATATAAATTTCAACTGCCCATCTATCTAAGCTACCCCCTTGCTCGTTAACCTGAAGAGGTACCATAGTAAAAATATACGACAAATACACGACAATGACAGCAACAAGAAAATTCTGAAATTACATAAATATGTATATATATATATATACATACCAAAAAATGGTAGAAAAATAGAAGTATGAAAAGCCAGTTTAATATGGTATGGACACGGATAAACTAGTTCAGTCCTTGGTGTAATTCAAAGATTGTCTTTGATGACTTTTTCTCCTCTAAATTCCACTATCCTACATTTTCTCTCTCTAGTTGTCCTCTCCTTTCAAAAGGCCGCCTTCACACGTAGCTTCCAGTTTCATACTTTCTTTGTCCCCAAAAGGGTAGGATAGAACATAGTTGTTCCAACATAAGAAGGAAGAAAGACCTAGTTGTACGTGTATACAGTATATAGTTGGAAAATTCCTTCTTGTTAGTGTGTATTATATGTGTAATCAAGTCTAGTTCTTGTAGTATTTTGTGGGCTATTTGTATTCCTTTTTTATTGGCAGTAAGACAGACTTTTAATGAGTTTGCTGTTGCCGTGTGCAAGACTTTTCTTTGTTAAGCTATTGCAGTCCCTGCGGGTATCCTCTGACATTTAAACAGGTCCAAGATTCAATTTTTTGGGTGATTTCCAAAATCAGGAAGGATTTCCAGTTCTGGGATCTGGGTGAGCACAAGGTAATTCTTCCACAAAAGATATTTTCTTGCGTTGTATAATTGAGAATTTGATTTGGGTTCTCAAATCTTTATGCGATCATTTATTGAGAAGTCACAGAAAATTTGGACTTTTTCGTTGCAAATTATGGAAGCCTGAAAAAACACCAATCTTTGGCATCAGATTGAGAAGTCTAAAAAGTACAAGGCATCTTTACTGTAACTTTAATCTTCTATTGGTGTAATTCGGCATTGATGCGGGTTTTGCATCTTTTTCCTGAGGTTAAGAATGTTTGTGGATACCCTTTGTCGGTTAGAAATTTATTTGATTATCAGAACTGTATTTTTGGAGAAAGAAGAAAAACAAAGGGGGTGGGTTTTGAGTTTTGCATAGTAGGTGATGTTAGTTTCCTGCTGGGATGGTCTGAGGGAGTTTCCAGGCTGATTGTAGGGAAAAAAATCGTTTGTATTTTCCTCTTCCTTCTCAATTCCCTGCACCACACACACACACCGAGGGAGAGAGAATCAGTGTTGAAAACAAGAAATAGTAGATAATACCAAGGGAAGTCTTCGAGGACGTAATTTTCTTTGGATATCTCTTTTGCCCTTCTAAAGCTTGGCTCAGTGCTTGTGGGATCAAATTGTTGAATCGGACTGTAAAGAGAACTGTTATGAACAATGGTTTGTCTAGTCGTATGTGTTCTTGTGGTTTGGTATAACGCATGAGCGGTGCTTATTTATAACTCAGTAGATGCTGTGCTCAACTTTTCTGGATAGTTAGACATATGGTTGAGTGATGATTTTGTTAAGCATTCACTTTGTCGGTTGGATTAGATGCTAGATCTTGGCTGGTGGACATTTCTGCCACTACGTACTGATTGAAATTATGAGTTGGGAACTGCTTCAAAATTTTCATTGTTGCAGTTGATCTAATTTATCTGCATTTCCTCTTCATATGATACTATGTGGTCTTTGTTAACAGTTTCTTAAACTATCCGCCCTGTTACAGGATATTCAGATTATTTCCTCTACTGCGTTGACAGTGATTGGTACTATAAACCATTTGATGGTCATGAAGTGCTTTCAATTCCACATCGGAGAGAAAAGGGAAGAAGCAAAGACGCCAAGGCCAACTTCGGTGCAGTCCTCATTTACTGATCATGAAATAAGGCAATCTGGATCCGAATTTAATTCTCTGAATGCATCGGAAGAAAGCACCGAGTCCAGAGGTCGTAGCCAATTCCCAAGTTTGTCAGAGAGACCCAGTAATCTCAAGGTCTTTACTTTTTCAGAGCTGAAACAAGCAACAAAAAATTTCAGCCGCACTACCAAACTTGGGGAAGGGGGATTCGGATGTGTTTTTAAGGGCATTGTGAAGATTTCTGAGGATCCAGCTCAGAAAATTGAAGTAGCTGTAAAACAACTTGGTAGAAGAGGACTGCAGGTAGATTCTCTTCCATGTTGTTTTCTTGCTTTCCAGATCTTTGTTTCCAAATAATTTCTTGATGTACATGATAGTTTAGTTGCAATTCTGGTGGACCTATGCGACGAGTATTAGGTTTTTTCTATCACAAGCAAGAAAATATGGCCTAATCTCTCTGAAGACAGGTGATGTCTCTGGTTTGTGTTCATATATAAGAATAAGATCCCAAATAGTTCCAGCAACAGTTAGAGGTTGTGAAATTATTTAAGACTGTACCATAAATGACAATTGTCACTCATATTCCAAAAATCCTCTCGGACACATTTTACTATTTGAGGCCAGGCAAAGCTCCTATACCTCCTATTGTGATATTTAAAGGACCTTTCTTGCACGAGTTCCTCGAATTTGTGATGGTCAGGGTTTCATTGCAGTGTCTCTATTAAACTTCTCCCAATGTAAAAAGGAATCCTTTTGAAACTTGATTGTAATAGTGCTTCCACTTATATTTGACAGGGTCACAAAGAATGGGTTACGGAAGTTAATGTTCTTGGTGTTGTTGAACACCCAAATCTCGTGAAACTTGTTGGCTACTGTGCTGAGGATGATGAAAGAGGAATCCAACGGCTTCTGATATATGAATACATGCCCAATGGAAGCGTGGAAGACCATTTGTCAGCTAAGTCAGTCACACCCCTTCCTTGGGCTATGAGGCTGAGGATTGCCCTCGATGCTGCACGTGGCTTAGCATACCTGCACGAGGAAATGGATTTTCAGGTCATCCGTTATCATAAAATGTCTGACTGATTTCCTTTGCAACGTAGTGCCCTAATAAGTATATTCAATTTATTTATCTACCTTAGCTAGCTCTATTGTGCATTAAAGCCCCTCTCTTTCCCCCACCATCATTATGCGTCTGTGTGAGCTTGAATGCATGATGCAACTTGCAGGTCCACTATCTTGCATAAGACTAATGTTTATCATCTCCTATATGCAGATCATCTTCAGAGATTTCAAATCTTCCAACATTCTTTTAGACGAGCAATGGAATGCTAAACTATCAGACTTTGGTTTGGCTCGACTGGGCCCTCCAGAGGGACTAACACATGTATCGACTGCGGTATGCTCAACGCCTTTTGGCTGTTTATAGCATGTAAAAATTTCGTATTATGCAATCCGATTCCAGTTATATCATGTTCAACAAATGCATACATGTCTCAGGTTGTCGGGACCATGGGTTATGCAGCTCCCGAATACGTTCAAACTGGTCGTCTCACATCAAAGAGTGACGTATGGAGCTACGGTGTCTTCCTCTACGAGCTCATTACTGGCAGGCGGCCATTGGATCGGAACCGCCCCAGAAATGAGCAGAAGCTCTTAGAATGGGTAAAACCATACCTATCAGATGCCAAGAAGTTTCAGCAGATATTGGATCCAAGGCTTGAAGGGAAACAAGTCCTTAAATCGGCTCACAAGCTCTCGCTTGTAGCTAACCGCTGCTTGGCCAGACTCCAGAAAACACGGCCAAAGATGAGCGAAGTTCTGGAAATGGTTAACCAAGTTGTAGAGGGAACAATCGGTGCAGGCAATCCTCAACCACCTTTGATGAGCAAAGAGCAAAAAAAAAAGTTTGAGGAACCTGAAGCTAAAGGTAAAAGAAGGATCGCAGACATGAAAATCGGGGATGGTAGTTGGATCATCCGTGTGTGGTCATCAAAGCTCGTGAAGACATGCTGACCCCAAATGTTCAGGAGTATAGTAGGATTGACACGTTCTTTTGAGTACATGAAGAAGAGTTTTTAGTAGTGTAAGACGCTAGTAATTGCTGAAATTCATCGGTGGCCAACACAATGGACTTGCTCGACTTTTGTTGGCTTGTGCTGTCACTAGTGTAAATTTCTGCTGCAAACGGACATTTCGGTCGAGCATTGACTTGAGATGTTATTCGACTCCCTGCTTGAGTCGAGGGACTTGTTTAGTCTCTATAAACACCAAAAATTCTGGGTGGAAATGATTCAGGGTAGGTTTATGAGTTTGAAATTTGCTTGTCTATGGTCTTTGTTAAGACATATGATGTGCACCTGAGCAAGTGTTTGTTGTACTTGGGAAAAATTGCTGTCCGGAAATAAATCTGTATATTTTCTCGAGTGAGAGCAATTCACATTATTATTGTTGAATCAACCGCTGAAATGCAACTTGGAGTGCTTATAGGCGTGTGTGTATGATCAGGATCAAAACCCTCCGGCTGAGGAAGGGAAGAATCCCAAGATTGATAGGTGCCTATATTTTGTGAACATGTGTAATTAGAGTTCAAGGATTGATGTATTAATTATAAAAATTGTATGCTTTTATAAAACAATATTATAAGCATAAAATATGTAAATAGTGTGAATTGTGTCATATTAGCAGTTGAATATATATTATGGTCCGATACTAATTGACAGGGATATAGGCTCAATTTATTATCATTTGAACCATTATTTTATTTCAAGTGCTCTCTTTAACTTATTAAAAAGAATAACTATTTAATACTAATATCTTAACACGTCTTATGCAAGCATATTCTGCACGAAAATCTTTTTATTTCTAATTAGGTGGCAATAAAGTTCAATGTTAAGAACTCAAGACCTCTTAATTGATTTGACTTTGATATCATGACGATCACTTATTTCTAAAAGCTTAAAATGCTAAAAACGGTTATTTAATATTAAAAGTTTAATATTTTCAGCATAACACAAAAACAAAAAGTTCAATTTGGCCCCTGAAAGGACGCATTTTTAAATAAATGCGACGGCGGATGAGCGTTCCTCGAGGAAACTGAGGTTGGAGCGGAGTGGAGTGGAATTGGATGGAGGAAAAGGGTGGTTATTTGCTGCAAGAAAAGAATCCAATGGGTTTCATGCGTACACGGCTAAGGATGTCTTTCTTGCCTTCTAGATAAACGTCAATGTTCAAACGGAAGCGCCAGCGCAGAACCAAAGACAAGAAAGAAAACTCACCAATTATCTACGTGCTACGTCTATTTCAACATCTCATACCCACACCAAACTGTTCAAATCCTCATACACAACCATTACTCATATTTTCCTCAGCCACACTTATTGACTCAATCCATAAAATTAAATTATTTTTAATTAAATAATTATATTAGTACAAAGTTAAGTATCGTTGCAAGCGACTTATAATAAAAATATATCTATTTCATAGTGCCGATCAAAATTGAAACCGTCCAAATTTTCATCCGTCAATAAAAACAAAACTACTCATCTTTCCATCAGGCACACTATGGATATAAAAAAAAATTAAGATATATATTATTAATTTTCCTTCTGAAATATCTATATTTCCATATACTTCCATAATTTAATATTAATATTATTTTTTCAATTTACGTTCCGCTGTACATTTGGATTTTACTCTAATTCCATAACACAGACTATATAAGTGATAGAGACAATTATAATCGAATTGAATTAATCGATTATTACTTAAGACAATAAACAAAAATATAATAATGAATTACACGTGGAATCGAATATGCATGAATTCTTTTCAACATTTTGATTGAGAAATTTGAGGGGTCCATTTGCTTTTTGCACCCATACCCAACCAAAATCTTTATAGAATATATATAATATAGGGCTACACTGTGTATTTGTCATTGGGAATGGGTGGGGCAATTAGGACGGCACATAATATTTGATCAAAATATCAAACCACGAATCATAAAGTTTAAGGGTATATTTGTCAATAAAATTTAATTTAGTTGGCGAAAGTGGAGCCACGTGATCTTAGACATCATGGGTTCGAATCCCGTTAAATGCGTGGAATGGTGTTTGCTATATAATAGAAGTTGGTCTACTGCATAATAGGATGTTGTTATCTACTATAATGATAGGTGTCATTGAGCATAATATATTTATTATAATAGTATTTGTTAAATATTAATATTGATATGAATGATTTTAATTTATAATTAATTTATTTTAATTAATAATAATTTATCGCACCTATCTAAAAAAGAAAAAAAAAGTTTGAGGGTATATTTAATTGCTTTTGTTGCTTTCAGTGTGTTAATGTCACATATTGTAACCCAACCCACCCCACAAAAACCTAAATAACAACATCTAGTGCATCACACTGAGAAATCACCCACAAAAATTAAAACAATATATTTAATGAATTAATATAATAATTGGGGCATGGTTGTTTTGAGTGCAGATCCGCCGCCTTGTACGTATCAAGAATTTTGTTGAATTTCATGCCAAAGTGTCGTGGTAATTTTGGCTGCCTGCCTCTGACTATAAATAGTAAGCAGAGTAAAGACTAGAGAAATTAATTAAATTGCTAGGTTCACATCTCCTGCTGCAAATTCCAATTTCTCCACCAAATTACTCAGAAATGCTCTTAATTTTATGTCTACCAAACTGTACGTTGAGGAAATTTTGATCACAATTTTGGAATATTGTATCTCGAATAATTCTGAAGACCGCATTATTTCTAGGTATTTATGATATCATCGTAAACAAACATTCTATTTAAAAATTGAAATTGTTGAAATAGAGAAAATAAATTAATGTTTAATATGTTAATACGCTGAGTTTTTTTTTTTTTTTTTAATAAAAAATTGAATTTAATCCATATAATCCGAATCAAGTAAAATGAATAATGAATCATTTGATGATCTTCACGACAAAAACGTTATGCTGCTCTAAAATCTAAGATCCGCAATAAATAACGCGACGACAATTTTATGGCACCATTAGCGCTGGAGATTTCTACAATAATAGAGTTATATTTTACTATAGTTATCTAGTTCTTGATTTATTATCTCCTTCTATTTTGCCTAAAGCTAGTTGATTGAAATACAAAACATGAGAAAATTTTGTAGAAAAAATTAACACGCGCACTATTATTTTTTGATTTACAGTCACAAAAGATTTACTTATAATTACACCAAATTTCAGGAAGGTAGTGTAATTGTCCCTGCAAAATTCAACAACAAATTTATATGTTGTCCACGTCTCAAAATTATATCTCTTTTTACTTCTTTTTCCTTTCTTTAACTAATAAAAATAATTATCTCGGATATTCAATTATAGAGTTGTGGATAGTGTGAAACATACAACAGTTTGGCAATTGTATTCTGCTACGCCTACGCATAAAATAAAAGAGTGATGTCAATGTTGTTGTTGTTACCAAAATTGAGGACCCATTAACAGTAGAAGGAAAGAGCGGTTAAATGAGGGGTGGTATCTTTGGATCCACTCAAAGGGCAGAGGCAGAGGCAGCCACCCATAAAGCGTTTCGAAAAGCTTCCGTACGCCATTCACCAATGCGCTTTCTTCCCACAACTTGTTCGATGTTTAACAATCCCACTGTCCCCTCCTTACCCAAACTGTATATAAACCACTTCAAGTCCCACGTCTCCTTTTTCCTCTTCCCATTTGCATTGTTATCCTCTCTCTCTCTACTACACACACTTCTCATAGGCTCGTACAGTTGGGGAACGCGTTTTGTATGCATATATACTTGCACGTTGTTGCGCCAAGTTTATACGTTTCAGTTGTGATTTTCTCAGGCGAGTTACTGGAATTGAATTGAAGGTGAGTTTCCGTTTTGTGGAATTCATCGTGACGTTGAGTGATCTTTCTGTTTGGTTTCTAGTGGATTTCAACTGCGATTTGGAATTGCTTTGGTTCGAAGTTTCGGATTCTTCTGGATGCTGATTTGCTTTGATCCTATGAATATATTTTTTCTCAATTATGCCTGTACGATTAAATTAATTTGCTGAATATGAGCATTTTGATTGTGTGTTGATAGTTTGATTAAATAATCAGTTTGGAAGAGATTTAGGTATCTTCAAGGATGATGCTTTAATTGCTTTTTTTTTTTCTTCTTTTTTCTCTCTCTTTATGTGAATGATAGTGCTGCTTGCAGCTTGCTAGACTTTTTCTTTAAAAATTAATCACGAATTCTACTGTTTACTTTGGAAGTTTCCAGATTTATTGAGCATTGAAATTGAAATTTGATGTTTGAAAAACTTACTGTGAATTTTTTTACTGAAAATAAGTTTTGGAACATTAAGCTAGCTGTGATTGGATAAGAGAATCTTTGGAAAATCACCAGATATAAAGGCATGCATCAATTAGATACAACATGAATTTGCATCCGCTTCGCTCTCGATCAAATCTCAGTTGTGCTTTTTGACTGTGGGTAGTGAAAGTATTTTAAAGAACTCACCTCCTTTCAATTGCTTATATTCTTATGGCTTTGGTAATACTTTTCTTCTCTCAACGGCACTAGATCACGCTTGTAACCCAGTTTTTCCATGATTCATTTTTTTAAGAGCCTCTAATACCTCACAGAAATCAAAGGCGTTAGGAAAACTCTTGCTTTGAGGATAAAGAGTTTTAGGTTAACTATAGCTTTAATGTGTATGGATCTGATCAGTCAATCAATCTTTTCCATGGATGTGTCCTTCATATTTTTGGAAATATTTTTGAGAGATTTCTATATACAGATGGTATTCTGGCATTTATCTACAAGCTTCAACAAGTAAAACGCGATGAACCCTTGGCATCCTCTTCTCAAATTATTTATGGGGCTGTTTTGAAAGTTAAACTAAAGGAGATAGATTTGGCTTTATCAGATGATTAACAAAAAACAATGTTGAGTTGATGGACAGTTGATCCTCAGAGATACTCCTACATTTTCATGTAGTTGTGATCTATTCAATATTTCGAAATTTCCCGAGAAATCTTATTATTCCTGATGCATGTGGACGTTTGAGTTTATTTTTCGGACATTTAACACCTTTTGGATTTACATTGAGCAGTTGCGGGATATGAAGCCAAGCTCTGAAGCCACAATCTAATTCTTTTCAGCATAAGGACAGACTTCATTACAGACCATATTTGGACTTTTGACATATTTTAAAAAATACTTTAGTGGATAATTCTTACATTCATGTAGGACAAAAAAAAAATTCTGGATTAATTCCATAATCTGTGCTTAACCTTGGTGTCAGCAGTTGTTAAATAAATTAACCAAGAATTCATATATGCATTTATTTTTGTATTTTCGTAATTTTTTGCAAACATTAGATTTGGTTTGTATGTTAGTATGGCTTTTTCGACCATATCACATTTGTGTATATACTTTTAATGGTACTTTAGCTTGGTGAGGTACTTAGGGCCTAATAGCTTCAGGGATAGATTTGTGCCATCTTCCATACAAGTGATTTCAGATGTGGTTTGTACATAAGTGCTTTTTGTACTTGCCATCTTTTAACAAGTAGTCCAATATTTTCCAGATTAATATAGCCAGCTAATCAGTTTCTAGAATAGTATAAAATGTACTTGATTGATGCAAAAGAAAAAAATGCTTGATTTTCCTTTGCATAGCCGGCGGCCGGGAGGTCCTTGGAAGGAGGGATGTCTATAAGAATATGGTTCTCTAATGCCTCATGAGTTGTATTTCATGACAGATGAGACTTTGTATTCTCTGTCCCAATATTATGGTCCTTGTTTAAACATTTAGTTTTGGAAGCAAATGGAACAGACCTTTTGGATGTCTTCACACTTTTTGCCTTTTAAAGTTTGTTGTTAAATATTAAAGGAGTCCATGTTGTTACTCTGAGGATGTGCTTGGGAAAATAAATTCTGTTTTAGGAATGCAACTTTATTTGCGACATCCTGACGAGTAAATAGGGTTATATATTTGTAATAAGAGGGTATGACGAAGTTGATTATAAAAAAATACCGCATGAGGTTCAAATTTCTGAGGGGACAACTCACCATAGTTGTGTGGCTGTTTGCTCGAGCTGATAGTATTTTTAAAGAGTTCTACTTATACGTATCAATATTTGCTGCTCCTGTTACTAACTGAATAATTTTTCTCATCCCTGTTTAGCTGGGAGATTTAACACAAGCGGACAAGCTGGGTATTAGTGCATTGTTCATTGGTTGAATGTACGTTTTGGTCTGAAAGCACTCAGTGGAAGTAATAAAAAATGCATGAGCCAGAATCAGATGCTGCTCCTTGGAGCTTTTTCAACTTCGACAATATTTTCAGTAACAATTATTACGGAGACAGCACTCAACATGATGTGAAAATTTGCCATGAACAGTACATTAGAGATAATCATTTTGATACAGAGTGTGGCAACATTGACACCGATGAGATTATTGCACATGCTCTTCTTCAAGAAGAATTGTCACAATTATCAATTGCAGAATCTCCTGAAATATCACATTCTGGGGAGGAATACTCGCAAAATTCCACTGTTGTCCCAAATTGGCATAATTCTTCAAATAACTATTATCTTGGTATGTCTTTCTTCTGTTGGTTCTTGTGTGTTTATCTCAGGCTAGATTATATTATGATAAATTCCTGAGAAACCTACAAAATTTGCAGGTCAAGACGGTCACTTGCATGAGACTGATGATGTGGGAAGTGTATGCTCCAGTCCTGGAGATCGATCATGCGATGGAGATGATTACTCTTATACTTTGGACATAACTGATGAGTCTGACCTTGATGGAGAAGTTGAAAAGAGGCTGTACCAAATGGTACCTGTTCCTGTAAGTTCCAGCTCCATAAATTTGCAAATGTATCCAAGTTGGTATTGCACATTAAAGATTCTTGAGGACTCTTTTGAGAAGGTTGTATTATGTATTCTTAGGCATCTGATGCTATGGCAAATCAAAAAATATCCTGATCTGTTTCAAGCCACTGCTGAATCACATGTGATATACCTAATATATCGAGAACTGAGTGCAGCTCAAACTTTAAAGTATCAGTCTTTAAGAAGTTCTTCAAATGATACTCAAGTGTTTTATTGGTACTATGCAGCATATTCCAAGAATTAATGGAGACATACCTTCAGTTGATGAAGCGACATCTGACCATCAAAGGCTGCTAGATAGGTAATTCTGATCCCCTCTTGTGTTGGCTTAGAATATCAAATTACACCTGGTGCTTTATGTGAGTAACTGTCCTTTCCTGTTCCTATGTTCTTCAATGCTTTTGTCAATTAATGTCCTCAAATATGTGTATTTTCATCAAAAAAAAAAAAAAAAAAAAAAACCCTCCTTAATGCGTATCTCCTTGCTCTTGTGTCTGTATGCCCGCACCTGCATCCTTGATCACCCTACACTGCGTAAAATAATCTTCTTTTGTCTAATGTCTTTTTTCACTTGGATCTGCAAATACCCATTAAAAATGGCCTATACCCAACTACCTAAGTCAGTTTTTTCACAGAGAAGAGTTCATAAGCCACCAAAAAGTTTTCCTTTCCAGCTGACTTCAAGGGTATTTAAGCAGAATACTTCTCAATAAGCTTGTTTAGCATCGTGAGGAATTGTGGTGGACCGACAAAGTGTTAAAGATGGCTGCAGTTTATAGTGTCTATAAGGACTGGATTAAATTTACATTAGCTTCCTGCACTTGATTTTGGAGTGAAAAAGACGAAATTGGGGTGCGAATGAAGCCCTAGACAATGCCTAACTTTGCAGTGGACCCTCATCTCTTGCTATGATTTTCTGATTGCACTTTTTGCTGGAATGGATCATGGATGATATATTATTTTCATGATCAGTAAATTGGTGTAGCACATTTTTCAAATTGATCTTGGGTGGTGATTCTGTTTCAGGTTACAGTTATATGATTTGATTGAGCACAAAGTTCAAGGAGATGGAAACTGTCAGGTTAGTTTGTTCTGTCTTTTGCCTTGGTTTTGAATCCAATTAGACATTCCAGTCATCATTCTTGCAATCTATTGTTGCCATCATAATACTTGGCCAAATTGTTCTAGTAGCATTATATCAAACAACCAGATCATATGGAGATAAACTTTTATCTCTTGGTATATGCTAAAACAAGACCATGTTGGAGATCAAAGAGATTTTTCCTCATTGCTATTACAGACTTTTTATCAATAAAACTAGACCATGTTTGAAACGACTAAGAAATTTTCTCATATCCATTATAGATTTGTTATAATTAAACTGAGATCATGATGAAAACTGTGAGTTGTTCTCATCTCCATTATGTCTTGTTAATGTAATAATAAGCAGGTGATGCTAAAGCCTATGGCTTGACCTTTTCGTCTTAAAATGAGTTTTAAGCAAACACATATACCTTCATGTGTTTATTGAGCATTGTTATATTTCTGCAATTTGATGGAATTCCACTCAATCATTATGGCTTTCCTGCAGTTTCGAGCTCTGTCTGATCAGTTTTATCGGACTCCTGAACACCACAAATTTGTGAGAAAACAAGTTGTTCGTCAGGTGGTTGTAGTTGTAAAGAGATATTCTTCCTTTTTGTTCTCTGATCTGGTTGCATTCTGGTGGTTCATTTTTGGAGTTGTAAATCTGACATTTTCCTGTGTGTTGGTTTTGTATTTTAAGCTCAAAGCCCATCCCGAAATGTATGAGGGCTATGTTCCCATGGAATATGCTGAATACCTGAAAACAATGTCCAAGTATAGTTCTTCATCTTATTTTCATCTTCTAGACCCCCTTCTTGTCATTTTTCTTTTTAGCACCTTGAACTCCTATACTGTTTACATGTTTAATGGCCAGGAATGGCGAGTGGGGTGATCATGTCACACTGCAGGCTGCTGCAGATTCGGTATGGATAGCCTTACTTAACCAAGTCTGGCTTGTTTGTCCTTTTCATGTGGAGTATATGTACTTTCTATAAGAACTTAGAATGGCTCTTTTCCTTTTGACAGTATGGTGTGAGAATTCTTGTAGTAACTTCATTTAAAGATACCTGCTACATCGAGATTCTTCCAAAGACCAGAAGTCCAAAAGAGGTTACTATTTGGTTCTCTTAGCATTGCTTGATTTTATTCTGTTACTCGATAATAATAATCGGTAGTTCTTGTTGGAAATTGGTACATCATAGTTGCCCCACCTAGTGATTTGGCAGCTGGGATCTTGCAAGCATTCTGAGATGCTTTCTCTTGTCAGCTTCACAAAACCCAACACATCCTTGTGTGCGATTCATTTATATTCACAATTTCCATTCTCCTTTTCTTACCAATTCTTGTTTTTTTTTTGTTCGATTTCCGTAGTTGCATGCGTGTGCATGATGATATGTGTTCGATCATATATCTTTTACTTGTCATTTTATTTTGTGTCTTCTTGTGCAGTCATATACTTGAGCTTCTGGGCTGAGGTACATTACAACTCAATCTATCCTCAAGGAGGTAAAGTTTCGTTTCTTTTTGTCATCATTTAATTAGAGTGGGATTGGACAAGAGTAAGATGCATGCTTTTTCTAAACCATTATGTTTTAGTTGCATGAATGCGTTTTGCCTAACACTCACATCACCAGTTGATGACAATTTCACTCACGCTCAATCCCACAAGTTATCTGAGAGAAGCGTTTGAACCCAAACAACTTCATTTTGCCTTGGCTAGAAATAGAAGTATAAACTGTAGATTTTCATGGTACCTTCAGACAACTTTTTGGCATCCGTACTAATATGATAAAATTAATTTTATTGGTCAGATCTACCTCCAACTGATTTTAAGAGGAAGAAAAAGTGGGGAGCTTCCGTAACAAGCAGTAGAAATGTGATGAATCATATACTGCTTTCTCAACGTTGCTGCACCCTTGCCTCAGTTGTACAGTCCTCATTGTGAAGATGTTTATCTTTATTCATTACTTTATATTTTCTCTCATAATTACACTATTATAATATTAATTCATACATCATTATTTCTACTAGTGTGCTACTACTTCAGTATGCTTACAGTCTCCCCCTTATGACATAGTCTTTCCACCCTTTCAGCAAACAGTGAACATTTCAAGTCTTTTCGGGTTACTTTTTCTTTGTCGCCCTTTGGAAATTAGAAACCCCTCTCTTTATGCAGTTTTATATTGAGAGCATATTGGGACGGGGAGCATGCATTTTAATCTTTTGATGACAATTTGTAATATCATACTGATGCCTGTGAGGTTTAGCATGATGGTCCATTCCTGGCTCAGAATCCACCAAAGAGATGTACCTGGTAAGGTATTAAAGTCTTTCTTAGTGTTTGATCTGCATATGCTTCGGGCAACTGAATGTATGTCCGGAATGCAGCAAAATAATGAAGTCAAGCAAATGGAAACATGTTGACAACAACTTTCTATTCATAGTATTATGGTACTGTTCACCCTTTTCCTCTACGTTTCTCGGATGTGGTCCACCCCCAATAAATAAATATACTATTTTCTCACCTGCCACCACCCCAATTGAATTACCCTTTACACCCCGTAGTTGTCAAACCAAACCCGCATTCGGCTGCTGGAATAGCAAAAACTAGATTTCACCTGAGCCCAGTCCCCATCCATTGAATGGGAACCCACAATGATTGTCTCAATGGCATGGCTGTTCATTTTCTGCATACAAGTAACTTTTCCCGATGATTGAAGCCGGTCTTTCCTTCACATCATTAATTCTCCTAACAATAAATGAAAACCATTGCCTTCACCAAACAAACGAAACTAACAGCAGTAATTCAACTTTGGAAACATTGCTATAGTATAGTAACAGCGTAGAATCTTTGCCTTTTCACTGATTAGATTGCCAATGGTATACGTCTTTTTCATTCGCATTCATCATTTACCGATAAAAGTACAAAATTCCCAATTATCGAAAAGACATGAGAAGACATCTCCACCAAAATTCCCAAAAGGCCCACTTTTTCTTTTTTAGCCATACAATAAAACACAAAAATATTATATCCTTTCTTATAGATAAACTAATTGCTAATTACTTCTACAGTTGTAGTAGATAGCTTAGAATCTATCTATTGATGATCCCCGGAATGCCTCTCCTCCGCCGCCTCTTCTTCCACCGTTGCCGGCTGCAGCAGCAACGCTGTAAACGGCATGTGGCGGTACCCATTCCGAAGGAACTCCAACTCCATTGGCGTCGCTGGCTGGCACAGGTCCAGCCTGCAGGTCGGCGGTGGTGGAGGAACCGTGAACATGTTCCCGGCCATGACGGATGACATGGGTTGCGCCACCATGGTTAGCGACTGGGTCGACCTGCTGGCTGCCGCTTGAACGGTGGCCGCGGGACGAGACGGGGGGAGGGAGCCGGAGGAGGTGGAGATGGCCTCAGCGGGAAGTGTGCCGGTTCCGGTGGCGGCGATTATGGAAGGCTCGGCTTGGCGCAGGAGCCACTCTATGGTCTCGCCGTCAGAACGGTGACCAAGTTCCCGCGTAAGCTGGAAAACACGGGCGGCGCAAAGAGCAGGCATGCGGACGCGGCGGCCGCGGCCGTTGACCTTGGTGTGGCGATCTTTGGGGGCAACAGGAGTCTTTCTCTTGTGGATAGAAGTGCGGGGGGCGGAGGTGGGAGGGTGGTGGTGAGAAGAGAGATTTTGTGAAGAAGCGTATCTGAAGAAGACATGTTTATTGTTTAGAGTAATGTTGGGTTAGGGTTTTTTTGGTATTTTTGATGGAGAGAGAGAGAGAGGAATTGACCCCACCACACAACCACAAGAGAAGAGAGGATTACAAAGTAGTGAAGAAAGAGAAAGAAAAATAGGTGTTGGTGTGGTCTGAATTTTATAATGATATATAAAGTTGGGGTGGGGACAAGTGCAAACGCGAACTTCTGAGGTGGTATTGGAACTGTGAATGGGGCATGGGATGGGCCCCCCGCTCTTCTGTTTTATGGGCCTATTAGGGGGAACTTAAATGGGCCCACTCGTCATGGGATGGGTCCCCCCCCGTACACTCCCATATCCAATTATCATGCATTCATTCTTGTCTGATATTATTATTAACTGCCCATTAATTAAACCTGGTATGAGAGTTGGTCTTCAAGTAAAATGTGCAACTGAGGTATGCATTATTATTATTATTATCATCAAACAACAAGAAAGAGTTGGGAGTTGGGAGTTGGGAGTTGGGAGATGGGAATTGTGAAAGACAGCAGCAGAGTTGTTGGAGGGTGTGTCTGCATATCTCCATTCTCTACTTTTACTACTAATTAATATCTTAATCACCTCTTTATCTTCTCTTTTACACTATTACTGTCTGCCAGCCTTCCTTCCTTTTTACCTTCTCAGTGATGCTAAACTATAAACAAATAATTCTACTCACAACATTAATTTACATAATCACTCATTAATATCACATCATTTACGCCAACTATTCTGATTAGCTAATAAGAGAGAATGAGGAGCCACGTAGGTTTTGGTTCGGATACTTTATTCCCAATCATATCATGTATACACGTCATTATTTATTTTATTTAAAAAATATTTTATACAGGTGATATATTTATATTAAAATAATAATAAAATTTAGAATAGAAAATCCAATCAATATGGGCTCAACTCCTTTTTTTTTTGGGCTTGTTAAAGCCCATTTGATCTAGTTGGACCACAAATGAGACTTCCATTAGTTGGATAAAGAATCAAGATCTAGAATATATATGCGCCCAGTTGGACTAAATGGGGGATATTATCGTAAATTGCAGTCTTCTAGGGTCATTGAAGTAAATTCCATCATAAAACTCCGACTTGCAAAAATCTCATCCATTTGAACGGTGGGTTTATCTGCGAGCTGCGAAGGCCATTCTCATTTGCTTCAGATATTTGTGCAGAGGAACTGAACCAATGGATTGACCAGAGATTGCTTATTGTTTCTTTCGCTCTTTCCTCTCATCCCCTTTTCTTTATTTTTAATTGTTTTCCGGAAAAAAAGTAGTGTAATGGAGGCAGGAAGGAGCTTGGTTTCTTCTCCACCACAATTTCCTCCAAGAACCCATCTCAGAAATTGCTCTGCTTCTTCAGGTTTTTGTCTCTAAAGTTTTATACTTTTACTGGGTTCTGAAATGTGAGCGTATGTGGTCGTGCGATATACAAATGATGTCCGGTTATGTTTACTTAAGATTCATGCAGTTGAATTCTCTGTTAATTGTTCTAGTGCTTGCAAGTTGTTTATGTTAGTAATATTCAGCACCCTCTCCATCATCTGCATATTGTTTAATGAAGATGGCTGCATCCGCTGTGTGGAACTTAGAGTGATACTCTTGAAGGCAGATTCTGTGAGAACACTGAGAATAGTTACTATATTATGATATTCCATATTGGTTTTTTTGTTATGAACTCGACTTGTAGGATGTGAGATGGAACAGTTTGACAGTAAGAAACAGCAATTTTGGATTTTGATGATGTTGAGTCACAAATTTAAAATTTCTGGTTGACGCATTATAATTGTTCGCTGTTGTGATATTTGGTTATATGATGCATATCAATTTGATGTTACCTGCAAATTTTTGCAGTTTTGCTGCTTCATGACCAAGTGACTCCTGCTCTTACCTCTCTGTCAACTACCTTAGCTCGACATTCTCCTGCTTCAGTTCTTACTCAGGATCAGCATAATGAGAGCAGGTCAATGTTGTGTTCAAAGGAAGATAGTGTATTTCAGGTGAGACTCTAGAATAGCAACGCTATTCTAGTGTTTAATAGATGTTGATTTGTCGTACTACTCGGAGGTGTTTAAGAAAGAATATTCCGGACAGTGCTTGAGAATCTTTCTTCCCATTTTTCATTCTTCTCATTTTGTTATCATTGCTGATTTCGTGTTATTAGTAAGATGTTACCTTGCATGCTTATACTCCAATCTAACATCATTATGCAACAATAGTTTTGGTTGATATGTTTTTCTTTCCTTTCCAGTCGAAGCAAACATTGGGTATGAGGCAGGTGGTAATGGCACCTGCATCTTCATCTAACAATGGAAATGACAATGTTGATCCTGATCAGTATGTAAATGATTTTCAGCTTCAGTTGCTACGCAGGCCAGAATTGTGGTATTTGTAAGAGTAATCAAACTATTACACCTACCTACCAGTGCTTGAAAATTTGCCATGACTTTTTGCCTGTAGCATTCTCTGCATCAGAATCCTTTTCTAACTGTCAGCTCAACTTGATCAATTTTATGTATCATTGCAGATGGCCATCCTTACAGACAATGGAGTCCACTTCAAATAAAAGTGAAAAATTTATAGATGTAGAAGCAGACCGTGTGGTTGCACTTGCTAGAGAGGCTTTCTCAGCATGCAAAGAGGCAGCTTCCATTGTTAAAGATGCCGAACTTTTTGGAGCTCATCTAGATGGCTCTTCTAGTATAAGGTCTGCGTCCTTTTATTTTCACTTTTTCAGCTTTATATATGTGCTATCTAAAATCTCTTCACAAAGTTATATCTGAAGCCTTTCTTCCTGTTGGCTTCCTAGGAGTTTGACTGGTGTTCCCGCGCAAAGAACTGTGAGGTCAACACGTCTTGTGGAGAGGCAGATGAAGAGAAGGAGGGTGCCCAAGCCAAAAATTGAGGTTCAGGAAACCGACCATCGTAGGAAGCCAGAATCACATAGAAAACTCGATGAAGGATTTGATCCTAATGATCCTCTTCGACTATTCTTACGGGGACCAGAAACAACACAACTTTTAACTGCAATAGAGGAGTCAGAGTTAATAGTGAAGATACAGGTTCTCTTCAAGTTCTTCACTGCCTTTTCTGTAATGGGATACCTGTTGTGGGTGTCAATCCGGCCATAATTATTTGCAAGCTACTTGTTTTCTACTAGAGTTGATGAAACTACAAGAAATGAAAAGTCGGCTCAAGGTTCAGTTTTCCCGTGAACCTACAATAGTTGAGTGGGCTGCCGCTGCTGGGATTAGTTGTCAAGCCTTGCAGTCCCAGATTCACTGTGGGAACAGCAGCAGACAGAAGTTAATTTGTGCCAATTTCCGCATGGTGGTTCACATTGCTAAGCAGTACCAAGGGCGTGGTCTGAGCCTCCAGGATCTCTTACAGGTGAACTGGAGTTGCATATTTAAGACTTCACCTTGCTTTGACTTGGCAACAGGAATGAACTAGTATCAGAGCGTTTAGCATTTACTTCTTATTCTTGAATCATTATGCAAGCTGCAGCTTCTTATGATGTATGAAGCTTTGTTGGTCTGTTGTAGGAGGGAAGCATGGGTCTTATGAGAAGTGTGGAGAAATTCAAGCCCCAAGCAGGTTGCAGATTTGCTACTTATGCCTACTGGTGGATAAGGCAATCAATTAGGAAAGCCCTATTTCAGCATTCTAGGACGATCCGCTTGCCTGTAATACCTCTTTCCAGAGTTTGCAATTTTCCATTTTGATCCTAAGCTTTAATTTTACGAATTATCTTTTATAGCTATAAATTGTCTCTATATTTTTCTAGTTATGCTTATTGATGATATTTCAGCTGCTTCCTCGTGTTTGTTCTTAGTTTCTTCCCCTTCTGATATTTTTAAAAGGGGAGTTGATTCAACTGAGATTGATGTTTCAGGAGAATGTTTATAGCCTCCCTCCAAGGTGTATGAGGCTAAGAAATTATGCATTCAACAAGGTAATCACCTCCCAACAAAAGAGGACATAGCAGCATGTGCTGGAATGTCTGTTGAGGGGCTGGCGAGATTGCTATATACTGCTAGAATGCCTCTCTCACTGCAAAAACCTGTGTGGACAGACCAAGATACAACATTTCAGGTAGTGTTGTTATTGTTAATCTTTTAGCACCTTGTGAAGCTTTCTTAATCAAAAGGATTTCAATGTTTCATTCTGAAGAATTCAATGGGAATTTATAATGTGATGGGTGGAGGTTCTGTTTTCTTAAAGTGTAAATCCAGCTAGTCCCTATCATTGACATCTCAACAATTTATACTAGTTAGTCCTGTATTAAGTTCTGCTTCTGGTATACATTGAAGCCAGTCTTTCTTCTATATCAAGTACATAAAATCCAGCTCTCACCGAGACTAATAGAGGAAATTTGCTGTTAATCTCTACAGGAGATCACTGCAGACACCACAATTGAAGTCCCAGATGTGGGTGTAGCAAAGCAGCTGATGCGACAACACGTCAGGAATCTCTTGAGTGTTCTCAATCCCAGGGAGAGGAAGATAATTCAATTGAGATTTGGCATTGAAAATGGCGAACAGAAATCACTGTCTGAAATTGGTGCTGGTTTTGGATTATCCAAGGAGAGAATTAGACAACTGGAAACCCGAGCATTGTACAAGCTGAAACAGTGTCTTGGTAGCCATGGGCTAGCAGCATATGCAAATATGATCATTTAGTCTGGATGTGTAATTAGGTTGTGCAGTAAATGAGATGCTGAGGGCATTTTTTATTTTTTGATATGACAATGGAAGTGAATGCGTCTGGTTGGACTGTACATGAGACCAACACCATTTGCTCCTTTCCTCCATAATCGAATTGTGTTCTGTAGAATGTCAACAATTGGAATTTTTCTTCAATATCATGGAACAAAACTGTAATGGCAGAGTGGTTCTCAACTAGAATCTTAGAACTTACATTCCGTAGATAGCTGGTGCATATCTGATTTCTTACCCTCCCCAATCCCCATGGTCCATACCATAGTGTATTCAAGAATGTCCTTAATCATCATATGCTTAAACGGAAGTATACAGTGAATGACACATGGAGCCTTGCCTTGGTATTCCTATAAGAGAATCAATATTTCTGCATCTATAACAGAAACCAGTGTGAATACTACACTAAATTGACATTGGAAATTACGGCCTTAAGAATGATATAAATCATTATAGCTTCACATAGGGTGTTGTGTTACGGCCCTAATGCAATTCTTCATATATGGTCACATACCAATCAGGGGTATGTGGGCACATCTGAAGGACGTGGTGCATTTTCGAACGGACCCCAACATTCCATCAATTGTATCTATAACTCAGAAGCAGCATTTAGTGCTCATATCAAAGGTAGGCAGTATACCATCTTCATCAAGAGAGTAGCAAATCCATGCTGGTGGGGAAAGAGAATTGTTGAAAGTATTGAGTCACGTGCTCTTCTGAATGCGGATGAAAAGAACTAGCTCTCGACATAAAGTCCTAGTTGTAAGAACCTTGAGGGAGACCAGCATGTTTCCAACATACACCATTTGCTCTCACATAAGAAGCACCTTGCAGAAAATGAGCTCAACCTGTCTCATAGTTCATCCAAGGGAAGCCTTTCCTTTTCCTCAGGATTAGTCTCACACAAAGGTCTAGTACCATGGAGGCTGCCCACAAGAGAAGAGTATACAGAGTCATCAGGTGTGAAACCAGCCTCTTTCATCTCATCATACAATTTAAAAGCTTCATCTGATCTTCCCTCTTTTGACAAGCCTGATATCAGTACTGTGTAAGTTACCAAACTTGGAATTATATTTTTTGCTGGCATCTGTTTAAAGAGCTTCATAGCCTCATCGATCTCTCCAACTATACACTGTCCATGGACAAGTGAGGTGTATGTATAAACATCTGGCAGCAGCCCATTAGTTTCCATTTCTTTCTCAACATATTTGCTTCTCTCATCTTTCCCTTTTTACAATATCCATCTATCAAAGCATTGTATGTCACGTTATTCGGTTTCTCTCCCATTTTCTCCATCTCATGTAACAGTTTCTCTGCTTCAACAAAATCACCTTCCTTGCTGTATATGTCAATCAGCGTTGTGTAAGCAACCGTGTTTAGAGCTATGCCCTTATCCACCATTGTGAATAGCAACCTTTTTGCTTCCTCATGCCGCTTTAGTTTGCATAAACCATTTGCAATTATGTTGTAAACATAAACATCAGCTTTGAGCCCTTTCCTCGCCATAACACCTTGCAGTCTCCAAGCTTCATCAATCATCCCCTGCTTACAATAGCCATCCATCACTGTGTTGAAAACCACCCGATTCATGTCTATTCCTTTGCTTTGCATCTCGTTGAGCAACATTTCTGCTGCATCCATATTCCCTGCTTTGCACACACCATATACCAATGAACCGTAAGTGTGCATTAGGTTCCAAGCCTTTCTCAACCAACTCATCAAATAAAGCAAACGCCTTCTTAACATCTCCCAACTTACTAAAAAGACTAATCATTGAGGTGCAGGCATGAATATCCGCCACTACACCCTTCTCATGCATTCTCTCAAACAGCTTCTCCGCATCTTCAATATTGCCATGTCTCGCTCGCCATTCAATCAAAAGCGTGTAAGTTGCCGCATTGAACTCCACCCCTGCTTTCTCCACAGCAGCCAAGATTTCTTCTACACCCCTACAATCCGATTTTCTTACATAAGCATTTATCAATGTGTTAAAAGTATACACATTGGGTTTCACCCCTCTACTAACCAGATCATCCATCAATATCCTCGCTTTCTCAACTTCCTTTCTTTTACACAATCCATCAATCACCAACGTCATTGAGTAAACTGTGATAACCACATTGCATTCCACCATCCTCTGGAAGAACCGATACAATGACTCAAATTGATTGGATTTCCTGAATGCGACCAAGTAAACCATGCAAGACCGCTCATCAATCACAAACTCATTTTTCACCATATACTCAAAAACCTCCAGACCCTCCTCAAACTTTCTATTATCACCATAAACCCTGAATAACATATCAAAAAACTTGGTCTTTATTTTGGGTTCTACACTATTTCCACCCACTACAGAAGCTAATTCTGAAACCGGGCGTCGAATATTCTCACCAACAACAGCAGCATTCAAAATCTTCTTGGCCTCAGCAAATCTTCTGACTCCAAATAACCGCAGAATGAGTGTTATGTGAGCTTCAAAATCGGGTTTCTGAGGAACAATAGACTGGTTCGACTGCAGAAAATTGAAGAAGCGCAAGCAAGAAGAGCAGGAATTCGCGGGTTCGAGAGAACAAGGTGGGTTATGCGGGAATTAAGATTGGAAACTAGAGCTGGTGAAATATGGAGAGATTTTGAGGTAGAACCGATTAGAGCTTTCGCGATCAAGTTTGCAGTCTCTTCATTGGATCTTGAAGCAAAATTCGAACTGAAAACTTGCTTCACAGCACCGTAGAACTTTTGGCTCGACATGGAACTTTGAGAATGCACAAATTTTATGGTTCACAAAACTGGTGCTGTTCTAAAAGCAGTAGCAAACTGGAAATGACGTTTAATAATTTGTCAAACTCAAATATAATAAAAAGTTGAACTGAATCCAATCATACCTAAATTTTGCTATTGTATTTCCCCAAATTGAGTGCTAAATAGTTTGAAATAGTTGAACTTGCTACTTAATCAAATCATTACGATAGATCTTGTTGAGTTTCTTGTTCTCTTTGGATTGGGTTTTGCTAAAATTCGGGACTCACCTCAAACCCGAATCCATCGGATTAAACTTGGTGAACCCGATTCATTTAATACTTTTAAAATAGGGACAATTGCACTTTTCTCCCAAAGGTATGATGTAATTACACCTAACATTTCTAAAGTTTGCTTACATATAGCAAATAAGTTCATCCACTAAAATTAATTAAATTTGTTGATATTAATAAAAAAATCAGAAAAAAAATTATATTTATTCCTAGTTGACTTTTTGTTGATTTATTACAGGTTAAATAAATCTTTTTATGATCAAATTACCCTTATACGTCTTCACGCGTTAATGAATGTGAGGAAGTATATTTTTACCGTTATAAGGGTAGTTTAGACAAAAAAAAACTTGTTTGACATACAATAAGTTAGTAATTACAAGTCAATCGAGAATAAATATCAATTTTCATTCAAGTTTTTAGTAAATATCAGCAAATTTAGTGAATTTTGACTAACGGATGGATTTATTTGTTAGATGAAAGCAAACCTCAGGGGTGCTAGATGTAATTTTTCAAATTACATAAAATTTAAGTGTAATTACACTATACCTCAGAAAAAGGAGTGTAATTATCCCTTTAAATTATTAAAAGAATTATAATTTCTTAAAATAATACTAACACAACTGAAAGGTTAATTTTTTTCTTAAATTTATATGTACATATTTTAGAAAGTAAAAAATTAAAAATTTAAGAATATATTTTTTATTTATATAAACATTAAATATTATAAATTATTTATATCATTATTTTAAGTTATGAAAATATGAAGTTAATGTATTATATATAAGTATATATAAAATATAAAAAGAATAATTAGGAGGGGGCAGCCGAATATGCTCCAAGACCCGTTTAAAGCCTCAAGACCCGCCCCAATCAAGGCAGGTCTGAGCTTGGGTACGAGTCCAACCTAGATTCATTGCATCCCTACTTTGGTGCAAAGTGTTCACATTTTTCATCTGAAATAATACAAATGTATCCTTATTAATTCACAATTACATATTATTTGATACAAATCAAAGATCTATATTTTAAATGATAGACCTTAAGAAAGGATTTTTTGGGGGAGAATATCACCTTTTGTTTTGTGACTCTGTAAATTTTACTTTTAGTCTTATTTGTTATGGAATTTTCACTTTTGGTCCAATAATTTTTTAAAAAGTAATACTTTTGGTACAATAACATTTTTTCATTAGATATTTTAACGGAAAAAAAAAGTATGTGGCCCTCAAAATTTTATATTTTTAGTCCAATTGTTACAAAATTCTTACTTTTAGTTCAATAATTATTAAAAAGTAATACTTTTGGTTAAATGGCTACATAGCCTTTTGCATTAAATATCTAACAAAAATGTATCATGGGGCAAAAACTATTACTTTTGAAAAGTTATTGGATCAGAAGTGAGAATTTTGTAATAAATGAGATGGAAAGTGAAGAAAAATCTAAGTTATATTCTTCATTTTAATTAACAAGCAGATACAAATCAATGGTGGACGCTCTAGATTTAGTTGTATATTATTTGATAGTGATCAACGGTATGCACTTCAGTTTTGACTGGGAAGTGAATCTGAATTGCATCTAAAGCAAATCCTCCATTTATTACATGCTGCTGCCCGCCCTCCCATACAATCCTTCATAAATATCAAAAGCATGCAATTGAGCAGTTATCAGACAAAACTATTTTAATTTCATAATTTCAGATTAATTGATTATATATGTAACTACGACCAATACACATCCATCACCGACCAAATTAATTAATCTCTCCTTAAGCTTGAAAATTCAATCTGATCAACTAAACAAAATGTCATTAGACTGCCAAAATCTACCAATGAGAGAAAACCATCGGCGCATGTTGAGATGACTTGGAACGCAAAAATCAGAAAACCTCGATTTCATGAATACATTATAATCTTCGTTTTACATTCCTGCCTAAAGAGATAAATTGCTTCAATTTTAAAAATATAGGGAGGTAACATGCTACATTTTAAAAATCATAGGGGGTGAATTGCTATTTTTCTATAAGGGAGTTGTTTGTCTATTTTCCATAACACAAATAGGTAGGTAGATTGCAATTTATCCTATCATCGTATATATAAGATGACATGCTTGCGGTTGAATACTAGAATAATTTGGATAAGCAAGCAAGAACGTGAAGCTGTAACAATATGAATGAAAGGTTCACGACTTGCAAAAGTTTAGCAAAAATCATGGACAACTTTTTGTATTTTTAGGCCTACCTCTTACTTTGGAGTTATATATATTGGCTGATAAGATTTGGTGGAAAGGACGATTTGAGATCAGACATGTATAAATACAGACAAGCAGTCATTAGTTTTAATTACATCTCTTTACATGTGATCAAATCCTAAACATTAATAAACAAATGATTCAAACCCCACACAACCCAAAGATGAATGTCCTATTTAAATAATGATTCACTAAACATTAGGTAAATTGCATGTGGCATGTGCAAGCTTTCACTGATAATTACCATAAATTAAGCTAACTCTAGCTGCTCATGATATGAGATCAACCCGCTAATCCCGACAATTAAAGTAAAAGTAACTTAAAAGTAGTACTATAAAATCTCAAATGAAGATTCAGAGGGAGAAAAAGAATATAGTAAAATAAACGAAACTGAGCTGGCAATGAGTCTCATCTGCAGTTTCCAAGAATCGACTTGTGTGTATATATTAACCTGATCAGAACCACCCCCGATCTTTAACGAGTAATTGATCATCAATCTCATTAATGTACGTGTGTAGCACGTGGTTCATTAATCTTGTCGCGGTTAAACTGTACGATGTTGTTCAGATAAGTTGTCACAAAGTGTAAGAATTAATGTGTAGGCTATATATGGTTGAGGAAAATAAGAACATACAGCCAGTTCATCATCAGTGATGGAAATCATGTATGTTTATAAACGCCAACAGGAGAAAATAATAATAAAGGTGTGAAAGCAAAGATTTTGTGGAGATTCACAATTTAGAGAATCCTCAGACCTGACAGAAGACGAAGGATGTCTAAATTATGGTTTACTGCATGTGGAAGTGGCTAATTTTGTGCTAATTAAGATTAATTAATGCATTAAAAATTCAGACTCCGATCATGGTACAAATTAAACCTGTGAAAAATGTACTCTTACTCTCATACATGTATTCTTTTCACAAAATAAGTATCAATTAGCCATGCACATGCATATGATCATCACATGCTAACAACTTCCAACTACATATAAATACGCTTTAATTAGTACATTAATTTTGATTAATGATACTCGTGTAATTAATGATTTGCCAAGATTGATACATTAATCTATATATGTGAAGAGTTTAAGCACCTTTTAGATACTGACTATCAATAGGTACAACAGACAATACATATATACAGCAGTAATATGCATAGATGCCTGATCAATTTTGTACATGAGAAAATGATGGATCTTTATTCATTCATGTATTCTTGAATCAGTATCATCCTTAATTTGCCAGTAGACGGTCTTAATTGTAATGATCCGGATTTGCTTTATTTTGATAATGTAAATTGCAGTCTCTCACACTGGGATTTAAACCCAAAAACGTCCCAACAGATCAATATTATCAGAAAATTTAACTAGACTATGTATTGCTCTGGAAGCACGAGTTCAGACTTCATTAATTTGGACAAAGGCTTCACCTTGTAAGTATGTCATTAACCTTTGATTATTCCTATCTTATTACAGGTGTGATGAAGTTGTACCATATATTTTGCCTCGATCCCATGGTTTTATTAAAGATTCGAACTAGAGGCACGCATGTACGTTAATCACAAACATTAGGGCAGAAGTAGCATCAGAGTGGGGGGTACCAAAAACTGAAACACTTGAATCATGAATGAACCCATACAGATCCTATTCTCCAAACCAACAAACCTATGATCTGTTAGTACCCTTAAACGCAAAAAAGTTGTCATCAGCAAATTAGGTGCGTTGTCGTCCCTACCACTTTGTTCAATTATTTATCTGATTTTTGACAGGAAAAAGTAAACGGAGAGAAACACAAAATCTTGCATACCTGATCACCTGATTCTGACGTACTCCGTTGCTCCTCCATCCATCTCTGTCTGTCCCACTCTACACTAATTACTTTTGGTCTTTTTTATTACCGCCCTGTAAAAGAGAGTAAAGTGTTGTTGTTCCGTCTCAAGATCCCAGCAGCAAGTTTGAATGATCAAACGAGAAAGAAGTACATATCATGAGTCGGTATATGCCAATGCAGCATCATCAAGATTCTCATTGTGCAGCAGAGCTAGCTGAATGTGAATCTTGATGACGCTGCATTAGCAAAGAACGACTGTCATCAAACCATCCCTTTGGGGGCTGTGTTGGGAGAAAATTGTCTGAGAATTCACAGACATTAATTAAATAATGTGGTTTTGGGAGGAAAACCATGTGGTCTCTGGGTGGAGTAATCAAAATATCAAACAGAAACCCCAGGATACAACATGAATTGGAGAAAGAATCCTCGGATGTTAACTGAAATTTAAAAGGTAATAATTAAACTTCGAACAACAGATGGATCTACGATGGTCGTCGACAGAGGAAACTATGATTATGGGGTTTTCTCCTAACTGATCAAATTTCTACAGAAGAAACTTCTACAGCTAAAGAACAATCAAAAAGACAACGCCAAGATTCACAAACTTGATCTTAAAGTACAAGATCTGCCTAAAAACAAGATTAATTTGTATGGGGTGTTTGAATCAGAGTGGCCCAGAAACGTTTGAAGCGGAGAAGATGGAATGGGAACAAGGGTATAACTGTTATCAGAAAATCCACTGTGTGTATTTTGGGGTGTGTGTGTGTGTGTGAGTTGAAGGTGGGAACACATATATTTGGCGTTCAGATGTCCACGCTCACTTCCCATGTACTAGGTTTTATACTAGGTTTGGCTCACCCTAGACAGTCATTTAGCATCACCCTTAATCATACTTTCCCCAGTTGTTTCTTCTTTACAATATTCATATATTAATTGAATTAATTAGACAAGTATGTGTTTGTTGCATTTTTTTTTTTTTTTTTTTTGTTTATTTTACAAAGTTATAGGTATGAATTTAAATGGAAAAGTTGTTATTTTGATTCAGTAATTATAAATTAAAGAGGTGGCAATTTAGTAATATAAAATTTGATTTGATAATTAAACCCTAAAATTTTAAATTTTGACATATATAACTAAGATAAAATTTGTTGGAAAATTGCTATATGGCCGGAATTTGGTGCTCATATAAAGGGCACTTGCATATCCTGGTCATCTTTATAGTTTTCAGTGAATTTTATCCCTGACGTGCCAATTTTTATTTTTATTTTTAACAGATTTAAAGGCTTTTAATTATCAGATTAAGTTCCAATAGAACTAAAATTGTCACTTTATTTGTTATTCTCATAGTTTTCTGAATAACTCAGCCAATTTTTTTTTTTTTTCAAAAGAATATTTCAGGCATATAAATATTTTTTATGTCGTTTATAGAAAAAATTATAACTTTAGTTTTGTTATAATAATAGCGACTGACCGTTTTAATCATGTTGAAATCCACCAGAATTACAAATATAATCAGAATTGGAGCTCATATGATGCATATGAATAAATATAATATATATAGATATATATAAGGGATATTTTGATATGATTAAAAAAAAAAAACAGAGAAAATGACATTTTTCGTTCCGTAACTTAGGGTCTTTTCATTTTTGGTACAGTAACTTCTAAAAAGTAGCATTTTTAGTCCTATGATACATTTTCGTTTTATATTTAATAAAAAATGCCACGTGCTATACGTGACAGTTAAAGTTTTTACACTTTTGGTCCCAACACTTAACGACACATGGTCTTTTCCGAACAAAAAAGTGTTATTGGAACTGTTACTTTTAAAAATTATATGACCAAAATTAAGAATTCCATAATTAATAGGATTAAAAGCGAAAAAAATCCTAAATTACGAGACGAAAATTATAATTTTTCCCAAAAAAAAAAAAAAAGGAAACATAAATGTCCACCATTATAAAGAAAAATACCAATCATGCTATAGGATCCACACCTCAATTTTGGGTCCGGTCGCTTGGCTCGACCTGCTTCGACGACCCGATCCTACCCTGAAATCGTAAAATCAGTTGATCATTTGACTACACTGATGATGCCATGTGGATCAGAGGACAACATATTTGGCTCTATAGATACATTCATTATGTTTCATTTATAGTATAAGATACCATGACTATCACTCTCCAGTATTAAATACGCCAGTTTTAACTATTCTATTTCGATTTCGAACTAATTTAAGACTTTGAAGAGTTTTAATTGAGCATCAATCTGCGAGCCAAATAACTTTTCGTTATTTAATTTCCATACATCGTTCGAGTAACCTTGGAAAGGGTCTCGATCTTCTTCCCGAATCAATATATATTCATACCATCATTAAATTTGATTTCTTATAGCACATTACTAATTTGGAGCTGTAAGATGTAAAAATGTTAATTAATTTATCAAGAAAATGATCAGTGATTGGAAATAAGTTGAATAATATTTTCTGCGCGGCTCCTGGTCCCTTGGTAGCTGGAACTGGGGAAAAATGAAATTATAATGTTGTCCTGCGCTTTAAAATTTTGCATCATCCCACCTACCGTACATCAAATAAATTTCTCAATTGATCCTTTTTTTTTTTTTTTTTTTTTTTATTTTGATGTTCCCCACCTGTAGGAATATATATATGGGGATAATAATACTTTTCTATCGTGAGATTTAGTGTAATTATACGTAAACCCCCTATGATTTGAGAAATTACATTTTGCACCTCTAAGGTTTGTTTTCTTCTAATAAATAAGTCATTCTTTAGTTAAATTTAACTTGCAACAAGTTAGTAATCAGTCAATCGATGGTAAATATGAATTTTTATTCAGTTTTTTTGTTAATATCTTCAAATTCATTGAATTTTGACTGAGGGATGAACTTATTTGTTAAACCTCAGGGATGCTAGATGTAATTTTTCAAACTATAATGGTTCTACGTGTAATTACACCAAATCTCAGAGGAGAAAAATATAATTATCCCATATATATATATATATATATATATATAATATATATATAAATCATTATGGCACGCTATAATAGTTAATCTTTTACATTTTAAAATATATTATGATAAAAATAAAGATATATAAACTAATAAATTACATTTAAAAAAGAAAAGAAAAAAATTAACATAAAATATTAGCAACACAACAAAAGAATTGAGGTGGTTGTGCATGGTAATATGACATGTTACTTTTGCAAAAAAAAACTAGCCATTATGACACGCCGTTATTTCGTGCATATAATAATTATTTTTTTGCACATTAAAATGATTACTATAAATAAAAATAAAATATAGAAACTAATATGTTACTTTAGAAAAAAGAAAGAAAGAAAAATAATTTATCAATTAATATAAAATTTGAAAGTTGAATAAGTTAGTTATCTTGTTGGTTAAAGGACATTTTTGGCTTTACAAAAAAAAGTACAACGGTGTCATTAACCGTAATTTGTGAGTGTGGAAGGTCTTTTCTTTATACTAGCCATTGTGGTACGTCATTCTTACATACATGTAATAAGTAATCTTTCACGTTTTAAAACATATTATAAATAAGAGAAATATATAAATCAGTATATCACATTAATAAAAAGAAAAAGTAAAAAAATAATAATTTATCAATTAATGTAAATTTTGAAAAGTTGAATAAGTTAGTTATTTTATTATGAGGGGTGTTTTTTACTTCACAAAAAATTAGTGTGACGGTCTCATTAACCGCCGTTTGTGAATGTGAAATTAAGGACTTTTCTTTTTATATCAGTACAGATTAGTATATATAATAATAATTAGATCTAAATTTTAGAATGATCTAATTAGGGATATAATTATCATATTTAAAAATTGGTGTAGCGGTGTTATCAACTATTGTTTGTAAGTGAGAGACCCTTTTTCTTTTATATTAGTACGCGTGTGTGTGTGTGTACTAGTCATTGTGGCCGTCGTTCTTGCATACATATAATAAATAATACTTTATATTTTAAAATATATTATAAATAAGAGTAAAAAATATGAAGCAATACTTTAATTACAAAAAAAAAAAAAAGAATGAAAGAAAAAAAAGTAATTTATCAATTAATGTCAAATTTAAAAATTGAATAAATTAGTTATTTGTTAGTTGACGGCATTTTTTACTTCATAGAAAAAATGGTGTGACGGTGTCATTAAATGAGTGTGGAAGGGCTTTTATTATATTAGTTTAAATATAATTTATAATTTCCCACCTAGGATCAACCGAGCTAAAAAATATAATAACAATAATAATAATAATAATAATAATAATTGTGTTTGTGATTCGTAGTAATATAATTAAATATTAATACTAATTGTTACATCATATATGAAAATTATTATCATGCAGTGATATGTATTAAGTGAAATTAACTATATAATTTTATTAAATGCAGGGTTTCAAAAAAATAATATAATATTAAAAATGAGTCGGAAAAGGCAATAATAAAATATAACGACATATATTTAAAATTTAAGTGGTCGAGTATAATAGTGATAAATATCCAAATTTCATCACGATTTGCTATGGAATTTTGTATTGTTATAATCATATGCATGTAGCACTAGCTGCCCATCATATCTAGACATAAATTAAAAGAATATTGTGATTAAATGACCAAAAAATCTGATGATATATTGATAATTTTGTATTTCCACTTATTATCTTGTAGTAATATTCCCTTTACTTATAATAATAATTTAATTGTCAAGTTGAATATATTTTCAAATATTATAATATGTTAAATCAGAAACAAAATATCAATATGATTACGTATGTCTCTATCTGGTGCAGGCTCCAAGCTTTTTCCTGAAACTGGTGATTGAGATCTGCTGATAATCTAATAGAAAATTTGCAGTTTTCGGTTGCTTATGATGAATTCCTCATAAAAAAATGTGGCCAATGGAGAACCATGTGAAGGCATTTTAACGAAGCTACTAGTCGTAGCCGTACGCGATACTTGTGAGCATATAAAAAAAATTATAATATGAGATAAAGAGAAAAACAAATCGATTTGTGTGGAGATGAGAAAGAAACATGGAGCGAGGAGATACAAAAAAAAAATGTAATTATGCATTCCTTAAAAATATGAAAATTTGTAAGAAAAAGAAATATGAAGAAAAGTAAAAATGAGAGAAAACGTAGAGTAATGAGTTGAAAAAAATAATATAATTATAAAATTATTAAAAAAATATTAAAATTATTATTCTAATAAAAAATTTTAATATTTAAAAATTGATACGAAAAAAAATTTTGTTCGGTAAGCAATATATTCTTTTGCATGTGAATTGTAGTAGTGTGGCGTAACTTATGTATGTGCGTAATTTTCAATTATTTTATTGGAATCCAGCTATCAAGTTTGTGTGGGAGTTTAACGGCAGCAACTCTGAAGCAGTTTGAAGTTTGAATAGAGTTAAACTTTTTTCCTTTGTTTGGGGGTTGAGAAGGGTGGCAAGTTATATAAATGAATAGAGAAACGAATCAAATATTTTTTTAAAAAAAATCCATAGAACAAAAATTACTACACTATAAAATACCGTCCCTTAATAATAAAGTATAGATAAATATAACTAAATTCAAATTTGCATTAATATGGCATTAATATTAATTAAATTGCGAGAGTAAAATAATATTCAATAATTATAAAATACGACATTCAAGGAATGTATAGATTAGATGGCTATGAAGCGAGACTGCTAAAACTTCATTCAAGAAGCTACTGGATTTAGCCATAACCAATCAAATATCGAACAATATAAACAAATATTACAACTTTCACTAGTGAAAAAAAAAAAAAAAAATCACTATTGGCTACAATATTAATGACTATGGCTAAAAACTGTTAAAAATAACTATTGTTACGATTAAATAAAATCGAAGCAAAAAAATTAGCTTTTTCACCATAAAAAAAATATTTGACACAACTAAAAGTTATAGTAAAAACATACCTGGCCACGCAAAAACTATGGTCAACAACTGTTATGTGGCTGTGGTCAATGACTATTTAATTACTACGACTATTCGATATTAATTATGATTAAATATTATATTTAATTCATGTGTTTGTGGATAGTAGAAATATGTTCTTATTAGTTGATTTGAGCTCTAACTCGATTGCTGGTACTTATAGGAACTAAAATTCTACTCTTTACAAAATAACTCAAATTATTCTTATATATCTATTTATTTTGTACAATACAAATAGATTATGGAGTATTATTTATGAATTATTTATAATAATGGTATATATATACATACGTACATTACAAGGTTTGACATTATATATGCATGGCAGACAAAGTTGTTATCAGCTAAAACACGAGATTAATTTTCTGAGGTATGACCTCAGATACAACAGATAACTGTTTTTTTGTTGCTTTCGTTCAATTGCTTTCGTTTCATTTTGTCCTAATTATTAATTAATTAGCTTGTAAAATAATGAACTAATTATCATAATTATTATTTATTTCAAGAAAAAAAAAAAAGAAAAGATTAGATTCCATCCGCGAAGAACGTGATTGGGTACAAGAAAAGAAATACATTGATGGGATGCAAGAGCATTATCATTTCTCATTGTGGGGGCTTTTTTTTTTTTTTTTTTTAAATTTTGTCCTAAATAATTAAGCAAAATTGTCCGGAAAATAATAATAGATGTACCCTATGCTCTCCAACTGCCAGACTTGATGATCTCAATTTGGGGGGCCATGACTGCACGATGAGGGCCTTATCATTTATCTATTGTTTTTTTATATTAGAGGGTTTTTTTTTTTTTTTTTTGAAATTTTATTTTAGACTAATTTATATTTTAATATTTAATATTTAAGACCTGAGAGGATGATAATCTAATTTTAGAACAAAAGGCAGGATGATAAGAGCATGAAGATTAAGAAGACGACGTCAATAACAAAAAGAGAAAAACTGTGAAAATAATTGGAAATGAATAATGCGATCATGTAATGATGAGTGAGAGAGAATGGTAGGATGATGATGATGGCAGACAACCTAGTACTCAAACAAAACAATGGGCGGCCCCTTCGCACATAGAGATGCCATTCCACCTCATCTTAATCAATACGTACATCAACCGTCCAACATATCGCATCCCTTGGGAGCTGTCTAGGGATGCCAAACAAATTGGGTTTTTCTTTTTCTTTTTTTCAATCAAAAATATTTTATTTTTATTTTGAACTCTGCTTCATGAATTAAGCCCTTTAAATTTGTGAAATCTGCTTTACATTTTTAAAATTATTAAAATATGTATATATTTTAAGCATAATGTTTTAATTACTTTACAAATAGGAGACAATAATATTGAAAACAAACAACTGAATGTTTACATATTTGTTTGCAGATTCTTTAATTTTTTTTAACAAAATTATATGAATTCTAAAGTATTTGATATTTTATAGATTAAAAAACATAAATTATTTTATTTTATTACTTCAAAAAGTTATAAGAGAGTTAATTTGCATGTGATACGAGTATAGATGAATTATACACATATTTTTATGTATACAAATATATAATAAATATAGATAGATAAATAAGAAAAACGTAAAATAAATTACTAATAATTCAGGTTCAAGTTAGATCTGGGTTCACAAGTTAAAACTCAAGATTCACCCCAAACCGGCAAAAAGCATTGATAAGTTTAAAACTCGCCCAAGCAGGGCGAAATTAGGACGAATCGAGATTCAAACTCATTGTCATCTCTAAAGTTATTATATTTATTTTGAATGAACCAATTGCAATTACATAATTAATTTCAATTATCAACAATAAATATACATCAAATATCCATCTCCAATGCAATAATTATTTTTAGTATGAGCATATATATATATAATATATATATATATATATATATATATATATATATATCATACATAGTACGAAGTTTACATTAATATCTAATTAGTACTTCTACCAAGTGCTCATTATTTTTTTTGAATTTTGAAATTAGTATAAATGGAAGTTAGATGTAATAATTAATAGGTTGAACATAGAAGATAACCTTAAACATTATTAATTAGGGTAAATTACTGCTACCTCCCCTGAGGCTTGGCATAATTACAAATACCCCCTCGTTGTTTGAAAAATTACAAATACCCCCCTGATGTTTGATAAAATTATGTAATCCTTGGATGGAGGTATAGAAATATCAACTTTGCCCTTACTGTATTTTTTTCATTTTTTTAAAAAAATCAAAATCTCATAAAAATATTGAATGGAATGGATGAAAAAATTTAAAAAATTATAAAAAAAATTATCCCCTTAGTCAATAAGAAAAATTTTTTTAAAAAAATAAAAAAATTATAATTTTTAATTCATAAGGGTATTTTGGTCAGTTCACTATAAAAAATGGATAGATTGGGATAATTGTTAAATGGTCGTTAAAATTAGCGGGGTATTTATAATTTTTCAAACAACGAGGGGGTATTCGTAATTATAACATACCTCAGGGGAGGTAGATGTAATTTACCCTATTAATACATATGGACCGCCATAAATAATTAATAAGTTGAATATTGTTAGATAAGATAACACGCTTTATTTATTTATTTATTTTGAGTTGATATCACCTTACAAATAAATTAAAAAAAAAAAAAAAGGTCCCCAAAGAATCCATGGAAGATATCAATTTACTTTGCTTTGTCGGACGTACTTAGAGTCAGTGCAGAAAATCAGAATGATGGGCGGGTAGAAAATAGTGCAAACCACATTTCGTGTGCATCCATGGCTGCAGATAGTGATTTTTTCAAATTAAAATAATAATTACATTATATTCAAATTTATGAGTAAATATAATAAATTCATATGAGGTGAGATAAATACTTACACATTAGGTATATAGCAATTAATTATTTATTTATTTTTTTAATAAAATTCGATTCATTACTACATTATTTGCTACATTCAAACTCAGTACTAATTTAATATATTGATATTTCTAAATAAATAAATATGTTTAAAATAATAATAATAATAATAATAATAATAATAATAATAAATGATATTATTATGAAAAGTATACTATATAACCCATAATCGTGGCCTAACCCACAACCTCTTGGTTCCGAGGCCTCCACCCCACAACTCAAGCAAAAAAGATTCATAGTACTGTCTTATGATAATGGATCAAATTGCACTAATACCAAGCCGTTTTCTTCCTTATTTCTACGTTGTTGAGCAGAAATACAAGATTCCAATCGTTGATAATGTTGTTACCATTCAATGATTTTTGAATTAGTCAATTCAACGGTGTCATTGATTGCAGATAATGGTGTCAACATTAGGCTAACATATAACTGGTTGCGGATAGTAATTGATAAATATAATAATAATAATAATAATAATAATAATAATAATAATAATAATAATAAGAGAATTATAATATACTAATTACTATATGAGGCAAAGTGGGCTCTTTGATATTGGGCAGTCATTGGGCCTACATATGACCCATAAATAGCGTAGACGGTTGAAGGCCCATACCAAGTGGTTTTACATTTCCGAAAACTCTAATTTGGGCTTTTTAGTTTCCTCTTAAGTTAGGCCCACAACAAGGCCCATATGACAGTGTAAATTTCAAAAGAAAACTGTAGAAAAGAATATTCCGTTGTTTTCGACGTTTTAACGTAACTAAAGTTATTGGGATTTCACATTTATTTTTTATTAAATAAAAATTAACACCAATAATTTTTCAAGTAATATAAGCTCGTCCGATTGTCTTAAACATAGTTGTGAGAAATTGAGTCGTGCGCCTAAATATGAATGTGCCTTTTGGATGTTATAATGTAACTATTGTTTTTATATAATAGGGATAATTACTTTGAGCTATCCTATTATTATGAAAATATACAAATTTTCTTTTTTATTAGAAAAATTACAAACGTACCCTTCTAATTAAGATTGACTAACAAAATTTAAAGAATTTACACTTTTGTTCTCATTTATATTTCTTTTTCAAAAAATAGAATCAAGTGAAATTAAAAATAATTAAAAAGGCAAAAATGCCCTTATGCTTTTATCGCATGGCAAAAGACCCCTCACCTTTCTTCTCCTTCGAACTTCCCTTTCATACCTCAAAAACCACTCCCCCTTCCACAAGAGCCATGGTGAGAATTCCATCTGCAGTCGTGATAGATTTTCAAACTTTGAAGGCTCACAAACAAATTCACCGTCAAGGGTATTTTTGTCAGCAAAATTTATAAAAATCCTACCCAAGGGCAAAATATGAAGGTTAAATAAATATTTGAATTGACATCAGTTAGTTTACCTAATAGAGGGGCCAATTTATAATGTTAATAAACTAATAATGTAAGTTTAAGTAATTTTTATAGTAAGAGGGGGGATTTGTATATTCCATAGTAACATAAAAGGTCAATGTAATTATGCCTATACAATACGTCGTCTCTGTGTGTATAAAATAAATAATTTTTTATTTCTTAAAATATATTACATATAAGAATAAATGTATAAACAAAATATCACATTTTAATAAATAAATAAAAAAATTAACTTTGTCACAAACTGCCGTTTGTGAGTGAAAAAAATCTTTCTTTCTTTATATATACATATATATTTGTATAGATCTATAGACGGGAAGAAGAATTTGAGTAGTGGTAGTTGAATAATACATAAGTAATATTTTCGATAATTTGAAAAATTGATAACAGTGTAAGTAATCATTATTTGTGAGTAGAAATAAAGTTTTCATGTTATTAGTACAAACATATTGCTTTTCATTTAAAACAAAATAAAAAAAATCTCAAATACACTTTATTGCTGTAAAAAAAGACATATCACATCAACTATAATTATTATATTTTCACTCTTAATGAAATATCTTTTATACATCACATCAATTATAATAATTTTATTATTATCTTACATTCAATCACATACTTAACGTAAACACTCTGTTTCAGCCATATACATTTCATCTCAGCTTTTATTAATAAAATGGCAGTGTATGTATTTATAGTTTGGGATGAGCCATTTTTCTTGTATGTTATATAAAAATATAAAGGGTAAATTATATTTTGTCATTCGTACTATGATCGTTTTTACACTTTGGCATCTAAACTTTTTTGTGTCAACTTACCATCTGAACTTTACGAAAATTTACACTTTACCATTTATAACTATTTTTCACCAAGTTTTTTTGTTAAAAAAAACATCATATGCAATGCACATGTGATATTTAAAGGTCATTTAATGTAATATTTTTCACATATGCACAACATGTGATGTTTTTTCGATAAAAAAATCACCAAAAAGACGATCATATATGGTAAAGTGCAAATTTCACAAAGTTGAGATAGCAAATTGACACAAAAAAAATTTAGATGCCAAAGTGTAAAAACGAGCATAGTTCGGATGGCAAAATATAATTTAACCAAATATAAATTTCTAAAATTGGATAGAAAACAGGTTGATGCTGATGCTGATGCTGATGCTGTATTCTGACAATCTAACACAAACTTGACTTGTAGCAGCGCTAGTCAAAGTTCATTACATCAGAGGTCGCTGAGCGGTACATTGTTTCTCCACACTTTTCGTCATTCCGAAAATTGTGTTCTTTCGTCACAAGAAAAATGCTACAACAAAATCTCTATTTTCTTCATTAAATGCTATTGCTACCTCGAAACGAATCGATGGTTAAAGACATCTTCAATGATTGGGTTTTGATACACTGTGAAATTAACTTCTATTTGATAATTTTGCCTCTTCAAAAAAATTTAAGGAATTATTATATAGAAAATAATCTGCGCATATTTATCCTGTATTTAATTTTGTGAAAGTTGAAACTTATGGCTCCGACTGAATTAATACTCATTATATTATAATTATAATTATTATTTTTTTTTTATAAAGAGGAATAGAGATGGTTCTCAACTTCTTTCTATTACAATGCCTAAATTGTGTTTTGATTGGTCGATTTGATTTAAGAATTTCAATTTCAAAGATTTCAAAGTGATAATCATCCTCTCGCAACTTACAAGGAATGATGTAATACACATGTTTTTTTAATTATTTTTAAGAATAAAATATTATTGTATATAATAATATTTATAAAAAAAATTAAAAAAAGCATCATCTCCAACCTAGTCACCGCCCCCACCTCCTCTCCCGTTGCCGTTGTTGCCTCCCCATTCCTCCTTGTTGTTGCCACCCCCTTTACCTTCCCATCGTCGCTCTATATCTAGCCCTTGTCGTTGCCCCTTCCGTAACCCCCCTCGGTGCCTTTCTCCCTTCCCTCCTCTGTCGCCTCTACCCCTTCCCTTTCATCGTTGTCCCCATATCATTGATATAATAATTAAATTCGGACTCCAAATTCAAATAAGATCCCACGAGTAAATATAGTTATAAAGGTAATCTTATAATTATTTAAAAAAAAAAAAGAAAAAGAAAAAGCGGGTTAAGTAAATAGGATCATGTGAGAGGCTAAATGCTCTATTTTAAAAAGATAGGGAGGTAAATTAATTATTTTTAATAGAGGGGTAGTTTTCTAGTTCATATGCTACATGAAGGAATGAAGGACGATAAATTGCATTAAATCTAATTTCAAATTCATTAATATAAAGTTATTTGAAATTTTTATTTCAAATTCTCCAATCAAATATCCATATGCAGTCTAAATATACTCTTAATAGAATCGATATCTTATAATTGGATGTAAGAGGTAAGCAATTACAAAGAATTTAATAGTGTTGCTTAGGGGGAACTTGTGAGCATATACCATGGATATGGTTATTATGATAAGCAAAACCCCAACAGACGACGACGCACACAACATCGAAACAACTCTTGTTTTCATTTTCGGACATTTGAATTGGTACTTATTTCAATCATTCCTTTTTCTTCTTTGAACATAATTGCATTCCATCACATGATAAATATAGTACATATAAATTTAATCGGGCTTAATTGTAACCTTTTCGGCCGGCAAAGATTCAACAATTTGGAAACGCGCAGATCAAATCAAGACAAAATGAGTGAAAATTCTCAGCCTGGAAGCAGCAGTTGGCCAATGATGTGGGAGTAAGAGTGTGATACAAAGATATAATTAACAAAAGTAACTCTTAGGACATCTGAAAGGGTGACTGAAGATAATATGAAAGAATATAGGACTTGTCCTTCCACAATGTTGGAAATGGTTTTGCATCCATTTCAACAAACACAAGCTAAAAACAAGCACATAAACAATTATACACATCTCAAAACTTTGTTGTTTATATAAATGTTGCGTAAGCAATAAATGGACCGAGAGAAAAATGGCTTCATAGAACAAACTGTTCTTTACCGAAAGGACAACATGGTGTTGTAATTTTATGCAATTACATGAACAAATCCATAGATTAAGTTGAGAAAATGAGAAGGAGAAGGGAAAATATTTATCTTTTTGCAGCAAAATTTATTTATTTTTTTAAACAAAATTGAGTTTTAATTTTCAATTTCAAAACTGAAAATTTCTTCTATTCCTCAATTTTAGTCGTTAATGGCTGGTACATTTGGAAATTGAAGGCTTTTAATTGCTAATTCATGTGTTGCATTAAGAGGTCCTTAAGTGGTGAATATTGGCTTTGCCTATATAATGCTAGCCATTTCTCACTTGGAAAACTATACCAACAACTACAAATTCTCTTTCTTGTGTGACTTCTCTCTTTCTCTCTCTCTCTCTCTTTCTCGGCCATCTATCATTTTTAAGATTTGAGCTTAATTTTTGGCTTATGAGTGGTTGATTGAGGTGTTCTTTGATATAGTGCTAAAATTGAAAGAACCGTAACCGTCTTATCTTGAGAGAAATTACATTGTACTCGGTACACTACTGATACGGGACGTATATTTTTCTTCAAGACAAGCAGTGAATTCTGCGATTCGATTAAATTTACGATTACCATTGGACTGAAAATTGTTACGATACAATTTTCATTGTAAGTTTACTATTTACTTGTCCTAAATTGTGTTTCTAACTGTTATATTTTTATTTGTTCTAACGTAACTTTAATTGCTTTTAATTTCCAAATTCGATTATTATATTTTGAAACAGAACCTGAAAATTTTTCCAGCACATGGATTAGATGGACTAACTATGTCTGTTTGTTTTTTTCACCTCTTGACTCTTGTTATATTATAAATAAGCAATTTATCTCTTTATGAAAAAAAAAAAAAACTATTTACGTACTATGTTTTTTTTAAAATGAGTAAGAAACATCCTGACGCAATTTGGCAAGTTACACGCTTTTTTTTAAATTATAAATGACATTTATCTCCTTATTTAAAAATTATTGGATTTGATTTGAATTAAAGATCCAATTTAACTAATAGATCAACGGTTTGCATTTTATTTAATTTGAATCAATGGTATAAGTTTAAAATGGTATATTTATATGATACATAATTAAAAATTAATATACTTATATGTATATATCTATCTATATACTATTATAAAAGAAACTTTTTGGCTTACTAATTTTTGAAAATTCAAATTTATCCTTTATTTTATTTATTCCTTTTAAAAAATATGGTCAAATTAGTAATTTTAATATTTTTTAATAATATCATAATTATATATATTTTTTTCTCTTAATTACCCATTATTCCACTATTTTCTCACTTCTCTATATTATTATAATTTATTATTTAGACAAAAAAAAATTTCTCATCATCTCACACTAATAATTTTTTTATATGCTCACGGGAATCGCGTACAACGATAACTAGTATATATATACATGGAGAGAGAGAGAGAGAGAGAGAGAGAGAGAGAGAGAGGGAGGAGAGGTGTGGCAAAGGCGATGGGTGGTTGGAGTGGGAGGGGTGGTAATGGGGATACGGAAAGGAATTGGGGGGGGGGGAAGGTGAAGCGAATGGGAGAGGAGGAGCGGCGATGGGGGAGAGGCGGGGAAAGGGAAGAGGATCCTATTGTACGATGGTGGGGGCCGATGGGATGGGGAAGAGGAAGGGGGTCCTACGGTCTACGGTCGTGGCGGTGGGGGACAGTGGCGGTGGCGGTGGAGGGGATTAGGTCTTAATTTTTTTAATATATAGTATTCTTCTTAATATATTATTATTATTATTATACATACATATATTTATATATAAAATAATATTTTATTTGTAAAAATCAATCAGAATCATATCCAAAGCGCGTGTATTATATTATCTTGGATTTTGCTTCATTTTAAAAAGGATAGAAGATAAGTTTGTATTTTTTTTTCACAAGAGTATTGTGCACATACCTCAATATCACTAGGACCGCAGTATTTTTCCTTGTTTTATTATATATATAGGGTAAAATCTAGAAAATCTTCTAACCCTTCAATTGTTTCTCTGATACACAAACGAACAAAAATCTGCAAGTTGGCTTAACATGGCTGAAAGGGAAATCGGGTCACCGGGAAGTTCCATGCACGGAGTAACTGGAAAAGAACAAAGCTTCGCCTTCTCCGCGGCCACAGATCAAACAGTTCCCATTGATTCAACAGCTCAATTTGCACTACCAGTTGATTCTGAGCACAAGGCCACAGTTTTCAAGATTTATTCTTTTGCAAATCCACACATGAGAGCTTTCCACCTCTCCTGGATTTCTTTCTTTACCTGTTTCGTCTCCACTTTTGCAGCCGCCCCCCTCGTTCCCATCATCCGCGACAACCTGAACCTGACAAAACGAGATATTGGGAATGCGGGCATAGCCTCCGTTTCGGGCAGCATTTTCTCAAGGCTAGTGATGGGAGCGGCCTGTGATTTGTTGGGACCGAGATATGGGTGCGCGTTCTTGATCATGCTGTCTGCCCCAACAGTGTTTTGCATGTCATTTGTGTCGTCGGCAGGGGGATATGTGGCTGTCAGGTTCATGATTGGGTTCTCTCTGGCGACGTTTGTTTCATGCCAGTTCTGGATGAGCACTATGTTTAATGGTAAGATTATAGGGCTGGTTAATGGGACGGCCGCCGGGTGGGGAAATATGGGAGGAGGGGCGACTCAGCTGCTGATGCCGCTGCTTTATGAGGGGATCAGGAGAGCGGGAGCTGCGCCATTTACTGCCTGGAGGATTGCGTTTTTCGTGCCTGGATGGATGCATGTGATCATGGGCCTCTTGGTTTTAGGCTTGGGACAAGATCTTCCGGATGGAAATCTTGGCACACTGCAGAAGAAAGGAGATGTTCCCAAAGACAAATTTTCCAAGGTCATTAATTTCATTTATGAGTTTCCATTAATCATAAGTTAAGACCTTTGAGCCCTGTCACCCATAAATATAAAATTTTGAGTTGCTTAACATTAAATATAAAACACCATATGTGTTTTAAATCATCATTATTAGGACCTTATCACGAACCCTTCATCAATTCTCAAAATTTTCTATCTTACAATTTGCTTAAATGAGAAGTATAGACATTCCATTTGAGAGATTATTTGTTGGTCAGGTACTTTGGTACGCCATTACAAACTACAGAACATGGATATTTGTTCTCTTGTATGGAATGTCCCTGGGCGTCGAATTAACCACGGATAATGTCATCGCGGAGTACTTTTTCGACAGGTTTGTATTAATGCTTGCTATCCTTTCTTATTGCCTAATTTCCAATGTCCTTTATCTATAAATTGTATGCAACATGTGATTTATTTCCAGGTTTGATCTCAATCTTCACACGGCCGGCACAATAGCGGCCACGTTTGGTATGGCCAACATAGTGTCCCGACCCGCGGGCGGGCTTATGTCCGATATGGCTGCACGGCGGTTTGGCATGAGGGGCAGGCTGTGGAACCTCTGGATTCTCCAAACACTTGGCGGAGTATTCTGCATTTGCCTAGGCCGAGCCAACACACTCCCACTTGCCGTCACATCAATGATCCTCTTCTCCATCGGTGCACAAGCAGCTTGCGGCGCCACCTTTGGCATCATCCCTTTTATCTCCCGGAGATCCCTCGGCGTCATCTCCGGACTAACCGGCGCCGGAGGCAACTTCGGGTCGGGCCTGACGCAACTGCTGTTCTTCACGAGCTCAAAATATTCAACAGCTACGGGGCTGACTCTGATGGGAATTATGATCGTTGCGTGCACAATGCCGGTGGCTTTGGTGCATTTCCCGCAGTGGGGGAGCATGTTTCTGCCGCCCAGTGAGAGGTGGAGCGAGGAGTATTACTATGGGAAGGAGTGGAACAAGGAAGAGAAGGAAAGGGGGTTGCATCAGGGAAGTCTGAAGTTTGCGGAGAACAGCCGCTCTGAGAGGGGCCGCCGGGTTGTTGCGGTGACGACGACGCCTGATTCGATGCCGGCCTCTGCCTGAAAAAGGATTTTGGAAATAATTTCTCGTGTAATCCTATCGTTGTGGTCATGAGTGCTACTCTATAATTATGTGTTACAAACAAAAATAGCTCAATGAATATGCAAACAAACAGAACAAGTATTGATCGCTAGGTTTGCAAAACACTTTTATTAAAAAGAATAACTCCAAAAGCTCATAAAAAAAGTTCGATTTCACGCCAATTTCTGTCGGGTGGAAACCCGATTTGAGATGGGTGGACTCAGAGAAGAGATAATAAGAAAAAAACTGCTGCAATTTTTTCTCCAGCGTTCCCTTCCACAAACATGCAAGATAAGTACATTCTTAACTGACATGCAAGATTAATTTGATTGGAATTTATATTATACTGATGTAATATGATTACCACTTTGTACTGTTAATTTTCAACTCAATTCATATAAAATTTCGCCAGAAAACAATTTCTACCAATTGAGCAGAAAGCACTCCGAATAATCAAAATTATTTCATACTTAATTAGGATTGGAAAATATGCTTTTGATTAGTGAGGTCACAGGCAATATCAAAATCATTCCCCAAATTCAATTTTTTCAGCATTCACTTTTCATCATATTTCTGAAATATTTCTTCTTTTAAATAATATATAGATTCAATCAGTACATCGATATGATTAAAAATAGTGTAAATTATATCTATTTAATCAATGAATTAATCTAACTAAAAATAGTAATAGATTATAATAACTCAATAAATCATATCAAGTGAAACAAATACCGACAGTATCCATCAAACAGTATGACCTCGAACATCTAAAAACAATTAGGTATCCATCAAACCACATTATTTCTCAAACTTTTTCCTTTTATTAATCCTCTTTTACTCAAAGTAAATACAATTTTCCCTAAACCATCTCCAAAGGAAAGTAAAAAAAAGCAGGTCATTATCATCAATTCCCGAGGCTTCAGTTTATTTCCAAACTTAGGAATACATCAACATCTCTTTCAAGAACAATGAACAAGACAGCGACTGGACATTCCCATTCCATGTGAAATTACCAACACAAACTGAATAATTAACCATTACTTATTTCTTGTAGCAAAATGTAAATTAAAAAACATATATTGCCTCACAAAGTCAAAAATTTCGTGGGGGAGGGAAAAAATGGAAATAAAAACCCAACCTATGTATGTTTTTTTTTTTAAAAACAATTACATAATTCCAGCAAAATACATGTATATGTGTGAGCGCTAATTTTATCGTGTCTAAAAAATCAAAACACAAATAAATTATCACAAATAAAAATATTTGGATTAAAATGTCAATGTGAGTACAATCTCTATTCTATCCCTTGCCCTCCAAAATATGTATTTGACAAATTTGACTAATTTAAAGAGTAATCTCCACGTAGATCTCCTTTGAACTTGAATTTGAATTTCTATAACGTTAATTTGAGGGCTTTCGCCAATAATCTCAAATTAAACGCTATAGTCTTGACTGGAATTTGATGACTTGAAAGTGGGAATTTTGCAATCTTCCCTTGCTTGGCTCTTCCTTCTCGAGCTCTGTCGCTTGAGAAATTGCATAGAGGAAATTTTGCAATCTTCCCTTGCTTGGCTCTTCCTTCTCGAGCTCTGTCACTTGAGGAACTGCGTAGAGGGAATTTTGCAATCTTCCCTTGCTTGGCTCTTCCTTCTCGAGCTCTGTCACTTGAGGAATTGCGTAGAGGGAATTTTACAATCTTCCATTGCTTGGCTCTTCCTTCTCGAGCTCTGTCTGTCAAATGAGGGTGCAAGGACCCCTTTATATAGGTGTCAAAGATGTAGAGTTGTGATCTACTTGAACACCTTTTGTATTATCTCTTTATAATTTAATTTAAAGAAATAAATACATAATATATTGGAATAATATGATTGGTCAATTTGACATTATCTCTTTAATATTTGTATTTTTTAAAGAGATAAAATAACCAATATTGTCTTGATTTGATTGGAGTGTACATGCAATTGCTCCACATGGCGCGGTCTGATTGGCTGGAATCTTTGACTGCGGAGCATTATTTGATTGGCCGAAATACTTCATTTTGACACTTGGCAGCCATTGATTTGATGATAAAATATATATCAAAATATCAATTACATTGACTATTTATACTTGGAATTAATTTAGTAAATTCCAAAATATAAATAAAAATTGATAAATAATATATTATTTTACACTTGTCATCATTCAATTAGACATGAAATTTTACATGTCTACAACATGTTCAATGGATTCGATCTCCTGAAAATTTCAATCTTAACCATTGGATGAAAACAACACGCCCCATGTAATTCACTGTCGAAAGTAATTACCAAAATTAAGGAGGCAGCCTCAGGTACCCTTGTCTATCAAAGAATCAAAGACATATATATGTATAAATCCCCCTCAATTATAGCTCATTGCTAGTGATCCTCAATTCGTACTTGTCCTAGATTTCCTATTTCCAGCCATTTAAAATATACATCGGCAGCTGCAGCAGCAGCAGCTCCTCCACTCCACTCCACTCCACCCCCTTTACCCATATATATGTTCAAAGAGTTGTACGTAGCAAGTGAAATCAGTAGTTGAATGGGTGAAAGTGAAGAGTGCGAGCGGAGGGTGAGTGTTTCGTGCAGATGTTTGGGGGGAAAATGCGGGCATTTGGCGAAGCAGCAGCAGACCAAAGTTTACATTCTTTGGCGTTGTGTTGTGATGCTTGTGTGCTGGCAATGGCATGACAGAAATGAGCATTAATTCAGAGATCATCACATTGATCACAGCCCTCCAATCCAAGCTTTTGGTATATTATATTTGCTAGTATGTGTTATGCAATAGTTTGCTTCATGCTTAGGTGTTATCTGGAGATGTTCGTACTTGACGTTAATTGATTTTGAAGATTTCATTTTCTTCAAGCATTTGACTATTTGATCAATGTGGATAGTTTGAACCGAAGTATGAGAATTTATGCTGATATATGTATGTCTGCAATTCATAATCCACTTGAATATATGACAGACGAACCAACGCATAGAATTTAATAATTTCCAGTTGAGTATGCAAGAAAAATACTAATATTTATTACATTGAGAATATAGTACTACGTAGTGTTTATATATAGAAGAAGTAATATCTAAACCAGTCGTCAATTATGAGAACAAATTAGCAAAACTAATTAAGCCATCAAGAGCCATAATTAAGTGTAGAACATCATCTCGATCAACTCAAGTGTCAGCCGTGTTGGTTGAGCTCAACGTACCCCTGGACTACTAATGGTGAGAAAGAAAAGTAAAGCTTCAAACTGCACAACTTAGTTTATCATAGTAATTAAGAGCTTCGTAAATTCTAACATAGTCGGGTCTGATTAGATCTGAACCAATTATATGGTAAATATAATACACTTATAGTATGATTATTTTGTAGTTTAAAAAATTAACACATAATATAAGAAGTGAATCACACTTGTTTTATGATATTCAATCAAACTTGATTTTGATTAAAAAAAGTATTCCTTAAAAAAGCTCAATTATATCTTAAATACTTGACAAAACTAACTTATGAAATCGACACACAAAGAAATATAATAATAATTAAAAAGAAGGGCCCAAATTGCATCAAGAATTTGAAGAAAAAGTGAAGGTGAGGAGAAATTAGAGAAGGGTAGCCGACAACTTCGAATTCATAGAAAAGACATACTATTAATTCCCTCCTCGCAAACTGATATGTATATATGAAAATTAATATGTGGAAGTTGAAGGGAATATGGGAAAACAGTGGAGGAAGAGGAACAAAGGTGAAAGGATAACAGATGCAATCCTATCCTCACAAGCTTCAAATTAATTACTACTACTATTTCACTTAAAGGTGGTGGGTGATCTCTCTTCCCTTTGAGAAATCAGCAGGGGTCCTTGTTGGTTTCTTGAGTGAGAAAATGAAAGTTTTCAAAAGTTGAGTGGGTTATTATGATGTATATATCCAGCTTATAAGGTCCTATCATTTCATGTGTGTAGTGATATAAGATATGATGTTGCAATTGAGGGTAAAAGAAGCATGTGATGTGATGACCTCCAAATTATGGTAAATTTTGCAGCATTGTACCGCAATCTCTGTGGTTTTGACATGAAAACAGGGGGCCCTATCAATCATGAGCCACTTGGGACATATTCATAAATCAAGATTTCGTGTTTTCGGGGGAGGAGGAGATAGGCTGCAGTAAATGCTGTACAGGATTTGTAGGCCAATATGAAATTCTCACTTTCAATTAGTAAACTTGACCTTCATTCTTAACTAATTATTTGATTTGAAAACAATGAAGGATCCATCAATAATTTAATTCTTCATCATAATCTTTTCGGGGACATTCATGTAATTAGAACTTTAAAATACAGGTGAAATCTTTCCCACAAATCGATTTTGCCCCTCTTTTCAGAGCAATGGAATGAAATAAATCCAGGGGCATAAGGAAAGCAATTAACACGGGGAGATGTAGACAACCTAACTATACAGGTCATCATCGTCAGCTGCTGCAGCAGCCGGAGCTGCAAAGGGATCAGCTCCGGTAGCAGTGCTACTGTTCTCATTAAACCGGAATTCAGAACCGAACCCCCTTGACTGCTGCAATGTCTGAGCAAACGCCTGGTACTTGCGAATGTCAGCATCACTGACACTCCTCCTAGCATACTTCATTGATTCCTCAAAATGGGCAGCCTTAATCTCAGCTACCTCGTCTTCAACATCTTCCTCCATGGCCTCAGGATTCTCTCTTCTTCTCCTCTCCCTCTCAATATCCTGAGAAAGACAAAACTCAGTGTTTAGAGTTCTGATTCTGCAAAAGTATACAACACCCTCAAAGGAAAATAGACGGTACTTACTTTTTCAATGTTCTCTCTGATAGCATATTTGCACGCACGTTGGCATATTTCTGTAATGTCAGCACCACTGAAACCTTGTGTGTATTTAGCAAGGGCTCTAAGGTCTACGTCTTTGGAGACAGGCGACTTTCTCAGGCATGCCTTGAAGATCTGAAGCCGTGACTCCTCATCAGGGAGAGGGATGTAAATCAACTGATCAAGACGACCAGGACGGAGAAGTGCAGGATCAATTATATCAGGCCTGTTGGTGGCGCCGATAATGAAAACAGTTTTCTTCGCGTTCATGCCATCCATTTCTGTCAGAAGTTGATTCAGTACTCGGTCAGCAGCACCACCAGCATCTCCTACACTGCTCCCTCTCTGTAAGAAGAGATAGTCAATGTATTGTGAGCTAGGAAAAAGAATCACGTTCGTCTTGATAAGTACATATCCAGATTGTAAAACGAACCTGAGTTGCAATTGAGTCCAATTCATCAAAAAATAGGACACAAGGCGCAGATTGGCGAGCCTTGTCAAAAATCTCTCTAACATTTGCCTCACTCTCTCCAAACCACATAGTTAGCAATTCAGGACCCTTGACGCTGATAAAGTTTGCTTGGCATTCGTTGGCAATAGCCTTGGCCAGTAAAGTCTTTCCACATCCAGGAGGGCCGTAGAAAAGAACCCCTTTGGAAGGTGACATACCAAACTTCTCAAACTTCTCAGGATGTTCCACTGGATATTGAACAGTCTACATCATGACAGCCACACATAAAAAACATGAGTTTGAAGAGAATATCAAGACTTGCAAAATACACAGGTTAAAAGGTTGACAGCGGCATCAACATTGAGAAGTATAGGTACCTCTTGTAGTTCACGCTTGACATTTTCAAGGCCTCCAATATCTTCCCAGCTAACATTGGGCACTTCGACAACCTATAGATGACACATATTATCAGATCCCAATCAAAATGAACTAAAAATCAGAAAACAAGGAGAAATCCGATAAGAAAACTTACGGTTTCTCGCAGGGCAGAGGGATTGCTTATTCCAAGAGCAGTCTGGAAGTGCTCATTGGTGACAGCCATGGAGTTCAGTATCTCTGCATCAATGGAATCATCTTCCAAGTCAATCACATCCATCTTCTCCCTGATGCACTGAAGGGCAGCCTCAGTACAAAGAGCAGCTAAGTCGGCACCAACAAATCCATGTGTGTTCTTGGCAATATTTTCCAAATCAACCTGCAAAATCATCCGGAAGTTTGATTAACATTACAAAATCTTCTATGAAGTATGAATCCGATTAACTCCAAAGAAAAGGCTGAGACATTCTAACTTACTTCATCAGCAAGCTTCATGTTCTTTGTATGGATACGGAGAACCTCAAGACGCCCAACTTCATCAGGAACACCAATGTCTATTTCCCTGTCAAATCTACCAAACCTTCTTAAGGCAGGATCAATGCTATTGGGACGGTTTGTAGCACCAATTACAATAATATGGGCACGGGCTTTCAGTCCATCCATCAATGTCAAGAGTTGGGAAACAATTCTCCTCTCAACCTCTCCATTAGTTTTCTCTCTCTTGGGAGCAATTGAATCAATTTCATCAATGAATATGATGGATGGAGCATTTTTCTCAGCTTCTTCAAATGCCTTTCTCAGATTGCTTTCACTTTCTCCTGCCAATTTTGACATAATTTCTGGCCCATTAATACAGAAGAAAAAAGCACCAGTCTCATTGGCCACTGCTCTGGCAATTAAGGTCTTTCCGGATCCTGGAGGTCCGTAAAGCAGTATTCCTTTCGGAGGCTTGACACCAATTGATTTGAAAAGTTGTGGGTGCCTTAGTGGCAGCTCTACCAACTCACGAATCTGAGCCATCTGTTTGCGAACACCACCAACATCATCATAGCCAACCTCATCCAACCGATCCTCGTCCTCCCTCTTAACAGGTTCCCCCTCACAGAAGATCTCAGTATCAGGGGCAACAACACAGTACTCGGCAGGATCAGTTTCAATAACCTTGAATTCTACACTTCTCATTCCTCCCCTAACAAGAAACAGGTCACCTTTCCTTACTGGACGGTATGCCTCTAGGAAATATGCTGAAAAAGGCAAAGGAAACATTTACCACCCAGAAGAATTTACAGTACTAAAATGATCTTTTTCTTTTTCTCAATGACACTTTCATCAAGCGGGAAAATTCAGCAGAGTTCCAAAATAAAATCAAATAAGGAAATCAAAAGCTGTCAACCATTGAGTGTATATAATGGCTTCAGCAGAGAAACTATTTCATGCAGTTAACTTATCACTACATCTCTAGCAGGGGAGCATAATTTCTCTACTCTCAGTCAATTCGGAATATAGTAAGTTTGATTGAAACAGAAAAGGGAAAATAGCATTTTTAGTCCCATAAGTTAGGTCGGTCAAATGAAGCACTCATATGCTACTATTGAAAAAAGGGCACATTTTTCCTATAACAAAAAATACTTAACGGCGATGTGTTAGGCACGTGACCTACATCGTTAAATTGTATAATGCAAATGTTGAACACGTAAAAAAATATTAATCAGTCGAAGCAGAATAAGAAATAGATGACTAAGCGTCAAGGACTTACGCTTCAGGTAAGCATCAAAGAGATTTCCAGTAACACCTTCAATTGTGTCATCCACAGGAAGAATGTGCACACGCTTCCCATACTTCACATCAGCACATTGATGCACAGAAACCACATCTCCGAGCCTAACCCTGAGGTTGTTTCTAACAACCTTGTTCATTCGAATCTTTGGTTCATCACAGGTATCATCAGCAAGGGCAATGCATACTGTATCCTTTCTTTTCTTACCCTACAAGCAGAACAATCACCCATGAGCAAACATAAACGTGAAAACTTTACTACCAACATATGAATTTCCAAGCAATCTAAACAATAACATCAGGTTCTTAAATTTGCAAATTGTAGTAACTGATGAAGAAAGTTCTGTTACTGACACATAATGCACACAGGAAAAAATGACGATCAATATAGTTATATAAATTACATTCTTGCATATAAATACTTAACTAGAACTCCAAATAACTAGAGGTAAAAGTCCCCATCCACCCGAGGATCCAAATCCTGTCTCATAATTCGAAATTTCTTCAACAATTCTCCTATTCAGTCTTACATATTAGCATCGCCATGGCTATAATTTAAATCCGTAACTCTTGTACAGACTGATAACTTGCACTCAGTGTAATTAGGGGAAGAAAAAGACAACCGACATCATAAAACAACTATATCCAAAGCTAACCATATATATCAAAAACCAAAGTGATCTTACTTTAAAACTAATTCTGATTGAACCCACATTGTAAACCCCATAAATCTTGAAACCCAAGAACATCGCCCCAATTCCCACCACAGATAAATTAAACATTCAAGTAAAATACATTAAAGGGAAACAAACCCACTTATCAATGGAACACAATAACTCATTAAAGAGATGGGAAAAGAAATAAAACCTTGATTAAGATAGTGTCGCCGCGGAAAAGCTGGAGCTTTTCCATAGTTTCAGGGTGAAGACACACCGCGGAATTATCATCATTGACGGCCTCATCCACCACCAGCCGATTCGGCGCCTTTTTCCTCTCCAGAATCGCCGTACTAAAATCCCTCTTCGTACCCTTACTACACATTAGAAAAGAAAACCCACAAAAGTGAAATAAAAATACCAATAGAAAGAAACAAGAATGTCATTCAAGATGGACAATCATGTATGTACATATCGAGAGAAAAAAAGTTACAGAGATCCGAAAATATGTGGGAACACTTACGAATCAGAGGATTCTGCTTGATTGCTCATGATTGAGAGAAACAATCTTGGTTAAGGGTTTTGTGTGATGAATGTATTGAAGAATGTGAATGATGAGAAATCTGGGAATTAGGGGTGAGAAGTATCAAATATATAGAGAAGATGGGCTCTGTTTCTTGTTAGGAAAGAAAAGGTAATTTTTAAAAAACTAATCTTGTAACTTAGATGCCTTTTCTCGACTGCTGCTTGCTTTATTTCTTTACCCAGGTGGACTACACGTCAGGTCTTTGTGGACTTTTGGAAACTTTTAGTTAAAATCAACTATGATTTAGTGTATATTTTAAATATATAATTAATCATATAATAAATATATTACATTCGTCAAATTTGATAGTTTTTCAGGAGTTTTTTAGATTATTAAATTCTCTTTTTCTTTTCCGGGAAAAAATTTGATTTAAAATAATGGACTACTTATTTTGATTGTTCAAGTGGTTATTTATGGTGCTAATCGAAAATATACACATTCACAGGTTCGGAGTTTTCATTCTTGGAAACAGAGTAGTCTACTTTTGGGCTAAAAAAGAAAGGATGAGTTGTAAATATATGTAGATGGGAATATATGTATTGGTAAAGACTTGCAAAAAGGCCCAAAATATAAAAAGTTGATTTGGGCTTTGCTTGTAATCCTGTCTCATTAATATTCTTTGCAACTTGAATCACATATGAATCTCTTAATTCTCAAACAAGTTAACATAAATTTCCGAAAATGGTATGTGTAAATAATTATCATTACAACATTGTATGCTCTTACAACTTAAACGGACAGAAAGCTCCTAAGATGGCATTGGTAAAGACATCATTCTTTGATGTCAAAACATGCAATCATCGTTCTCTGATATCATCCCATGTTTCTCCACTCATCAAACTCCTAACCTTCAAACCAACTTCATCCCGATTAGTGGATATACCATCATAAAGATTAACCCCTAAACTTCCAATCATCGATCAACAAGAACAGCTAGATTTCTGATGATACATTCTCTTTCTCAACATGCATTTTATGTCTTAAGTCCTGGATAAATTGATCAAAATTTCTGTTGGACGATCCTTCCTCAGCCAATGCATCATGCAGTATGCTTCTCAGTTTCATCGTCTCATTCCTGATGCCAACTGATGTTTTTTCGCTCATTAGTTGCTTAATCTTCAACGCCACTTCTGCCCCATCAACCGATACGCCATCACAGAGATTAACTCCAATCTTCCAATCATCCACCACCAATTTTCGGTTAGTAGGCTGATCATACATTATTGGATAACAAATCATTGGAACACCACATGACATGCTTTCCACTATTGAATTCCACCCACAATGTGTCAGAAATCCTCCGACTGCTGGATTGGAAAGGACGGCATTTTGATTGCACCAGGGGACAATCAACCCTCTATCCTTAACATTATCCTCAAATCCAGCTGGTAAAACACTTTTGTTGTCATCAATGGAGCTAACGATCTTGGGACGAATTACCCAAATAAAACTTACTTCACTAAGGAGAAGTCCTTGAGCTATCGCTTCAATTACCTGCTTATTGGTCTGAACAATGCTACCAAATGAGACATACAAGACTGAGCCGGCAGGCTTTGATTCGAGCCATTTGGAGCAGTCTATTTCAGAGAGCAGGCTCTTGGACACGCGGGTTTTGATAGAGTCAGTGGAAAAATTGACAGGACCTATTGCATATGTTGGATGTTTTTGGTTCAGGATTGATAGAGTGTGGAGTTCTAGTTCTTGCACTGTGTTGTGTAAGATGAAATCTGCCTTCTTAACCTGCTCGAATGCCCTGATAAGAATCTTGTGAGTGAGTGTTGTGGTGTCAGCTTCATGAACATACGGCATCAAGTCTTTGCTACTAATCGACTCAACTCCGGGAATGTAATCAATGGATTGCACGAGATCATCTGATAATCATAGAAGATGGCAAAAATACAATTTACACGTCAGGTGTGTTTTTACGTCATTTTAAAAAATATAAACGGATAATTGGCGTTCTTTTTTTGTCTACTTGGAGTTTTTTTGCTGTAAATTGGAACTAACCCATGAAGATATATTATATATCGTCGGGACAAATAATTACAATTGTTTGGGAATTGAAATTTCAAGACCACCCAACATTTTTCAAGATGGTTGACGTCATTTATAAGACTGATGAAATGGGAAATGGAAGAAGTCAAAGCAGGGCAGATTCGGGAGATAAAAAGACACACCTGTAGGTGGAAAATGACCATTTGCTCTTAGAAGGTCGAAGTAATAATTATTAATAGCAAACACCGAGGCTGGCTCTGTCCAGAATGAGACATTCACTAGGTTGTACTTCTTGGCAATTGCTGCAGGCCATGAATAAATAGTATCAGCAACCAAGAACGGCACCAACCACGGATCAGACGACTCGATCAAACCCCCAATAAATTCATCGACACGAGATGGAAAATCATGAAACATAGACTCCCAGTACTCGTCGACGTTATGGTGTCTGTCGAATTCCAAAGGAAAACCATCAGAGATGGTGGTGTAACGTATGTCAAGGCCCGAATCACGAGCTTCAGAGAAGATATCGAACTCTTTACTACAACATGTGGTGTTAAGGTTCTGGTGGGACTTGGATATTTGATGGTGAACATCTCCAGTGTGAACAAAAGTGACAGTAAAGCCCTTTGAAGCTAGCTTGAGCGCTAGATGGGTAAACGGGTTAAGATGACCTTGGTAAGGGACTGAAATCATGATAGCATGTGGCTTTACGGCACATTTCTCTCCCATTTTCCTCTGAACTATCGAACTCGACTACTATCCTAAGTTCCCTTAGAATTGTAATATCTCTTACGATTATAAAGGTAAATTGTCCGATAAAAACATCTCATGGACGTCACTTTCTTTCACTTAGAGAGTGCCGCCGGGTTTGACATATTGGCCGATTGGTTGACGGTAAATTTAAATTTGAATTGAATTTAGCTGGATATGTACCAATTATATGATAAGTATAATACATTTATTTATGTTATTAGCATATAATTTAAAAAATATTATTATTCATGTGATAAATATATATTTAATTTGTGATTAATTTAATTTAACGAGAGCAAATTTAAATAAGAAATTTTTATTTATTGAAGTAGCAAAATGTTTCCAATTTAAAGAAACATCGCAGCACTTGGTAGTGCCGTGTGGAATATCGATTCATTTAGTCGCAGTATGCTTCTGGACAATCTCTAGGCATGGGGTTTAATTTGATTTGAAGGGGCCACAGGTTTTGGCTGTGCCTATGATATATCAAATAGGTTACGTAAATGTAATTTATTTTTTGTGATCAGAAAAAATAAGCTTTTTTTTATGTATAAAAACAATTAAATTATTCTCATATCTTTTTATAAATAAAGAGAAAGACCCCAATACAATTGGTGGTGTAATGTACGCGTCACTTTAAATCAATTTTAAATAATAAAGTATTATTTTAATATATAATATATTAATATAATATTTAAAATAATATAATTTTTTTATTTTTCATATTCTTCCACAATTCCTGACATTTCCTCTTCGTTCTTCCTTGGCTCGCCGCCCCCTTCCCCCTTTATGGGGTCGCTACCCGCTCTCCTATATAATACATATATTACTAAACTCATACTAGCTAGTATTAATATTTAATTGATAGAAAAATAACAACATAAATGAAGGGTTGAACACAATTTACCTTTCCAGGGAGGAAATTAAACGGCATCATATTTTCAATATTTTTTGCACTTTATTTTTTCTATAAGGACCTTTTTGCACTCTTTCATTAGCATAAGAGGATAAATTGCATTACCATAAATAAATATAAAACAGTGATACACTCCTAAAAGTTCAATAGAAAATTCCCATTATGATCTTTTTAATTGTTTGAGTTGCGTTACATTCCGACATGGATCACTATATTAATTGTGCTGTTAGGTGGGGTTCTGGCAGGATTTGGATGCTCGATGATGAGCAACTTCAGTATGAACAAAAGTGATGGTAAAGCCCTTGGAAGCTAGGGTGATTGGTGGATGGGTAAACGGGTAAGGGACTGAAATCATGATTGCATGTGGCTTCACTGCAAATCTCTCCCCCGTTTCTCTCAATATCCCACTCACCATCAAGATTGGCCGGTCCATGGACTCTAGTCCTAAGTACCTTTTTGAAGTTGAAATGTCTTTGATAAGGTATCCAATGAAAATGGGGATAATTACACTTTCCTTCTCTTTCCTGAGTTGTGGTGTAATTATACGTAGATCTTATGGAGTTTTAAATTACATCTGGCACTCTTGAAGTTTACTTCTATCTAACAAATAAGTTCTTTCGTTAGTTTAAAATTCACCGAATTTGCTGGTATTAACAGAAAAATCAAAAGAAAAAAATCTATATCAACCTCTGATTGACTTATTACTGACTTATTGCAAGTTCAATAAGTTTTTTCATGATCAAATTATCATCATATGTCTTCACGCTTTAAAACATGTGAGGAGGTATATCTTCACAGTTATAAGGATAATTTAGTTTAAAAAATTATTTAACATGCAATAACTCAATAATCAGTCAATCGAAGGTAAATATCAATTTTCATTCAATTTTTTTATTAATATCAATAAATTCAATAAATTTTTACTAACGATTAGACTTATTTATTAAAAAATTTAAGTGTAATTACACCAAATTTCGAAAGATAAGAGTGTAATTATCCCACGATAATTTATCACATGGACGTCACTTTCTTTGACTTAGAGAGTACCCTTGTTTAACGTATTGGTTGATTATTGGCATGCCCAAAATGTTTTAAATGTAAAAAGACATCTCCTATTACTTTGTAGTTCCGTGTGTAATAGCAATTCCTTTATTTAAGGTTTAGTTTGGTTCAGTAAAGAAAGAGAAAGTGAAATGAGGGTGGAAAAAAGTAAAATAAGAGCGATTGAGAATCATAGTAGTTTTTATTAAGTTATTTGATGTGATTGAAATTTGTGTAAATTTTAAATATTTTTATTTATTTGGTGCGAGGAAAGCAAATTAAAAAGGAAATATTAATTTTTAAATTTTACTGATTAGGCACTTCTCTTTATTTTGTATAAGAAAATAGACAGGTAAATATTATATTGAAATAATTTTTAGTTACTAAAAATTTAAAAATTTATTAAATAAAATATTCATTAAAATAAGAACAAGAATATTTTTTACATTGTTATCTTTTCTACAAAATTATGTATATGTATTATTAGCTAGAAAAAAAAAAAAAAGTGGAGGAAAATTATATATATGAGTATTAGAGTACATAAAAATAAAATATTTACTTCTTTATATTTTTGGCCTTATATATTCACTTTGAGTCTAATTGCAAACGTAAACAAATTTAAATTCTAGAGGAATTTTATATTCATCCAATTTTACTTTTCCGGTCATCTATTCACCCTAACCATACATTAAATTTTTTATTATACATCTTTTACTTCTACTTTTCTTAAACTCTATTCTTTTGCTTAATTCAACCAAACAAGACTCCAGACAAAAATTATGGACAAAGCTGTAGTCGACAAATATAACAAAAACCTAAATATATAATTTAAAAGGCAACATAAAAACAGACCTACAGTTCAGTATTTAAACAAATGTGACTTTTTTTTATTAATTTTTATTTCTCTCTCTTTTGGACTTTTCATTTTCTCTCTTCTAATTTCCATATTTCTTTTTCTTCTCTCATTTTTGTCAATAATTTTTCTTTTCATTATTTTTCATTCATCTAATTAGTATATATTTTAAAATAATATTAGTTTTTAAAATTTAAAATTAATTAAGCATACACACATATACTAATCTTAATATAAACACATTCAACATTTATGCTGAAATATTACTGATTTTAGTGTTAGAAGTTTTGAAATTATGCCTCAAACCAAAGAACACTCGCGCCCGTTTAGTTATGTTTTCATTTTATTTTCAGTTCAACTTTTTCAAGTGATGCGGAAATACTTTATTAGTTTTTGTGCGAAAAATAACAATATAATTGAAATACTTAATTAAATAAAAACACCTAAGGAATAAAATAAATAGCAACTAACTAGTACTTATGTCCTGGCTTCTGCCATGAACTTTTGCCCTTAAATCCTTAAGAAATTGATTGAAATTTCTCCGGGTCGATCCGCCTTCAGCCAATGCCTTCTGCACTATAGTCCTGATTTTCTTCATCTCACCCCTCAACCCGTTCGATATTTCTCCACTCATCAACTGCTTGATTTTCTCAGCAACTTCTTTCCTATCAACAGATGATCCATCACAAAGATTAATCCCCACCTTCCAATCGTCGACCACTAGTTTCCTGTTAGTAGGCTGATCAGCGTAAAACGGGAAACATATCATTGGAACGCCGCACGATATACTCTCCAGTATCGAATTCCACCCGCAATGTGTTAAAAATCCTGCAGTTGCTGGACTTGATAACACCGAATTTTGATTACACCATGAAACAATCAGCCCTCGACCTCTTACCTGATTCTTGAACCCATCAGGCAAGACATCTGTGTTTTCCCGAAGCACCCATACAAAGTTTACTTCACTAAGGAGAAGCCCGTTAGCTATTTCCTCCGCTAGCTGCTTGCTACTCTGAGCAATACTGCCGAACGAGATGTACAAGACTGAGCCGGCGGGCTTCGAGTTCAGCCATTCTGTGCAGTCTGTTTCGGACCACAGGCTCTTGGGAACAATGGTTTTGGTGAAATCAGTGGAGAAGTTTATAGGGCCAATTGCATAAGTCAGCTGTTTTTGGTTTAGAGCCAGCAGTGTTTCGTGTTCGAGTTCGTGGACCGTATTGATTAAGATGAAATCAGCGTGCTTTACCTGATCGAATGCCTTGAATACAATCTGATGGGTAACTGTTTTTATGTCGACATCCTGAAGATAGGACATCAAGTCCTTTGGTTTAATGGACTGAACTCCTGGGACAAAATCAATGACATCCTCCTGATTACCTGATTATCAAGCAAACAAAACAGTCATTATCGATGAAGTTTCAGTTCATCATGTCTAATTCATAAGGAAACGCAGAATTGGGGAAACATATCATGTACCTTTGGACGGGAAAAAGCCGTTTTCTCTAAGGAGATCCAAGTGAGTCTATGGAAAACACCAGAGCTGGTTCTGTCCATAACGAAACATTCAAGATGTTATATTCCTCAGCAATAGTTGCAGGCCATGAATAGAAAGTATCAGCAACCAAGAAAGGGACCAAAGATTCATCAGTTGATTGGATTATCCTTCCAACAAATTCATGCACACATGATGGAAAATTGCGTAAAATAGCTTCCCAATACTCGTTGAAGTTGAGAATCCTGTCATAGTCTGGGGGAAATCCATCAGAAATCGTCGTGTAACGTATGTCAAGACCCGATTCACGTGCCGCAGAGAAGAAATCTACATCATCAACATGAGTGATGTTGTGGTGGGCTTTGGACAGCATGTGGTGAATGAACTCAGTGTGGACAAAAGTGACGGTGCAACCATTTGAAGCAAGCTTGAGAGCCAGATTGATGAATGGGGTAATATGACCTTGGAACGAGAACGCAATCATGATCGCATGAAGCTTTCTCTCAGCCATTCTTTGAGTACTTAAATTCTTTCTGCAAGGATAACAGTTCTGAAAAGTATTAGTACATTAATTGTATGCAATGACAGAGCTAGTTTTATATATTAGATGATATTGATGCATGGTTGGTTCGGCATCCTTGGAGAAGGTGATATAGAAACATAAAGAAGAGACAAGAAGACTGCACATATATGTACCAAACATGAGGGTTTACAGAACAGTTAGTACCAGAATAAGTTTTGGGCAACATATTTGTCATCTTCTTCTTGCTTATTCTGCAGAAATATTGTCATGTTGTTCGTTGCTGGTTGGCTGCTCTAAGAGGCATATTTCAAAGCTGCCGAACATTATGGGTAACGAAAATGATGTCCGGCTAAGCATGACAAAGTGAACCTAGTAGATATAGACACAAACTTCTGAATCAACGCTTTGTGGGAAGGCGCAGAGACCATTTAGTATTCCTTGGAACAACTTCAAATTGACTTATTCTGAAGAATCTAAAAGAACGTAGCTTTCACATGGCTGCTTCTATATTCCGCTCAAGGTTAGTATGTACTAGAATAAGGCCAATCGTAGCCGGACAAAGAAATTTTCACTTTCTGTGGAAAAAACAGCCCCTTAAGAGGAGTTAATTGACGTGATACGACTTTTAATTAAAATTAAAATAAAGGTTAATTATACGTGGACCCCTTAAAAATGTAAAGTTATAGTTTCTCTGAAAAAAAAGTTTTGGAATTATATTTATACCCTTATGAATTTTCACTATTTATACCTGATCCTATTTTGATAGAATTTGAACAAAAAATTGTTGACGTTAGTTAAAAATTAATGTTTGATGATTAATTAGTGGACTCTCGCCATATATATGACTCATATCATGTAAACTTTACAAAGTAAATTTTTTTCTGGGCTGTGATCAATAAAATTTATATATATCGGAATAGTACACCAAACTCCGCTGCACGGTTCCGTCCAGTAATCTTGGACAGCGAAAAAGGAAATTAATTAGGTGTGAAAGGAATCAATAGTTTCTATATTTTCTCACATCTTCTCTCTATTTCAGCCTTAACATCCTCAACAAAAGAATCGAAATTTTTCTCTGACGATCCGTCCTCCATTAATGCATTTTGTAGCGTCTCTCTCACTTTCTTGATTTCCTGCCTTAACTCGTCTGCCCTTTTCCCACTCATCAATGCCCCAATCTTCTCTGCAACTTCCTCCCTTGTAACTGATGCTCCATCACACAGATCTATTCCAACTTTCCAATCATCAACCACCAATTTCCTATTGGTGATTTGATCGGTGAATAATGGATGACAAATCATCGGAACACCAGACCATATACTTTCCACTATCGAATTCCACCCACAATGTGTCAAGAATCCTCCGGTTGCTGGATTCAGCAAGACCTGATTCTGAGTGCACCATGGTACAATCAGCCCCCTATCTCTCGTCCTATCTTCAAATCCCTCCGGCAGAATCCCACCACCGTCAGAATCCACCATTCCAGGCCGAATAACCCAAATGAAACTCACTTGACTAAGTAAAATCCCACCAGCAATTTCAAGAATCACGTTTTTATCAGTCTTGGCAAGGCTACCAAACGAAATATACAAAACCGATCCAGCAGGCCTGGAATTCAGCCACTCCGTGCAGTTGGATTCCGGCAACAGGCTCCTTGCCACCAAGTTGTTCTTGAAATCCCCCTGGAACAAGGGCCCGATTGCATAAAATGGCTGCTTTTCTTGTAGAGCTGATATCGCTTCTCTTCCAGTTCTTGCACGGTGTTGCACAAAATGAAATCTGCGCTTTTAACTGTATCAAATGCCTGGAAGATTAACTTGTGTAACAACGTTAATTCTGAACCCTGCAAATATGACATAAAATCTTTTGTATTGATCGACTGGATTCCAGGCAGGTAATCGACGTTTTCCCATCGACCATTAACTGGGACATGGCCATTTTCTCTCAGAAGTTGCAAGTGATAGTACAAAGAGAATACTAACGCAGGCTCCGTCCAGAAAGAGACATCCACCAATCCGTACTTTTCAGCGATTTTTGCTGGCCAAAGGGAGAAAGTATCAGAAATCAAGAAGAAATTAGAACCTGAAGAAGAACGGGACTGCACTATTTTTCCGACTAGTTCATCCACTTTCTCCGGAAATCTAGAAAAAAAAGACTCCATGTAAGTGTCAGAATCAGCGGATCGGTCGAATTCAATAGGAAAGCCATCACTGATTGTTGTGTAATTGATGTCCAGGCCAGAACTTCGAGCTTGAGCAAAGATGTCAACGTCTGTGGAGTTGTACTGAGAGTTGGAGATGTGGTGATGAACGAATTCATGGTGAGCAAAAGTGACGGAGAAGCCCTTTGAAGCGATCTTTATGGCCAGATTCACAAAAGGGATTATGTGGCCTTGTAGGGGAAGCGAAATCATTATGGCGTGCGGTTTCTGATTTTGGTTGGTTGACATTTTGTCTTATGGAGTGAGGAATTCTACTGCTGACCTCTGGAAAGTGGAAACATCAACATATATACTACTACTTGTGTCATAAAGAGAAACAACCTCTCTTAATTTTCAGTCTCTGCTGTATTTCCTTACATGTCATTCTTCTCTGGTGAGCGGACGAGAGAGTAGATAAGGCACAAGGATATTTTCAAAACTTTTAACCCGGACCGGGTATGGTCCGGTCCTACATCAACCAATTAAAAGGAAACCTCGTATCTATTATGTTAAATATTATATTTAATAAATTAATGTACTATCATTTATTAGATTTATTTTCTTCAATAATTTCTTGTTTAAATCCTATTTTAAAAAATATATTTAACTTAATTTGAAATAAAGGAAATTATAGGAAATTTAATTAATTATGTATAAGAATTAAAAAATCTCAGATGAATAACAAAAATTTATAAAGTATAATTTAAATATATCAAGATTTAAGGGATAAATTATATTGTTTTAAAAATTAAGGAATTAAATTGTAGATTATGTAAATTAAAAAAAAAAAAAAATAAAGAAAGTGGGTGACAGCACATTGCTTGCTAATAATATGAATTGGCTAATTAGAAATTAATTAATTGTTTTAATATCATTTTAATTTCTTTTTATTAGTTGTATTCCTTGCATTAATTAGTAAATAGTGTTCATTTAATCGAATTCATGACCATTTAATACATAAATGTAATAATAATTACTATTGATGTTATATCAAAGATACGAAGTTTAATAATATTCCCAATTAGTTAACGGTATCAATTACATACATACTAACTATGAATGAATTAAATTTAGCTAATTTTTCAATTGGATTAGTAGTATAATTTACAAAAAGACAATAAAGTTAATTATTGGCCGACTGCTCAATTTTCAACTAGTTTTGCTAATTATATTTAGTTAACTAATAAAAATAAAAAAAAAATATGATAGATAAGGATGTATTAAAATACCCCTATTTCATGTAGCACATAAATATAAGTATTTTTATAATTTTAAATATATTGGTAGAATAAGATGGGTAGCAGATAAACTATCAACTCTTTTCTTTGGGATAAGACTAGTTGTAGACCACACTAATCACCTGAGTTTTAAGGTAAGTGTCATTTAAAATGATATTGTTATTTGTAAAACTAGAGGGCTTAAATACTAAGGATTCGTAGTTGTACATGTTATTAAGTTGCAATTTTTGTGAGTATATATTATTATGATTTTAGTTAGATCGTGTCCCGAGAATAGGACCAACGGTAGGAATCCTACTTTTGGGTTGTGACACTGTGATTTGGATATAATTCAAAAAAAGTGATCAATCATATTATATATATATATCACACTTACTCTGTGATTGATTTAATTTGATTCAATTTAGTTCGAATAAGAATTTTTTGAAGTCGTACAAAGAATGAAAAAAAAAATAAAACCATTCTAAAAATTCTTAAATAAAATTCAGCTAAAATTAAAGTAACTATATCACATATATATATATATATATATATATATATATATATATATATATATACATATATATATATATATATTGCAGTTAATATGATTAAAATTTTCAAAATTGTTAATTGACAAGATTGTAATATGATTAACTCAGTCACTGGTCAATTTTGCTTCTATTTCACGGTGTGTTTAATTGTTTTCGTTTCTTTGTTAAGTCCATTTATCGTGAGACATGGATTTCCTTACATGTACAACTTTCTTTATCCGGAATTTAGATTGTGTCCAAATTCAGACAGAAAATGTTGTCCAAATTAAGAAACTAATTATATGACAGATAATGAATAAGCGTTAAGATAAGTGTAGAAAACCGGAGGCATCTTTATGTAGTAATCATGGGTTGGATTGCTAATAGGGGCTAATGGAGGTTAATCTCGGCCCAATGGATTTCCACTGGGCTCACTCATCCAAAGGAAATGATGGACAGGGGCCACCTTTGCCCATCAATGTAAACAAGTTCATTTTGCGATCATCAAATCTCATTCAAATGTTCAGATTTTTTTTTTTTTTTTTTTTTGGAAAAGAAAGTCCCATAAATATGAATACAGATCTATCATTATTGATAAGTCCGATCTTCAGAGCTCGTTGATTGTCTACTTTTGGGCTCGGTGGGTTGGGAATGAGCTTAGGACCTACACAAAAAAGGAAGTGTCGGACTTGATCCGACATAAGCACTTCAATGCTCAAATTAGATTGTATAAAAGGTATAGGTAGTAAGATAAAGAAGATATTTAAGAGAGTCAACATATATCCTCTTTTTTTTAGCTAACCTTACTTTCATAATAACACGGGGTATTTATACCAAAGACCTATTGGGTATCTTTGGGCCTTACTTATTTTTAACCATATTAATTATTATGGATAATTATATTCACATTCTTAATCTATAGTTTATCTAAACAAACTATCTATATATTTTGTATATTTACAAAAACTACTCTTGACAACCAAAAATAAGATAATTTGTAAAATTATGCTAATATTTTTAGGGGAGGTATGTGTAACTTCTGAAAAATATAAGGGACGTGTGTAAGTGATAATGATAATTTGATGGGTGTATGTGTAATTATCTAAAATATTGGACTGATTTGTGTAAATAAATTACAGATCAAAGGGTATAAATGTAACTATTTTTAATTATAATGTATGTAATCAAAAAATAAATTTGAAGTTTCAGAATTCCGTGAAGATTTGGGGTTGGTTGAGTTGAATGAATATGGATGCATGATAAGAGGAAAGAGAAACAAACCTTAGATTTCTAGTCGAATACCATTACATAACCTAAATTCTAACAAGACCGCAACAGATGCAAGTCCAAAAGTACAAACTACTACTAATGGCTCATTCAGCCACCTTCTCAATCAATTACATCATTTGGAAAACAAACCCTAAGTTGTCTGCTCACATAGATTTACAGCAGGGGGAGCCCAAACATGATTCAATGGTTGACCTCGTACTTCAAAGGCCAACCCATCTTTTATTTCCATTTGGGCCTTTATATTCTCAATAACTAGATTAAAGTTCTCCTCCGATGATCCACTACTTGTCAATGCATTCTTCATCGTACTACTCACCTTCTTGATTGTATTCCTCAACTCCTCCGAAGTTTGTCCACTCATCAAATACTGGATCTTTTCCTTCACCTCCTCCCGAGTGATCGACGGCCCATCACGGAGATTAATTCCGATCTTCCAATCATTAACCACTAACTTACGATTAGTGAACTGATCCGTGAACAAAGGGAAACATATCAACGGAACTCTGCACCATATGCTTTCCAGCACCGAATTCCACCCACAGTGTGACAAGAATCCTCCGATTGCAGGATGCGACATCACCTTCATCTGGCTGCACCATCGCACGATTAGCCCCCGGCCCTTAATGCTGTTTTCGAAGCCAACGGGCAAAAACTTAGCATCTTTGGAGTTGACGATGTCGGGACGGACCACCCACACGAAATTCACCCCGCTCAATGCCAGCCCATGGGCTATCTCCCAAATGTCTTCTTTGCTGGTGGTGTGGGCGTGGCTACCGAAGGAGACGTACAAGACGGACCCGTTGGGCTTCTCGTTGAGCCATGGGGTGCAGTCCGTTTCGGACCACAGACTTGTGGCCACTGTCTGGTTAGTGAAACCTGAGACGATTGGGCCAATTGCGTAGGTGGGCTGTTTCCTGTGGAGCGCAGCAAGTGTGTTGTACTCGAGTTCTCGAACTGTGTTGCAAATTATGATATCTGCTTTTTTGACATCCTCAAATGCCCTGTAAATCACCCGATGCACCACTGTCCATATGTCGTCAGCTTGGAGGTAAGATGTGAGGTCTGTCGGTTTAATCGTCCCCACGCCTGGAATGTAATCTATCATGTCCTGTCGTTTTTCTGGCATATATTGCAGATGCATTTATCATTTAACTTATATGAAAAATAAAATTTAAATAATTACCAAAAACAGTTTGTAGAATTATTTTTATATTCATATTTTTAAAAAATTTATAACATCTCTGTTCTCCCCCATTCCAATTTTTTCAATAAAGATAATCTTTAGAAATTTGATAAAATTTTAATAATTTACTCAACAAATATTGTGAGAAAACATAAAGTCCAATTATTTAAGTCCAATAATTTCCAATTGTTGAAAGATTTTCTCAAATGTGAAAACCTCGGATTCGATTGGATCAAATTCAATCGGAATTAAATTTTTTGAGAAATATTATTCATGATTATGCTAAATTAGATCATTGTAATTAACCAATAAATATTACAAGAATATGTCCTGTAATTTGATTAAACAAATAAAACCTTTTCTCGATTCACATGTGAAAACCGTAATCATCAATTATGAATGAATTGAGTAGCAACTGAGTAGGGAAAAGAGGCATTTACCTTGAGAACCAAAGTGACCATTTTCCTTGAGGAGATCCAGGTGGTAATACAAAGACAAAACCAGCGCAGGTTCTGTCCAAAAAGACACGCTAACCAAATTATGCTTCTCGGCAATCGCCGACGCCCAAACATAAAATGTATCGGCTATCAGGCACGTGACGGGCGGATCGGAGTCCGCCAAATTCGCCACCAGTTCGTCGACGTGCGCAGAGAAAACATGAATCAGACCCTCCACAAACTGGTCGTGATTCAGAGACCGATCAAATCCCAGCGGGAACCCATCGGAAACCGTCGCGTAGCGAATGTCCAGACCCGAATCCCGTGCTCCGGCGAAAATGTCTGATCCGTCAATCGACTTTTGGGCCCGGGAAATACGGGAATGCACGGATTGTGTGTTGACGAAGGTTATGGTGAAGCCCTCTTCCGCCAGTTTCATGGCCAGGCTGACGAACGGATTGATGTGGCCTTGGTACGGGTACGGGATCATGATCGCGTGAGGCTTCCGCGGAGTTCCTGCCATTTTTCTTTTTTTAGTTTTTACTTTTTTTTTTTTTTTTTTTTTTTGTGGGTAGATGGTCTCAGTTTGAGGTTGTAAGGGGAAGGTTTGAAGAAAGGAAGTGATCAGCAGTGGCGATATGTATAAACATGAGGAGAAATGTCTGTGTCTCTCATCTATCGAGAAAAAAGGAAGAAAAGAAGGCCCTAATTAATCAAGTTTTGGTTTTAATGGTCTTCTCTAATTAAGATTTCTATTTTTAAGTTGTAATAATTAAAAACGTTAAAACTATAATGTAATACTGAAATGGTTTAATCGTGGCGTAGTAGTTGGACCTTTTTATATTTTTATCCACTTGCAATAAATGGATATGTGCCAATTTGATGCGTTGCTCACCTTTTTATTTATTGGTCACGATTTGTACTTAGCTCTATGGATTTGGATTTTAGAGTCACATATGGAATTAATGATATTTTTTATAGACTGATTAGGGGTGTAGTCTTATTGAGAAATTTGAAATTATGATTGTGAGTACTATTAAATATACGGATATTTATTTCATTTAATTAGAGTTTATTGTGAAAGATGTAATATGATTTTATTGATCGAATTAGTATATTTCTAAATTTGTTAATATTGATAAGATTATGTAATCACTCTTAAAAAAATCACCACAAATTATTATACCAGTGAAAATTACACAGATTGTGCTATTTTATAAAGTAGATTGTGAAGTTAAATTGATTGGATTGCAAATTCATTTACGATAATAAACATGTACCATAGAGTATTGTTTTATTTACTTTATATTTTAGTGGGATTATAATGATGAGCTTACTTTTTGAATAGTAATTATAGCTTAGATTAAATATTTTATTTAAAAAAAAGTATAATCACATTTAAGGTGGGCTGTCATGTTGGTAATCATCCCTCTACTGTCATTTTATAATCTCCTAAATAGTTATTGTGCATAATATAAAAGAACTTTAATGGAACAATCTAGATTCTTGAGTTAAATATACTTAATTATTTGCCACCAATTTATCCGAAAAAAGCGTTAATCATAAAAAAAAATTGCTCGAATTTAGTTTCATCGAATTGATCACATTTCTTAAATTGTACACCAATCACATGGGATTGATTCAAATTCAGTCGAAACAGATTTAGATAAGAATTTTTTTTAATCAATAAAATATATATATATATATATATATATTAATGGATACGGAAATCTGTGACAAAATCAGAATATTCGGTAGCATTATGGTTTTAGCAAGTAAAATACTAAAAAGAGAGGGACGTTAGAGTAAATAAACATTTGAAAGATGATAATGCACGTGAGTGGGTGGGACACAACTGATAATAATACTTATTCCCTGTCCGCCATCTTTCTTTCTGAGAAAGTGTGCATAAGGCAGAAGAAAATGGCCAATCAACGAATTGAATGAACATGATGGCCAACTTTGGGAACCAACATATTGACCTCTTTTGTTTTATTAAGATAAATGAAATTTATTACCATGAGAGAGTGTCAGAGTCGGACCAGCACAAACATGTGAACAAAGTTCAATCAATTGAAATTATCAGTTCCAATTCTCAGATTAAAATTATAAGTTATGTCGTTCATGCATGTTGTATCAATATGTTGAGGATTTTCATTGTATTTCTAACTTGTTAGACGGCCTGAAAAATTAAGATGTTCAATGGATTGAGTTGAACTAGTTCGATCCAAGACTAGTTTGAATTAATAAAAAATAAGTTGGGTTAACCTAAGTTCATTTGGGATCGGACCAATTTTGGGACCAATTCAGCTTAGTGGCCCAGGACCACCTAGTCTTGAGTTAGATTTGGATTGGGCCTAATGGATCATTTTTTTAATAATAATAATACATGACATATAAAATTTATTTTTTTTCTCCTAAATTTAATTATTTTAATAGTTTTCTTATATTTCTGGAACTATAAAAGTTATTATCATTATTGTTCCACTCATAAAAATTTTAGTACTTTAATTTATTAATATTATTTTTTTTAAAGTTTATAATTTTGAATTTATTATCATCTAAATTCATTATATAATATTGACTATTATTTTTATAGTTATGATTTTTTGTGTGATTTAATTTATTATTTATTGTATTTCATAATTCTACCAAAAAAAAATAAAGTAATTTTTCAAAAGAAAATTTTTATTTCATAAAAAAATAAGAATAAAATAAAATAGACATATTTGGGCCTAATTCGGATTTGATCTAATCCTGGTCCAGATCAATTCATGGGCTGGGTCTAAATTTATAAATAAATTCAATTGGGGTCCATTTAAAGGCTCAGGACCGCGCTCAAGACCGATTATAAACAGTAGTGAGCTGATTTTAAGTCGGACTTTTTTTAGTTGACCCATGCCAGTCCTAAGTTAGCTTGGCCAACTGTGCACCTTAAATGTAGACATGGGTAGCAAGAAAAAGTTTAGATGGTAATGACAATGCAACTAATGTGAAACAAAACTGATGTGGGCTAAACAGAACTTGGGCCCTAAAAGCAATTTCATGTGGGCTAAATAGCACCTAGGCCCCAACGGCAATTCAACAAATGAACCAAGAGACTCGTTGAATGGGCACCAAAAACTGAAGCCCAGATTCGACAGAATCCCAGGCTCATCGGATGGCCAACACGTGGCATAATCTCCAGCAAGCACCATGTGGTGTCCGTACATAGTATCCTGAGTATATAAACATCTCATTTATTAACATTTTGGGTATTTAATCACCTCACTAGTTTTATTATTGGAGTGCTCATGTCGGGATCAAGTTAGGTATCTTTATGTCTTGTCCAAATCTTCAATTTAAAAAAATTAATATACTGTTTGATATTGATGTTGATGAACATAATATATAATAATCACTTCTATATATATACATAAATACTAACGACAACATTATTGATTGGCATCTGAATTTTGTCGAGAAAATAGTGAATATATGTTGTTTTCCTAGGGACAAGGTTAAAAATTCAAACATGTAAATCTGCCCCTAAATTGTAGTTCATCACAGTTTGGATTATAGACATGAATTTTAGGTTGATAAATGCAAATTCAAACTTTATGACCCTCTTTACTTTTGATTATTTGGTTGTATAAGTAGTTTAATACATGGAAAATAAATATTTATTTTATATTGCGTTGAATATAATTAACTCAAACGACCTATTTAAGTGGGCTGAGCCATTTAGCTCAAACAGTCTAAACAAACGTGATATAATTAATAAAAGATTTTTATTTTCATATCACCTAAATATCTCATATTATAAAGTAAACGAAACATAGATACAGGTGATTTTGAGTATATTACTTTTTATTTAAAAAAAAAGAAAAAATGAAAAAGAAAAGAAACTACGATCACTTATTTGCAAAACACTCAGCTAGTTTTATTTTTAGGTAAATTGCATAGAACCCCCCTGTGTTTTCACAACTTAGCTAAAAACCCCCTGTATTAAAAAAATAGGCAAAAAATCCCCTGTGTTTTTCAAAATATTGCATACTCTCCCCTTCCGTTAAGTCAACACTAACGGTGTTAATTTTTTGTTGAATTGTCCGTTATACCCTTTTTATATGGACCATTGATCTTCAATTGTAAAAAATGAACGGTTCAGATCTTAAATAATTTAAAATATATTTAATATAAATATATTAACAAATTATAAAAATATATTTTTTAAAAAAATAAATTTAATAAAATTAAAATCCCCCTCTACCCCCCGCTGCCACCACCACCACCACACACCACCACACCACCACCCGCCACCCTCTTTCCCCCATTGCCCACCCCCACAAACCCCCTCCCCCCCGCCATACCGCCGGTCACCACAGAGAGGGCGATGGCGAGTCGCCCCCCAGTTGCGCTGCCGCCCAGACACTTCTGGGTTGGGCGACGGCGGGCGACGGCAAACAAAGGGGCGACGGTCGCGTCGCCCTTTTGTTGCCGCTCCCGCCGCCCCTTCTGGAGGGGCGGCGGCCAGATCTGGCGACAGAGATCGCCCTTTTTCTGGGCGACCTCCGTCGCCCAGGAGCTGTCGCCGGCCAGTAGGAGAAGATGATTAAAAAAAAAAAAAACTTTTTTTGAAAGTAAAATAAAAATAATTTAATTTTTTCAGATTTAAATATTAAATAATTTTAATATTTAATTTAAATATTATTTATAATAAATAAATAATTTAAAATAATTGTTATTACTTTTTGGTGTTTATTTAATTGAATTAATAATATATATTATAAGTGATTTTTATATTGCATCTAAATTTTTAATTTGAAAAGTGAATTTTATTATATTAAATTTGTATTGTGTTTTTTAAATTCAAAATTTTAATTTTTAAAATATTTATATACTTTTTAAGTGTTTTTATATTAAATTGGTACATTTTTATAATTAAATATAATTTATTGTAATATATTTGGTTTTAATAAATAAATTAAATTAATTAAATATATTTAAATAAAATAATCGTATAAATAAATGAATTTAAAATGTATTTAAATATGAAAGAAATATAATATATATTTAAATATGAAGGAAAGGGGTATAATGGACATTTTTAATCTAAAAAATGGCAAAAAATGAGGCCCACTCGCGCAATAGGCAGTGATGCACACTCTCCGTTAGTTTCTAACGGAGAGGGGATTTTTTACTGTAATTTATATAACACAGGGGGTTTTTTGCCTATATTTTTAACACAGGAGGTTTTTAGCTAAAATTTGAAAACACATGGGGGTGTTATGCAATTTACCCTTTATTTTTTGCAAAGAAAAAGCGTGATTGAATTATTCAAATAAAGTGCATGCGCCGTTAAAATTAGGTCTTGCGCCTCTCCATTCTGTCCTTGACATCCTCCACGAATTTATTAAAGTTCATCTGCGATGCTCCGTTTCTACCCAATGCATTCTCCAATTTCTTCCTCAGTTTTACAACATTCTTCCTCAATTCATTGGAAGTCTCTCCACGCATTAGCAACTTAATCCTTTCCGCAACTTCATCACTCGACACAAGTTCTCCTTTGCAAAGATCTATCCCAGTCTTCCAATCATCCACCACCAGCTTCCGGTTTGTCGTCTGATCACCTACCAAAGGAAAACATACCAGCGGCAGTCCGACCCAGATGCTCTCCAGTATCGAATTCCACCCACAGTGCGTCAAGAATCCTCCCACAGCAGAATGGGATAACACGAGGTTTTGTTTGCACCACGGCACGACCAAACCCTTATTTCCCACATTTTCTTGGAACCCGTTTGGCAAAAAGTCTTTAACCTTGGAACTCACTATATCGGGCCTGAGCACCCAAATAAAACTGACCCCACTAAGCAAAAGCCCGTTTGCAATCGTCTCAATATCTTCTTTGTTGCTATGGGCAAAGCTGCCGAACGAGGCGTACAGAACTGAGCCCGGAGGCTTGCCGTCGAGCCAGCGGGTGCAATCTGATTCAGACCATAGGTTCATTTCCACAGCCCGGTTAGTGAAGTGTGATGGAAATATTGGCCCGATTGCATAAGTGGGATGCTTCTCTTTCAGCGCGGAAATTGGTCCGGGCTCCAGCTCTTCCGCAGTGTTCATGATTATCAAATCAGCATTTTTCGCATCTTGAAAGGCTTTCTCGATTAGCCGGTGCATAACAGTCGAAGTGTCGGTCTCCTGGAGAAATGATGTCAGGTCTCTGGGTTTTATTGACGCCACGCCTGGAATGTAATATATGGAATCCTTGCGGAGATCTAATACCAAAAAAAGAAAAAAAAAGAAAACATTTAATGGGGTAAATAAAATAATATAGTTAATCTAATTAGTACTAGTAGTTGTTTGGATCTTTGTCGGCAACTTTTTTTTAAATAAATTTTCGAACTTATGCTCTATTCAACATACACATAGAATAAATTTTTTAAATAAAAATATTGATATTATTTTTATATACAATGTATCAATTAAATAGAATTGGAGATAAAAACAAAAATTCAATCCGACTCTGTTACATATATGTGTCCACTACTATCCAACATTGAAGTGTGGATGACACTTTGTGCAATCACGTTCATGAAAGCAGGAAGCTAATTAATTTTCTTAATTGATTACACAGTAAGTATATTACATTTGTCATGTAAGGGGGTCAAATTCGATCGAATCGAGTCCAAACTAATATTTTCATTAAATAAGATACATATATACTTGAAATTAAGATAAAACTTTTGAATCAGGAAGATGGGACGGAGGGTTGTTCAAGAATGTGGTTACAACTGTATAATCGAAGAAACTTATGCAAAATCACGTGAAGGGGTGGGGGCCGGTGGGAGGATTACTCACCTTTCGAACCGTAATGACCATTTTTCTTCAACATCTCCAAGTGGTAGTACAACACGAAAACTATAGCGGGTTGAGTCCAAAATGAAACATTGACAAGCCCATATTTCCAGGCAATAGCGGATCCCCAGGTTGAAAAGGAATCGGCAACCAAGCACGTGGGCGGGGGATCAGAACCCATCAGCTTCCCGACAAGGTCATCCACGTGCGCCGGGGAAACATGTATACGGCCCTCGATGAACTGGTCACGGTGCAAGGACCGATCAAATGACAACGGGAATCCGTCGCTGACTGTCCTGTAACGGATATCCAAACCTGACTCACGCGAACCGGCAAATATGTCGTCATCGTCCTCTCCAGTGCAGAGATGCTTCCGTGATTTTCTGATTTGGTCATGAGAGAACTCGGTGTTGACGAAGGTGACGGTGAAGCCCCTTGATGCGAGCTTCAGAGTTAACTGGACTGACGGGTTTATGTGACCCTGGAAAGGAGGCGGGATTATGATGAAATGAGGCCTTTTGAGAGATTGACGACCCTGATTCTCTCCCATTTTCCTGAGCTTTCAGTTTACTTGACTGAATACAACAGTTACCTTAATTTATAGACAGTTGATGGTCGGTGGTGAAATTTAATAATCGTAAGGAGTTAGCTGGTCTCATTGATTACCAATGTACCGTGGTCTATTACATACTCAACTATCACCAACATAGTATGTAACGCCAAGTGATGAATATGTTGTACATTTTGCCAATATTAAGACAAAACCCATAGAGAGTAGAAGAATCATGGACGCACTATTTGATTTGTCTATTTTACTTGATGAGCACCACACAATTATAATCCACATAATGTAATGTACAAAGTCGAAACACGCTTTAAAGTCGAGAAAACTAGGTAGCTATACATCACAAACAGCAAAGGGAGAACATGGGTGAGAGTGAAGGCAAGCTCCACGCCATAATGATCTCCGTCCCCTACCAGGGTCACATTAACCCATTTGTCAATCTAGCCCTCAAGATTGCTTCCAAGGGCTTTTCCATCACTTTTGTTCATCTTGAATTTGTTCACCGCAAACTGTCCAATGCTCACCATAGGAGTACTACAACTGATGATCAAGTCGACTTCTTTTCTGCAGCTCGCGAATCAGGTCTTGACATACGTTACACGACGATTCATGATGGTTATCCTTTGGAATTTGATCGAGATCTCCACTTTCTGGAGTACTTCAATTCCCTCTATCATGATTTTCCAGCTCGTGTTGATGAATTTGTCGGGAACATAATCCAATCCGACCCATATTCGGTACATTTCTTGGTTACTGACACTATTTATCATTGGCCGGCAGCCATTGCCCAGAAGTACAACCTTGTGAACGTTTCATTCTGGACCGAACCAGCTCTCGTATTTTCTTTAGGCTACCACTGGGACCTTTAAGAGAAAAGGGCCATGTTCCTTGCAAAGGTATGCTTCCACACACACTGTCTGTGTTTTCAACCAAATTGTTAAGACATATACAACATATAGTGACACTGCTCTTCTCTTGACTATCGATCAGATAACAAAGAGGTGGAGATAAATTACCTTCCTGGAGTTGAATCAATCAGCACAAGGGACGTGATGTCATATATCAGTGGGGAGGAGATTATAGTGAGTGACGTTTTGTTCTTGGCATTTCAGGAAGTAAAGAAGGCAGATTTTATCCTGCACAACACAGTTCAAGAATTAGAATCTCAGACACTATCAGCTCTCAACAAATACTTGCCTAATTATGCAATTGGACCTATTAATTTTTCCAAAATTCTCGACTTGAACACCATCACCAAAAGTTTTTGGCCAGAATCAGACTGCACCAAGTGGCTGGACTCCAAGACCCCTGGCTCAGTTCTGTACGTGTCGTTCGGGAGTCTTGTTCCGACCAGCAAGCAGGTCATTCAAGAAATAGCTTACGGGCTTCTTCTTAGTGAAGTAAACTTTATCTGGGTGGTTCGACAAGGTGCTGTAAGCCCCGGTGACACTAATGTTCTGCCGGCCGGATACCAGGACAAGGTTAAAGATAAAGGATTGGTAATTTCATGGTGTGATCAAATTAAAGTTCTTTCAAATCCGGCTGTTGGTGGATTCTTGACACACAACGGGTGGAACTCAACGATAGAGAGCATGCGGTGTGGTGTTCCTATGATTTGTTACCCAATAGCCTATGATCAACTTACTAACAGGAAACTAGTAGTTGATACTTGGAAGATTGGAATTAGTCTTTGTGACGGGATGACGTCGACTGTTGATAGAACTGAAGTTGCTGAGAAGATAAGGAGCTTTATGAACGGAACTGCTGTGGAGGGTTTGAAGCAAAAGGCAGAAAAGGTTAAGCAGACGTTACATGATGCATTAGAAATTGATGGGTCGTCGGAGAGAAATTTTGATCAATTTATTAAGGATTTGAAGGAAAAAATTCATGCCACAGCTGCAAGAGAATAGACATTGGTCAGTTAGCCATGCAATTCATCATACTGCTGATCATACTTTACTTACATTTCAGGACTTCACTGTCAGAAGTAAAATCCAAGGCTTTGTAACATCGCCTGCTGTTGCCAATAGTGGCGCTACAAAAAAAAATTAAAATATTGTTCTATGCATTATTAATCACTGCAGGTTGGTAGGGTCTTTTAAATTTTAATCACGATTAATTAGTATTTACTTTAATCTTTTATTTGTGTTAAAGTATTTGTCATAATTTTTAATTGTACAAGATATTTTGACATCATTTGTAAAAATAATGACCAATAACTCTTGCAGAATTGTAGTTAATTAATAGCCATTATGATTTTTTTAGTGTTAATCATATGGTGAGGGGTATAATAAATGAGAGTGCTTTTGATGTAAATAAGTTTTTTTTTTTTAAAAAAAAGTTGTTCGTGTCGCGAAGGAAGTTTGACCGACCCCTACCCATTTATTAGTTCAGAAGGGAGTCCATTACATTTGGAAGAAGATAAATAATGCAAGTGGTCAGAAATATAGTTTAGGAATTGCAAAACGACAATGATAGAACATGTCATGTTTATGTGGTCAATAATGGCTGTTATGTCCCCAAGTCTCGAATTGGCTCACTGTATTTGACAAAGAGCTTTCCAATAAATCAAAATTCCCCCCCCCCCCCCCCCCTCTATGTATATATATTATATCACTTGAAAGTTAGTTTACTTCTAGAAATTTTCAGTTTAAGGAAAGTTTCACAAGAAATAAATTTCATTTTATGAACGGAAAAAATTCAAGGACCTATTTGATATTAGGGATGTTAAAATTTTTTTTGAGAAAAATATAGTATCAATTACATTTAAAAAAAAAATTTAAAAAATTTTCTAAACTTAGATTGATCAGGGGATTATGCGAGTCATTGTTCATAATATATAGGTAATTATTGATATTTAAATTTTCATAAGGGATTCTTTGATTTTTTTTTTCCATATTGTAAGGGGTCAAAATGAATTTCATTCTTTTATGAAATAAAATCTTATTTTAAGAATATCTTGTTAATAAGAAACTAAAAAAAAAGAGATGAAATAATTTGGCATATATGGTGAACCATACATGTCACATCATGAATTAAAATGAAATGACATTATTAAAAAGAAAGAAGAGGAATTACAGCATTAAAGTTAAAACAAAATGAGTTTTCCTTTTTTTTTTTTTTTTTTGATAGAAAATATTAGGAAAAATCATATTTTTCGTCCCATATATTAAGCTCATTTTCAATTTAGTTCAATTTGTTAGATTTTTCTCATATTTAGTCTCATTTATTTTAAAAAAAAATCAATATTAATCTCAAGTCACTTTTTCTTTCAATTTTTAATGAAAAAGTGACGTGAAATAGATGAAAAAGTGTCTCTTTGTTAAAAATTGATGAAAAGTGACTTGGGACTAACATTGAAAATTTTTAAAACATATGGAACTAAATATGAGAAAAATCTACCAAATAAAACTAAATTAAAAATGAGCCTATTATACAAGACCAAAAATATAATTTTTCCAAAAATATTATAAAAGAGAAGTCTGTATACTTATAGAAAATAACTCTATTGTAATTTAATTGGGTCATATGCAACTCACATGCAATTTTTCAATAAAATTGACTGAAAAAAGATGAAAATTGCAAAATAATTAGAATTATAAATGAGCGTGCGAAAATTAATCGTACAAGACCAAAAATACCAACCTTAAAATACAGTAATAAAATTGCATTTTTTCCCCTCAAGTTTACTCAATTACTACTAATCTTATGCGAGTTAATTTTCGTGGTAGAAGAGTCCATTGTAAGGTCCTGACATACATGATATTTTCAAATTCATTTTTGCTTCGGTTCTCATCACATATTTGGCTACTTGTACATGTTACTGTCAATTTCATCATTTTAGCTCCATCCATGGAACACACAACGTTTTCAGAAGGTAAACATCATGTTTTGTCCATAAGTTATATCATTTATTCAGATTTGACCTTTTATATTTCTCTCTCGTCAGATTTAATTTCTCAAATTTATATTTTTTTTTTTTTTGAGGGAGGGAACTATTTTTGCTGTCAAAACAATTTGAAATCGAGACTTTATAGAAACATTCAATACCTTTACCACCCCACCAAATGCACAATTTATTTGTTTTCTAAATAAAATATTACTTACTTAAAAAACGTTTTTTGCTGCCAAAAGGGCGTGAAATCAAGACCTTCTGTAAATGATTAAGTGCCGTTACCACTCCACCAAGTGCACTATTTAATTATTTTGCTAAATAAAATATTACATAATTGTAAAATAAACACGTTAAAAACATTTCAAAATTATACTAAAAAATCCCAAAATCAACTAATATCAATCATTGTGCTACAACCAAAAGTGATGTTTACCTTTCTTATACAACCAAAAGAATGCAACAGCACACAGATATATATTAACCCATTTGTCATTAATTCTGGGGTTCAAGTTCAAGGGCTTTACCATCACTTTTGCAATAAAACAGAAGTCGATTCGTTCTCTGAAGCTCGAAAACAGGTCTTGACATACGCTACACAACTTAAGTGACGGTGTTCCATCCATGTTCTTAATCAGACTGCACCCTCAGCAGCTGGAATCACTCTAAGTCTCTAAGCCCCCCTGTCCGTGTCCTATCAGTTTTGGTTGTCTTGTTCGGGAGTCTCGTGGGGACTAGCAAGCATGTAAGGAGTTGACAAAACAGCTTATGGACGACTACGATCAGGTGAAGTCAGCTGATTGAAGATAAAGAGCTGATAGTTTCATGGTGCATTAAATTATGGTTCTCTCCAATTCAGCAGTTGCGGATTTATCACACTTTGCGAGAGGAAATAATCTATATTGAAGAGCATGTGGTGAAGTACGTACCCCAATGATAAACCTACTAACAGAATCCATTCATAGATTTATTTCGACTTTGGAGGAAAAAGGTCATCAAACAATTCAGTTTTACGTCAGCGCTTATATCACCCTTTTTCTTTTGAGAAACTCTAATCCGTACTCAATTTGAACTAATTATATAACAAGTGCAATACAATTACTGTATAATTAGTGTAGAGTTTAAAGATAAATTGAGAGTCACAGAATTGAGAGAAATCATGGTAGGACAAGTTGTTAAACTCCTATCATTCAATTGAATGTTTTGGCGGGCCGGATCCTAATATATCTTGTATTGTCAAATTCATTTTTTGTTGGGTTGCTAGGATACCCCGTCGCGCACGCACTAATTTCATTTGGCATTTTGTACGTGATATGGCGTGTGGATCAGCAGCACAGTGTTATAAATCCACATAATGTAATGCACAAAGTACAAAGACGCTCTAAAATGGGTGAGAGTGATGGCAAGCCCCACGCCATAATGATCTCCGTCCCCTATCAGGGTCACATTAACCCATTTGTCAACCTAGCCCTCAAGATTGCTTCCAAGGCCTTTTCCATCACTTTTGTTCACCACAAATTGTCTGAGCCTCACCATAGCAATACAACTGAAGTCCACTTCTTTTCTGTAGCTCGCGAATCAGGTCTTGACATACGTTACACAAAGACTAACGATGGTTATCCTTTGGAATTTGATCGAGATCTCCACCAACTCGAGTACTACAACTCCCTCTATCATGATTTCCAGTTCGTGTTGATGAATTTGTTGGGAATATAATCCAATCCGACCCATACTCAGTACGTTTCTTGGTTGTTGACACTATTTATCATTGGCCAGCAACCATAGTTGATTATTATATCTTCTTTCACTATGAATCATAGATATGGTGAGGGTACAATAAATGATAGTACTTTTGCCGTAAATAATGCGAATTGTCAAATATATATATAGTTAAAGGGCAAAATGTTTCTTTAGTTCTATAAAATAAAAATAGAATTTATTTTAATACCACAGCTATAACAAGTGTCGCTTTTAGTCCTATAAAACTTATAATTAGTCCCAAAAAAAATGTGCGTTGTGGCATTGAGAATAAAATAAATAAATCATATTTTTTTGGAACTAAAAAAACTTGATTTTAAGTTTTATAAAATTAAAAATATCATCTACGAGGTAAAGAAAAATATTTTCCTATATTGTTAAGCAATTGTGAAACGACAATGATAGAGCAAGTTATGTTTATGTGGTCAATAATGGCCGCTGGTAGGTCCTCATGTCTCGAATTGCCTGACTGTATTTGACAAAGAGCTTTCAAAAAATCAAAAAATTCTCTCCTCACTCTCTCTCTATATATATATATATGTCATTTGGAAGTTAGTTTACATCTAGAAAAGTTTCACAAGTCATAAATTTTCACTTTATGAAATAAAATCTTGTTTTAGAATATCTTGTTAATAAAACTAATAAAAGAGATGAAATCATTTGGGATATATATGCATGTCACATCATGAATTTAAATGAAATGATATTACTAAAAAAACAAAGAGAATTACATTTTGTAAAAATTCTTATTTTTTACATTAAGATAAAACAAAAGAACAAATACGTTTGTCAAAAAGATGAAGAATTGACACCGTCGTTCAATGTATAGTTAAAAATATCCTTCAATTAATTAGTCAAGTAATTCCACTTCTCAAATTATTCATTAATTAATAAATTAATTTTATTTTATTATTTTTAATGTCATGTATTGATTTGTTTATTTTGCTCTTATTTATAATATATTTTAAAATATAAAAATTATTAATTATATGCACGTAGAAACGATTTGCCACAATTACTAGTATATATTATATCGTATCACTTTGGGTTCTTTCTTTTCAAAGACTTTATTCTTCTCAACATTTTTTATTCTCCAGCAAAATATTATCAAAATTCAAGTCTCGTGTTAATTTTTAAAATATTAAATGACGCTATGATTAACTCAAGTTTAGAAAAAAAAAATTTAATCCTGTAATTTAGGGGTGGTTGTCTTTTTTGTCCTTTATGAATTTATTTTTGTAATTTAGTCCTATAATTTTAAAATATTGGCAAATTTAGTTTTTTTTTTTCGGCCAATTTGGAGGAGAAACTGCATGTGACTTGCACATGACTAAATTAAATTGCAATTTTAGTCGTATAAATTAATTCATGCAGGATTAAAAATGTCAATTTTCATAAATTACAAGACTAAAAATACAAAAGTCCCTAAGTTATAGGACTAAAATTATAAATTAATTGGATCATGTGCAACTCGCACATAAGTTTCCAACAAAATTGGGCAAAAAATGATGAAAATTACAAAAAAATTAGAGTTACAGACCGTGCAAAATAAAAATGCCAATTCTAAAATACAGGAATAAAATTATGTTTTTCCCTTGAGTTTACTCAATTGCTAGTAATCTTCTCCGAGTTAATATATTTCGTGGCAGAGAAGTCCATTGTCGGCCCTGACATACATGATAATGTTTGCAATTTCATTTTTGCTTATGTTCTCATCACATATATGGCTACTTGCACGTAATGGTGCGCCAATTTCATCATTTCAGCTGCATCCACGCCACACACAGTGTAAATACAGCTGGCTATATAGAAAACTTTTGTTCGAACCTGAATTAATTAAATGACAAGTGCAACACACTTAATATGTGATTGATGTACAGTTTAAAAACAACAATTAATTACGTAGCAAGTGTGATACACTTACTCTGTAATTGATTTGGTTATTTCAAACTTGATTCGAAAAAGAATTTTTCTAAGTTATATATATATATATATATATGCGTCAGAATTCAGAATCATAGAACTGCACGAGCGAAACAGCAAACAGAAACAATGGCGGAGAGTCACCGCAAGCCCCATGCTATCATGATCTCAATACCATACCAGGGCCATATTAACCCCTTCGTCAATCTTGCTCTCAAGATTGCTGCAAAGGGCTTTTCCATCACTTTTGTTCATTTCGAATCTGTTCACCACAGGTTGTCTAAAGCCCAGAACCACCATGGCAATAAAACCCAAGTCGATATCTTTTCTGAAGCACGGGAATCAGGTCTTGACATACGCTACACGACTATTAGCGATGGGTTGCCGGTGGAACTCGATAGAGATTCCAACTTTGAAGAGTACTGGGGAAGCATATTGCGAGATTTTCCAGCTCGTGTAGATGAATTTGTCGGCAAGATAATCCAGTCTGATCCATATTTGGCCTATTTCTTGGTAGCGGACACATTTTTTCCTTACCCTGCAACCATTGCTGAGAAGTACAATCTTGTCAATGTCTCACTCTGGACTCAACCAGCCTTGGTTTTTACTCTAGCTTACCACTTGGACCTTATAAGAGAGAATGGTCATTTCCCATGTAAAGGTATGCGAAAATTCATCTTCTCTTCCATGCATTTATGAATTAGTTTCTCAAATGTCTTCTTAATTTCTTGATTCTCAGACAACATCCACGAGGAAGTAAATTACATTCCTGGAGTTAAGTCGATAAGTACAAGAGACTTTATTTCAGTTATGAGGGAATCGGAACAAGTATATAAAACAATGCTCAAATGTTTACACATGGCATCTGAGCAATCGAAGAAGGCAGATTTTATACTACATAACACTGTGCATGAATTGGAAGCCGATACGCTGTCAGCTCTAAACAAATACCGGCCTAACTATGCAATTGGCCCTATTACTTGTTTTAAAAATTTGCCCACATATACTGTCAGCAAGAATTTATGGTCTGAATCAGACTGCACTGAGTGGCTCGAGTCCAAGCCCCCCGGCTCAGTTTTGTACGTCTCGTTCGGGAGCTTTGTGCACACTAGCAGGCAGCTAATTGAAGAAATAGCCTATGGGCTGCTTCTTAGCGAAGTAAATTTCATTTGGGCCGTTCGAGAAGGAATTCTGAGCTCCGGTGATACTGATACACTGCCTGATGGATATAAGGATGAGGTTAAAGATAAAGGGTTGATAATTCCGTGGTGTAACCAAATCAGGGTTCTCTCAGATCCAGCCGTCGGGGATTCTTGACACATAACGGGTGGAATTCGACAACAGAGAGCATGTGGTGTGGTGTTCCAATGATTTGCTATCCATTTTCGTTTGATCAAGTTACCAATAGGAAACTAGTGGTGGATGATTGGAAGTGTGGGATTAGTCTTTGTGATGGAACATCTGTTGACAGGAAGGAATTTGCTGAGAAGATAAAGAGCTTTATGAGTGCAGCTGCTTCAGAGAGCTTTAGGCAAGAGGCAGATAAGGTGAAGACGACTTTGCATCATGCCCTGGAAGCTGACGGATCGTCTGAGAGAAATTTCGATCAATTTATCAAGGATTTGAAGGACAAAATTCACTCCACAACTACGATTGTATTAAATAATAGTTGACTAGCTGCAGCGATGCACTGTTGATCAATAATCATATTGCCTCTGATAATTTGAGTTGTATTATACATATGCCATATTTTTCATCCTTTGTTATATATATCTATTTTTGACATTTTAGTCTTTTATATTGTTAGGTTGTAAAAAGTACTATATATATATTTTTTTAATTTTGGCAAATTTAGAACACATTTGGCCGATGATTAGTTTTTTCATTTATCATCTGATGTTTTTATCTAATGACTATACCTTTATAACAGTATTTTATTGACGACTATGTTTTCACTTTTCGACAAATAAAAGGTGAATATTTCATTTGTGTGATCGCAAACGCTTTAATGAACTTATAGCCAGGTAAAATTTTAATTTCACACCCCCAATTTCAATAAATAAAAAAAATAAAAAATCCTAGACTGAAGAAGGGTCTTCTTTTTCTTCATTAAAAAGAAAAAAAAAAATGAACTATGGGTAAAATTGAAAATTATATAATTTTTTTTTCTACCATCAATATTTTTTGTTTATCCGAGGAAAGATAGTCATCAGCTGTAAATGAAGAATTCTTGGAGTAAAATACAAACTTAAAAAGGTTTTTAGAAAAATATGGCAGTGTTTGGATTCGTTTTATGAGTTTTGTAGAAATAGAGAGAAAAAACAAGATAAATAAGTATGTGTTTGAGATAATGTGTATTTTGAATTTGCATTTGGAAATAATTTAAAATACGTATTGTATGTTTGATGTTGTGTTTTGGAAAATAAAAATTACTGTTCATTGTCAAATCATGTCTTTTTATGTATATTTATATATATATGTATATATATAAGGGTTGTATGTTTAATATTGTTTTTGAGAGATAAAAATCATTATTTATTGTCAAATTATGTCTTTTTTTATATATATTTATGTATATATGTGTGTATTTATATTAAAACAGTCAAAAACGTCTAGATAAGGTGTTTTTATATGATATCAAATATTAAGTATGTTTTGACTCATTTCAAAAACAACTTAAAAATAAAAACAAACATAGTGTAATTACTGTGTTTCTGGATGAAGTATAAGTGTAATTACCCTGTTACTACAAGAGCCGTTTCTGGTCCTGACACGATATTGTCAAATTCAGTTTTGCTTCGGTCCTCATCACATATTTGGCTACTTGTACGTGTTACGTCGGTTTCATCATTTCAGCTCCATCCACGCGCCCAGAATTTAAATACAGCTCGTTGTGCGTCAGAATCATACAGCGAGAAGAGTGAAACAGCAAACAGAAAACATCATGGCTGAGAATCGCGGCAAACCCCACGCTATCATGATCTCTGTCCCATACCAGGGCCATATTAACCCCTTCGTCAATCTAGCCCTCAAGATTGCTTCAAAGGGCTTTTCCGTCACCTTTGTTCATTTTGAATTTGTTCACCACAGGTTGTCTAAAGCCCACCATTGCAATAAAACCCAAGTCGACATCTTTTCTGAAGCACGGGAATCAGGTCTCGACATACGCTACACGACTATCAGCGATGGGTTTCCTTTGGAATTCAATAGAGATGCGAACTACGACGAGTTCTGGGGAAAGGTATTACGTGAATTTCCAGCTCGGGTGGATGAATTTGTCAGGAAGACAATCGAGTCTGATCCATATTTGCTCCATTTCTTGGTAGCTGACACTGTTTTTTCTTGGCCTGCAACCGTTGCTGAGAAGTACAACCTTGTCAATGTCTCACTTTGGACTGAACCAGCCTTGGTCTTTTCTCTAGCTTACCACTTGGACCTTCTAAGAGAAAATGGTCATTTCCCATGTAAAGGTATGCAAAAGATTTTCTTCTTCGCCCTATTCCATGCATTATATTTATGAATTAGTTTCTCAAATGCCTTCTTAATTCTTGATTCTCAGACAACATCCACGAGGAAGTAAATTACGTCCCTGGAGTTAAGTCAATGAGTACAAGAGACTTGATTTCAGTTATGAGGGAATCGGAGCAAAGAAATAGTTATACAATGCTCGAATCTCTATTCTTGGCATTTGAGCAAGTGCGGAAGGCAGATTTTCTACTACATAACACGGTGCATGAATTAGAAGCCGAAACACTGTCAATTCTAAACAAATACCAGCCTAACTATGCAATTGGCCCTATTAACTTTTTTAAAAATTTGCCCACATATACTGTCAGCAAGAGTTTATGGTCTGAATCAGACTGCACTGAGTGGCTCGAGTCCAAGCCCCCGGGCTCAGTTTTGTACGTCTCGTTCGGGAGCTTTGTGCACACTAGCAGGCAGGAAATTGAAGAAATAGCCTACGGGCTGCTGCTTAGTGAAGTACATTTCATTTGGGTGGTTCGAGAAGGAATTCTGAGCTCCGGGGATACTAATACTATGCCTGATGGATATGAAGATGAGGTTAAAGATAAAGGGTTGATAATTCCATGGTCTAACCAAATCAGGGTTCTTTCAAATCCAGCCATTGGAGGATTCTTGACACACAACGGGTGGAATTCTACGATAGAGAGCTTGTGGTGTGGTGTTCCAATGATTTGTTATCCGTTCCTGTTTGATCAACCTACCAATAGGAAACTAGTGGTGGATGATTGGAAGTGTGGGATTAATCTTTGTGATGGAACATCTGTTGATAGGAAGGAAGTTGCTGAGAAGATAAAGAGTTTTATGAGTGGAGCTGCTTCGAAGAGGTTTAGGCAAGAGGCAAATAAGGTGAAGACGATTTTGCATCACGCCTTGGAAGTTGATGGGTCCTCGGAGAAAAATTTCGATCAATTTATCAAGGATTTGACAGAGAAAATTCATTCCAAAACAAGTATATATTGATCAATTAATATTAATACTGTCGACTAGCTACAAGGAGGCACTGTTGATGAATGATCGTATTGGTTAATTTTGATTATTTGTGATTGTCGTATAATCCAAATGTTCCGTTTTAATTTTATGTTGTATATCATATTCTCTTCATTTATGAAGGACAATTTATAAAATATTACTTTGAATATTTTGTTATAATTCTATTTTCGTTTCATTACGAGTGCAAGTATGTTTTACACGTACTAAGCATATGTACAATTAATTAATGCGTTTGATTTAACGAGTGAAATATATATAATACAAAATTACAAGAGAATATGCAAACCAATTGAATATTTCATAATCTATACGGTCAGTAAATCTGAATCATTTAAAAAATAATACATTATGCCGGTCCAAGAACGTCTTAATTGGTCCTCTCGAATTATTTTTGTATCTTTTTCGTTCTGACATAGTTTGGCTTGTAGTGCCTGTCAATGTTGTCCAATCAGTTCCGTCTTTAGCATATTCGAGGTTCCAACGGCAGTCCGACCTTAATCATTCAGCTGCATGTCCCTAACTTAGAACAAGTGTAACAACACACACAAACATGGCCGAGAGGCTCAAACTCCACGCCATCGTCATCCCATTCCCTTACCAAGGCCACATCAATCCGACCATCAATCTTGCGCTCAAGCTTGCTTCAAAGGGCTTAGAAGTTACGTTTGTTCATCTTGAATTTGTTCACCACACGTTGTCTAAATCCCATCATGAAAAGACAACTGACGAAGTCGATTTATTCTCCGAGGTCCGTCAATCAGGTCTTGACATACGTTACGCAACGATCAGCGATGGTTTCCCCTGGAATACGACCGGTTTCTCCACCTGAAGGAGTACTGGGAGTCCATGTTGCTAGATTTTCCAGCTCTTGTGGATGAATTTGTCGGGAAAATAATCCAATCCAACCCATGTTTAGTCCATTTCTTGGTTGCAGACACTCTTTATTCATGGCCTGCAACAATTGCTGAGAAGTACAACCTTGTGAATGTCTCGTTTCGGACAGAAACAGCATTGGTGTTTTCTTTAATCTACCACTCGGACTTCTCAGACAAAATGGTCATTTCCCATGTAAAGGTTCGCATGAACTGAAAGCACGTATGTGTAAATACCAGCTAGTACTATTGATCATAAAATTTAATTTAACATATGAATGTCTTTTTTTTTTTTTTTTGTTTAGATAATATTGGGGAGGAAATAAATTACATTCCAGGAGTGGAGTCAATAAATACAAGAGATTTCATGCCTTATCTTAAAGAAGCCCATGTTACAGACATGGTTCACAAAGTGGTGTTCACTGCATTCAAGGAAGTGAACAAGGCAGATTTTATACTACATAACACAGTTCAAGAATTAGAAACCAAGACACTGTCAGCTCTAGACAAATACCACCGCAACTATGCAATTGGCCCCGTTAACATCTCCAAGAATCTTACCACAAATAGTACTATGATGAGCAAGAGTTTATTGCCGGAATCAGATTGCACACAGTGGCTAGACTCCAAGTCCCCTGGCTCGGTTCTGTACGTCTCTTTCGGGAGTCTTGTTCAGATTAGTAAGCAGGTTTTTGAAGAAATAGCTTACGGGCTTCTTCTTAGTGAAGTTAACTTCATTTGGGTGGTTCGACCAGGAATCGTGGCCTCTCATGATGCTAATGGTTTACCAGCTGGATTCGAGGACGCAGTTCAGGATAGAGGGTTGGTCATTCCATGGTGCAATCAGGTTATGGTTCTCTCAAATCCAGCCGTTGGAGGGTTCTTGACACACTGCGGGTGGAATTCTATATTGGAGAGCATCTGGTGTGGTACTCCAATGATTTGTCATCCGATAAAGAATGATCAACCTACTAACAGGAAACTAGTGGTTGATGATTGGAAGATTGGGATTAATCTTTGTGACGGATCATCTGTTGACAGAGAAGAAGTTGCTCTGAAGATCAAATGCTTGATGAGTGGAAACATCTCAAAGGGCTTGAATCAACGTATCACGGAAGTAAGGGCGAAATTGCATAATGCAGTACACGTGGATGGATCGTCAGAGAGAAATTTTGACCGATTCATCGAGGATTTGATGGAAAAATTTGAAGCCACAGTTACTGAAAAGTAAATAAGCCTTGACTAGCTAGCCATGCTTTGCACAAGTTTTATATGTTTCATAATTCCATTTTATGATCTTTTGCACGCTGTACTTCTTAATTCTATCTTAATACGATCTTTCGTTCTTGTTTATTAATTCAATTCCATTACCGTGTGCTGAGTTTCACGTGTTTGTACTCCATAGCCGGACAGCAAAGACAGATGCAAGTTTTAACTTCACATGATTGGTTAGCTGGAATTATTCATGAAATTCAAGTGAATACAGATCAAATTAAAAATATACATTAATCAAAACATGCCAATAAATAGAACTGCTAGGCATTTCACGCGGTGCTTGTCAGTGTTGTTTTCTAGTAATAAAGACAAATATAGATAAATAATCATATTTTCGCTGTACATTTTTAGAACTTTGTGTCTGTCATATCGGTACCTGCATCTTGTGGTATTCGTTCCCCTGCATCATAATGATAATCAAACCATTTCTTTTTGGTCCAGCAGTCGTTTGTTTAGTTTCTTTGATGTTGAAATCGTTTGACTTGTAATAGCAGTCACGGAATTTGAATTGGACTTGGCAAGCTCCATCGATGATTCCACGCAACTCTTACATTGGCCAAATCTAAATCAATCTCGTATGTATGGATAGAACTTCGGGACAACCTTGTATCAAAATTAGTCCAAGTCTATTATTTGCTAAATCAAACAGAAAAATGTCCGAAAAGTTTCCAAAACCTCACGCCATTATGATTGCACTTCCATACCAAGGTCATATTACTCCCTTTGTCAATCTAGCTCTGAAACTTGCTTCAAAGGGCATCGTTGTAACTTTCGCCCACCTTGAATTTATACACCACACGTTATCCCAATCCCAGCAGAGTAGCAGTGATCTGTTTTCTGAAGCACGAGAATGTGGTCTTGACGTACGTTACACGACGATTGATGATGGTTTTCCCCTGGAATTCGATCGAGTTCTTCACTCAGACGAGTACTGGGAGTCCATGTTGCGAGATTTCCCCATTCGTGTTGAGGAATTTGTTGTTAAGATAATCCAGTCTGGTGATCCATCTTTTGCCCCTTTCTTGATTGCTGACACTTTTTATACATGGCCAGCAGCCATTGCCAAGAACCAGAATCTCTTGAATGTATCGTTCTGGACAGAACCAGCGTTGGTGTTTTCTTTAGCTTACCACATGGATCTTCTGAAAGAAAATGGACATTTTCCATGTAAAGGTATATATTTCTGATCATCTCCTTTACTTGAGCAGATTTACTAACGTTAATTTTTTGTGTTTCCTTATTACCAGACCATGTGGAGGAGGAGATAAATTACCTGCCAGGAGTTGAGGAAATGAGTACAAAAGATTTGATGTCATTTCTTAAGGCAACGGATACAGCAACCACAGTGGACAAGGTTGTGCCCAAGGCATTTGAGGGGGTGAAGAAGGCAGATTTTATCTTACACAACACGGTTCATGAATTAGAATCTGAGACACTGTCAGCTCTGAACATGTACCAGCCAAATTATGCAGTTGGCCCTATTAATTTCTCCAAAACTCTTGCCACAAGCACTGTCAGCAAGAGTTTACGGTCTGAATTAGACTGCACCAACTGGCTCAACTCTAAGTCCCCTGGTTCGGTTCTGTACGTCTCATTTGGTAGTCATGTGCAGACTAGTAAGCAGGTAATTGAAGAAATAGCTCACGGGCTTCTTCTTAGTGAAGTAAATTTTATTTGGGTGGTCCGAGGGGATGCTGTCAGCTCGGCTGATACTGATGTTTTGCCTGCTGGATATTTGGACGAGATTAAAGATAAAGGGTTGATAGTTCCGTGGTGTAATCAAATGATGGTGCTCTCACATCCGGCTGTTGGAGGGTTTTTGACACATTGTGGGTGGAATTCTGTATTGGAGAGCATCTGGTGTGGTACGCCAATGATTTGTTATCCTATAATATACGATCAACCTACTAATAGGAAACTAGTGGTTGATGATTGGAAGATCGGGATTAATCTTTGTGATGGAATATCTGTTGAAAGGAAGGAGGTGGCTGAAAAGATAAAGAGCTTTATGAGTGGAGCTGCTTCAAAAAGCTTAAGAGAAGAGACAAAAAAGATAAATGCCATTTTGCAGAATGCGTTGGAAAGTGACGGGTCGTCGGAGAGAAATTTTAATCAATTTGTTAAGGATTTGAAAGCCAAATTAATGGCTAGGATTGAATAAACTCATTGGAGCCAATCCATTTAATTTCCAGATAAAAGTGCAATCATGATTCATGTTATCATACTAAGTACATTAACATAGAAAGCGCATTTCCTAAAAATTTATTTGATGAAAAACAAAATTATGCTTTATTTATCATAGTTCGCTTGGAATCATTTCTGCTCATCCGACACGCCAAAAGAAAATGTATGCAATCTCATCAGTGCTAGAATCTGTAGGAAAATTTTCGAGTCCATTTTTTTTGTACAGCAGACGCAGTTTAAATCCGAGAAGAAAGCAGTTTGGCGAGGTTCAGCTGCTGGCACAGGTTCTTTCTCATCCAGCCCAAATAATGTTTGCTACGAGGCAGTTCAAACCACCAAGGCTATCACTAAGAATTCAAACATCGCTGTTATCAGTATGTGCAAAGATAACAGGCCTAAAGAGTCATGCTGTGCCATAGAAAAATCAGAATTAGATTATGTGCCCCAAAATCATCACAATAAACCTGATATAATCATCTGAAGTTGAGCTGTCACAACACAAATGAAAATGTCAGAACAGCTGGAAGTTCAGGATGCTCTCGATACACAAGACCAAATACCCAACAATGAGAAAAGAGAAAATGAATACTTAGTGAAAGCTCACCCAATATATATCTCATCAGTAAGCCCACCGAAATCCAAAGTGGCGGTCTCTGAACTGTGACCAGAACCGCTATAGTTGTCCATCATGTCTCCACAGGTACGATGTATATTCTTCACTTTTTCCTCTTCAATCTCTCCACGCTGTCCGCTAGTTTCAAATATTCAGCAGCATCAGCAACCAATAAACCCCAGCAGTGGCAGCTGTGTCCCATCTTTTGTGCACAGCTCTTGATGTTCGGCCTATAGCATAGATTTGGAAACCAGAGTTGTTAATACGATCATTCTTATGTTACTCTGGTTCCGGATGCTACTACATTCAGTTATAACAAAAGCAATAATCTGTTTGAAAATATAACAAACAAGAAGATTTAGTAACAGGACTATGCTTGTTATACAGAAAACTGAGAACCTAATTACTGCACCCCATAAAATAATTGATGCTTTTGTTCATTTTATCCATTGGCTGACTACTTACCTTTTGGTTAGGAAATCAATTAGAAAAGTTCTTCACAGGAGATAACATAGTGGCAGGAAAAGTAGATCACATTGTTAGAAAGATGAATGGCCACCATACCAGGAGCTTATTTACTTACAGAATTTTTAACCAAGGAAACACCCAGAATTTGTCTGTATAGGGCTTCTCATTTACTTCAGCCTCTCCTTTCCACTTTAGAAAGCAAAAGTCTGTACATAGGATCGCCACGATCTAGCACATGCTGTTCCCAGTCTGATGGCACCCCAAAGGGGTTTTCCTCCAGCCATCCTAATTCATTAACTGCCACATCTTCTGAATGTTCCATAAGTACAAGCTTTCCCTTGCCATACTTTAAAAATTCATTTTTCATTCTCAGAGCAACAGCTTCAATATCAGATTGGAGAAATACCTGCACCGGAAAAGGTTTGATCATCTTTGTCACAACACATCATTCAACCTCAAAAGGAACAGGTTGAGCAATGAAATGGTTGGTTTTTCTATTTAAAGACCAATATCAGCATCATTTTTCAATGCATAGAAATGGTAGTTGGATGAGCAAAATGATTAAGGAAATCATATCCCGATGAATAAGCTCATTAATTGTCAAAAGAATGGCATTGTACCAACTCTCAAAAGAAAAGAACAGAACAGGAATAAGAATAAAACTAAGACTATAATAAGCAAGATGAGAGAAACAATCATAACTATAAGCTGAAGTTAAAAAGAAGAATGTACTTTCTCACTTTAGGTGACACATCTTTGGACTTATCCCTTACTGATGGAATTAGTAATGTCATCAAATACAATGAGTCAATTTCAAACAGGTGGACAGGGCAATACCTTGCCTCCAAACTTTAACATATCAGCTATTGCTTCAACTAATGACCCCTGCAACATTCTCCACCGGTATTCTGGCTTGTTGAAATCAGGGTTTGGACACTGAAAACAGAAAGAATTTTGCGGAGTAAGAAGGCACGTATGGCATCCACCACTCAACATGATCAGGACAACACGGGAGGATACTAAATTCAGCAACAGAAAAGTGATAGAGCATAGATAGTTAAAAATCATCAGTAAGAAAAAAGGTCTGCCTTTCAATTAGATGCAAAGAGTACAAACTGCAAAATGGGAAAATAAAAAAGCAGTTTCCATGGTAACATGTCATAGGCATAAATAGAGGGCTCATATCCATTACCTGTATTGATACAAGAACCAACTCTCCTGGGTAACTAGAAACTATAGACCGGAAAGTAGATGTCGCATTCGTCGCAATAAAGTGCCTACAAACATGATATACCAGATAAGGATTATTAAAAGTTAATTTGATTAGATAAAGTCAGCAGCATTATATCTTCCCCTACCTCACCCCCAGACTGCACCATGGGGAAAGTGGTAGCAGCACCTAGGTGGCTTTATCATTTAGCATTAAGATGCCTTTAGCATATAATGGAAAGAAATAGTTTCATCTTTTAAAAACACAATGCAAAAGTCTGATACTTGAGAGTTACATAGGATTCTCGCATGTTAGATAAGCAATTTTTTTGCCGCATACTTATAACTAATAGCACCACATAGGTCCATATTTAATACGCATCAGCATGTGCAAGTGCAGGTGCAAGTTGCAATGCAGGAGAACAGGAAGTTGTCCAAATCAAAATATTGCAACTTCCTAGACATTATTACTACAGCTACCTTCCTAGTAATGCAAATTGATCTTTGGTCTTGATCCTCAGGCTGCTGACACGCTTATCCTTTAATGAAATTGTTTGTTATCTTTTATTGTTTACAATTGGAGCCAGATGTGTTAGTTAACTGATGCTAAGTATTAGCCAACTAAAACTGAACTGATAAAATATCGAAGAGTTCCGAGGGTGGTAAAACAGTGATAAGAATAGATTTTTGATAAAACTACACGGCAAAGACATAGTTGTATAGGGATGAAAAATACATACACATTATGGAGGTCAAGATGATGAATATCTTCTACACAACGATCCACTAGCTGAAGAAGTAACCAGAGGCGAAAATGAGTAAGTCCAGAGAACTTCAAATTCAAGGAACCAATTCATTTATAGAAAATAGAAGACCTTCGCATTTATCTCTAGCCCAAGAAAATTCATATCTTTCCTCCTCCTTGCCATTCCAACTAGAAATAAACCATTCCCTGTTGTTTCCCAACCAAATATTAATTTCAGCAAGCACAGGATTCATGGTAATAAATTCACAGACTAAGATTAATCAATCCAAAATAAATTCAATGAGCAATTATTCAAAAATGAAAGTTTCAGCAGATTAACATTCACTTCTGAGAAATGATACAATTTTCTCCAAATAGGGTTCTATTGAAGATCTAAAAATTTGCATGTTTAGATATCTCTGGAAAAAGGAGCTTCATTAAAACTTCCATTTACTCTCTGTCCCGTGAACCTTAAGATGCACTTCCTAAGATAAACATCCATGGCCACCTCATCTAAAATGTTTTTGGCTATTAGAGAAAAGAAAGTTTTGTATTTTAATATCTGTAATGCGCTAGGAGGTACTCCCTCTCTCTCTCTTCCCCTCCTTATCCATCAAAACATGCAGTGCTTTTCTTTTCCTTTTTCTTTTTGTTTTCTCTTTTGGTGCTTCTCTTGTCTGTGTTGTGGAGGATGTCATTTAAGGAGAAGAAATAGCCGGAAAAACCTTAGGTTCAGAGCAAGTAAGATGCAGGTATAGTTAATATTACTATTCAGACATCGACAACCAGAGGTCACATGAAAATTACCGCTTCCGATATCGACAACCAGAGGTCTAGTTGGATCACCATAAGTGACACTCCAGTCTACCTGATAGGGGTATGCCTGCAACGTTCAAATAATTATAAGGTACACAGTTCTCCAAGAAGAGAAAATGATCGGTCACATATTGCTCCAGAACAGCATTATTATCAGCAGTACCTGCACTTTTTCATGAAGTACATTTTTGTTGTTAACATCTCTTTCAGAAGGCCAGCAAAAAGGCATAGGATGAGATACACCTCTTTAAGATGGGTATGATTCAAAAGAAGCAAACACCTTGCTATCAATTAAGATAACTGAAAGATCTTGAACAACAAGAAGAAAAATGATGAATTGATATGCATACTGATACAAGTCATGAAAAGATTGACATGAGATCTTGATGGCAAAACATTTCAGGTACATTTTTCAAGTTACTCCAGTACAGTTTATCCCTTTTGAATATCAACTCTTACATCATAAAGTAAAAGATATTGATTGCTAAAGTTTCATAGTATAAAGACGAATGAACAGGTTCAATCGAAGACATAGCTTCTTCAAAATTATTCTTTAAGCTTTATCTTGATTCAGTGGGCTATGGAAAAGATCATCATGCCTCACTTTCAACATAAACTTTGATAAACAACACATTCTGCATCATGGTTTTTGTGTTGGTAGATAACATCCTATAAGATAATTACACATGTGCATATCCAACCGCAAATGTAAATCTTGATCCAGATCTATGGTGTCTCAGTGGGAAGAAGAAAAGAATATATGCTGGTTCTTGAGAATTTTAGATCAGGACGAGCTGCAGATGTTAATTCAAATTGAAAAGAGGCTTGTTTTGTGATTCCAAAATTTCCACCACAATGTGACAATTCATCTGCACATAAAGTCAAGATGGAGTTTTGGGACTTACTCTATCTAATGCCAGGAGCCCTGGAAGCTTTCTTCCTTTAAGAACCTCCCACACAACAGCAGCAGTTTTGACAAAATTATCATTCGAAAAAGGCTTTGATTTCCCCAATAATTCCTTGCATTCTATTTTTCCAACAAAAGTGATGTCGCAACTGCTTAGATTACCCAGTGTTTCTGCCAGTTCTAGTGTTCCACCTTTATCCTGTTTTGATAAGCTGAATCTCAATGGGCCAATCCATATTATTTTCTGGAAAACTTGAAGAATTTTTTGTCAGTGCAAACAGATAGAAGCTGTAAATTCCACAGAACACAATTTCACAGGGGAAGTCGGGAGTTACATTTAAAACGAACTCAATGATGATTAATGAGTTCACTAGAAACCCATCAATCATGAATCTGTGTATATGAGTATTAAGTTTTCCCTCTGCAACAATGCGAATAATAATGTAAAATCCTCTGTTTACAAACATAGGTTCTTATTATTATGGTAATGACTGCAAAACTGAAAGCACTTTTTCGATCCTGTGGTGACACATCATGTGAATATACCCACTGTCTGGCAAAAAGACCAGAAATCAACCAAGTGCAGGAGGCAGACAGAGAGGAATCAGGTTAGATATTCATCTGTATTACGAGTACATCTTCCTCTCATGCCTTTGCTACAGCTAAATGGTTTCTTCCCACTAACTTATTACATCAGAAATCTAGAAATTGCAGTGTTAGACTCTGGATAAGATGAGGAGAACATATTATTTTACTATTGATTGGCATATAAAAAGTGCTTTTAGAGGAATAAATAAATTCTTGAGTATGTTAACATAATTTAAGAAGTTGAAAAGCACCTTGCATTTTGAAACTACATAGATGATTTCTTGTAATGATCTTGGCCCAATATCAACTGGTTGCCAACCTGTAAGGAGAAAATTTTGAAAGCATAAGCCACAGTCAAAATTTGAAACCAACAGAAAATTCTGTGTTGACTTTTCAAATTCGATGACAACATATGGAATTACAAGTATCTAAAACAATTAAGATCATGAAACTTGGGGAGTTCTTTTTCGTGCAAAGAAATAATCTCCTAGTCATAATAAAGGTTGGTAAGTCGTATGTTTACCTTCAGAAATAGAATAAGCTGAAAATATGTCTATCTGATTCAAGGCATGATTTTTGATGCACCAAAAATCTTTTGGAAGAACAAGGGGAATGTTTCTCAACTTTGCAGTCTCTACTATACTGACTGCTTCTTTTAATGCTCCAAGTTCCACCAATTTCATGGGAACAGGTACTCCTAAGGCATGCATTATTTGAAAGGCCATACTTCCAACAAAGATTAAACCATCACATGTAGATGTCAACGAATGCAAGGCAGCAACTTTGTCTGCAAGGTTGCCTCCACCTATCTGCAGGTATAATTGAAACTCCATGAATAAAATATATCTGAGGATTTCTGACAGATATATCCATTAGTTTAAAATAAATTCATGTGTAGAGAGTATATGAGTACGATGGCCATATAGGGCTTTTCATTGGTCTTGATGATTTTCTTCAGCTTATGTAGGCCCTCCTCAAAGTAAAATCCAGCAATGTAGGCATTGCAAAAACTAGCAACACCAACAGTTGAAGCAAGAACTTTATGAGATTCAGAAAAGGCATCATTAACAACTATATCAACCCCAGACACAAGTTCTTTGGCAAACTTTGAACAGTTGGCCCGTTCCCCCTTAAAATGGAAAAGATTCGCAAGCAAAAGAATGTCAGATCTTTTACTATCTCCACCTCCTGAATGCATGCATAGTGAAACATATTTCACTGGTACAACTTGGAGCTCAAGCACTGATGACAAAAATTCTGGAATACAGAGAAGACATCAGTAACGAAGCAATTTATATGTAATTGCCAAAAACTGTATTCTAAAACTAGAATGACCCTAAAACTAGTAAAATAATACTGAACCTGCTACAGATTCCACGGAAGGACAAGGTTCCGAACTAAACCTAGAATTGATAGTCTCTCTCCAGCCGCCCACCAGAACTACTTTTGCACCTGCTTCATATAAGTACTTAATTGTGGAAAAAGCATTTGCTGCTGGTGATTGATGTCCTTTCCTTCCTTGAAGTAAAACCATGGAATCGAGTCTCACCATGACAACTTTTCCAAATAGCTCCTCCTTGGGAAAATTCCTAAGAGTTTGTATGTGTGGAAAAACAGTAACATTTCCACCATCACAAACGGCATCCTGCAGAAAATATATTAAAGACAACGTAATGACCCTGCACTCGCAGTGCCACCTCAAGCAAACCTGAGCAAGAAACTACGGATTCTTTTTTAAATATTTTTCCTGCCAAAGTCAAATTTTGGTTGGATGCTCTTGGTCAGTCTTTTATTCGCACTCTTTTGTATTATCAACCAGAAAAAATATCAGAAGGCACAAGGTGACTAATAATTTTGTTAATTATCATTTGCAGAATCTTCTGAACTTTCAACGCTTTAGAAAACAGTTAATAATTAACACTAAGTATAGTAATAGAATTAATACACTCATACAGAAATTACTGTAACATTCACCAGACTTAATCAGTTCCCTCCTTCAACTTCTCAAGGAGATACTTTATAAGTATGTTTCCAGGAAAGGCCAATTTAATATAAAGCAAGTTCTCTAATAAAAGCATGATCTTTTCCACACATACATTAGTATCTTTATTGTTTCTATTTCATTTGATGCAGTTCCTGTGTTTGATGAAATGCCAAGCACCAACTTTCAAGATGTTTTAGACTCTGTATTACTTAACAAGCCATTTAGAACATTCAACAGCCAAGCGTGATACTGATTTTCAATCAGAAACAAAAAGCATGAAAAAATAACAGGACATGAAATCTGCACAGAAAAACGAACAGAACGAAACAGATAGAGAAAAAAAAAAAAACGGGATGACTGGAGTCTAATTAATTACCTTTTCTAGAAGTGAATGCTCAGCTTGATCAACCACCTTACAACTAACTGTTTAGAAAATAAAAGCAGACTAAAACATCAGGTGTTGATTTCAGTATAATATGATGACGAAGATCGCATTACACGAACATCGCAAAAAGATGAACCTGGCAAAGAAAACAATACGACGCTGCATTCCTTTTTCTGAAATGCAGTCCGATTTCTCGGATGAAAACATGACTTTTCCTGTGGAATTTTGAGTGAACTGAAGGCGAAAGTTGATCGGCTTGGATTTCTGAAGCAGATTGCTGGGGGAAAATTAAGAACTTGATTCATCATGCTCAGTCTCTATTAGCAGCCGATTGTCCTTATTCTATTTCTTCTGCTCGTCCCTCATACACAGCCTTTCAACGGATAGCAAATTGCTCTTTATTGCACTCACATCCTTTACGCTATTACAAATTCCAATTTTAATCCCCCATGTTTTTATATTTTCAAATCCGCACCGAAACTTTTCTCCCTTCCCCAACAACCTCAAATAACGTTTTCTATTCTATTTTAAAGCATTAGCAGAGAATCAGCTCAAGCCCACTTATAATAACCCGAAGCCAACTAACAAAAGAGCCCAAGCCCACTTAATATTATTGACATTCCAGGCCCAGAGCCCATTTTCATATAACCAACAAACACTAACCCGCCTGGCATCAACAATCAATCCCACTCCACAAAGTCGCCGGCCGGCGATTTATCTTTTTCAGCGACAACGAAAGACTAAAAGAGAAAACCATGGGCGTAGGTTTCATCGTCGGCGTGGTCGGAGTTCTGATCCTCTCACACGCGGCCTACTCCACCATCCAGTGTACCTAACCTACTGATTGCCTATTCAAATCTAATACCCTTTTGCTCAGATCATGAAATACCTATTTGTTGTTGATTTTGTATTTGCAGATAGGTCTCTGCTCAAGATCACGGGAGAGGAGTTTTCTGGACCCCCCATCAATGTAATTTCTTTAAACCCATCTCGAGATTTGCTTCCTTTTGTATAATATTTGGTGGATTTATATAGATGAATTGATCTTTTGTAAACAAAAATTCCTTCTTTTCGTTGAGTATTTTCAGGTTCTGGTGGAACTGATAGCAGGACTAGTGTTGTGCTTGTGGGCTGCTTTAACGGTGCCTGGAAAGTTTTTGTCGATACTTCCCCATTCAGATGAGAACAGGTAATTATTTGCGTCTTATTTTCTTCTCCGTGTTATTGTTCAGAAATTAATGTAATTCTGTCAAGCATTCATATTCCGGATAATTGGAAGACTGAATTTTGGGTAGAGGGGTGGACATCCAGCTAACTGTAAATGCGTCAAATGTGAGGGTGGGAGAACTCGGTTTGTTGAGAGCATTGCAAATCCTTTATTTATCTTCTTAGTTTTCTAGATTGATTGCATAAATCATGTAAAAGGGTTATTTTCTTTGAGGGTTTATATCTTTTAAGTTAGGAGTGGACATGTACAACCGCTTGGCAGTCGTGCTATTATGTGAATCTAACAACATTTGATGGTTTCCTTGTGGTCTTGGTTTCTAGTTTTCATTTACTATATTCTGTGTTGTCATGAAACGAGTTGCTTTATTCAAGCGGTCGGTACTTTCTAGTGAGACCAGTTGAACAACACATGTCTAAAAAGTTCCTATCTTTGGGCTGGAAGTTTGTAAGTATAAGAATTCTATTGTACTTTAACAGGCACTATATTTCTTGGTTGATGCATACATTAGTTCTTTCAGCTATTTTTTGCTTGTGGCATGGAAGAACCATTAAATATAATGTATATCAACAGGTTTTAGGATTTTGCCTAATATCACATTCTTTCCGTTGATGGGTTATGGTCTGATCATGAGAGAGTTGCTGCTTTCTGCGACTACAACTGAATACATGACAAGTTTTAAAATTTTAATATGCCTATGAATATTGGCTGCTCTCATTGTTGATCAAATGGCCTGTCATAGAGTGGATAATTTTACTGTACGTGTTTGGGGTTTCTACGAAAGTATCACGTCCCTGAAGTTTTAGAAAAAACTATTCACTCTCTCCACCATAAGTTAAGTACCCTTCGAATTATGTGAAGAATTGTAGAAAGGGTAGATGTATGCTAAAACAATAGGCGGCAAAAAGAGGATATTAATGAATGCAAAAGCAGCTTGAGGATATCTCTCTTTCCAGTCGACTCTAATCATAGGAGATTCATCAGCATTTACCATCATAAATTTGGTTGGCTTCCTCCTAGCCAGTGGAATGTTATTTTTGTCTTAAAGACTTCAAGTAGCAAATATATACCCTAGTAAGCACTGTTATTCTTCTATTCTGTGTTGAATATGCCATGCTTCTGAATTTTAATGTCTTTTCTTCCTTCTCATTTGTGGGAAGCAGGGTGGTAACTTTACCTGCCAATCTGGACTTCATGATCTTTAATCATCGTGGAAAAGCATTTCCTCTGGAGTTGGATTTGAAGGTCTACTGATGCACAGGGGCATAACATATTGGTTTAACCAATGAGATATAGGATCAAAATCATGGACCAGATGTTAATCTTGCTGAAAAACTAGAATGGAGTTATTTAACTGTGTAAATCATCGCATGAGGCACAACTGAATTGCATAATATCTTTTCCATTTAGTGGGCTGCAACGAGGAACGCAGGGTTGGCAGCTTTTTTATCTGTTTGTACTGTTTCAAGTGCTTTGAATTTTGACTGTTTTGGTGCTATGGTACTTCTAATCTGTTATACAGTCTTGTGGATGGTAAATTAGAATGGTTAAGCTCTTTCAGAGACTTGCATCTTTGTACTTCAGAAACTGAAATATATGCAGTGTAGCAATCTGTTCTTGAAGCATATCCAGAAAGTTCAACTGTATAATTAAACTAAAAAAATCTTTGAAAAAGCTCCAAAGCTGATTCATGAGCTTTTTATGTTTATATTTTAGCTAAAAGTCTTGGTTAAAAAGCTGTACGAAATAGATTATTGCTTCTTATTTTTGTATCATCTGAATAATGAAAAATAGTTTCCCCACCAATATTTCTTTCAAAATTTGAAAAACAAAACCTCACTAAAAAAATATTAAAGAAAGAAATAAAAAAAAAATGAAAAACAATCATAAATATAGTAGTAGTATATTAGAAGGCAAAGAATGTCAAAACAATGGAAAGACTGTAGATAAATTTTGAAGGCAACTTAAATGACGGAAACGTGCATGCTTAGAATGGGGGATAATTATGATTTTCGTCTCTATACTTAATTATTTATCCAGTTTTGATTTTCAAATTTTTGGACTTGATAATATTAGTTCTTAAATTAACACATTTTTAATAGTTTTGGTCTCTAGAGTTAGAATTAATAGAGAAATGTCATGTGATATGCATATGAGGCAAAAATAATAGAAAAAAAAAAAAAAGAAGAAGAATTACGATTTTGGTCCTTAAAACTTAACCACTTATTCAGTTTTGGTTCTCAAACTATAGGACTTGACAATGTTAGTCCTCCATCTAACCATTTTTTAACAACTTATGCTTCATTCCTCATTTTTTCTAACTCCCATTTTTCCCAAATTAATTTAACCCCAGCTTGATTTCTACTCAATTTTGTCAAATTCACTGATAATTTTTTGTTATTTAAATTAAATCTATTTTCCTTATTCTCATTTGGATATTTTGAGTTTTTAGGCTCAAATCTCCAAAGTGTAGATGATTTGGGCAAGCATGAATTTTTTTATCGGATTACAAGGAGTCCATGATGTTAAAAATAGAAGCTTAAATCCACAATTGCAGAACAATAGAAACTAGGCTTCTCAGGAGTTTTGAGAATGATAATTTTTTTTTTCAGTTATTTCTCGAGTGAACCTTCAAGTTTGAACAAAATGATGGAAATTGATCTTTTTAATCAATTTTATGAAAATCGAAGCTCCAAAGTGAAAAAAGGAGGTTTTTTACTTCCAATGGTGTTTCCATCAATTCTAATGAAAATCTAATGACAAAAACTAAAATTGTTAAAAAAGTATCAGTTTGAAAACAAATACTATCAAGTTTAAAAGTTTGAGGAACAAAATTAAATAAATAGTTAAGTATAGTAACCAAAATCATAATTCCCCTTAGAATGGATACGGATGTCCTTGATAAGATAATCAGATAAGCAATTCCTAAAGAACTACGGAGGCTGAGCTGAGTGAGGAGTGAGGAGTGAGAAGAGAGAAAGAATCGTCGAGAAATGGAGAAGTACCTTGGCAACGCATATCGGGGAGACCCGGGTGTTCCTCATGCGGACCCGGAACGCTTCATGAATATCTGGATAGGGTCGGCTGCCTTCTCCGCGCTCACCTGGTTCAATCCTTACATGTGGCAACTCTCCAACCAATTCAAGTATTAACCAGTGCTTTTCTCCTTGTTTCACGCTCACACCCACCTGCTCGTCTCTGTTTTTATGTTTATTTGTCAATTTTTTTGAATTTTTCGTTAATTTTCAGATACATTTAGCTATCGTGTATATACTCTAGTGGGTGTTGTATGTCGTAATTAATGTTTGAATTGATGTTTTCCGTGCTCTATGGATGTGTTGTTTCTGTTTTCTGCTTCTTCAGACATTCAATGGGTATATACGAGGGTTGGATTTTTATTTGAAACTTATTCGGTGTGAATGAATAAAAAGACCTCGTTGATTCAGCCAAAAGAAAAGAAAGAACAAACTTTGTTTGTTTCAAAAAAGAAAAAAAAAACAAACTTCGTTGATCTAGATTTTTGTAGTTTGTGTATGAAACATTGTGGCTATGTGCAAACTTCTGTGCGGTAGAGATATTATCGGAAATGTAATTTTATTTTTCTGGCCATATTTATCAGCTTGAAAAGGAGTTGTTTGATCTAACATGCTTAGTCTCTCTTTACTTCCAGAAATAGTTGATTATAAAACTACAATGAGAAGTCCAATGGCAAAGAAATCTCTTTTGGGGTGGATAGTTTTGTAGTAATATTGGCTCATATGAAGTCGAGGAAGAACAATGTTAGTACATCTATGGGGCAATGTTTCTCAATATGCAAACTTCCTGGACAAGTGCTATTGTTGATGAAAGCTGATCCTGGAACACTGAGATTGTACACATTCTTCACTCTTTGATATATCCTGTAGACATTCGTCCACTTTTTACAGTTCTGATTGATAAGAAAATGTTAGAGATTGAAATATTAATATCATTTTTCATTCATGTCAGACTTAGATGCTGTTGAACTGCTGCAGAAATTATCCTTTGTACCTCTTTCCCTTGTACTTGGAGATATGCTTGCTGTGAATTGGAGTCACCTTTTCCATTGCCTGAGGAGAATTGTGCTGCTTGTGTTACAAATGTAACCTTTTTGGCATTCGTTTTTTTTGATGCAAGTTTGATTTTATTGTGCAGTTGGCATGACAAAGCAATGCTATTTGAACAATATCACTGGAAGAAAGCCCGTGAAAAGAATCAACCATACAAATTTAAGGTATTTCTACTGAATTTGAGTTTGAAATTAAAGAAAAGCCACCTTGAAGAATAGTCAGGCATCTGTTGGCCATCCATCTTGTGATGTATTATTAGGCTTTAGTAATGTCATCTAAATTTGTTTCTCACTCAGCTTTTTTCATTTTCTGACAGTGGAACCAAATGCCCAAAGAAGTACGAGAGTCGTACTACTTCAACTGGCCTGTCTACTTCCCTTAGTGTCCTTCCTGCAGCAGCAAGGGCTCTTACGTTCTGGACTTCTCCCCAAAGTAGACATTTCAAAATTCACATCTTCCACCCTGCCCACTCAAAATGAATTTTCAGAAGCATTTTTCTATTTCAAGTTTTTGAAACAATTCTAAGTGCTTCTTCATCCTGTCTATTAGGATTATACCGGTGCATTTGGTATTCTGTTTGTTGAAAGATGACCTTGTTGCTTGTAATATACATGACCCTTCTTGTTATTGGTTTCTTGAGCTGTTCTGTTTCATCTATTCTTCTGCTTAATAAAGTTTTACATCATAAACACTGAACTCAGATCTAGATTCAGCAACTTCTGTTGCTCGTTGTTTGTTTGGAAATACAGGGATATGCAATGAAAAATGGAACATTACAAACATACATCTAATATTTATATGCTTTGTAGGGCAGCAATTGAGTGAAGCAGGCAAAGCAATTTCCTTGTTTTCTTCTCTAGGTTGAAGTGTAATAATGATGATTCATAAGTTTATCAGACCATGTTAAGTGGTTCATTTTTCAGGGAATGAGATGTGCACTTGTTTTGTTACTATTAACAATAATCGTTTAAAATTTCTCCTGGAATGAACCATGTCGGTTATCTTTTTCTTACTTTATATCTTAGTCTACTTGAAATTGTCTCAAGACATGGTTGAGCGCATGGTAAATGTGGCGTGTAAGGTTACTTTGGGAGTCAATCGAACGCAATATTGAGTTAAGTGTTCAATGATGCATTCATACTCCAAATATGCATTATGTAATCCTTTTGCCTATTGACGTCAGTGATATCTGTTTTCATGGACTGGACCTTTCACCTGGTTTGCATTGCAATGTCTCTTCCTGTGCAGTAATAGCTTGCAAGAAATAATAGAAGTAAATACTTTCTCTTTCCACACCATATTTCTTGATTCTCTACAGAACTAACCAATATAAAGCTAGTAAGTAACTTTGACAAAAAAGAATCACAGGTTATGTCAAACCAAAGAGCAGCTCTTTGCTCCCGTTATCATACCGTATTGAAATCCCTTTTGTTAGTGTTCTTCCAAGTCTTGTCTTGCAGAATCCTTTTCAACTCCTCAGGTGGGCATGGTACTGCAAGCGTACCAGTCTGCTGAAACCCATATTCTTCTTCTGCCAGCTTCAGCAACCTCAAGAATGCAGGTTGTTTTAGGAGGCACAGTTCCACAACAAACCTTGTGGGCTTCTCCATCTCATTCTTGACTGCTAGAATAGCAAAATGCCCTTTCTTCACATCATCCCGCACCGTTTCTTTTGCTTCTACTTCTTCACATTCAAATCTTCTAAACATCTCCAGTACTCTTCTTGATCTGTGAAGATGGTTCTGCAGTTTCTTAAAAGAACCTTTTCTCCTTTCTATCGCCATTCCTGTATAAGTTCAGGGCTATCTGAGAAACAATGAAAATCTTTCTCGCCAACCAGTTTCAAGAGTGGCGGAGTGAATTCTTCGATTTATATACTAGATTGAGTTGAGGGAGGAAGCTTCCCAGATGATAAGCAAATAGACCCAGTTTTGGGTATTAGCGTACGGATACGACTGTTTCTCGGTGTTCAATTGCCGCATTTAATGTGCATTTTCCTATGCGTTTCGTGGTATGCTGTCACAGTTTGAACCAGGAACTACCTGTCTTGAGTGACCAACATGCAGAGTGAGTAATATTGCTCTATTACATGTTGCGTTCCGGTTGTGCATGTTCGTCGTAATTAATACGTATGTGGTGTATGGTTGCGGTGTTCTTAATATTTTCAATAATTACCTTCCTCTTGAATATAAATGAATAACATTGCAATAAAAGTTACTTAAGCTTGTGTGATGGTTTAATTTTAAAAAATAAAAAATAAGGTGTCTGTGATTGTAAGTTTCATGACAACCTTTATCTATTGCATGGTGGTGTTGAATTTTGCACTTTTTGCTTGAGTTGTGTAATAGAAAACAGTCAAGGATAAAGAACTGAGATTCATCAAATGGAGTTCCACACATATAGAGCTAAATGAGGTTAATTACAATCCTACGTCCTGCTGAACTCTCTTAATGATACGGTAACTAGATATTAAAACACCGACACGTCTTGTGCGTACTTCCGTACTCGCTTGAGGGGGGCAGGAGAGTACATATTTGGCTGGGCGAGCAAGAATAATACAACTATGGGGCCGAAAACCTATCGTAGAACAACTCGTCGAATTAGAGTGTATGCTGATTGAGGCATGTGGAATTAATTCATTGTCCTGGAATAAGAAATATCTAGTTCAATTATATTTAGTATGTAATAAACGTAAAGAATGAATTTGTGCGGCATGTTCCAAAGTTGTCTCCCTCGAGGTGCTTTTCCAAATGAAATCTTGAAACTCCATCAAGACGGACAATACTTCATGCAATGGTGTCCAGTTAGAATACCAAAATTTGAACGAAGATAACGTTCAACCATAGATCAATTTGATGTCAATGTACATGTAAATTGATACACTCACACATGCTAGTAAGTAAAACCATAACCAGAAAACATAAAGAAGAAGAATATATGGTGACACAAAGATCTGGTCGACCATGTAAAGCTGGATCTCCCTTATATTAAAAGGAATATGCTCATACTTCCTCACTGTCTTACTTTGCTTCCAATTACAGACTGAAGATCAGTGTACGTGCATGGGATAACCAGAATCCCCATTTGTTCAAAACCGAACTCTTCCTCAGCTTTCTGTAAGAGCTCCAGAAATCCAGGATCAGCTAAACAACTTACTTCTACAATAAACCTTCTTGACTCACCAGCTTCAACTGCACACACGGGAAAATGCCCCTCCTTCACGTCGTCTGGCAGTATACACTCGTTGTCTTCAGGATCATCAACGGCATGGTTAAGATCATAATGGATGGATAACTTGTGTATCTTCCATAGCATTTTCCATACATGATTGAAGATTGCTACACCTCCTTTCATCCTGGAAAAATTGAACATGGGAATGCTGCTGACGATGAGCCAAGAAATCTTAGCAGAAAGAGAAACCAATATAAAAGATGAAACTAAGCTGTGGAAGGGAACAAAAGATCTGGTTGTGATTGATATATGCAAGCCAATTTCATGTGTTATGCAACAGAAACCTCTGATACATCGCTTTCAACTGTACATGCATCTAGATTAGAGAGCGATCAATATTAGAATCAATAATTCAAGGATGTTGTAGTATGTAGGGGGACCATGGATAGTGTTTAAATGCTCCCCTTCTCTTGTACAGTGGATGTACTTCATGGAGGTTACTAGTACCAGATTATCGAGTTGCTTAATATATACTGAACACAAGTGAGTTCGTTTAAGCTTGAAGACTAGAAACTGTTGCTATTGAGTGAAAGGGCTATTGCTGTTGGCAAGAAGCTGATAACTATTGCCCTCTGTGAAACATGTATACATTACTAAGTACCCATGGGATAATAATGCTTAAGTACAAGACGCAAGCAAGGCTGTTATTCTAGTTGGCGCACTTACAGTTAGTCTGATGTTATCCAAGATTACAACTCAGCTTGAATTCTTGTAGATTTGTTGGCTGCTATATTGTACTTGTACTAAATCTTTCCGCCCGGGAGGAATACAGAGACCTGTGGCATTAATCGTGTCTCTAGTGATGATATCATACGATAATGGGGGAGATGAGACTTGGGGAGCGAAAGAGTAGTTAAGCCCCCCCCAGACTCCAAGGTTTTGAACCTTATTCGTTGGTAAGAATCCACTTTAAGATCCAATTCGCTTACCACTGGATCAACAACTTGTTAGTATGGGCACGTCTCTGTGGATGCCAAGATTTTCAGTCTAAATAGGGAAAATTAACAAGAAGGTATGAGAATAGGGGAAAATAATGTTTGGTAACTGATTTTACACAAAAAAGAAATACCTGAAAGAGGTATTGAGCCTAACAAAGATATTCCAGCTAATCCTCGACGTGCAACCGTACCAGAATATCATAGTCTGAAGGGGGGATTCAATTATAGATAGTATTGTAAATTGCAGAGAGCTAACTCAGTGTGCATTTAAGGAAAACCAATAGCAACTATACCATTTAGTCATAATCATTATCATGTTCATGGATGAGGTTTAGGTACTAAAAACCAGACCAAGGAACCTATTAATGAAAGTAAAAGACAAACCTTTGACATCAGAAGAAGGAAATCTGCAAAGAAGGGGTCTGGTTATTAGCTTGACAAGTCGAAACATGTTGTGATTTATTAAGTTTCCCTGCCATCTCTTCTTTTTTTCTCAACCAAATACTGCGTAATGTATCCTTTGCCCCACAACCGACCATGTCCTCTTCAGCACGGTTTGGAGACAAATGCTGTTCTTTCCAATAGAACTAATAGTACTAACAGTATGCTTATGGATGAAGGTGGACTCAAAAAATTGGAGATCATCGGACGATTTGTCTCCCCCAGCGACCTCTAGAAATCACAAGGGCTGGAGTTTACTATCACATGAGATGGAGAGATGTAACAATAATGTAATAATACTACAGTTTACTAGTTCAGTGTCACAACTACCAATTTATCAGAAAATTAACCAGTTCAAGGTTATATGCACTGGTCATAGTTATCTGAAGTGGGATGAGTATTAAGGTTGCCAAAAATCCTACGCAATCAACCAATCTGATTCCATTCACTTCTAGTGTTTGCAAGAACTCCTCATTAATACACAACATTCTTCATCCATAAACAACTAAAAAAGTACAAAAGCATTATGGGAATACCATGAAGACCTTACTACTATACAACATTCTTCAATCCATAAACAACTAAAAAACATAGAAAAGTATTTATTGTTATACCATGATTCAAGCACTACAAGTAGTGTCTATAAACTATATATACACACACGTAAGATATCATGCTTCAGAAGAACACCAGGATCCCTATGATCACACAGTAGGCTTAAGCTCAAAAGCGATCCCTGGATCACTAGTACAGAGGAAGACCCGAAAAACAGTCACCATGGTAACTGGTGGGCCTCTCCTGCAATGCTCTGCTCCATCTCCTCGACGCTTCTCCAGCCTCCACGTAGCCGTCCCTGCTGACCCAACACTATCACCTGGATTACATGCACACCCATAACCAAGATTATACTTGCAAGAAAATAGATATGATTTGCAAATTAAAATCACTTATAGCATTCATGTAGTTGCATAAGCCAACTGTTGACTCAGTCGGCGGAACTTCAACAAGTACAGACACAGAAACGTAAACGATGAACAATTACATGGTAGCTCGTCCAAACATTGCATCTTTTTAAGCAAATTGGGCTTATTGCATCCCCACGTAACATTAGTCAAAATTCCAAAAGGGGCCCATGAATACACGTATAACATGCATGTTAACCATCAAATTTTGGGAATAAACCGTGTTCGCTTTTGATACTGCAATATTCATCACAAAGGAAAGCAGAGAAATTAACAGGGGTGGTGGGAGTAGAGTGCTTACAGTTTCAGCGGCAGGTCCCGTTGGGAGTCTCAGCATCCTGCGACGAGTTCAAGGAGGACATATGAGAGCAAAGATGAGGTGAACAACGTCGGAACAGAGGAGAAAAAGGAGGAGGAGGAAGAAGAAAAGAAGGGCGAAACGGAAGAGAACAAGGAAGAAAAGGAAGAAGATGAGGCAATAGAAGAAGAGGAAAGTGGGGGAATCATCGACGGCGACGACTAGCATTGTTTGAGCTGTATGGCCATAGAAGCTCTGATCTGGAGTGTTCTGTTTGCAGGAAAAAAGTGGGTTTTGATGATTGAAATCGCCATTTTATGTTCCTTTCAGTCATTTTCAGTTGTATGTTTTCTTTCAAGAAACTGGATATATCTGGATTCAGTCGGAAGATTTTACTGCTTTTTTTGTGGTTATAACGTTACTGTTCTCTTAAATTTTTTATTTAATTATGTACACTCGTTTTAGGAAAAATTATTATCCAAATTTAGTTCGATCGAACCAATTCAAGATCAAGTGTGATATACTTACTATGTGATTGATTGATCATTTTTACTAAATTATACACCAATCACATGACAAATATATTGCACTTACCATGTTATTGATTTAGGTTCAGCTGAACCATGTCCCTGCAAGAATTTTCCCTCGACAAAGTTAAAAAAAAAAAGATAATTGAAAATTATATTCTTGTGAAAACTTCAAATACTTCAATTTATTTTTTTGAAATTTGAATCTTTTTTTTTTTTTTATTTTGATCATATTTATGAGTTTACAATAAATTTAATATTACAATGAGGTGTTCATAATTTTCTCAAATAACTTTAACAAAAACATCCGCAGTCCAGTTTCAGCATGGGCAATTGGGCAATTGGCAAGTGGAAAAGAAACGAAAATATCCAGCCCAGCCATGATATGGGCCTACTATTATTCCAATCTCCACAGCCCAATAAAGTAAAGCCCATACATTTATCACAAGCCCAATCAGCCCAGCAGTAGGGAAACACTTGCACACCTACCCTATATTCGAAAAATCATACACATGGTTTGACTTGGAGTTTCAGTAGAGAAACGGATTGGAGTTTGGAGCCCCACACAGTTTGACGGCCGAAACACGAGAAGTGGACAATTAGACTAAGATCGTGCTTATCCAAAAACGCAAGGCGAAGTCAAAAAGGGGCATGGAATCTTCAGTGCCAAGCACTCGTGTTTTCCCATGTTAGGATTGAACGTTCAGACAAATACGACTTCGAGGTTGTTGAGAATAGAAGGCGTGTTCGAGTTCGACTGTGGTTTTTGGACTAAAATATGGAGGAGGATGGAAGGATTCTGTATAATTGTATCACTCTTTTGGGGACATTAAAGATATTGTCTTGACTTTTGCTATGTTGCTATAACGCTTTTTTTTCCCTTGTTAAGACTTGAGAATTATGTGTTGCATAAATTCAAGAATTGTATTAATGTTGGTTTATGTTCTATGTTTGACTATAAATAGTGGACTCTAGTCGGTTCTCGGTGGATTTGATTGAGTCGAATATATTATTTGTTAAAATTATTTTAATTTTAAAATATTATAATTTAAATTAATTGAATCAAGTTCAAAGAAATTTTAATTGAATCAAGCGCTACAAAACGGGGCATCTTTTATTATTCTTTAATAGTCCAACCAAATTCGAATCAGACTTTAGCACTTATATCAAATGTTCGGTTAGTGGTGTTCAACAAATTGAATTTTTATAAATTGATGCTAAATGAAATATTAAATAATTTGATTTCCGGTGTATATAAAGAAATAATTCTGAATTTTTCAGTGGAGATCGTCATAGTCAGCTTTACTTTTCTTGGATGTACGAAAATAATAAGTTTTAACTACCATAAATGATATATTTTTTTTCAAAAAATTATCTAATAATGAGATCAAATATCTCCCAACATATACTTTTAAAGGTGGTCATTGACATATGAAAAAATATATATATATATATATATATGTATTTTTCGAATTTTGTCCATAAAAACTCACATCTGATTATTATTACATGATCTCAACTTTTTAAGAACGTAGGGAGGAAAATTGAAGCTGAATCTGTGGTTCAAATGAGTGCACTACACCACCCCCCATGGAATCATAAATCAATCCACTCTATGCTACGCTGGCAACCCCTCAGTCCTCTCTCAACCTTAATTAAGATGCCATCGCCAGCACATAGACATAGAATTCAAAAATCCAACGTTGCTCCAAGACTGAATGACGTGGAGCGGGTCCCATTATCATCAATTTTCTGTCGGGTCCCACTAATAAATTCTTTTTCTCTTTTTGTTTTTTTTCCTTAAGAACTACTCGTGTTAATAATATTCCAGCAGATTCTGGAAGCCCCAAACCCGTTTCATACCCGGACCCAGAACTCTTGATACATGGGGTAACCCCTTGTATGGTGGGTCATCATTCACCATACATGTCATGCATGAAACATACATGCCATAAGCACATACATATATACATGATGTGCATGCATAAGAAGAAGCCAAGAAGTTAGGCTCATCACAGTCAGAGCTGAGTCAGAGGCACTCCAAGGTCAATCCCATGACCACCCTTTCTTCCTGTTTTTATTATGCACATATTAATTATACATATATATATATATATGGTGGATGGTTGGTAGTTCTTGTGATGATGATGATGATGATGATGATGTATGTATGTACACACTCCACAAATTTATCTAATATCTTTCCCTAATTAATATGGCTGTTACATATTCAGCTATCCCTTAATTAATTAGTTTTGAAATTAGGGTTAGCATGATCCATCAGTTTGGATAGAGGTCTCTTAATTTGATCTGAACTGGACCATGCATGCATGCAATTACTAGCTAGGGTAGCCAGTTGGAGCTTCCAAATGTTTAAGTAGCTAGCTACGGTCTTTATTAAGTATACACATAGGTTGTGCCCCAGAGTTATGTATCTACACACCTTCAATCACTAAATTCAACGGAATCAATTAAGGGTAAATTACAACAAATTTTTCTTTCAAGTTTGATATAATTATAAATATTTTAAAAAATTATTAATATTCTTATCAAAGTATTTAATGAAATTAATTATGTAATCTTTATATGGAGTTTTGGAGTTCATCTTAAAAATTTGATGAAAACGTAATGCAGACTCTAATAGGGCACCAGTGATCTAGTTCAACTAGCAATCATCTCATAAGAGGGTGTACAATGTAGATAACATGTCTATGAAATATTTAAATATTATATATGATTTTTTGTTAATTATCAAAATATTATATATTCGAAGATTCATGAACCCGATATTATTTTATTTTATTACACTGGTTGACAATGTTAGTTTGGTTAATCAATTAGTCTTGACAACCTTTTCACTGTTTATATAGAGGTCCATCTACTTTATTTCATTATTTCTTTTAATATGAGCCGACTTTAATTATGAGCACCTAATATTTAATTAATTATTCAATCTGCCATTTCGTCCATTTGGCATCAATATTGGTTGCCATCTGTATGTAATTTTTCCCATATCATGATTTCAAGTCCTTTTCTATTTTTTTTATAAATAAAAAAAAAACAAATCCTTTTCTATCAGATTCTTCATGCTATATTTTTATGAGGAAATTATTAGAGAAAAAAATGAATTAAAGCAATTAAGTAAATATAATATCAGATTTTCTTTATTGAAACAAGTATTTTCTTTTATATAATTTTCGTTTACTTAAAAATATAAATAAGCATGAAAATGCATGCATTTGAGGTTCGTACAATTTCTTTTTTTTTTCCTTTTTTAAGACCATATTAAATCAAATGGGTAAATTACAATAAGTTTTTTAGGTTTGGTATAATTATTAATTTATATATAACTCTTTATTATTTTAAAAAATTACGAATACCTTCATAATTTTATCAGTCATCCAACAATTAGCTCAATCTGTTATTTTTCATTAAGTTTTTCATTCTTTTTTTTTTTTTTTTATTTGGTCAAAATGCCCTTGTAGGCTATGAAATATAATATTACTTATTTTTTTAATTTTTTTAAGGGACTAGGTCGATAACCTTTTAAAGTTGCGATACACCTCGTCATTTTTTATGCAATTTTTTAATTATTTTTAAGAAAAAAATACATCAAAGACGTACAAAATGGATAATTTCAAACCTCCATCCAAAAATTACCTAATTTTATCAAATATCATAATATATTGGTAATATTTTTAATAACAAAGAGTATTCATAATGATACTAAACTTGAGGAGACATCATTGTAATTAACCCTAAATTAAATATATTGAATTTCATGTTTTTCTTTTTTGAAGAAATTAAAAGTGCATTTCCAAATATGAGAAAGATTACAAGAAACAAAATGCTATAATATTATAATTTTTAGGCATAATTATAGCTATACTCTATAAAATTCCGAAATTACACTTTTCTCAAAAAAAATACATTTTAAATTACACTTGCACCCACTCTGTGAATATTCCATTTACAATTCCACAAAGGTTTAGATGAAAAATATTGAAATCAATAAAAAAAATTATAAATTTTTAATTTTACCCATCATTGAATATTTAATATAATTTATCAAAAAGGAAACAATTGCAAATGAAGAATTCTTAAAGGAGGTGCAAATATACTCTTTAAAAAAATAGAAACAATATAATTTCTTACTTCTAAAAAATATTTAAATATAATGAATAACCCTAGTCTTTTTTTTGTTCGTGCCGCGTATATATATATAGAGGCATGCACCGAGTAATTAGGACGTGGCATCTGAATACTTAATTAGGTAGTTAGGTGTGTGTTTGGTAGGTAAAAATGGAAAAATTGGACGATGAAATATCTAACCATCTGAATACTTCCCAACCTCCCAATATTATCTGTAAATTGATCGATCGGTAATCCCTGAAGTTAATTGAACTTCGTGATTTTGCAAATGATGGTGCAAGGGTAGGAATTAGCGTACGTACAGTTCGAAATTATGTGTTTGTTTTATTTTATGTGAGTTATTATTATTTATTTAGTTATTTATTAAAATATTATTATATTAGTTGAATTGATATACTGTTTAATTTATTAGAATATTATTGTAATCATGTAATTATCATTTTTATTAAAAAAAAAAGAAGAAGAAGAAAATGAAGGAGACAAAAAATAGAATTTAATTAGCACTTAATTGTTGTTTATTCATAATAACTAGCGTCCCACAATCAACAGGTCATGGATTCGAGTCTCATAAATGTGGGGCGTTTTTATAGCTGTATTTTGTTTCATTGTTTACTTTGAATATATTTGTTAATATAAAATTATAGATGTAGGGAATTATGTATTTAAATTTCGATGATTGAATAATGAACCAAATCTTATATATATATGTTTATGGTCGTCAGCCTTATTTATTTAATTATATAACTAAGTTCACTAATTCTCCAATTAAGTGGAATTTTATTTTTCAAGTTGAAAATCCGTCTGGTTATACAATTTACTATACATATATACATAAGTAAGTAAAATCTAATTGAACCCTAATTCGACTGGATCTCTTCAAATATTCAACCTACAATTGACTGAATAAAAACCACACGACGTTCAAAGTTTTGGGATATGTTAATTCAACTTTTTTTTTCTTTATTTAATTGGTTTGAACGAGAATAACACCACCATCTAGATTTTGACCAATTTGTTCAAATACGTGACCCGAATTTCACTTCGTGTTTGATTAAATTATTTTAATACGTATTTTAACTATGATCTATATGTCTTTGTCGTGTAAAATGAGAAGCAGAGAGAAAATCTTGCAAACTCATTGAAAAGTTAATCTTTTCATTACAAAATGCTATTGGGAAAAAAAAAAAAAAAAAAGCAATTTATGATCCCCATCTTAAGAGGTAAATTACTTCAATTTTAAAAATACTAAATATCGCCGCACGCGTTTCTCGCAAACATATAAAAAGAAAGTTAATGTGAAATGATAAGAAAAAAAATTTATTAAAAGAATAAATTATAATTATAAATTATAATAAATATGGAGAAGTAAGGAGAAATAATGTTGGGTAGTGGGTAGTTATGAGGAAAAAATAATTATAAAATTATTAAAAAATATTAAAATTACTAATTTGACCAAATAATTTTAAAGAGAAAAATGAAATAAAGGATAAATTGGGTGAATCTAAAGTTGATACGCTCAAAGGATTATATTTTATAATAGTATAGATAGTACAGATATGGGGATATTTTGCTATATTTTCATAAGGGGTAATTTAATCATTTGTAATATCACAAGGTGATTGCTTGCATTTTTCCCTAATATTATATCTCATATTTTATTTCATACATTTATGTAAATAAATATTATTATAAAATATATATATATATTACTAATTGGGTAGACAAATACCAATATATAAACCTTAGGGACTTAATTAAAAATATATTTAAAACACACACACACACACAGAGAGAGGGGGCATTCCCTTGGTATAATTAACATCACAATCAAAATCTTTAATGGGCATTGATTAAGAGTCGCTGTTAAACGTGGAAAATGATGTATGCAAATGCGCAACATGTTTCCTAATTATGCCAACAATTGGCTGCTCTGCTCTGCTCTGCTCTCCACTCTACACCCACACTTTCAAACGCAAACGTAACTCCTTGCATCATTTTTTTTGTTTTTTTTACATATAATTTATTTTCTATTTTAGTAATAATTCGTCCTTTTCAAAATTAATTATTTGACGTGAAGTATGACGATGCAGCCATGTCATGATGCACCCACCACCCCCGCTCGCGTATATATACATTTTAAATAATAATTACATTTATCATATATTAACATCTCAATAAATTATATAATATATTTATTCAATCAACCCATTAAATAAATAAGAATAATAAATAATTTATATAAATTGAGATAAATATCATTTAATTCGATTAGACTCGAACAATGATTTCAAATTTGTTCATAAAATTACATGTATTATTTATACTGATGATTTTTTTTATAAACGACCATGTTTATATATATATTATTTTTTTTAAGTAAGCCGTTATTGGAAAAATAATTAATCTTGGATTAAGAATTGGTGGGATGAAAAGGGCTTTTCCATGCTTAGCCTTTGGCATTTTCAATTTGTTGTACAAGATGTAGTGTGAGGTGTACGTCTTCATTTCTTTGACTTGACTATTTAGAAGCCGGTTTATGGATCATTTTAATATTAAATATAGAACTAACTAAATATTATGTAATTGCAAATTTAGGGTTTTAATTAATTATTTTTATGGCCCTATAAGATATACGAGAATCACCTGCGTACAAACCCACTAAAATAAGTCTTGAAAATTTAAATATGGGCGAGTTCTCGAATATCATCTACATTGATATGAAAACGTGTAAACTCATGCTAATACAAAGACTTTTAATCATTGAACCCTCTCTAAAAACAATTAAGAGACGCATGATGAGATTCTCCACATACATTTCTTTATAATTTCCATGCTTCTAACTAATTAATTAATTAATTAACATAATAAGTTCGTGTACATTAATATAAGTTTGGATAAGATTAAGGATTAATAAACTTAAATTAATGTGTAGCTTATCCCAACGCGAGTCTTTAAAAAAAAAAAGTGTGAGCAAGGTGAACTGTGAAGCGAATAAAAGTGTTAAGTAGAGTTCCACAAGTTGCTGGAATTTAAGGTCTGCAAGCAAATTAATTCTTTCAAGTAACAACTTTATCCTTTTTTTTTTTTTTTTTTTTTTGTATTTCATTTGCCAATTTTTTAATATATATGATGTGCAACATGCCAAAAATAAATCCCGAAAATTGGAAAGTCTAGTGGTTTGGTGTCCTATCTTGACTCCACATCCATTATTAGCGTTGCATTTTATCAAAATGTTATATATAATTTAAATAATTATATTTATAACAATAATTGATTAATTATCTACTTAGCTTATCTTGCTTATTTTTGGTCTTAATTATCCATCGCGTTTTACCTTGACGATTATGTTAATGTTTTCTATAATAATTGACAAGTATGTCATGTTTCTGTACAAATAATTACATCTACGTTTCCTGATCTGTAGGTTATGTGCACAAAATATGAATCCTTTTAAAATAAATACACATACACTTACAAGAAACGTCAACATCATTTACACAATTCATTCATTTTTTTCCCAAAATTATTACACCCCCTAAAAATATCAACACATTTCTCAAACTACTCTTATTTTTAAACTATCAGGGACGGTTTTTATATAAGCAAAAAGTGTGAGTATTTTTGTATAATAAAACATAAATCAAAAGTATAAATGTAATTATTCTTAAAAAAAACTATTGCAAATTTATAAGAAACAGATGATATTCATAGTCAAATTGAAGGGTTGTAATTCTTTTCAACAAAACATGGGACTTGAAAGTGACAGCACTCTGAAAAGTATTTACTTATGTTTCACTCCACAAGGAAACATTACCAATTATATTTTCTACATTTAAATTCCATATTCACACACGCACCCTTGTTTTTCAGCAAATCAATGTTGTTGGTCGGAACGGGAAAAAAAAAAATTGAAAAAAACGACTACTGAAACAACAATGAAAGTGGCTTAGCCTCTTTGTATCGATGAAAAGTCGCCTTTTGGTTCGACGATCTTTCCTTTACAACCCGAGATTTTTAATAAATTTAGCAGCTGTTAAAAGTTCTTAAAAGGCGTTAAACAATCGGATTTCAGTGTGTGGTTGGGACGTTAAACCATTTTCTGGGCTGTAATTAATATTAATAGAATGGATTAGGAGCACAAATTTCAGGAGGACGATACTGCTGGAAGCCTGTTGTATCTTGACTTCCAAAACCTGCCTTCCACGCCATGCAAACTATTACTCGGGGAGGAATTAAATTAACAAAAAAAAGGCAAATATTTATTTTTCTTTATAGCTGTAATTGATCGTTAGACTATTCAATATATCGAAATATTTAAGCGTGATCATCGAGTATTGTACTAGTAATTTTAAATTAAAGAATATTTTAAAATAACATAAATAAATAAATAATATAAAAGTAGACATAGTGTAATTAAAATCTACCAATGATGTCTTAGTCTATTAATTAAAATTATAATTCTATAAATAAATTGAAGGTCATGAATTCAAATTTTACAATATTTATTTTATTTATGTGAATTTTATAGTAATATAAGTTTATTAATTTAATTATATTTAATAATTTAAAATATTAATATAATTATATAATTACTGTTGTTATTACATCTGCTCATAGAAAAAAAAAAAATTGAACTACTATACGAATGGAAAACAAATTTGATTTTGACTGAAAATCTGATCCTCTAAGAGGGGCCGATCGACGGTAGTTTTTAAATAGTGGACGGTAGTGATCAAACCACCGGCCGTACGGATTTATAAAATTGCCATATTCTTCAAATAATGAGTAAAATAATTACATGGACAAGACATATATAAATATGATTTTGTCAAAGTAAAAAATTACAGGGCCACGTGGAATCCGTCTACCCACTGGCTTAATTATACTAATTAACATCGCTGTCATTTTATAAGATAAGATAAACAACATAATTAGCTTGGCAAAATTGAGTATTTAATTAACTAACTATAAAACAATACAGCGTACAAGTCAAACAACAGAACAACCTAACAAACACCGGCCACCTAGCACCCCGGCCGGGACTGATTTAATATTTCTACTACACTGTAATAATACTTAATAATATTTTATCCTACAAGGAAATTTGTTCTCGTATATGTTTCTCGTCTCCTCCTCATCATTCTACGTATTTATATACATTTTTAAAATTTGAATTATTGAAAATTGATCCGTGTTCACATCACGGAGCATCCGTTAGGGTTTTCGTCGCTGAACATTTGATCGTTTATGTTCATATACGTCGGTGGCGGAGGAGGAGGTCCCTGTGCGTATTGCACGACGTAGCCCGTATTGGGATAACCATGGTTAGCGTATCCATGATAAACATGGTTAGGGTACGCTTGATGATGGTACATTTGGACGCCGTAGTCTTGGTTGGAATAACTCTGATTGTACATTGGCATGGCGTAGTACGTTTGTGGATTGAGGCCATGGTACTCCAGTTTGTTAACTTCCAATTTTGCCCCTTCGCCGGCCTTGCTCCCTTCTCCACCGCTGCCGCCGGCAGCTTTCGACTCCGCTTCTTTCTTGCCACCGTCACCCCGCCTTCTTTCTTCTCTTCCTTCTTGTCTCCTCCTCCGCCGCCTTCTTTCTCCTTTTTGTCTCCTCCGGTTCCTTCTTTTTCCTTCTTGTCCCCACCTCCATCGTCTTTCTTTGGAGGAACGATTTCTATATCCTTTTTGAGCTTCTCTTTCAAATAAGCAGTAAGTTCCTTCACGTTCATTGTTCCGGTCACCGTGACCAAATCTTTCTGTAAATCCGTTTTTACTGAATTAACCCCTGTTAAACAGAAAATCACATCCGTACATCTCTTTTAGATATATATACGTAATAAATAAAAAATTGAAAAATATAAATTTGATGCTGTACCTAACTCAAAAAAAGGGGCATAAATGTCACATTTAATTATGTACCGACTTTGAAATTAATTAATTAATGTAATTAACTCCGGCCAACTCACCATCAATGTTCTTAAATATGACCCTCTTTATCTTGTGGGCGCATCCGTCACAGTGCAGTCTGATTTTCATCACCACTGTACTAACCACAGGCTGAAAGATAACAACCACGAAATAAATTAATTAAAATCAAAATTAATTAGTCAGCTAAAAAATAAATGTAATTAGTTAATCAATTTACCTCTTTGGGTTTCTTATCCTCAGCCTTTTTTTCTTCTGCCTTCTTGTCTGAAGATTTCTCGTCGGCCTTCTTGTCGCCGGCGCCGGCGTCCTTCTTGGGCTGAGGGGAGACGAGCTCCACCTTCTTCTTGGTCTTGTATTCAACTCTCTCACGGAGCCAGGCGGGGTCCGCATTTCCGGTCACAGTCAACTTGTTGGCCGCACAGTCAGCCTTCACTTTCTCAACACCTTCACAAATTGGACCACACGTACAAAACTTTTTCAGGCCCCCACCCTTCTTACGTCTTTATTATAAAATAAATAAATATTTAATAAAAAAAATTACGTTTTCAATTGAATTGATAGGAATGAAAAGTAACGGAAAAATTAAATTTCGGACCGTTAGTTGTGGATCTTCATCTAAAGATTGTTCCTTGAGAGCTCCGAAAAGTCCTATGTGGGTAGCGAACATATCAAGAAACCATTGACATACTGCTCCCATGGTCATTAAGTGGAAAATTTTATAAACTCCAATTTGATCAAATTAAATCAATCAAATAGAAAATATGTTATATTTTCATTAAATTTTTTTTAATTATATAATAAAATATATACTTACTAAATAATTAATTCAGTTCTAACCAAATTTGATTAGGATTAAGAAAATTTAAATCTATATGGGTTTACATATTCAAAAGTAATATAAAAAACCCACTTGGAATTAGGTGGAGGAGTCTGTGAAGTTTGCTAAAATTCTTGGTAATTTCTTTCTTCTTTTTTTTTTTTTTTTCATGTTCCTAAATTTACAAGGAAAGGTTCAACTTTGGAAATGAGAGAGAGGTATGAGTGGTAAGAAATTGTTAGTACCTTCGAAATGGCTAACGGCCCGTCTGACTTTCTTGGCACAGCCTTCGCAATGCAAGTCCAGCTTCAAAACGACGGCGGTTGGGCCCTCGTCTTTCTTTCCTCCGCCGTCGGCCGCCTTCTTCTCTCCGCCCTCCGCAGCCGCTTTCTTCCCTCCTCCATCTTTCTGAAAAACCAAAGCCGACAAAGAGAAACAAACAATTCAGCGAAACCGTAATTCCTTTGATCATAGAAAAGCAGTAGAAATTAGGGATTGGCAGAGACGAATTACCTCACCCATTTGAAGAATTTCGCTCTCTTCCTATCTCTGAAGAACAAGTTATATGGAGTGGAATGGAAATGAAAATGGAGAATGGTTTGAAGAGAGGAAAATGGAGGCAACCGCCGCAATATATAGAGAACAAACGGAAAATTAGCGGAGTTTCGGATGAAGTCATCGAGCCCGGGCCCACCAAATAAAATCAATTATTAAAAAAAATAATATATTCAGACAAAGGTTTTGGTATGTACATGTATGTCCATGTATGGATGTAATGACATGGCATGGTATGACATGGGTAATGGGTATGTGATGCCCGCCTGATTAGACCCGATCTGGAATTCACTATCGTGGCAAACCAGCTAACTTTGACTAAGGGCATCATATATTACTATCCTACCCCTTAAATTTTACCACGTTTTGAGGTTTTTTTTTTTTTTTTGAGTCAAGATCGATAATTTTTCTATTAATTAAAATAAATTAATAAATTTAGTTATTTTTATTGACATTAATATTTAGCAAAGACTATTATAATAATTATAACATGCTCAATATACATACTATTACAGTAGACAACAACTTTTACTATACAACCGACAATATTTCATGCACTTAGCGGTGTGTATTTCATTATACTAAATCACAATTAACAAAATTCCAAAAATTCATTATTTTAAAAACGACAATAATTTATGTGAAGATAATCCGAATAGTACAATGATTAGAATGAATTGGTGCATATATTTAATTGATAATTGATATGCTTTTCTTTAATTTGTCTTGCTGCAAAGACGTATGTATGTGTCCACGACGGCGTTCAACTTTTTCATCGAATGCTTATAAATTTTAGCATTACAATATAATAATATATTTACGATAAAATTTAGAATAGTTATATATTCAATGTCGCTTTGCATTGAAACATAGAACAAGTTATTCGCCGAGGCAATTAATATAAAAAATTTGTCATGAATTGGTGTTTAGTGTGAAGAATTATAGTTGAAAATGATGTTTGGTGTTTGATTCATCGTCTAAAAAACCAATGAGGATATTATTTTGGCAAAAAATACAAAATAATGTTTTTTTATAAAATCAATTAATTATGTCATCGGACGTATCAAGATAACTAATAAATTGCATCAATATTTTTGTACCAAAATATACATTGGAAGACAACAAATAACAAAATAAAATTATCATCTAAGATTAGACAAAAATCTATATACAAATTTGCGATTATACAAAATTGCTTTTTCATTATGGTAAATTATAATAAGTTTTTTAAAATTTATCATAATTACAATTATTTCTTATATGAACAAAATCAAATATTCCCTTGTACTAATGATTGTCTTACAAATAACACATTGTCAGAGCTCATTGTACTGAGGTATTTGTTAAAATAATCGTCAATTTTAAGGTAATGTTTATAAGTTTACAAATAACAAAAATTATTTATAATTATGAGAGAACTCAAAATGACCTATTTGTAATTTATCATTTCTACCCAGGAAAAAAAAAATGGGGGGTGGTGGAGAAAATTCTTTTGTAGAAGGCAAGAGAATGAAAGCGATTCTTTGTTTTCTTCAAAACAATTACACGTCGGAATCTTAAATTTCAGAATTTCTACAAAAATACAAGAGGAAAAGATTTTCCAGCGAGCAAAAACTGTGTTGGTTAAGCATTGTTGAGCCGCTTTCAATCGTTTTCTTGAAAGTCGTATTTATACGAAGCAGTAATTGTACTGCAATCTTTTCATCTCATCCCTCCATTTATGTAATATAATAATATATCACGTGGCCCAGGTTGGGCACCAAATCTCATTCTTCCCTTCACCGATTCGCGACTTATTTACTTTCTACCTATCACTGAAATATCACTTTTTACATGATTCCAATTGATTTTAATATAAATTTACGTTTAATATATAGTTTATTTACTTTTTTCATTATAAGAAACGGTTTTGAGTCAACAAATACTTTTATGATCACATTCAAAAAAAAAAAAAAACAAAATTCTTACTCTGATCGTTCATCTTCCGTCTTGAAAAATAATATTAATAATTATAGTTAACTAAATATCTGATTGACAACGTTTAACATAAAAAGTAAATTATACTCCCCTCTCCGGAAGTTTGGTATAATTACACCTAGTATTTTAAGTTTATTTTTGTCTAACAAATATGTATTTTTGTTTGTCAGAATTCACTGAATTTGCTTGTATTAACAAAAAAAAAACTAATTAAAAATTGATATTTATACTCGATTGATTTATTGTTGACTTACTGTAGGTTAAATAACTTATTTCTGACTAAACTACTCTTATAATGGTGACGATATCTCTCCTCACATGTATTAATGCGTGAAGACGTATGAGGGTAGTTTGATCAACAAAAAATTTATTTCATCACTAAAAAATAGTAATAAGTCAATCACACAGGTAAATATAGAATTTTTTTTCTAATTTTTTCAGTTAAAAAACGTATATTTGGTGAATTTTGATTAATAGATCAACTTATTTGTTAAATAGAAGCAAACTTAAAGAGTGCTAGTTATATATAAATTTTCAAATCACATAATTTTATGTGTAATTACATCAAATTTTAGAAAAGACGACTGAAATTATTCCTAAAATTAGTAGTAGGAGAAAATGCATCATGTGGTGGAAAAATGTGGTAGGCAGTAGGTTGATTAATGTACATAGCTTAGGGGCAGCAAAGAGTTATGAATTTTTTTTTTTTTTTTTGAGAGGAAAGAGTTATGAATTTTTGGTATCCATAGACATGCATGAATGTGGTTGAATAAAATCGCGCCCCATTTCCCTTCCTTTTTCTGCTTCTAACAACATATAAATATTTTAATTTGTGTCGTCGTGGCCGGACTACTGCTATCTAATGTTGTTATTACAATATTTGTAAAGAGAGAATCAATTACTAGGTGAAAAGAAAGGTACGCAAATAATTAATTTAGGGGTGAAAAAGTCTGATAATTGTGGGCTAGCACTAGCAGCATCAAATGGACATGTTTAAGACTAATTTGAATTATTATTTTTTTATTAATCACAATTTAATTATGTTAAATTATTAATTAATATTTTTTACAGGGGCCTATTTTTTTCGCTATCTTTTTCGAGAACCGCCTAAAGTTCCAACTAAAAAGGTGAAATGATTTTTCATTATCTCAATTGAAGTAATGAGCCTACCAATATTGGTAGGCTCATTACTTCAACTAGTCCCCGTGTTCTTCGAATGGATCTCTTAGTTGTTGAGAAGGTTGCCCAAAAGGTATAAAAACAAATTTGGAATTTGCATTATATAACAATTTTAATATTTGAATTTTAATGTACTAAATATTATTGTATTGAATTACTTTTATTGGGGAACAAAATGTGGGCTTGACTAGCTGGGGATTTGTGCCACATGCATGATGCCAAGATTGTTGACGATCTTTGTACGGTTTTTTCAATGATATATCGATTTAATTAATATATTAATATAATTAAAATTAATAATAAATTATATTGATTTAATAAATAATTAAAGATGAATAAATTACAATAATTTATAAATACCTACATATTTGGTAGACTCGAATTCATGATATTTAATTTATTTATGGGACCTTAATCTTAACGTTAACTACTAAATTAAGATATTATCGGTACAACACTACTAATTTAAAGGATGACTGCTTGTTATTTGTTTGATTACAATTCAAGTATGATGAGTCTTTAAATGTATATATAATTATGTTATAATAAGGCGAATTGTTAATATATATATAATATATAATATATACATACTAAATTAATTTAACTAGTCACATCTCAATTTAGGTAGCTTTTGAATAATTAGTTATAAAAGAAATATTTTTTAAAAAAATTAATTGACTGCAACTATTTATAAAAAAAAAATTATGTCATTGAGGAAGTCGTAGCTCCTGAGTCATATTTTCCCATATTTTGATTCGGCTTTTACATTATTCCAATGGTCAATTGCCTCTACAAATGGTTGTAACATATTTTTAGTACCCACAGTTCAAAGTCGAATTCATGCCAACTCTTATTATGAAATTTTCCATTTTAATAAATTAACTGCAAATTAGAACAACTTAATTTTTTTTAAGTGAATTGGTTATGATTACATCATAAATTTTGATCATCAATAAATATACGACAATTACCAATATCAATTATGTATAATTAACAAATAATCACTATTACAATAAATCAATAATTACTATTAAAGTTGATTAATTCCCACACATTAATGAAATTGATGTCATCGGATATCAATTTCACTTGTTAGCATTAGACTAAGCCTCTTTTACTGGAACAACAAAAATATCATACTATTAAGGAAAAATTGTACTTTGGTCCCATACAATAGAGGGTATTGCATTTTCAGTTCCATAGTTTACGAAATTAGTACATTTGATCTCGTAAGTTAAAAATGATAGCTTTGGAATCAAAAGTATTATAATTTTTTATTTTATAAGATCAAATGTGTCATAATCTTTTATCATATAGGACAAAAAATACTGTAATTTTTTTCGTATGAAGCCAAATGTACTATATTTGTAAACTGTAAAACAAAAAATATAACACCTTATATCGTATGAGACTAAAAGTACAATTTTCTAATCTAGTAAAATAGAGAACATAAGATGATCTTGGAATTTACTATCTAATGGGCCTTTTTTGGTGGAACGAGTCACATGAACTTTCGTCTTGTCAATTGATTTGGGCCTTGACAGTAAAATCAATAGTGGGCTTTAAAGCTCGGCCCATTAGCTACACTTTTATTTCTTGTCCCTTTACAATTAAACCATTGTTGATTTCGTATCCCCTTGAGCCTGAACTTTGGAATCGACGAAGACGCGAGTTCAGTTAGTAGCTGGCCCGGCTACATTGTGCATTAACTTCTGCTGAAACGCATGACAGGATAAGGCAGCAGAACTCAAAGGTCGGAGGCTTTCGACATGGGATCACTTTTCCTTCATTCACTAATATGATGAAGAAATCACTAAAGATTTTGATTTGATCGGCGACAGCGGTAGCTATTTCACGTGTTTCTTTGATTGAATTGGAGAATTTTCAAAGACGATTAGCTCGGCAAATTAACGGAGTGTTCTACATTGCTTGGTGAGTGTCTGCAAGTCCCATTGGAGTGTGTTAATGCTTCTACCTTATTGGAAAGTTGGTTTGTTCTTTTCGGTTTTGTTTATTTGCTTCTATTCTGATATGCATAATTACGCGGATGCTCTTCTTTGGATTTTAGCTTTCAATTCTCTGATAAGGATGATGATTTTTTGCATGTTTAATGTGTTTGTGAGCTATCTGTTTGGTGTCATTAATTTGAAAATCTGATGGTAAAAGAATTTCCAGTTCATATAGGTTTTTGTGAATCAATGACGAGTAGGAAATGTAACTAGCAGCATTTTTCTTGAGTGTTGGATGGGAAAGTGTAGATGAGGAAAAGAGAGTAATAAATAATAGTGTTAAAATCACTAAGAAAGAAGTAGCCTAGATAGATTCAATAAATCGACAGAAATGTACATACATGAAAACTTTACTATTGTGTTTGGATTTAAGTTATTGGTGGTGAATGATTTCAAGTCTATTGCACTTATTTGGATAATTCTGAGTCATAGAGGTTTTCGAATTCTTAGCACATGGTCTTTTAAGCATTAACATTACATATTAACTAATAAAGCCACATGGCCTTACTATACAATTATATAATATACAATACAGAAAATAAAAATAGAAACTATGACCACCTAGTACACTCTATCAGCTGTCACTTCAGGCCTCCTCCTTTCTTTCTACTATCCTCTTTAGTTGGGTACAAATGTGCCTACGTACCCAACTCCGACGATAAAAAAGGCCCCTGCTTGTAGTAATAAATATATAAAAAAATGGTTGTGCCCGAATAAAATGTTGTAGATCGCGCAATGAAGCAGGTAGAGTCCTACCACAAGCTCCAAGATTTGAACCCTATTGATTACATAAATTTTTGTTAGGTTAGTGAAGAAGAATGATGAAATAAATCATGAATAATTTTCATCTATGCACATGTGTTGTTCTTGGATACCTTATTGGTTGTTTTATTATGAAGTGACTTTCTAAATTCTGTGGTGCTTAATGCACTATATTACCTTTCTCCGGTGCGTGAGCGCAGCCTCTTGGATGCTTTTGCATTATGCTTCTGCTTCATTGTGTTCCCTAGCTTTTCAGTCACAACCCATTCATTAACTCGGTTGGCCTCAAGGAGTCCTATTATTGCTGCCTTTGATCTATGAAGAGACATGACATTCTCGAACAATATCCAGAAAACGAGAAGATGGATAGATCTGTGATAAAATAGTAGAAACAGTTAATGATTAATGTATGAAGATATCCTGACAAATATGTAACAGAAAATTGAATTCTTCTTATGTGGAACTTCCTGCCTTAGGGTGGAAGCTGCATTGAGAATGGTAATGCCTGCTGGAAGATAAATAGCTAGTGGCTTTGGGAGATGGACTTCAGGAACTAAGATCGTTGCTGGGATTACGATGCAGTAGAAGAAAAAGGTAACCCAATGTGCAATTATCTTCCTTACAAAGAAGAATGCATAGATCACATGCCATTTCTTCCAGATGGACACACGCTGCATTAGGCGTGGGAGGAAATATGTGAATTGCATGGGAAATTCAAAATTTCACAGTCATAGATCTAGTTAGTTGCTGACAATTAACACAGGAAATAGTTATAGATTTCGACCTCACAAATGATGATCTCCTTAAACATTTTCCTGAAGAGGTTAGCAGGTCACATGACCAACGATGCTGTTGATATCTGTATGCCTTGAATGTACTTGGTAATTCATTTTTCACCTGATAAGGATAATGCGTTCAACTTATGTTCTTTTATATCATAAGGGTAAATAGTGGGGGTGACAGTTTTTCAAGTTTCTGACACTTACTGCTAGGTCGCCTACGAAGAGGAACTTCCACCCTTTGAGGCTAGCTCTGACAGCAAGGTCCATGTCTTCCACTGTGGTTCTATCTTTCCATCCACCTGCGTCATTTATTGCCCTCATCCGCCAAACACCAGCAGTCCCTACAATTGAAGTCAAATATCTTAATGTGTTACACATAGTTTTTTTTACTAGAAATGGAGTCCTTTAAACTGAAACATAATTTGTGAGTAACCGTTGAATCCAAAGAATGAGCATGTTGAAGAGCCCACTTCTTGCTCAACACTAAAGTGATAGTCTAGAGACATCTCTTGGAGGCGAGTCAAACATTCATCTGCATTAACTGCAAAATTAAACTGCTGTTAGTACCGTGAAGACAATCTTCTAATACCAAGTGAATCTGTTGACTCTGATCTTCAGTTATGTTAATATGGCATCTGATTTTAGTCTATTATTTTGATCCATACTTTGAACATTTCAGTGATTTGTTGACCTCGCGATATTTCAGTAATCAATTCATTCCGTATTTGGAGACCTTTCAGAATGTCACACACGATAGTTTACTGGGCCTTACCAAATTTCCACCTGGCCTGGACCAAGCCCAACTCTGGGTTCTCAAGTAGGTAGGGGATGGTCCTCCAGAGAAAATCTTCTTCTGGCTGAAAATCTGCGTCAAAGATTATGACAAATTCACAATCCTCAACATAATGCTTCTTTAGACCTTCTCGAAGGGCACCTGCCTTATAACCATTCCTATTGTTCCTTGTCTCATACTTGACATTGACCCCTTTCTCTATCCATTTTCGGCACTCAAGTTCCACCATTGTCTGCATATGCTTTTCATAATCATTCTACAGACGCATAATTTTCAGAGAATCAAATTAAGTTTGTACTCTGGGATAAGAAAAGATACCCTTAAGACTTCATTGGTTGAGTCATCCAGAACCTGCACGATGAGCCGATCCGATGGCCACGAAAGTGCCGATACTGATCCAATAGATAGCTTATAAACCTGAGACAAAATAAACGTTTTGGATTTGGTTGTCCTGTATAGTTAAAAAATACAGTATGGTTTTATTTTCTACTCTCCAGCAGACAACTTGATTTTTGAGGCATAGGCTCCGCTCCAGATAATTATATTATTGTAATAAATCTGATGATATTGAGTCCCTTCTGATTTTTCCTTCAGCATAACTGGACAATTATGTGGTGCTTGGAGGATAATGCTCCTCTGAAGCTATTAAATTGTTTATCTTGTAGACATAATTGGTACCTATTTCATGTTTAATGTATAATACTTGTTGCGAAGGTGGCTATTTAGAGAATAAATTATGCCATCGTGAGAATATAGATTACATTAGATGGTCTTTGTAGGATTTATCATATCTTTATAAATACTGTGTTACACTTTACATGGAAATCATCTACCTGGAGTTTTAATGGGTTAAATCTGCCTATTGGATGCTTATGCAGTCTTTACTCCGGTTGAAATGTTGATGACGTATGTCACCTGCTGTGCCACAAAATAATATTTTCTATATTGATGCTGAATTTAATCATTTAGACATTAATGAAAGGTTCTCTTGACATGGATATACTCAACCTGGCAAAAGATGCCGAGACATATTTCTGCTTGAAAGTAAAGATCTAGGTAAGTTCAAGCCGATCTTAAGCAATTTAAGAGCATTTGCTTCCTAAAAAAACACATGAATACACACATATTTTTATATGTATATGTATGCAGGGCTGTTAATAACTACTTCTGACTAATATAAAACTCTTCCCTTCCATGAATAAGATGCTTAACTGATTAATTCTACTAGTACTCTATTTTCGAGAAGAAATTAATAAGCCAATTTCATTTTAGGAAAATCTGTCTCAGGTATTTGATGCACAATATATGACTAAATAAAAGATAAGTAGATATTTTACCTCTTTTTCATTAAACATTGGGATCTGAACCAACACCTTGGGGTAGTTTTTGTTTTTCTCTAGGTCTTCTTTGATGGCATCTAGCTGATACTTGGTATATCTTTTCTTCCCAAGCATTTGACACATGCAATCACAATAGCCATGTAAACGCGTTCAATGAAAAGCATAATAGACATGCCTATGCATATGTAAACTGCAAAACGTAGAAGAGGCACAATAATTGGAACTCGGATGCTATCCCAAGCATGAATGAGCCTCATCGTTGGATCATAGGTCTCATTCATCTCTACCTCATGGTAGACTATGTCTCTCATGGTGAAATAGTGGATTTATGATGTGAAAAGAAGAAAGAAACTGAATCTAGAGTCACAGAGAGAGAGAGAGAGAGGAAAAGGGTAATGAGGGAAATGGTGGCGTGTCTGTGTGCAGATGAAAAAGAGTAGTCTCGACTCACGATGCTTTTGGCAATTCAAGTTTTTGCTTTAAATAGGCATAGAGAAGTGCAGAGGTATAGTAAAGACACACCGTTAGTGCTTAGTGAAGAATGCAGAACGAGAAGTAATCTAATCCAAGTAAAGTACCTCTTTGTGAGAGACACACGGTGTGCATGCAAGTGAAGTTGCTGCAACGTAGCACTTGCTAGCTGTAGTTTTGGCTTTTTCCGCCGACAAGGCAGTTGAGCGAGTAAATTCAGATCATTTTATTAAATATCTTCTGTTTTTTTTATTAATTAATGGGCAATGTCATTATGACTGAGTGGGGAGAGTTGATCCATTAGGTGCATGTTCTCACACTAGAGAAGTTCCTAGTTTAACCTCTATAGCTGTTCATTTTGTCTTCAGATAAATTTTTTTCGTTTGACTTGAGCCCCATGATTATTTCTTTTGACATTGACATATATGAGTTACTGACCTATGTTCTGGTACTTAAAATTTAGATGAGGATAGAAGTTAAAATCACAAACAGTACGAAGAAAGCACATTGCAATAAATAATACAATAAAAGGATCTTTTATGGTTTAGTAACAGTTTCAGAACTGCAGTTGCTTAAATAGAGGATGCACTCAAGAGAAACGTGCATAGTTTTGGAATCTTATGAACATGGAAAAACATGCATAGCATGCATCCAAGTCAAACGTTGTCATGGACTCTTAATTGCCTCATCTACTGTGTCAACTTCTCCATGGATCAATTTACTGTGCAAAGTAATTGTGACACGTAATATGATAAATGTCGTTACTTGCATGTATACAGCTCATTTTTTGGACTTTTTCAGTGATGAAATATTCGGTTCAGTAATTTTGCACCTGTAAATGAGTAAAGAGTGAGTTTAATGAGCATGAGATTATAATAATGAACCACAAAGATTGATATTTTGGTTTATTTTTAAGTTTCTGCTAGTTTGTCAGATATTTAGAAAAAATAATACATTCAGTAGGGAAGCCAATCACTGTAGGTTGCCTACTGAAAATATAAAACATAACCAAATTGGAGTCTAATGAATCCTCAAATGATAAATTAGTTTCTTATATCTGGGAAATGACTTACTTTATCATCAATGTGGTCATGGACTAGAAACAGAACTTAAATTACTGACTGACCTGGATGATTGTATTTTTTTGCTCTTCCTTAGGCCAATCTATAAAAATCATTTGATAAAAAAACCCTCTATCACAAGTCCTAAGATTCTGGTGGCAATTCTACTTGCAGTTCTCAAACTTTGGTAGTGTTTGTGAATGGCAGGGTTAGAAAAACATTAGCTACTTGGGATTAAATAGTCAGGCTTCTAGATCTTCCTTTCATCTCTTTCGCCCATGTGATTGTACATTCTTGTCATTAGAGTACCATAAATGCTTACATATCATTTCACATTGTTTTGCAGTAGTTGAACTCTTACATTGTTGTGATGTTTTACACACACATTGAGTCTTTCAATTGTAGGAATACACTTGATGTTTCTTCATTAATTTATCTTTTCAAGTATAGATCTCCTTAATTAGGATTCTGGTAGATGTTGAGTATTTGTGCCAAGCTCCAGAAGTCAAGTCATTGAGAGGGTGATTGATAGCATGTAGAGTGAGAAAATGATGATTATAGGTTGAAGACTTGTGGATTGGGGAAGAAGAAGAATATGGACGGAATTACTAGGGAATTAGTTATTCTGTTTAACTAGGAGAGTTTTCAATTGTTACTTGCATTACTAGGGATTCCATAGTTAATTTCAACTCTAGCATTTCCTTATTTTCTTCATTTAGGGCCTATAGACTATGCCTCAATTCTCATTCAAACAGCTTTTTTGTTGATGATCTGTCTAACAGTTTCTGTTTATTTAATAGATTAATTTATATTTTTTATAATCAGCTCTGATCTTCTTTTGTAGTTGTTATCCTACATCACTTTGTAGTAGTAGCAATTTTTTCACCTGTGTTTTATTAAGATATCACACACGCATTTGGCTAAAATGAATTCGCCAGAATAATTCAGATTACTTGTTGACCGTTGTTCATTGACATGTCTTTAAAGGACTCGTTTTTTTGTCGTAATTTCTACACTATAGAACCATACGACATTCTTTCATTCACTTGTAAATACCTTGCCAATTATATATGATTCATCATGGGCCTCAAAAGAAATTCAGATTTCAAAGGATCTTCAACATGCTTGGCAGTGTGCAGATAGTCTCGACAGCAGCTGGCAAGTTTTCTTTGTGAATGATATTTGCTTCATTCACTTGTAAATACAAACTTGCCATGTTCTGAAAAATTTTCTGCAGGGTATGCAATTATTGTGTGCAACACTTGGGATAATCAGAGATACGTTTGGGCATCAGATGATTAGCAGTACCATATGCCAGGAGTAGGCAGCCTGGAGAATGGTTGGTATCAATTTAGAGTAGCAGGAGAAATTCCATCACCAAGTGCATTGTTTGTCTAATCTAGCGGAGTTCTCTCTTTTGGTTATTTAGTTTCTTGATCCATATGTGCGTATAGTTTGGAATAGTAACATTGAATTGGATAATGAAAACTGTTTACTCAAAATTTCTTTTGCACAGATTCTTCAGACTTTTACTGCTATACCCCTTTCTCTACCCAAGAAAACAAATAAGTGATGTAGGGTCTTTTCTTACTGGTGTTCTCTGGCCTTGCAGATCCAACTGTGTGCCGGAGTGGGGTAAACTAATGGTTTATCACTTTATTTTGATATTGGATAAATAACAACAGATTCTCCTAAAAGTTTGACATTATTGCGAATATTCTTTGTTATTTGGACATTTATCAATGTCCCTAATATTTGAAAAAATTATATAATTCTTTAATGGAGGTTTAAAATTATTAATTTTGTCTTGTTGGATTTTTTTAATAAAAAATAAATGAAGTAATGAAAAAATTTAAAAATTGAATAAAAATTCTACTTAGTCTATAAAAAAAATTAGAAATTTTTTAAAAAATAAATAAAATTATAGTTTATAGTCTACAAAGTCATTGCAGTTAATTTATAAAAAATAAATGAAAGTCTAACAAAGATTAATAGTTAAACAAGTTATAGGATGACTGTTATAATCAATATTTTCAATCAAAAATTTCTCATAGGAATCTCTAACTTATTTGATCATTTTCTTTTTTCAAATCTTACTTATCGTTATACATAAATATTTATACCTATTTATTATATTAACACATTATTTAAGAAGGAGATGAGAGCATCAAAATTCAATATTAAAAAATTAAAGACTATGCCCCACATGCTAAACACGCACGTGTATCTTACTAATTTATAGTAAATATTCCAATTTGTTGCTGGTCATGGTCCACCCGTCAACTTCACTTACCAGAAGCAGACGTATGAATCATAGGTGTCATTATATCATATTATCTATATTCCATCAAGAATGAGTAATAGTGAGATGGTACCTCCCCTACACACCCTATGGCTCTTCAGATGTGCTACTAGTTGTTAGTAGCTGAATTGTCACACTTCCATTGGTTGAGACAATACAACTCACGTGCTTCATCCTTTTCATCACGTGTGACACCCCCTTCAATCTTCTTCAATCACAATGTTGTTCTCCAGTTGTTTCTAGATTTTTCATGCATCCTTTACATTTCAAACAACATAAATCCCACCCAACACAGTAGCATTAATGTTGCTTTTCTGTTATGGGGTCAAGATCATAGATATGAAGATCCAAGATGCCTTCATTCTTTTTTCTTCTGCATTTGCACCTGCACCTCTCTCCTTAATTTGTGTTCACCATCTAACTCGACCCGTTATCCTAATATCAAGAGAGGTGCAGGTGTTTGTGCAGAAGAAATAAGGTATTCATCCCCAACGTCGGCTCCATTTTTATGTACATTTGTGTACGTATATATTTCTTAGAGATGAGGCTGCTCCATCATAAATATTATGATCACACCATCTCAACTCATGCATTTCATCTTAATTACAACATAGGTATGATGTTTTTGAGTTTCGCTTTTTAGTTGTATTCTGTATACGTCTTACCGTCTTTCGTTAAAATTTGGATGAAAAATGGTGACATTAATAAAAAAATTACTAAATTTATAATTATCCCTCATTTGACATTCCCATATAAATAAGTTTGTATTTATAAGGGAAAAATGTAATGATATTAACCTTACTCCATGTATAGATATTACATTTAACCATTTATAGTGCAAAAATATACTTGAGAATATTAAGTGAAGGAAAAAATTTAAAATTTATGTAATTTTTTTAAATGATTATATGGGTAGCTAAATTAAATAATTGGACAAGAGGTGGAGATGTGGCTCATTATATGTGTGGGCTTTTGCATTTCAAGTCCGGATACTGTGGTACTTACGGCCCAGAAGATTTTTGCTCCTTTACCTCCACGACGTCGTTCCTTGGAAACCCCCTTCACAGTCTAGCGCTTCTGCTTTCGCAATCGGAGATTGCAAAAACCCTAATTTCACAATTCGCTTAGAGAGTGTAGACGAATGGGTGGAAAGTGTCCGCATAGGAGCGTGAAGAAGCGCCGATACTCTCACAAAACAGCAAGACGCACCAAATTTCTTCTCAAGGATATCCTTTTTATTGTGTACATGTGAATTTTCGTATTCGTTTAAAGTTTCCATTTTCAGTGGCTGTTCCAACATTTTTTTCTTGACTGCTGGTTGTTCACGCGACGACGCCGTTTATGATGAGCTTCAGAAAGCGGATGGAGACCGGAAATCTTTGCCCGTAGATGAGGACCTTCCAGGAATGGGACAGTATTACTGTTTGCACTGCGAGTAATTCTCTTACTTTCGTTTTGATTATTTTATTTCAATTCTATTTTTCTGTTGGAAACGTTTTCTCTTTTTTATTTTCTTAGTTGGGTTTCTGTTTTCTGTCTTAGTCGGTATTTTGCTAACGTGGTGGTGAGGGATGAACATTTCAAGACTAAACGGCATAAAAAGCGGTATGTTTACTGACATTGTTGTATTGCTGCCATTTCAATGTTCTTAGCCTTTAGTTATGGAAAGCTAGATTCTACTCTTTAATTTTGTTGATTGGAGAAATTGACGATTTAAACGACGAGGAAGTGCTAATGTATGATAGTTAGCTGGCAATTTTAAGGTGAATGTGTTTTCCTTTCTTACTTTTCAACTTTTCTTTCATGTTAATTATGTCGTAGAAAAGATTGAATTATAAATTATACTGCGTCATTCAATTTTGTGTGCTTTAGCTGTTCGGAAATTTGGGGTTGCTCTGCAGTTGCTTATAAATGAGAACCTGAAAAATGAGTGTTAATTTCTGCTAGTTTTCTGGGAATTAAATTGCACTTATGATGAAGCATCTAGTAGCCATGTGAAAAGTGCTATTACTGCATCAGGCCTGACACTTCATTTCGAAAAAAAAGGATGAAAATACTATGTTTCTGCTGTAAGTCATCTGAGTTAGTTGGTGCATAGGAGCTCTTGGTAAATCTGGCGTATTGTGGCCATTCAGATGGACCCTACTGGAACGGTTCCAGGTTGAAGTTATATTTTTGGTTGGCCATGGCATAACTAATTGTCCTCCTTTTGGGTTTCAGAAATTTGCGCTGCTGTATGCTCATAATAATCAACTCGTCGTGGAAAGAGATATGGTTCTCTTTGTTTTTCCTGGCGTTAATGCTTAATCTTCTTTCTGGTTGGCGGTAAAATCTTCAGCAAGAATGGTTTGTGGGAGAATTGGTTGAACCAAAAGAAAGTTCTTTTCTTGTCCATGTGGGGATTTATACTTCTCATGATTCATTAGCAACAAATCTGGAGAATTGTTGGTTTAAATTGAGGGGAAAAAAGGTTGAATTGTTTTGTGCAAATTAGGATAACATCACGGAGAGCTATGCATCTGAGACCTTTAGTGAATTGATTGACATAAAATGTTGTAACCTAGTCAATAAGGTGCTAACGCGTTTTCCCTGTTTACAGCTTGAAGCAAATGATGGGGCCTGCTCCTCACACCCAATTAGATTCTGATCTAGCTGCTGGGATGGGCATGCCGGACAATGGTCCAAAGTTAATGTCAACGTGAATTTACTTTTACAAGTCTGTATGAAGTTGAGTGACAAGGAGAAATTTTCATGGAGATGCTTAAAAGAGAAATCCTAGTAGCTGCTGCAACAATGTTTATGACTACATATCCTTTTACAAATTTCTTATAATTCGTTTTTGTTAGTTATAGTGGCCATATGAAGGCTGTTATAATCTGTTGTTTCTTTGACAAGCTGCCTTCACTGCCCTCTGGAATGGTCTCTGGTGATCTTGTGTGCTACATCTCTTCCAAAGCTGCTCAACTCCGTTGATGACCTGATATACTAGTACATTTTTCAGTCTTTCTTGTTACTTTGATCTTCCTCAAAATTGTGGGGTTCATATTGTCTGGGTCAATTCGTTCATCTGGCCCAACTCGGCTTTGTAACAACAAATACTGTATTGTAGAGGTGTTGTACGTTAGTGTTAGGCAGTGACTAGGTTCTTGTGTAACCCAAAATTGCAATTTTTCGTAGACCTGAGTGCGCCAAAAATTTGATCATCTTCTTTCATGTTGGAGAGGCTTGAATTAGATGAGCATTGCAACTCCTCTTTTTTTCTTCCCCCCATTTTGTTTCTTTATTTTATGGTGATGTGTGATTATAATTGTCCAAATTAATTTTATTGTATTAAACAAACAAGCATAATTACTGGGCTGGATTGAGGCAGACTTCTGAAATTCCGGTTGCGGCAGCGGAGACCAATATTTTTACATTTGTAAGGGATGTACAGAGGATTCTTATTTACTTTTTTCTTCTCCATTTTGTGATTTTTTTAGCTTATATATGCCCATCACACTCGCCCGAATTCAAATAATTGTATACGTTCTTTGCCAATTTTATCACTATGTGGAGTGTTGCATATGTTCTTGTTTCAAATTGGGCCTGTAATAATTTTACAGATGGAAAAGGCAGCAATGTTTTCAATGATTCAACTCAGTAAGTCACGAATTCTTGTGTTTTCTATTTGCTTAGGAGAAGAGTACACTCATTATGTTTCGATGTGAATTAATTGTATAAGAATATGAAAGACTCATCAATGTAGTGCTGAAGTAGATGATAAATATACTCACTATTATACAAAAAGTATTTATTTGTAATTTATACCAAACTTTAAGAAAGAGAGTGTAATTATTCCTATGATTAGTTTCAAGAATTGTTCAATTTTAATGGTTTTGTTTAACTGCAACAAGCAACAAAACTTTTTTGCATTGATTTCTTTTTTGGTTTCTCTGCATTTCACTTTCGCCCCTTTAAATTCAAATCTAAGTGAAGAATTCTGAAATATGGAGTATCATGGGATGCTAGTTTATAAAAATGGTATCACATCTCCATCCCATTCAATATATGCATACCAAACTTATAGAAACGTTGCTACATATATGATAATAAATAATTATAACTCACAGTGTACAAATTCTGTTATAAAATAAATAAATAGATAATTAAACCACTCTTTCCCAAAAGGTTGGTTTAAATTACTAAGTAGATTCTCTATGATTTGAAAAATTAAATTTAGCAACATTAATGTATGTTTTTGTAACATAAATTGAGCCATCAAGTAGTTAAATTTCACCTAATTAGCTAATTTTGGCAAAAATTTTTTTGAATAAAAGTTCATTTTTCACTCCGCTTGACTTATTGTTGGTAAAACAAATCTCCACACACGCTAAGGCATGTAACGGGGTATATACTCTTATAAGTAGTTTGGTCAGGAAAAAAAAATTATTTAGCCTATAATAAGTCAATAGTAAGTCAACGATAGTAAATTTAAATTTTGATTCAATTTTTTTCTAATGTAAGCAAATTCCGTAAATCTAGGCTAACGGAGGAATCTAGTTTTTGAACGGAAACAAACATCAGCAATTATGATGTAATTTTTTAAACCACAGGAGGTTCATGTATAATTACATCGAACTTAATGAGAACTATAATTTTAAAAAAAAAAAAAAAAAAGAAAGAAAGAAAGAAAAACCAAGGATAATCATTCAACCATTAATAACACTTCCCCCCTCGTCGTTATGATTAAAAATCTTCCACTTAGGCTATGAAACAAAACACAAGAAATGGACCACTAACAATTGAGTAAGTGGATGGCCACACAAATCCTTATCTTGGATTAAAGAATAGGAAGGAACCACAAGCACAAGCACAAGCACCCTATCCTATCCATGCACAACATACAATCTGCCATTATCAATGATGCTGTCATTTTCCAAATTTCAGACCATCTTTTCTCCTCATGCACCTCCACACCAAGCCCTCTTATTACCTCCTTGTATGATGAGATCTATCGACACTTTTCCTGTTTTTGGCTCTTCCGAAGGTCTCTTTCGCCTTTGTGCAACCACCACGTGAAGTTGGGCAATAATGGTTTTCTGCCTTCTTCTTTATGTTGTTCTCAATCACTGTCGTAATAGACATAGAAGATGCTCAGACACGAATGATCTTAATCAAAGTGTCTCAAGTATATATACATATCTCCAAGATTTTGATCGGTCACGTGCGGGTTTCTAGGATGCTTCATCTTGTATGGACTTGAGATGATCAAAGTTCATGCGGACATTCATTGCTGTACTTACTTGTGAGTGACGGAAACTTGAAACATGACATGTTTCCACATATGATCCATATGTATTGAGATATTAGGTTACGAACCGGACGGGTTTAAGACCTGAAAGGAATGACCTGCCCATGGATATATGGCCACTACAACTCATTACTTGACAACTTGTGAGTAAAGGAACATACATTTATCGATGCATGTTGTTTTGTTGTTATGCTTTTATGTAGTCAAGATCCATTAGTCAAAAAGTTGAGTTTAAATAGATTTGAGGCTGTAATTAGATAATCCAGATGCTATACTATCAAGATATAGACAAAACAAGGGCGCCAAAAAATCACTTGGGAGCTAGGTGTTTGAGATGTGTACATCATTCTAGTTGTATTTTTCCTTAGCCTCATTGCCCGTCTCGATCCTGATCTTCACGGGCCCGTGCAGAGGAACTCGAACTTGATGCCACCATATTCACAGCTTGGCCATTCGTGAACCGTTGTAAATGTATCATCCGTGCATATATGCCATCAGGATAGTTTTTCAATAGATGGGAATGGGAGCCTTGTTCTGCCACTTTCCCGTCATCGAGAACCGCAATGACATGGGCGTTTCTGATTGTTGACAGTCTGTGTGCAACCACAATTGTTGTCTTTCCAGCACAAGCGCGTTCTAGTGCTTCTTGTATGCACCTTTCTGACTCGGCATCAAGAGCGCTGGTGGCTTCATCAAGCAACATTATATCTGGTTTCCTCAAGAAGGCTCGAGCAATGGCAATCCTTTGCTTCTGTCCTCCGGACAGCTGCACTCCTCTTTCCCCGGCAAATGTTTTGTATCCATCGGGCAATGAGGATATGAATTTATGGGCGTTTGCCAAGGTTGCTGCCTCGATTATCTCTGCTTCTGTGGCTGACTCGTTCCCATAAGCTATATTTTCATAGATTGTTGTGGCGAAGAGGCACGGTTCTTGTGGCACTATGGCAATGTGGCGTCTCAGTGACTTGAGGTTGTATTTTCTGATATCCTTTCCATCAATGATAACCCGTCCCGATGATGGTTCATAGAATCTCTGTACAAGTGCAATGACTGAACTCTTACCACAGCCACTAGGTCCCACTAGAGCAAGAGTTTTCCCTGCTCGAGCACGAAGATTTAGATCACGGAAGACCGAAATGTCAGGCCGTGTGGGGTATGAGAAGTCCACATGCTTGAATTCTACTTCGCCACGTAACCGGTCAGGGATGGCAGTGGCATCTGGATCATCAGGCTCGATTTCAGTCTTACGGTCAAGGAGGTCAAAGACCGAGCGCATTGCACGACCACCCTTGATGAAGTCGGGGGCGAGGGTCAGTGTTTCAGCAGCACCATTAGCAGAGACCATGAGGACCATGAAAACACGTATAGTCTTTGAGAAGTCAGAGATTCCATGCTTGACAAGCCAAGAGGCATACCATAGCCCGAGCGCGTAGGAAGCATAGAGCAAGAATTGTGCGATCCCGTAGCCGCTTCCAGCTATCTGTCCCTTCCAGAAGCAACGGCGAAGAGGAGTCTGAAGGCTGGAGGTGAAAAGACCAACAATTTTGGCTTCTGAGTTAAAGGCAGCAACTGTTCTTATGTTAGCCACGGATTCCCCTGCCAGCTGCGTTGCCTTGGCATGTGCAGCCTCTAGATCACCAGAGAATCCATTCATGAACATTTTCTGTTCAAAGCAAATTGATAGTCAATGAGTATATTCTAGAGTTTAGTCATATGATCAAATCCGCCAACTTCTCATACAAGTGAACTGGTAAATTTTCCACATTGTTGTTTGTAGTGAACTAAGATGTGAAAATTAGCTAACCTGTAAGACAGTTGCTGCTACGACAACGGGAAAGACTGCGATGAGTACGAGGGCGAGGCGCCATTGCAATACGAATCCGGCAGTGCAGGCAACAAGCATAAGAGCAGAATTCTGCATTATAACGGAAATTCGGTCCCCAATTGCTGATCTGACATTATTTGCATCGAGAGCCATCCTTGCCGCAACTCTAGAGCTTTCATTCTCTTCCTGATCAAACCATGCCATTTCATTTTTTAGCACCGCGGCGAACATTTTTTCCCTCACACGTTTTGTTAAGTTCTCGCCCACCGTATCCCAGAAATAGTGCTGTAATGTGTTGAAAATGAGGGCGGCTGATGACACACCGATTAATAGGTAGCAGTATTTTGCAATTTCCCTAATCATATAAGCATGATTCGGATTGTAGTAGACACTGAGAACAGCACTCAGCACATATGCAAAGAACGCACTGAGAGAACCACAAACGACAGAGCCTATAGAACCAACCAAAGCATAAGCCCATTCAGGAGAATTCATCTTTGCGAGGCGCAAGAACGAGCTTGCTTGCTCCTTAAATGGAAGCTTTTCAAGCCGATAATTAGGATATGCAGCATCCAAGGAGAGGCTGAAGTCAGAGGTGGAAAAGTCAGACAATCTTCTCGAGTAAGGCGATCTGCCGTAAGAAGAATTTCTCGTAATTATTGGTGAGCTTACGGAGTTCCTCGCACTAGAAGGCCTGCACAATAGTAATCACATCGATAAATATGCTATCCACTTAGAATGTTCCGAAACATTTTATTCGAGATTTTAAGAAGATGGAATTATTTTAAGTGTACCTTGCACTACTTTTTCTGGCATTGTTGAGAGCAGCTTCATGAGCTGCTTCTTGCATTTTGATGAGCTTGGCATAGACACTGTTTTCTCCTCTAGCAATAAGGTCATCATGCGTCCCGATCTCAGACACTCTACCTTGCTGCAAGACGGCAACAAGGTCAGCTTTCCGAATGGTCGAGAGGCGATGGGCAATCACTAGAGTGGTCCTTCCAATCATGAAACGGTCTAGTGCTTCTTGGACCAGCTTTTCTGATTCAGAATCTAATGCACTAGTTGCTTCATCCAAGAGTAGGATGGCTGGGTTCTTAAGCATTGCCCTTGCTATAGCTATTCTCTGCTTCTGTCCACCTGAGAGTTGCAATCCCCGGTCTCCAACCTGCCATTATCGAATTAATATTTTGTTGATGCTCTCACAAGAGATGTCCATCAAGTGAAATTCTTTTCCATTTAATCACTACCTTAAAGTCAATAAGCCCTGAGCCTATTTGCTACTTAATACAAGTGTGAGGATTACCAGGTCTATGTTTCTCCCTAATCAATGCTTGACGCACGAATAATTTCCTGAATCACATTTTAGCCCACAATTCCCACTCAAAACCAAGGAAATAAACATGACAATTTCAGTATTAGGCTTTCAGAAACTGATTGTTTTATCAAACTCGTATTTCCGGATATTTTCTCCAAGAACCGTGAATCTTAGCAGTAATTTTTTACAATTATTATAATTCTGAAGGTGGAATCCAAACATACTATAGTCTTATTATGCTAGCATTATTTTCTCCCTTCTGGTTTCACTCTCATCCCAAGATTACGAAACTTCTGGTTTCTACACGAGTGAATACCAACCGACCATATAACAGCACATGCATTATTGACTGAAAACCATGTTACCTTTTATTTAAATGCATTACCAAACACTTCCACACTTTTGACTTAATAAACAATGTTAGGTTGGTTTGTTGACCAAATAACCCATTCAGACCCTGATGCAATAAAATATCAAGAGCAAACCACATTCCCCAATGCCCAGTGGGGGATCCATGTTCAAATTCAAATCTTAGGCAATGAATAATATCTCGAAAAGTCTAAAATATGTGGCCAAGAAGATGTTTCAATATTGCAACTAAATTTTGGATCTCTATCCAATCAGTCTAGAAGGGGCTCATGGATCAATCCTACCTTATGAGTTGATATATCAGATGAAATGGTAATTGAAGTGTTATTTTGTGCTTTAAATGCTTTCCATAACTAACCTGAGTATCATAGCCATCTGGGAGCTTGACAATAAATGAATGCGCATTAGCGACTCGGGCAGCCTCTTCAATTTCAATAAGAGTCGCATCAGGTCGACCCAATAGTATGTTTTCTTTGATGGTGGTGGCAAACAGTGCAGGTTCTTGGCTTACCAGCCCAATTTGCTGCCTCAGCCATCTCAACTTCATTGTTTTTATGTCATGTCCATCTAGCAGAACTTGCCCTGTGAAGTTGCAAGTATTTAGTAAGAGAAGCTTTTTACCCCCCTAAGAACCACTATCTCCACTGTGCACAAGGATTACAAGAACTAAGAACCAAAAACTGCCAGACATGTAATGGAGTTCTCACCATAGGATTGAAACAATAATGAAGGGAAATATGACAAGATCTATGATCATCACCTGAAGTAGGATCATAAAATCGCTCAATGAGGGATACCACTGTGCTTTTTCCAGAGCCGCTGCTTCCGACCAAGGCTATTGTCTTCCCGGCCGGAACAGTCAAGGAGAAATTGTTGAGTATTTGAGTTTCTGGCCTTGAAGGGTAGGAAAAGTCCACATTTTTAAGCTCCAATTGTCCTGTTATGGATTCTAACTCCAAACCGGATTCGCTGTTTCTGTCGACATCTGGTTTGTGATCAATAATGCGGAAGATTTTAGCAGCTGCAACTCTTGCCTTTGCAAATGCAGCCATACTTGGAGCAGACTGCCCCAAAGCCCTATCGATTTAAGCGGATTCATTAAGTCAAAGAAATACCGATAGAAGATCAAGATTTGCTGCAAATAGTTCATCACAATGGACTAATAACTTACAGCCCACCAATCATGACAGCAAACATTGTTGCTATGGCAAGACCTCCATTGGTGAAATGGTGCCTAACCAGGTATCCTCCATACCAAAGAAGAAGGGCATAACAGCAAAAAACAGTAAAATAAGTAGCTCCAAGTCCCATTCCTTTGGCAAATCCAATTCTGTACCCAATCTTTTGGGCAACTCTCAGAGCTGCAGAATAGGACTGTAATGCTCTTGACTCACCTACAAATGCCAACACCGTCCGAATTTGGGCTACCGTCTGCAAAATTGGTATCAATTCAGATATAGAACATTGAAGAAAAGAGCATTTGTTTTGTTAAGCTAAGATCATTTCAAGAACTATTCATATTTTTCACCTGTTCCACAATGTTTCCTGCTTGTGACAGAGCTTCTTGGCTCGTGCTGGAGAACTTGGCTAACATGGCTGTGTGGATGCCTCCAATTACAGCTATCAGTGGAACCACAGCAAGAGTGACCAGAGCCAGTTGCCATACTGCAGTGAAACCCACCACAAACCCAGACACAAATGTGGCCATGTAGTGCAAGAAATTTCCCAACTGAAAAGAACCAAAATAAGCAAAAGGGCCTAATCAGAAACCAAAACCGCAGGACTTTTACACATTTTACAAACGAAAAATCAAGAAAAGACAACTTGTTGGGATTTCACTATTTCCCTTCACCTTTTCACTAATGGCATCTTGGACCATCACTGCATCAGTGTTAATGGCAAAAACTACATCAGATGTCCGGACCTCTGTATCAAAGTACTGAATATCTTGGTTCAAAGCAGCCTCTAAGTACTTGATCCTCATCTTTGTTGACTGCCTCTCTCCAGTCCACATCCAGCACGATATTTCTGCAGCCAATCAAATCATCCCAATATATCGATCAAGAAACTTGAACAAAATCTCAAGAACTATTTCGAAAATGACACAAAGAATGCATTTTTATGTCCTTTCTCCCAAACTTACCTGCCCATGAAGATGCCCATATTGCAGCTCCCACAACAAGAAAATAAAGTGCATACTGCAATAACCATCAGCACAAAGAAAGAAATTACATTTTCGTTTCTCCAATTTTTCCAAGGAAAACAAACAATCCAGGCATGTTATTCAAACAGCTTACCTTCAAAACTTCCTGTGTCATCTTATCAACATCGTTCGCATTGGAGCCAAAAGAATTAACAAGATCAGCAAAGAATCTAAGGAACAGAGGCAATGAGCTGCCATGAACAATCGCACCCACAGAACCAATTGTCATCAGAACGTAGTCCAGCCCATCCGCAAACCGGAACAGCTCACCGAGCCCAACAGGCGGCGGCGAACCGGGCTTCTCCGGCTCAGCACCCCCATCTTTCTTGCCGTAAGAGGTTGAAACCTCCATCACTGACGCTGTTTCTCTCCTCTCCACAGAATCTTGGGAGGGCCCTTCTCCCTGTTTGACTAGTTGTGCGGTAGGTGCAGTTGAAACAGCAGTGGATGGTATAGTGTTAGTATTAATGCGGTTGTGGGCTTTAATAGAAGGAGGGTTGTTGCTGTCAGCAGCTGAGTTCTCAGAGTGAGCTGACACAACGAGCTCAAGCCCTTGCATTTCAGACCATCTCCACTGCTCTACCGTCTTTATCTCCTCAATATCCTGTTCTGTCATTCTTCCTTAATTTTTTTTTTAAATTTATCTGTACAATTACAATTACAAAAAATCAACCCTTTACGTTGTCTTTCCACACTAACTAATACTTCTCTCAGTTTTATTACCAATATTTCATTTTTCTCTCCTTGTCTTATCTTACTATAATTTAAATCTGGTTTCCTCCTTCAACGGCCAAGAATGTTCATACTAATTACTACTAGATTGGAAAGAAACTGCTTTGTCAAGCTTGATTAATTACTCTTTTCTTGTTTACTTTATTCATAAGTTATTTATTCTTCTCCTTTTTTTTTTTTTTTTTTTACAACAGGAAATGATTGCTTTAGCTGCATCTGTAAAAAAACAGGGTCACACACATACACACACGCACAAGTGACAGCAGAAAATTGACAGATGATGGGAGAGTGAGGGCCAAGGCTAGAGAGAGAAGCAGAATGATGAGTGAGAAACAGAGAAAGGCACCCGACAAGGAATACTGTGTGTAAACTTCAGATTGGGTTTTTGACCAAAGACAGATTCCCATGATGTATGGAGCACAATCAAAATATACGCATTCATAATGTAATAACTAAACTCATACCATGAATGAGAATGTATTCACCCACACCTAGTATTTGCTTAAATGTCCCTCTTCTCCCCACCAATTATTTTTAAACCGATCATCTTAATTACCTTACTGTTTTTGACTTGAAAGAATATTAAATGATGGTTGGAGAAGGTGTGGCTTCCAGTCCAAGTTAAAACTTGAGGGGGTGGGGTGGGGGTGGGGGTGGGGGAGGGGGGCCTATGCCTATGGTAAGAAAGTCCATGTTCAAACCATTCCTCATTGTCTATCTCCGATAAATCCGGCGGTCTTTTCTTATTATTTTATACTCCACAGTCACACCTCTTTCTTTTTTTCTTTTCCTTCTTAATTTATTGCTCATTTTGGGCAGTTTTCAAATGTTCTAATTCGAGATTCTATGATATCAGTCTCAATTTATTATTATAATTTAATTTATATTTTTAATTATATTGATATACAAATAGAAACATTATATTATTTTATTTATTAAAATATTGATATAATCGTGTATATGATATTTTTAAAGAACATATGTCCCGAATTTTATCTAAATTAATTGATTACACAGCCGAAGTAATTACTAATTTCACAAATTGGCAAGAATTACAATACAGAAATTGGCTGTCATTTTTGAATGATTCCCTAAGGAAGTGATTGAATAAATATAATGAGGAATTTGAGATAATATGATGATTTTCTGACAAAATTATTGATTATTCAGGTGCTGTAATGTACTTGTCCTGAAACTTTTATTTAATTTTGGGGATGCATGCATTGTTTTTTGGTGGAAGTATGTGGTGTATTACCTGACAAATTAGAGCTTGAAGATGAAGCGTTGAGGACAAAATTTAGTGGGCACTTGATTGGATCCTACTCCCTCTTTTTCTCTCCCACAATAATTAGTGGAATTTATAATACATTTATACTTTGCCATATGTATTACACCTTTCATAATTAACCTCATTAATACGATCATCCATTAAATTAAAATATTATTTAATAATCAATATGTCAATTTTACTAATTTCTTTTGTAGCACGCAGACTAGATTGATGAAAAAAGTATATTATTAGAAATAAATATCGTGTTTGGGTATTTTCTGAAAAATATGAAATTGATTAAAAGAGGAATTATGGAATTCATGGCACGTTGAAAGAGAAGCCCAACTAACTACATAGTCGTAATTTTGAAAGATTTCGAATTTTGTCTATCAGACATAATTTAATTGACGATATTGAGATTTTAGTCACGGGTTCAAGTCACATTCAAGCCTCGGTGTTAATTATTAATTTTAGTTATGTATAATTAATATTGATAATTAACATATATTAATTTTTAATTAAAATTTATGATGTAATTATAATTAATTAAGAATTTTAGAAACGTGAACGTGAGTTGCTTTGGGCAGGCGCTCCATATGAAAGTAGGAAAACCTGAGTAGGGGTGAGTCAGCTTTGTGTGTAAGAAGGCAGAAATGAGAGCTGTCCTTCACTGCAAATTCTTTGAGACGCTCGTAATTTCTGGTAAGTTGCAGTTATGAATTCTGAAATACAGCTAAAGGAGCTCTTTTCAGTTTTTTCCATCGACAAACGTGTTGGATACTTTGATAGCTTTTTACGGCCTAAAAGAAAGTTGGTGAAAACTTTTACAACGTGGGGGGGGGGAGAAGTGTAATACTTTTTAACCAAGTTTGGATTAAGGCTGAAATGCCACCCCAGCAGCAATTATTGATAAGGGAATTTTTACATCAAGTTTACTCAAATCAAATTAATACCAGAATAAGTGTATTATTTATTATGTGATTTATTAATTTGTTTGAACAGTACATCAATTACATAATAAATTTATTATATTTATCATATAATTTATTTAAATTTGATTTGAATTAAAATTTTAATTATAGATGATAGATGGCATGAGGGGTATTAGGGAAGAATGCGTAAACATTTCGAAATATATAATCACTGCAATTCAGTTGGAGTCTTGGGAAAGGAACAAAAGAGGAATTGGATTATGAATTAGATATGGCGTGCACGCCATTGAAATTTCTCCTCTGAAATTCATTATGTCTGTTAATGTAGCTGGACTGTATTTGTTTTTACCTCTGCTTCAAGTTAATACGCCTCCTCTGCCGCAACTACTTCCCATCCAATTTTATGTTATAAATTCTATTTCATATTTTACTTTATTTAAATATATATATATATATGTATAACTTCTTTTTCTAAATAAATATATATAAATAATATGTCTAAGTTGAACAAAGTAAAAATTAAAATAAAAAATTCAATCCCCAGCATATATCGATAATTCAAAATAACCAATGTATAAGTATAATATTTAGTACCCAATACATTAATATTTTAAAACAAGTCAATAATTTCAAAGTAGATTAAAGTAGTAAAATTCGAGCGCACAATTTTTTTATTATGAGACATGAACCTCACTACTCCAAATATAATTAGTAAATTAATTTATACTTAATCATCATTAAATATCATATTAGGAGCTAATCACCTTAATTTGGGGGAGGGGGGACTACACAAGTCAAAATAATTGTTCTCTCTGTGTCATAATTAGGGTAATTAAAGGGGACCATTCTCACTTCCAAATATAGACGGAAAATTAATTTAAAAACAAAGCCCAAAGATAACAAGAAAATAATTGAATTGAATGGGCATTAAAATTCAGAGATTGCATGTGAATGTTAATTATGGTATTCCATTGTCTTGCTTGTGCTCTGCTTTTCATCATAATAATGTAATCTTAGATTAATCACCTATCTAATCCTTAATTAATAACTATTTATATTTACTAATATTTAATTAGCATATCGCAGGTCTACAACGTGGCTTTGCGCAGCAGCTAATCCAACAATTATACGACCATCACATCAATCTTTCCCTTTCCTCTTTTCCTAAATTAATTATTTTTAAAAAATCAACACAATTACGACTATTTTTTTTTTTATGATTTTAAAACAAGCAATATATTATTACAACATTCGGGACGCAGTTCAACAATATTTATAAATCAGTCAACGACTTCAGGTGAAACAAAGAAACAACATAAACATGCTATTATAAAAGTAGACTAACACCTACATACGTAGAATTGAAACTCATGACCTCTTGGTTGTGAGACATCAATCTCACCATCCAAGCAATAAATTATTGATAATTAAAATACTAATAAATTCACCAATGAACTCTTGTCCGATCAGTGAAATTGGGTCAAATTTTTATTTTTTATTTTTGGTTGAAAATTGAGGTCAATTTAAATTTTACGAAAATAGGTATTTAGCCTACTTTTAATAATAATATATTGTTTTTCATTTACTTTGAATTTGTTGGTTGATTTAGAAATATTTATCTATTGTTGAATATTATATATAATTATACACACTTCCTTATTTTTTCGTTTATTTATAAAAATCATCTCTATTTTGCGTAAGAATAACTTGTGTAATGATGTTGATGTTTTTAAGATTTTATGTATAATTATTCAAAAAGCATTATAGTGTATAATTTCTTAAAAAGTGTAATAATTTATATAAAATGATTATAGCAAGTGTAGGTGTGATAGAAAAATTAACCGTAGCACGTGGAGCCTATTGATAGTTGAATAAGATTTCTTACAAGGATATTTACCCTATAAGTGTTGGCCTAAATAGGTACAAATCCTCACCCATGTATTTCCAATCATTATTATTATATATATGATTTGGGATTAAAAGATATGATATTTCATATATACTTGTTAATGGGTGTCTGCCAATTACGGATATTCCAATCAAATTAGACGAAAATGCAGATTTGGATATCCTCAATGGATATAGCATGTTCCTACCTAGGACATACAAAGCAAACATGAATTCTGTGCATCAAGACAACTACTGCTATCCTCATTTTCCCCTATGAAATGAAAACAGCAGCGTAGGCTAATTTCTTACCAAAATTTCGTTGAATTGTCAAAATAATTTGTTAAATAATTGCTTGTAATGTTTAGGCAGCAGGTCAGGTAGGTGTGGCTGTCTCCATAAATTCCACCTGCTGCTCTTTCTTTCCAGAAAGAACCCTCAATATCACACTTTTTTCCCTTTGAAGTTGGCTGTATTCCCACCATATCATATCATCAACATTAATTAATAATGCTGAACAAAATATATATACCCATATACCACATTATTACCAACTCAATTAATCACTCAGATTCTTGAAGATCTTCTCTAAAAGCAAATATATACTCCAGCTCATTAGGGGTTATGCAAGAAGTTTTATTTTGAGAGAAATTAGTACATGGTTAAAACTGACGTTTCATAAATGTGTATGAAATTATATACGACTTGTTCGAGTTTTATTTAATGTGTAGGTATATATTGAGTAATATTTTTATTTAATTAATGTTATTTGTGCATGATGAGTGATTAATATTTTCAAATTTTGATGTAATAATAAATTTTATAGGAAAAAAAAGGAATTAAAATAGTGGGGAATGAATGAATAAATAGAAAGAAGTAATATAGATTGTGGTGCATGGTTAGTGGGATTCCTTTAGAGAGAAGAATCAGAAAAAAGGGTTGTGGGTTATATTTAATTAGAAGGAATCCTTAAGGGGAGCAAAACCTGAAATTAATGAAACTAATATTTATTATTATAAATATATGTAAGTGGATTTTGGTGTTGTTCTGAGGTAGCTTCCACAGTAGGGCAAATGGGCAATGGGCAATGGGCAATGGGCAATTCAACCATTATTAATTAATACACATCGCACATGCGTTTAGGCATCTTTTGGACAACTCACATGCAATTCAACCTATATATATATATATATATATTTAAAAAAAATAGTACGTACTCTTATACGTATATATGCCACTAGAAGAAATATAACATGATTTTTGTAAGTGTAGTTAAAATATTCTTAATAACGGATAAATAAAATTTGATTTAACTTTGATTAATAATAATTATTTACCACGATATTTAGAATCACAAAATAACACACAATATGAAATTAAAACTCGAATAAAAATATGTTCAAGTTGCTGGTGACCGTTTATATGTAATTATTTTCAAGTATTAATTAATATTTGTAATTTGATCACAAAAAATAAAGAAAAGGGGAAATAATAATAATAAGTTTGAAAGGAAAAGGTAATGTTATAAAAATGTGGGTTATTATATATATAAATAGAAGGGATTGGAGAGTGTAAGTAGGGTAGTAGTGGTGGGTGTGATTGTGATGTGTATAGTCAAGTAACATATCAATTTAATGAAAGTTGACCTTTTCAACCAAATGACAAAAAGACTATGCCATCTATTCTTAATTTAATAACTAATAATTCAATCAAATTAAATAATTACTTCTTTTTCTTTTCTAAATAAATAATAATATTCCATTAGGTTAGTGGGGAGTTGGTATCTCTATCCATGCGTGAAAATGAAGATGTTAGCTGCAGCATCTTCATTTATTGCATTTCTGCCCACTTTTTCTCATTTTGCCCCATCCCCCCCTTTTCTTTTCAATAATTCTCTTCACCTAAAGCTTCACCCTTTTCTTTTCTTTTCTTTTCTTTTTAAAAAAATAAAAAATAAAATAAAATAGAAATAATAGTAATATTGAAATATGATGGGCCAGTTCTTTGATTGTACGGATAGACAGAGAGAGAGAGAGATAGTCGTAGAGTGGGGCAGCAGGCTGAGGCTGGAGATGGTGTGGTTGGAGTCTTTGACATGAGATTTTAACACTCATTTTCTTCTATTAATTGTTCACTTCACTTCTTGTCAGTGTTTGCGTTTTCATTAATTCTTACGTTGTTCATTAACAATTATTGGAGTCCCCACTTACGTACCAAATAACAACATTATTGTACTAAACCTCAATTTATACCTCCCAAACTCTAAATATACATATTAGACATCATTATATTTACTTCAACTCTACTCTATTTATATAAATTATTCATGTCGTTTATGTAATTATAGAATCACCCCTAACAACCAAAAATATAAAAACTCTGTGTAATGTTGTAGTATTTTTTAGAGTGTATGCATAATTTTTTAAAAATAAAGGTAATTTATGTAATTTCTATTTTTTGTAAGTTTATCTGTAATTTTTAAAAGATACGAGCAATTTATATAAATAAATCATAGGTCAGGATATCGAAGTAATCATCCCTAAATTAATTCACCTACATTTTTTTTTAACCAAATATGGATTATTTTTTTTTACTTACTGATAAAGACATTTTATGTATTTATTATATAAGTAGGGATGGATTTTCCGAGTTGCTGCAGATATAGGCCATGTTTGGGCCTACTCACATCCACAATCTTATCAACCTCTCATGGCCCAACAAGATAAATCTGCAGCCCAATGGGCCATCATTATACCAATTTCTGCCCCCCCCCCCCCCCCAATATTTTCTAGTACGAGTTATTGAGAGTGTTTACGAATGCTTTACAAAAGCGATTTTCAACTTTTAGTTTTAAAAAAATATTTTTAAGATATTTCGAATGACAACTTTTACTTCTAAAGATGTTAAGGAAAGCACATTTAGGCCAATACTAGAAGAACCTTGGGGTGTTTCTAGCTACTTTGACTTTTTTGTAAATAAATTTTATTTTATTTTTGACTAATTCGCCCTTATCATAATAATCTTACTTCAACTATATCATGTTTTATTTATATTTAAAATTAATATTTAAGTTTTCGAATAATTTGAATAATTTAACAATAGTCAAAATTTACACTTTTACATATATGATATTTTGAAATTTTTATATTTTATTTGCTCTATAATCTAATTATATTATTTCGTTCACATTGTTAAACTTTTATTTTCATTTGACTATATTTTATTTTCAATTGAATTAAACTTTTATATGCATTTTAGTCAAGAAATGATCACAAACACCACCATGTTACCACACTTCTTATCTGAAAAATTTGTCAATTTTGAAATTCATCACGATGCTATAAAATATAGTTCAAAATAAAAGCTCAAAGATTTGAAATATTTGTGGCAAGAATTTATCAGAAAATAATTGATAAATATATTATTATGAATTTAAAAATGAGAACTTAACAACATATTGTGTATTTTTTTACATTGATAAGATCTCGATCATGTCGTCTTATAATCTTAAATTTTTGTAATATAGAGGAAGTTCTAACTCATCATGCATAGTTCCTCAACTCCAACCCTATTGAGTTGAAAAATCCACCAAAAAGTTGTTTATGAAGTAAAGCTAGAGCTTGTCCTCGGATGCCTAACAACCTAAGATAAAATTGAGAACCCATAGTACAATTTAATCCTTTCTCACTCACCTTCCTCTAAAGTTGGAGAAAAAATTAGGCATTTGTTGCATCAGCTTTGAAAAGTGACATAAGGATTGTAATAAAGTGATGATGTCTATTGTCTTGTTCATGTGCTACAGCTGCTGCTGCTGCTATCATAGACTTCCAATCCACTGCACTGGATTTGGTAGTGGCAGGTTTGATTTTGAGAGGGCTTAATTTGTCAAGAAAATGATGCCCTGATAGCAACTTATCATTAGACTTTTGATGTTTCCATTTTCAATTCATGACTGTGACTTCTATTGTGTAGAGAATGGACCAAAGGTGAATAGATTAATGTAGATGTAAGAAATATTATGGCAATGAAGCGCTACCGCGATGCATGATTGCTTGTGGTTTCATCTTAACGAGTAGAAATAAAATGTAAATTTAATGAGTTTGATTAAAATGAGAAAATTATTCTGTAACCAAATGCTACTCGACTCTGTCTAACAAGATGAGATACGTCTCATAAGCAAGCACATTTGTTTCTACATTTAAATTATAACCTCTTTTTATGAGATTTGCCATAATTATAAATATATTTTTTTATTATTAAAAAAATTGCAAATATCCCATTGACTATAATATCCATGTAACAACAAGCCGATCCTATTAGATTTTCATCTAATTTTTGTAGCGAACTATCTGAAATGCTCTTTGAATTATAAATTATAATTTTATATATATTTTAGAATTTTATAAAATAATATTCTCAATGAGTATACTTTACCAACTCTAAGATTTTTTTTAAGAAAAATCAACAACGATGAAGTAGTAATTTTTGCATCATTATCTAAAAACTACATAATTATTTTTTATTTGAAGGAGATATTTGTAACTTTTCAAATAATGATGGGGTATTCATAATTATGCCAAATTTTAGAAAAATATCTGTAATTTACTCTTTAAAAAATAACTTTTTATCTTTCTTTTTCCTTTTTCCACACAAAAATTCGATAAAGCTTAATTTTAGGGCCGGGCCCTTTTCGATATGGTCCGCTGACCATTAGGATCATTAAATATTTTAGCAGATGAAGAGCGATCTGATTGCCCAAAATTGGATATGATTTGTGGGCTCATTAGCCCAATTTAGGCCTATCAATTGTTCTGGACTTCAACTTAAATTGGGCCTTCTATTTTCCATTTGGCCCATATTTTCCGAGTACCGTTTGCATCCAGTCTAATATTTCTAAAAAGACCAAGGGCTTGCAAGCCCATTGGGCCCAAAATTGATGAGAGAGACGGGAGAAATTGAAGTCTAACCGACCAACCGTTTTGGACCCGGTTCTCCTTCTCCACTGGATGTAATAAACCGGTTCACGTGGTCGCCCCTAAACATGTGGCCTTCGACCTCTGCTCCTTTCCCCTACAATTCTTCATATAATCAAGACAAGATTCTCATTTCTCGCCTTGTAATTGTAATTCCATCCTCTCTCTCACTCAGATTCTCCTCCGACCCACAAATTCCTCTCTTTGTTCTTTTCTTCCCACAAGATTGCAGGGAAAATCAATGGCTGAAACCGCCTCTGCCCTCTGCTTCTCCACCTTTTCTTCCTCTATTCCTTTCTCAAAGGATCCCATTTCTTCTCCCTCAACTTCTTTTCCTCCCCGAAGATTCTCTTCCCAATTCCACCCTCGCCGATCGCGATCCCTCAGGTTCACCTTCAGATCATCTGGTTCGGCCCATTTCCTCGGCGACGATGCTTACGGATTTTACCCCTGGGAGAATTCCGACGCTGCTGAATCCTGTATTTTCGCTAATTTTCCATATGTTTATACTTTCGGATGACTAGATTTGAAGTATTTATGTATTAATTTTGAACTATTTAAGATTATTGTGGAGCTGGGTATGACGTTACTTGAATTGGGTTTGAGCAGAACTCTTAGTCAAAGTTCAATTTTGATCTTTTTCAATCTTTATTTTTCTTTTTCCTGCTTTGTTGTAGCTATACAGTGGATTTCGGAGGAGAAAGTGACATTGTTCACTTCTGATGGACTGATCCAAATTGGGGGAAATCTTATTCCACGACGTGTCTCTTCTTCTGATGTATGTCTTTCGTCTCTTGTGTTGTAAATTGTATTCCGATGACTTGGTATTTGAAAATGAAGTTTCTGGAGGGCTTATGGCCCTAAATATAATTCCGTTTCGAGATTTCAAAATGTGGTATGATAATTTATTCGTTGTGTCCAATTTAAATAATTTGGGTTCGAATTCGATAAGGATGTTTTGTTGGATTAAACTTGGGAATTCAGAATTACTCTTTTCAAACTAAAGATGGGTGCTATTTCATAGGTAGGCCCATATACAATGCAAAGTGCTTCTTTTGGAATTATTTCTGCAGGAATTACATTGTTAGAAGTTAAGAATGTCCTTTTGGTTATGTTAATAAGTACTTATCATTACTGCATTTGAAGTGCCAAACTGCATGCATGCGTCGACTATCATACAATATCTTCATGTATTATGCTTTTGCTCCGTTTTAGAAGCATCACCCAACTTTTAGTTGGGATCGACAGAGAATAATTTATATTCTGCTCATTTTAGTCAATGAAATTTGATTTACTTTCTTCCTTCTTGTCAAATGGTGTCATCTACTTTTATCATAAACAGAACTTACGTAAACATTTGGTATTCTGGTGCATCGGTTAACTTATGATGCACTTATGCCAAGACGGTATCCATGTTTCGATACTATTTTAGAACTATTTGTACACATCTGCATTTTCTTCTAGTTTTCAAAATCTTGTTTTACTTTATTTTCAACCCTGCCCTTTGATCCTATACTATTTATTAAAGGTTTAGCTAATATACTTCAAACTTACACCATACAGAAGAAACAAGGAAAGGCAAAAATATCTCAAAGATCTCAACGGTTTCAAGAGAGCAATTACATGGATCCAAACCAAAGCCTATGTCTGGGTGCACTGTTCGATATTGCAGCAACAAATGTAAAATCCTATCCTTTAAAAAAACTCTGCCACATCAATGAATTTTTAAGATCTTGTTGAAATTGCTCCATTCTAGGACTTGACATGGGTAGACGCCTTTGTATTTTTGGCTTCTGTCGCTCCATTGAGATGCTTTGTGATGTCGTAGAAGACACAGTCTTGGAGCATGGAGGAGAGGTATGTATTTTATATTTATCCATTTTTTGTATTTTGAATATTTTTGGTTGTGTACCTACAAAAGCTTGTTCTCACACCCTGGTTACACTTGGCTCTATCCTGCTATTGCTCTATAGGAGGCCCATAGATTAGTACAAAGAAAATTTTGCTGGGATAGCTGGTTTGATTCTCTTCATAATTTATATGTTTGGACAATATATCTTCAAAAACTACTAAATCTCACCGATTTCTGGAACTCCAGTTGGTCTTAGAAAACTGTAGCGATACTGTAGCAAGTATCATATTCGGACATGGGCATGATTGGTATATAGGAATGAGTGAGGAATAGAATGTGGAGTCCCAAGCTATTTCAAACACACGCTTGGTATAAATTAATATTAGGATTGCCCATTCCTATATAGAATTAGTCATTCCTTATCTCACGGTTTTAGCTATTCTCAATAAATTTGGAATAATTTTTTTTTTTGAATTGCTAAAATAACCTTTTGTAAAATTTATATTTACAAGATTTATAATGAAAAAAATATAATTTATTTTAAATTCATTAAATATAAAACTATAAAATATTTAAATATATGTCATAAGTATATAATATGAATGATTTACATTTTAATATTTTTGTTAGTATAATATAAAGGCAGGTACATTCTTGTATCTAATTTATCAATATTTGCTATAAGTATAAATATAATGTACAATGTATATACTTTTTGCAAATATTTATTCTATATTGTCAATATGTGAGTTACTTATTAAAATATAATATTAAAAAAAAAAATTGCAACTATACCCCAAAATGGGGTATGGTTGCAAAATTAAGTGGAAGTCGTTAGTGCTACTAATGGTTCTCCAACTTTTTTTTATATATTTTTTGAAAAACATGCATGAAGTCGTTAGTGCTACGTTTTGAGACCCTACTTTATTTTTTAAAATTATGTTTATGTTATATACAATAATAATATATACTAATTATTATTTTTGATTTTATAATATTTTGAATTTTTATTTAAAATTTTATAATTAAAAAATATCAATAAAAATATATTGATTTTTAATTAATTTTTTAGCGCTAATAAATTGAAAATTACATACAAATAAAATGATGTACTCAATCATTGACTTTAGTATTTTGGAGTTTACGACCCCGCCTTGGCACATTATTTTGAATTTGATGCGATGAAGCTTGGCTTTGTTTTGATTGGAAATGAATTTATTGTCTTGCCGTGCTTGGGGCTAGTCCATCTTATTAGAAATTCTAGTAGCTTGTCGTCGACCCCGACTATAGAGGTGCGTAGTGTAGTGCCGTGGACCAATTGGGATGTTCCAAATTTCAATTGATCCACGACACTACTCTACGCATATTTATGTTATATTTAATAATATAATATGCTAACTATAATCATATTTATGTATTACTTACTAATTATTATTTTTAATTATATTATATTATATTATGAATTTTATATAATATTTTATAATAAAAATATATTAATTGTTTCATTGATTTTAACAACTAATAAAATTAAAAATTACATATAAATAAAAAACATGAGAACTAAAAATTATAAAATTAAAATTAATTATAATTTTAACCCGCCGGTCCCACAAGTTCGTCTTTGTTGAGGTCTTGTTCTCCCTTGGCTGTTGGAGAAACCACACTTCTCACGATTTTATCTTTGAGGAGGAATAAATGCCTACTAAAGAAAAGTAGATTCCATTTTCTATCCTTATGTTTTGATTGCAAAGCCAGCTGTTTATGGAATTTGCATGGTATAATTAAGGGATAATTACACTCCCCTCCCATGATGTTTGGTGTAATTACACGTAGATCCCTTATAGTTTGGAAAATTACACCTAGCACCCTTGAGGGCAAATAAGTCTCTTCGTTAGTCAAAATACAATGAATTGACTGATATTAACAAAAAAATTAGAAAAAAATCTATATTAACCCTTAATGACTTATTACTGACTTATTGCATGTTAAATAAAATTTTTCGGACTAAATTACCTTTATAACGGTGAAGATATACGTCCTCAGATACATTAACGCGTGAAGACGTATGAGGGTAATTTGATCATAAAAAAGTTTATTTGACCTGTAAAAAATTAGTAATAAATCAATTAAGGGTTAATATAAATTTTTTTTTAATTTTTATTTTGTTAATATCAGTTAATTTGGTGAATTTTGACTAACGGATGGACTTATTTGTTAGATGAAAACAAACCTTAGAGTGCTAGATGTAATTTCTCAAACTACATGGTTCTATGTGTAATTACACCAAATCTCGGGGGAGGGGAGTGTAATTATTCCCATAATTAATCTTGTGGAACCCTGAGGATCTTTAGACAAATGGGAATTGGAATAAATTTGAGACAGCCGAAGAAGCAGCTCTACGTCATTGGTTATCATCTTGTTCTTTATCTAATTTCTGAAATGCACCTTGGTTATCATCTTGTTCTTTATCTAATTTCTGAAATGCACCTCATTGGAGTCTCTCTCTGAAACCAGGTTGTGGCAGCGGAAAAGGCAAGCAAGGGCGGGCTGCACGAAAAACTAACTATGACTGTTGCGGTTCCGTTACTATGGGGAGTCCCTCCAGCATCCGAGACTCTTCACATTGCAGTTAGGAGCGGGGGTGGGATTGTGGACAAGGTCTATTGGCAATGGGACTTCCTGTAAATAACATATTCATTGCTTTCAACCATTGTCAGCGCTTCTGTAAATAATATTAATGTCGTCTATGTACAAAATCGGCAAAATGTAATTAATTTTATGTACACATGCTTGTTAATATTAATACTACTCAGTTAACCATTCTTGTACCCGTCTTGGGATACTTGCGGAACAATCAGTACTGTACTATGTTAATATTTAGGGTAAAATACATATTACCCCCTTGTGATATACAAAATGTTCAAATAAGTCCCTGTGATAAAAAAAATACCATATAACCCCCTGTAAAATTTAAAAATGTGCATATTTGCCCTAACCCGCTCCCCCATTTTCTATCGCTTTTTTCTCCTACATCCGACGACCTCTCGACGTGTGCTTTCCACCGTTAGAAAGCCCTTCCAACAACGATCATTTTGACATCCCACCACCAATCGCTCGTCCGTTGGTGAGTAATCTCTATTTTTTATTTTTTATTTTTTATGTTTTTATATATATATATATACGTATAACTAAATTATATTTTCTTATATTATATTTTTAAATATGTATAATTTAAATACAGGGGTGATTTGATAATTTAGGGGCAAAATATACATATTTAGTTGCAGCTTTGGGAACATGAAATTTTACAGGGGGGTAATATGTACCTTTTTAAATTTTACAAGGGGTTATATGGTATTTTTTTATCACAGGGACTTATTTGAACATTTGAGGTATCACAAGGGGGTAATATGTATTTTACCCTAATATTTACCTTGTTATGCTGCAATAATCTCTTATTAGTCCTCGAAATCTTGCTGCATTTGATCATATCGCGTCAGCAGGAATCACCATACATTAATTATATTTTCTCTTCCTCTCTGTACGTACTTATAAATTTGTCTGATGCGGCAGTCAGATTATTCAATACAAATTCATTGCATACAGTAAGACACGTTATTCTTGGATCAAAAAGTCTTGCCAGATTCAAACCAATACCTAACATTGACAAAGGCTTAACATCTGTACGTAGTTGCTATAGTGGATGATCCAATGGTTCTTTTGTTTTGTGCCATCCATAAGATTTTCTTCTTACCTCTTGATTTGTAATCAAAAGTGTGGAAAATAGGAGATGCTATCATGACTAGTTGTGTCTTAATTGGGTCCTCCGTCTATTTTACTCTGATTCAAATTTTCACTTAATACACTTTATATGTCATGCTACGTGTATAAATATTTATATTATTTAATTTATATGCTTAAGAAATATTTTATGTACGCAATATACTTATACCTCAAGTACAATACACTTTGTAATAGAATATTCAAACCAATGATTCTCTACGTAACATTAGAAATTATTTGCTTACTATTAATCCTATCTTAATTAAATAGTCAATAATTCGTAATGCCTTGACTTTAGAAGAAAGTAGGGTGTTGTTTCAAAAGTTTGCTGTACTTTTACAAAGAAAGGCGTGGAATATGCATGTATGGTTGTACTTTCATCATCCCCTTTACTTGGAGAAGCCCTTCTTGAGTTTCAGCTACTGCTTTTTTGACAACCTCGGTTTTCGCTTTGTGCAAAAGTTGAATTTTTTTTTCTTTCCTTACACTGAAGATAGAAACAAAGTGGATGTGGATGGATTAGTCTAGATTATCCTGTTTTGACATCCTTGCTCTAATATTCAGCACTTGCTCTTGCAGACATGCTGGAGCTAATTAATGCAGAACTGAACTCACAAAGTCCTCTTAAGAAAATATTCTGGTGCAAAAATGTGACTAATTTCAGCTATAGAGAAAGTCCCTTTGACCACTTACGTTTCTTGGTCTTGTACTGGGAAATTTTAGCTCAAATCGGATATGATTAATTAACCTTAATCAATTACATGATATAGCAAGTGCAATATAAATGTTATGTAGTGTGATTAGTTGCGCTCGACCAAATCTAATTTACGTAAGAATTTTATGTTTTGTATATACTTACATCCGAGGCATACACAGTACACCAATTATCATGAGGTGAATAATTAATATAATATATATAATTCATACACTGACTAATGCACAAAAGACTTCAAGTGCATGTAGCATGTGTTTAACCTGGTTTTAACCTTCTCCCGTGGTCTTACCGTTGAGGCTTCTAATAGCTGGCACTTGCAATAATTTATGACTTCGTTCTCAGACAAACAGATGAAGAGGTCAATGTTTCTTTTTTTCCTCTTTTTTTTTGGGTTATATATATAATATATATATATATATATATATATATATATATATATATATAAGTTGCAGTTGGTTAGTCTTGTTAATCTTGTTTGGTGCAGAAATAAAAAACTATTAATTGTTGTCCAAACATTGCAGAAACCCAACGTAGCTAGCCAATAATTAACTAAGGCATTATCTACTGAGGTAACCTTTTTCTCTGGAGCTTTTTGGACTGCTATCTGTTCATTTGTTAATCAGATTGGTCTCCTGCACATCTATATATTCTTAAAAATACATTGGACATGTTATTAATTAATTCTCTGCCAAAGATTAAATTTTGAAGCAATATGCAAAATGGTTTTATTAATATATATATATATATATATATATATATATATATATTAATGACAGGGTTGTAATAAACGTGAAAATTAAGAAGGGACAAAATCTTGCATTGATCCTTGACAAGGACAAGATAATAATTTTAAGATTCATGGCATCTTAATCATTAGTAAACAATACAGCTGGTTGTAAATACACGAAATATATATGTCAGAAAAACTAAGATTAAGAATTAAAAAAAAATATTCAAAATATGAAGAACATAGCCCCTATACACATATATACAGGTTCTTAATCATGTTTGCTAATCAGACGGCCTGAATTTAAATAGTCGAGTATGAGGCGGCATTTCTCGGCATTGATTGAATTCTGATTTCTTGATTTCAGCTGGGGGATGTTATAATCTCTAGTTTCCATCAAATTTCGCAGACATGAGTACTTAAAGACATCATTAATGTTTTCAAAGATAAATGCAAAGGACTAAATTATGTACTGTCAGAATTGAAACAAAAAAAAGGAGCCCATTTTCCAATGAAGTGATGATCATCAGAGTCTAATCCTATTTATAGAAATCTTCAAGTACAGATGATCAACACCTTACCCTAGAAATCTTGTAATTTGAACCTCAACAATCAGCATAAAACATCAGTAGTACATTATTAACTCTTTCTCTTCTGTCTTGATCTCAGCTGTATCCATGAACAAGTTCATATTCATGTTGCAGATACTGTTAGTGCTAATCAGCTGCTTAATATCCTCAATGCTGTAATCAAGTGGATTCTCACTGAAGCACCCGTTTCCTGCTCTCCCATCAGCAGCAGAAGTATTATTAGAAGTGATCAAGAATCTTCCATGATCATCAGCAGCAGCAGGAGTGGGATATCCATGGGTAATTTGGGTGGTGGTGTTGCAACTCCCATCAGATGAACTGCAGCTGGCTTCCCCTCCAAACACTAGGAGATTGCTGCTGTTACCATCTTTGATCACTTGATCATAGTAATTACCACTGATGGGGCCCACACATGATCCATCTTGTACTTGGAGATGGAGATTAAAATCTGAAGATATGGGGTGGTCCTGATGATGATATGCTCTGGAGAAAACCCTGAAAGGGTTATTGGTCACTTGATTGCTGGTTTTGCCTGAATATTGATCATATGCTGATGAGACTCGTGACTTGTCCGGAAGTGATGAATAGCTAGATATTGGTAATGAAGAGGTGATTTTAGGTTGTTGATGAGGAGTAGTTTTCCCAAGGATTTTCTTCTTGAGCTTGGTGTTCCAGTAGTTCTTGATATCGTTGTCAGTCCTGCCCGGGAGCTGGCCTGCTATTATTGACCATCTGCATTTTTCATTTAAAAATCAATCACCCAACACCCAAAGCAATTAAGATACATATACGCATCAGACAAAGTAAGAAGTACGTACCTGCTTCCGATGCGAGCAAAGAGACTGCAAATGATTCTATCTTCTTCATCTGAAAACTCACCATGCTTGATGTTTGGTCTGAGATAGTTGAGCCATCTCAGCCTGCAGCTTTTCCCACATCTCCTCAGACCTGCAAATGATGTAATAATGAAAACAGACGACGACAATAATGATGAATAATAATTATAAGCATCAACATATAAGGATCGATCACCATATATACAAATTAAACATAGATAGATACCAGCTTTGCGTGGGAGAGCAATCCAATTGCCACCAGTGCCATGCTTCTCTATGTATTCCTTGAGCTGCGCGTCTTCTTCAGGCGACCATGGCCCCCTCTTCACATTAGCCTTGTCGCAGCAGGGAGCTCTTCCCATCTCTCCCTCTCTCTCTCTCTCTAGAAAAGTCTTGATGCTTGTGAGAGGTACGTACCGAGTTTATTATTAAGACTAATCGTTTCTTTAGACAACATGTGATGCGGTCATATTATTGCATATATATATACACACACATACATACATATATATATATATATATTATTATAAGTTTGAGATGAGTCATCACGAGAGATACACACAAGTCAAACCACATACACTCTATTTTCAATTTAGCGTAATCAATCTCATTTCCATAATTAACTTTAATTACCTTCTTCAATATTTAGCCGTTGAATGGTCAATCAATATATTTTTTTTTTTATAAATAAGTTTGATCGAATCAAATCAATTATAAAATAAATGCATTATATTTAATATGTAATTGATTATTTTTTTTTAATTACACACAAATTACACAATAAATATATTACACTTTTCACTTAATTATTTGAAGTTGGATCAAACTCGAGTTGAGTTAGATTTTTTCAATTTTATTGTTTGTCAATTTGAGAAACTCATTAATTTGAAATCAGAAACACTCCAATTTGTGTCGTGAATCATATGAAGTTGAGGACAGTTCAGAGCTACATTAATTATTAATTTGCAGCCAAGAGCTATACATTAATTATTAGCGTAAGTGGTCCAACCAATTCAATATGGTTTTTGGATGACAATTACGTTAATTATATTAAATAAAATATTATAAACTTATAAGAATAAAAGTCAATCACTTTTCATTTTATTTCATTGTGATGCTAACGCCTTACTTGCGCATATATATATATATATATATATATATATATATATAATTAAATTAGATTAATAATTTAATTCTGTCGAAGGGTAGTTGAAAAGTCTTTCGAAAAAATATAATTTTTTAGTCCTATAAATTAAGGGTGGCAAATTTGATCCTATTCAAACATAGGGAAAAAAAATAATTATTGACTACAATTTTGATAATTATGGATTAAAAACTATGATAAATAATTTATTGATCATGGTTAAATAAAACCAATGCAAATACATAGATTTTACACCAAGAATTTTTTTTTTTACATGGATAAGAGCCGTGGTAAAAATAAAATCATGACAATATTTTAGCCACTCTCGCAAATGTCACGGCCAACAACTATTGCATGACTGTGGTTAATGATTATTTGCTACGACTATTTATTCTTAATCATGTCTAATGTTGCATTTTTTGAAGTAAAATTAAAGTTAGAAACTTGTTCTTATAATTTTAAAATGGTGGCAATTTTACGATTTTTCATCCAATTTGATGAAAATTTCACGTTATCAGTTGTGTCAATATTTAAATCGGGGCTTTTGGCAAATTTATGAAACCAATATTTATTTTAACAAAAATAACTTGACAAAAATTAAATTACTATTTAATGATATGGCAATTATTTTAAAATAATTTCCACTGTTATTATCTAAATCCTTTACAATAGAACTTCCAACATTAATACCTTGTAAAAAACATAAGAGATTATATAAAACTATTTATTTGTTTTTTTATACAAAATATTTATTCTTCCTCTGTGGATCTTTCTTAAAAATGAGAACATCTATTCCGTATACTAAGATGGATCACCTTTTTTGTGTATTTTTTTTTTTATAAATTTATTCATCTATAGCTTTCCACTTTCTCACTATTTTTTATATTTATCTCTTCTTTTTTTTATGAATTTATTTTGTCATCGTATTTTATAAATTTAATTTATTTTTTATATATACTTAATTAAATTATAATTATTTTATTTTAAATAATAATATGATTGTAATTTTAATTAAGGGATGAAATGAGAATTTTACCCTTAACACAACAATACATCAGGTGAAATTAAGTCTATAGAGAGAATTTCTTAGAGAGGGTGGGTTATGGATTGTCAAATCAACGAACAGTTACTTGATCTGCAAAATAATATGTGCAATATTTATAGTGGTATTGAGAGTTTTAGAATGTGGTAGGGTGTATGTGTTTATTGCGTGGCTTGCATGTAAAAAAGTTTTTTTTTTTTTTTACCCTTATAAATAAATTGATAATACCAATATATACATCAAATAATATTACAAAATTTACATACATATGAAGTGTGTCATAAATTACTAGTTATATAAAACAGATGAAGCAGCAACAAGATTTGACAATCATATAAGCAAAGAGTTTGGCAAACGCTGTAGAACCGTCAGCTAGGAGTAGGAGTATGACGAAAGTTGTTTATGTTTTTATTTTTTTAATTTTTGAAGCAGTAATTATATTGAAAATACTTTTGATACGTATTTACATTAGAGATATTGATTTAATAGTATATTTCAATAGAAAATACAATTTTTTAACTAATCCAAACATATTCTCACACACAAAAAAACTGAAAATAAAAATAAAAAAAGATCCAATTAAATTTTAATATTTTCAGTGATTAAAAATTGAATAGAAATACGCGAAGAAGGTTGAACTGCGTATTAATGTCATTAATTATTAATTGCAAGAGATAATAGTGAAGTATTGCTGTAATTATCAGTTATTAATTGTGATCTCAACCCAATTAGTTGCTAAGATAAATTAGTCCGTTGATGTTTAGCCTTTTGAAGTAGAAGTTGTAATTACATTATTATATTAATGTTTGAATAAATTTAGCAATTCAACAATATATCGATTCAATTTAAATATTAATATACCTAAATTTATGAAATTACAATATACAATAAAAAATTCGATCTTAAATTAAGTCACGAAAATTCAATTTTAACCATTAAACTAATAAATCATTGGTCCATTGATGTTTAGCTAAGCTGCATAATTACAAACGTATCACTAGACTTATGCTGTCTGATTTCATTTAAAAATAAAAAATAAAAAAATCAACGTCTGAGATTGACATCAACCAGAGCTCATTATTGCCTAACACTTCAGTAAACCACAAGAAAAAGATACTAGTCAAGAAAATGTCAAGTTTTGATGTTAATGTTGTTTGTTTCTAGTAATATACATATATAAAATAATTGGTAGTCTATTAACCATTTTATTAAAATAGATAAAAAAAATCATATATTTCTGAAATTTAAATATATAATCTATTAACACATATTACAAAAAAATAAGAAGATAAAGTCGGCACCTAAAAATATGTCATTTGCTCCGTATATTTAATCAAGATCCCTATAATTGATCTGATAATTATCAGTAAGAACAAGACTTCATTACATAAAAAATCAACATATATACAAATTAGAACATACATTTAGCTTCACCTGACGTTTTCGTTAAAATTCAAAATATTATTTGCAACGTTTAACCTTAATTACTATGCCAGAAGAATTAGTGATTTAAGATGAGTAACATATAGTGGGATGCCCGCCACCTCCAATTTAACATGAGTAACGTATACTTGTCATCTCCAATTTCTTCATTTTCATATATTGAGAAAAAAGAAAACAGGGCTTTGCCATCCGAGTTAACGTCGCGTCACTCAGCGGTCCCACCATGTGAGTTAAATTTAATAACTCACGAAAAGATAAATAAAAACAAGAGAAATGCAGTACAACCTTTTTATTTATTACATGTGACTCTAAATTAGCAAAAATGGAACACTTATTCCTTTTTCTATATATTTCAACAAAATTATTCTTATACTATGCATATTTTTTTAAGTTCAAAATAAATTAAATTTAGTTTCAATAATCGGAATATTTTATGTTTTTTTATTAATTATGAACTCTCTTTTTATTAATTATGATTTTCTTATCTAGATAAATTTAAAATATTATTTGTAAATGAAATAGATAATGTGAATTTTAATTTAAGTGTTGTGTATTGTTGAAGGTGTCTAACAAGTACAATAATGTAATTTGAAAAAAAATAAAAATAAACTGACGTGAAGCATTGTAGGCCCAACAAAATCTCATTAACCCACTACCTCTGAAGCCCATAAAATTTTGGGTAGGTACGAAATTAAGCCCAGTATGGAATATGTTGTGGCCCAGTTCCAATGGAGTTCTGATAAAGAAGAGGCGTTCGCATTTCATAAATTTGTGGCGAAGAGGGAGATCTCGAGCTTCAACTGTACAACGGAAAAGATTCTTCGGAATCGAGACTTAAACCCCTGAATGCTGCTCTCTCATGGCGACGCTTTTTCATTTCCCCGTCTCCCACACTCTCTCTTCCCGTAGACGTTCCTTTTCTTTTCATCTTCCATTGCCCAACTCCCACATTAGCAACCGCCAAAACTGCCGTTACTCTACGGTTTTTGCTTCTTCAATCAAGAAATCTCCCAGGTTTTCGTCTGTTTACCCTTTGTTTTCGTGCATGTAAGATGTATTTGCATTAGAGTTGGGGTGTTTTGTAGCGTTTCTGTTGCTATTGTGCTGTAAAGGTTTCTGGGGTTGCTTGTATTTTCTGACGTATGGGGTATCTTGGTTTCTACTCGAGTTGTTTTCAGAGCTAGTAGGAAGGTGAAGAGCGATGCAGATCTTTGCAATGATATTAGAGAATTCTTATCCTCTGTTGGTCTTCCAGAAAATCATGTGCCCACCATGAAGGAGCTCTTACACCATGGAAGGTTTGAGTTATATGGCTTTGCAATCCATTTCAATTTTCGTTTTACCAAATTCTTGTAGCTGATGTTATGCAATTTGGGTTCTAATTTTCTGATTACTATAGCTGGCTCTGATCGAAAGTTCCTGATTTTTTTCATCTATTCTGTATCATTTTATGGCTATGTATGTGTCCCCAAAGCGAGCATAAGTCACTTTGCCTTATCAACTAGCTAAATGCAGGCCCTTTAGTAACATTGAGGAACAATTGAATTAAGGTGGCAGAATGGGAAGTACTAGAAAAGCTTTAAGGGTTTTGGGGAGAGTTAGTGTTGCAAGGGTTTGAATAACATTGTTCATCAAAAGAGGTAGAATTGCCAATATCAACTGAGAGAAGAACTAACTGACTAACTAACTCACTCTCTCTCCCTCTCACACACACACACAGAGTTTAAACCTAATAGAAATATTGAAGTTTGTCAAATGGTATTTTCAGAAAGGTGTTTAGAAAATTTGTAGTTTTAGATTTCCATATTAGATCTAGATTGAATGGAGGAAAATATGAACTCCATGGTTGTCTCTTTTATCTCTCATGCATTAACAAGAACATTACTGATTCCAAAGCAAGTTGTGTGAAAAGTATGATTTATATAATCCCCTGCTCTACTTTAACAGTATACAGACAATCTTAGAGATTATATGGGAATTGAAGAGCTAGGTTGCTCTATTGTGAGGGACATCTTATAATTGTAGTTTCTCTAGTATTCTATTAATTCCAGAAATTTGTAGGCAAGATCTTGCAAATGTAGTCAGGCGTAGAGGATACAAATTTATTAAAGAGCTTCTTGCAACCTCATCCGTGGAAAAATTCACTGGATCCAGTATTGACACGGGTCAGACTGGATTGATGGAGGTGCTGGTGGATCTGGAGGTGAGTCCTGGACAACTTATATTTGTGTATTTCTCACATTTGTGAAGCTTGTGCATTTTTTAAATATTTGCTTGATAGTCGTTTGTTGTCTGAAAAGGTCAGAATGATAAGCTGAAAGTTTTGTCTGATGATGTATTGTCAAATGAGAACATCCAAGGGGAAGAATTCCGTGGTTGCATGGAAACAGATGAACAGTTCAAGCCAGATGAACAGAGCTCTGTTGCGGCAGAGTCAAGAACTTTATCCTTTCAGGAAAAGGTGGCTAGATTTATTCAGCATGGGGAATTGGATAAAATTGAAGGTAAGTTGTGGATTTCACTGTCTTTCTACTTTGACTGTTAGAACATTCTTTGCTCAACTCTCAACAACTTGGTTCTTTCCTTCTTGTCCTATTATATTACTCTCTTGCTTTTGGATGGATTTTTTTATCCTATGACTTCTAATGGCTCTTATAACAGTAAGAAACTATATGGAAATCGATGACTTCTTAACATCTAAGCTAGTAACATTCTGAGTTTAATGGTTTCCTCTGATACTGTCAGTTATGCAGTTGAAGCAGTATTTTTCCCATCCCATTGTAAAGTTAAATCATTTGAATGTTTTAAAGTTATGTTCCATCCTTTTCATCAGCTATGCCATATTTTCATGGATTCTGGCATAAAATAGTTCGCATTTATCTGAAAATGCTGTTGCCTCATGTGTATGAGATGAAGTATCATCTTGATTCTCAGATAGTGGCTCTGGAGTTACGATTGAAAAACAGGCTGAGGAAGCAGAGAGGAACATCGAATCAGAAGATTCTCATGAACCAGAATATGGATCCAGTTATCATGAGCAGAAAAATCTTATGCTGTGTATTACCAGTGGTGCTGAAACCTTAAATGGAAATTTTCCTTCATCAGTCCAGAAGGTCGAAGATCCAGCATTGGAAAACAGCATCTCCAGGTCAGTTCGGCTAGCTCTCTGACCAATAAGTAGGTTGATAATTTGGTGTTTATCATGCCAGCATCAGACTTGATTGGCACCATACATTTTTATTTTCTTTTATCCTGCCTTCTCGAGCCTAATTGGAGCACTTGAGATGTATTATGGTTATTGTGAGATTGCACAAACTTCTTAATTTTTTTTTCGTTGCTTTCCATTTCTTTACAGCATTATGCTTCCTACTTCACTATCCATGTATCATAGTTGAAGAAGTTTTTCCGATTCACTTTCTTTCTCAAACTTGTTTCTTATTTATCTGTATTTCTGCATATGGATTACTTTGAAAGAACAGTTATATTTCAACTGAACAACAAACGAGTAATGGTCGTGGCCAAGATGTAAATGACGAGGTTAGTTTATGTTATAATTGGTCAGTTGGAGTTGGTTGATAATTTGTTACAGATTTTCCAGGACTTCTCTATTCTTTTACTAATTTTTCCTTAATATATCTATGTTTGCTATGATTTATTTCTGAGTTCTGCCTGAATGGAAGAACAGAAAGTGGAGAATCAAGCTGAAATCACGCGTCTCAAATTCTTGCTGGTACAAATTGAGGATAACCCTCTGCTTTTTATCCAATGCTGTAGATTTTTGTTAATTAATAATTAAATGAGCTGTTATTTTCTGTGCTTAGCATCAGAAGGAATTGGAGCTAACCCAACTGAAGCAGCAGATAGAAAACGAAAAGGTAACTAATGTAACCATTACAGCATGACATGATACTTCTTTAGATCTCCCAAGAAAGAGAAGTAATCTCTCTTCTGTAAATAGTTCATAGCAACATATATTTCTTTTCTTATGCAAATTTCTACTGGAGTGTTACAGACATCCTTTGTTCTGTTCTGTGTGTGTGTGTGTGTGTCTGGGTTTCTTCATGGGTATGTATGGTTATGGCTGGATATGTTTCAAGAGTAGCAATCGTTTTGATGCCGCATTTCTACAATTGTGTGTTCACAGTAATTGAGAGGATGAACTGAAAGTTATCTCTCAACATGTCCCATGCCTTATCCAATATTTTATGTATCTTAACTGTATTCTGTTCCGCTAATGATCTAAAGGAAGGGAAGTGGCAGGATAATTCTGTAGTTCTCAGGAATACAGTGCTCAGGAATAATGTGATTATTTCATAGGTGCACGAAGTGTAAATGTTTTTCGAGTGGCTTTGTTAGTTTGTTTGGCTGAGACTGTGTTTTTGTATGACATTCTTCAGTGAAGCAACAAAATGAAACACAGTGATTAAACAACAAAGTGAAAATGGAGGAAAGGTAATTATTCAGCAACAGAACGTGTGTATTTCTGCATTGTGAGCAAAGTGTAGATCCAAGTTAATTTTTTCAGAAAGCATAAACTAAAAGCCTCATATAGGCGACTTTGTTTGCTCTGTGGCAAGGGCATCGTTGTGGTGTTAAGCAGTTGAATGATATGCATGCTATTGGTGTTAAAGATAGCTAGGATCAAATGATTTGCTTTAACAATGATTATGTTTTTGTGTGTTTTCCTTTTAATTTTTTTTTTAATATACTCTCATTGATATTTATCTTATTTTGGTCTCGTGAAATTTTATAAGAAATCATCTCATTTATGTGTTATCTATTACTCTGATCCCATGATTTTATGCATTACAAGAGCCAACTTTTCTAAGAAATCAACCACATAATATACATGTATGATTTCCTTTCTATTTATATCTTTCAGCTTGCCTTATCGGTTTTGCAAAGTAAAGCAGAAACAGAAATAAGCAAAGCACAGAAGCTTATTTCTGAGAAAGAGATTGAACTGCATGCCGCAGAGGAAACCCTATATGGGCTAAAGGAGGTATGTCATGTTTTCTTTAATTTTTAATATGTTGCGATTGAAAATGAAGACACTGGACGGTAACATCCTGATAAACCAAATGAGATTTTAGCTCGCTCACTCCAATCACAACTTGCACATATCTAAACTTGCTATGCTCTGGAGTACCCCCAAGTCATTTGGACAGTTGATAATATTCAAGAAACAAGCTTTCATTTTATTCAGCAACCTATCTTAATCAAGCTTCTACTGCACATAATGGTACATATTGAAGACATTGAGAGTCATAACAACTTAAGCCATTTATTTGATCTTTCGGTTACAGAATATATGCTGCAGGTATAACTGCCAACCTGCCTGCCAGTATTCGACTTGTTTTCTGTTAGAATCCAGAGGTAGTATTTTCTGACTGAAGTGAAGGGGTTTCATTGTTAGGTTGACATCCAGTACTCAGGGATGGGGAAACTGTGGAGCTAGCTGGTAGCTTCAATGCTGGCAGCAAAGGATTAAAATGGATCTACAGCCATCATCAAATATCACTGATTCTACTGGATCGAGGTTTTTCATGTTTCTTTTCTCTTTATACTCAACTTCTCAACATATCTTACCTGTGATTTACATTTTCAATCATTAGTATAAATTGGAGGTTTCTACTCAAAATATATCCTCTTTTGTCTTTGACCATGCTTCTTTGCTCCCTTCAAATATTGAAGAATGCTCGTTACTTTGATATACTTGCAAATTTTCCTTGAACCCCTTAGAAAATGATCTTGGTGTTCACACCGTTTTGTTCCTGAAGTCCAATGGGAATCTCAAGTTAACAGTCCTAGCAAAATTTGTCAGGATATCTCAACTTTGGCGAGCAGTGTTGTGGCTGTATCCTGGGGTTTACGAGGTGCGGAAGCTACAATCAATTGCATGCTGTAAAATTTTCAAAACTGTGAGCTGTAATCCCTACACAGACTCAACATGTATACTCACTTCATAAAATCAAGTAAAAATAAATATCCAAATTTCATATTCGGGAAGGGTGGTTTTCGTTCTTGGTTAAAATGCAGGTGTTGATTGGGTTATCCTTCAGAACAATACGAATGCTTCCCATCCTTGGCTATGTCGTGTATAGAAATACACAGGGCATAAAGGCTGCTGCTTTAAAGAACATACTGGAACAACTTTGCAGTTTCATCTTTTTTAAATCTTTATACTGGATACAATCTACTATTCTATTAGTTCTCTTGTAACCTAAATATTTTCTTTGTTTGCAGATAAAGTTTGTTGTCGATGGTGTTTGGAGAATTGATCCTCAAAGGGAGTCGATTTCCCGAAGTAGTGTACATAACAACATTCTTCGAGTAGATAGATGATTTGTGCTTGCACGTGAACTATATCCTTATCTTGTACAGAATCACAAGAGGTATGTAGGAGAAGTATGGTTAGGTTCCCGGTTAAGAGCATCTTAGTAGTTCAAAGACCGAGGTTCACTTTCTGTTTTATAACTCAGTTCATACCTTCCCAGAGCACCTACTCTGCTGCTCCTCTATGTAGCTCAACTCTCTTGCTTCTTGTGCTCAGCTGATCAAATGATGCTATGGACATGATTGAGATCCACAAGAAGACCACATTAGATTCTGGTTACAATTTTGCCGTCAGCCCTTGACACTGCTGTCTAGAACTGCTTGGAAAATCACAGTCAATGCCATGTGATTGGTAATGATACAATTGTATGAACGTGAGGGTATGAGATTGTGTTACAACTTGATTAGTCAATGACACTGCCCTCCGAAGTTTTCTGAACCATTTTACTCTTTTCTGCTTGAGAATTGCCTCAACTCAAAACTTGGTCTTAAACTACACTTCCAGGATCGTACAATTGACTTCGCCTAAGCCACATACAAAACAATTGGTCTGGCACAACTCTCAAGTTGATAATTTCACTTGAGCTCATTTATTAGCTATAATTTAACTTTAATTATGTGAAAAAAATAAAATGAATAATTACTCATAGTTGATAATTTTTTAAACAGTTTTTATTAATTTAATATGTACATGAATAAAATACTTTTATAAAAATATTAAGGTGATGGTCATTTTGAATAAAAATAAGTATGTTTCAAGGGTATTTTGATTACTTACATTTCGTCAACTAAATATGATTATTCTAAACACTCCATTAATAGAGATGCAACAGTTTATAAATAAATAAATTAATTAAAATGATAAATGTGGTATATGATACAGTAGATGAATAATCTATTATAATTTTATTTAAGTCTCATCATTTTATACTGAAAATGCATTTGAGACTTATAAACTACTAAAATTACTTATCAACAACATGATGTGAGAATGTTGGCACAACATCAGACATTATATATAAACTAAGGATTTCAGATGTAGTTAAACTAATTGGGAGATGATAATCTAGAAAAAGAAAAAGAAAAAAAAAAAAAAAAAAGGTGAACAAGGCTTGTTGAGGCCACGCGTAAAGGTTCCAAATGGTCAATTTTGAAGAAAAGACTACGGAGTCGTGTCTCTTTCTTTGCCTTTCCTAACCTCTCTTCCTATCTATCTCCAAACTTCTTCTTCCATATGATATCATATCTCTCACTCACTCACTCACTCCCCCAGGTAGAAGGAGAAGCAGCCCTTTCATACAGAGAGCAGCAAAGTTGAGACATACACAGCTCAAACCACTTATATTTCATTGATAATGGCTGTGGTAAATGCATCTTTGGTTGCTTTCACACCACACTCATCTCCTTCTTTTCTACCTTCCACTTCACATACCTCCCACTTCCCATCAACGCATTCCTCACCAATTCCTTGTACACCACTAGCCATTGCATTGGCCGCTACTAAGACAAGAAGGGATCTTTTTGCTTCCACATTTGCTCTCAAAAGCAGAGAGATTTATGAGAGTGCCGATGTAATTGACGAGGAAAATGATCGAGTATTGGAAGAATCATCTGAGACACTCTTGTATTCATTCTCTCCTTTGAGTTTGCTACTTTTGGGTGCTCTCCCTGGAGGTAATGCCACTTGAAATTTGATTCTGGATCCCAGTTGTGTGATGATGAGTTGATTAGAGTGTGGCTTTATGTTACTAGAAATGATTTTGAATATTTTGTTGACTGAATTTCTTCTGGTAGTAATACTGGCTTTTGGGTTGAACAGTTTCATATATGCATTGCTATTGATATTTTATTGTTGGGTGAGGATTATTGAATAACCTGCCAACTAATTCTAAGTTTCTGATATTCCAGTGACGTGGTAATCTGTTGAGTAGTAGCTCAAATTTGGAGACTGAAGAACAGATGAGCCTCTTAGGTTTATTCCAACGATTGTGGTGTTGGATGGATTCTGGGATAGGAAATTTACTAGGAACTAGCCGAACCCAAATTAGGTTTGCTCTTTGCAATGTGGGTCAAGGAGATCTACTCATTACATGCTATTGAAGTTGACGAATTCAATGCCAATATGTCATGAAAACAACACTAAATTCTTTCCTTCCGGGAAGTGAAGTGGGACTTCACTAGTTTGGGATTGTCCTACACTTCGGATCTTCTTGCAATTCTGTGTTTTGTATTTGGAGTAGATTTTTTCTGGAGCAATGGAAATCTCTGGTTGTAGTGCAATATATGAAAATGTGTGTTCCCAGAACTGATATTTGATCATTCTTCGATTTGATCTGATGGCTTTGGGCTATTCTGTTTTTAGCCAATCTGATGGGGAACTTATTTCTTCTGCTGGAGGGCAGCAGAACGCATAGATATTCTAATCATATTTGGCTTTGAGCTGAGTGCTTTTCTTATAAAGACTCTTGCTTTAGAATTTGGTGTCTCTGTTTACAACTCAGAAAAGAAAAGATTACTCATACGTGGACTTTGAAAGTAACAATCATAGTCTGAATACGTGGTTGACATATTATATCTTACATCCACCATGAGACAGTAGCTGCTACCTTTCCAGCATAAAAGACTCGTCTTACTGGATCTTCTCGTTATTTGATAAATAATATGTTATCTGATTCCCATCTATCCGACGTTCTGGCATTTGGAGTACATTGTGTTATACATATGCTTCATTTTGACCACTAAAAAAATAATCTCTCATTTCTTTCTGTGTTTGTAATACATTGATTTGGTCATCCAATTCAGCTACAACTGTGAGATCTCTGTTCGGCCCGTTTGTTGAGCTCGTAAAGTCATGGAACCTACCCGATTGGCTTGTCCACTGGGGTCATCCAGGAAACATGGTAAGAGCTGTTTCCTACTAGTTCCCACATGGATCTTTTTCAGCAATCCTCATGAAAAATTATGTAACCATCTATCTTTCTGATTAGACTCTTTATACAGAAGATAAACTTCTCATTCTTTTATAGGCTGTTGTGCTGTTTGCCATGGGTGGTTATGGAACTTATTTGGGCTTCCGCATTCGTTTCTCAGACGATGTGGTAAGGACAGAGACGAGAAAAAATTTACTTTCTGGGAGTCTAAATTGTTGTGAACATTTAATCTTTGTTCACTCCTATTGGTCTTCTCAAAAGTACTTGGAATATGTTCCCAGGAGGAGAAAGCCAAGGCCAAAGATTTGCACCCTAAGCTTCTTGGAGGAATGTTTTCTTTTTTGCTCTTGGAGCTACTGGTGGAATTACATCCCTTCTCACTTCAGACAAGCCCATCTTCGAAAGGTACCTTATCCTTCCCTGAAACACAAATCACTTAGACTTGAGAAAAACTGGACAATAATCTTACATATCAAATCACTCCTTCCCAACCTTGTCTTGCAGCCCTCATGCTGTAACAGGCTTCATTGGGCTTGCTCTTTTAACAATTCAGACTATATTACCATCACTATTTGAGGTGAGCTTCATGCAATCCTCAAAATTAGAGTACTTCTGTCAATACATCTTTCCCACATACAAGTTTAACTCTGGAAATCTGTACAGGGGAATCCTGGATTGCGAAACGCTCATGGAATCTTGGGCAGTGGCATTATGACGTTGTTCCTCATTCATGCAGCCCTTGGACTTCAACTAGGATTGAGTTACTAATCCCTAAGACGAAAACCATAAGAAATATTTGTTAGCAAGACTCATTTTTTGGGCATTATTGCCATAGTTTACACTCTTCAGATATAGGTTATAACTTGCATAGTATGAGTATCGTTACCTATTATTTCCTAAGTCGAAAATAAAATTCTTGCTAACAAAGATCGATCCTTCTTACTATACACCAACAAATTTACCTGCATTTTTTCAATTACTTTTTTGCATAAAATTAATTTAAGTCATATTATTAATTTTATTTTATATTATTAAAAAAATATTTTTGTGTTGTTTCTGAGAAAACTTAAAATAGAAAAAGATGTTCTGTTATTCAAATTACACCAGGAAATAAATATAAAAGATATCGTAAATGTCAACTTAAATTTCACATAAGACATATTTTTCTCTTTTGGTATTTCTATAAAGATATGAACCCATTAAAATTATTTGAACTTAATTTGGTATCAATTGTTATCATTATTTTAATGAGTCATATTTAATAATTTTATTTTATATTATCAAAAAAGTAATTGTTTATATTTTCTAAGAAATGTATTAATATAAAAAATCTATTTATCCAAGTTACATTAGAAAAATAAATGTAGATGGTACTACAAATTATGTCAACATGAATTTAAGTTAGATGTAAATTTTCTTCTAGATTTAAAAGTTATTCACTAAGAAATGGACTTGCAAAAATAGTTTTGAATGCATTAATTCTTAATATGTAAATGTTTAAAAATACATAAACTAGATAAAGCAATATATATATATATATATATATGTACACCCACACACAAAAATGTTCGAAAAATGGTAAGATAACATTGAGATAGTTTTCAATTTTTGGGATGCAATGTCAAAAAATCGCAATAAATGGAACAAAATTGAAAATGCCCCAATAATTAATGGGAAAAAAGATTATGAAAAATGCTAATGACTCTTTTGGTAATTGGTAATTGGTAATTTTATTTGATCTCCAAAATAGATTAAAATATACTTTGGTAATTTTATTTGATCTTTTTTACAAGATTCATTTAGAATGAATCAGCAGGTAGGGAAATAGTTGGCAACGAATATTCCAATATTGACATTCCATTCTTGGGGTGGGTTTTCAAACACAATCATGATGTTGCGTAGAAGCGAGTATGTGTTATAATAATAGTAAAATTGTGGTATTTTAGAAAGAAATAACGAGGACATAAACTCGTATTAAATGGCAAAGTTTCTAATTACATGCAACGAATGCGTACACTCAATTGAAAGAAGAAGGGCGGGAGTGGGCACACCAATTGGACCCGCAGCGCACGTCGCCATAACTTACATGCATTCAGGATTAATTGTTTACACACCCACCCACCGCCCCAACCCAACACACAAAATGCGACCAATAATTAATCACAATTTCCCTTTGCTTCATTCACATTTCTACCTCCACTTGTGTTAGAAAACAGGAATAACACACAGAAAGTGATCTCCACGTCTTTTAACTTTTTGAATCTTTAGGTTCTATGTATATGTCTAAAATATTATTTCTTAAATTCAGCAAAAGACAATGAGAAAATTTTGTTATTTTAAGACACGATCGAGAAGCAATGAACATGAAATGCAGTTGTACTAGTTTTTTATTGGATTAATTACACTTAGACCCTCTTTTAATTGGGGTCAATTATAAATTGAAAATTTTATGTAATTTTGAATTTTTTTTTTGAAGGAATGTCTAATTAAGCATTTTTAAGTGAATTCTAAGTGTAATTAACCCTTTTTCATTTAAGAACGAAGAACCTGTTTCTTTTTTTCTTTTTAAGAAGTCGTCTGTGCCAATTAGAAGGGGAATTTGGCATTAAGAACAAAGAACCATGTATCACATGATGCATAGAGTCGTAATTCCATGTTATGTAGTGATATTTGATATATAAAATTGACAGTATTTTATTTTATAAGTATTTTCGTATAGGTAGCTACGACAATGTCATATAAATATTAAAATATGATGCCTTTTCATCATTCTAATTGTTATATAGTAATTTAAATTTTAACGATGTTTTATGTATAACAAGTCCTAAATTATGAGCACACTAATCATATCATACTGATAATTAAATATACTCGACATGAGTGCAAAATATAAAAAAAATATTTTATACATTTGATTACAATTATATATTCATGGCAAAAATATATCATCTAAAGTTCTATGTTTTTACAAAAAAAAAAAAAAATCTATATTAATTGCATGTTCCATGGTATGTAGTAATATATAGTATGGGACTGTTACTCTATTTATAACTTTGGAAAGATATTTTAATAAAATAATATGTAAGTAATTAGTAGGATAAATAAAATACAATATAAATTTGAGTGCAGATGTAATTTAATGTAATATTTTTGTTGAGACTATGGGATTGGCGGCAGCTGATGAAATTATGAAAAATATATAGGCCAAATTCAATGAACTTGGAGGCCAGCCAAATTCTCCTGCTCACCAACCCACGTACATTTCCTGATGCGCCGTGTTTCGACAATTACCGTTTACCGGTGACCATACAAAAGTAAAACCCCACCGTCGATCACCCTTCAACACCCACTTGGCAATATCCTATTTACCTAGGCCCACCACGTAGGAGCTCGCCAGGTGGGGCCCGAGTAGGGTGGTTTTTTGGTTTCCCAACGGAAATTATAGAGAACGAGTCATTTGGATCCGCCTGTATATATACCCCGCGTTTTCATGCCAAAAAACTCATTCTGCTTTGCGCTCTTGCTTTCTCTTCCTCCTTCCTCCATTGTAATCTGCAGATCTGAGGATCTTACTCTACGTAAAAGGTAGGCACAAGAGTTGAGTTGTTGTTTACTGTGGTAGATCTGGTAATGGTGCTTCTCTTCTTGTTTAGATCCGTAGCATTTTAGTTGTTCTTTGTGTATCTTTTCACATCTCTTGGTTCTGCTTGCGGATTGAAATTTGTTGCTGTTTCGAATCGAATGTTGATGGATCTGATGTTTTCTACGAGATGTAGATGCCAAAAGCCTATAGCTTAGAATTGGTGGATGTAAATAAACCATGTTTCATATTTTTATTGATTTTTAGGAAGAAATGTGCTAATAGAAGGAATGTTATGGTTTGCGGTTGAGGATCTGAATTTTGCTTTACGAGTTTGGTGGTCCCGTGCCTTATCGGGTGCATAATCCTAAGATATCGATTACTATTGACATAGATGGCATTATTTGATTATAGTCTTTCTAGATCTGTACTGTATCTGCCTTAAAGATGTTTCTGCATTCTTCGTACCTATAAATTAGGTTGTCTGAATGATTTTGGACAGCATTAGACAGTATACTTAGATGGTGAATTTTTGCTTCCTCTTGTTTCATATATGAAGATGTTTAAGTTTATATAAAACAAATTTTCGGTGCATGAAATATTTGTTTCTTACATGCCTGTAGCTAATTTAGTACTTTGTTTCATCACTAAGAAAACCATGGTTTTCTTTATAGTATCTGCTTTGAAGAGGTGTAAATCAACTATATAAATCCATGTGAAGTGGTACCATTCTACTTGATTAAGTTGATCCCCGAGTCTCTTATAGTTTTTAACTGTTTGAGCTGTGCAGCATTTCCTGTCCAGTATAAGTGTGTAATTCTAGATTCTGCCTTTGTTCAGAGTGTAAAACTGCTATACTCGGAAAGTGGTTGCTTTTGAGTTACAAGAAAATGCAATAACTACCTAACTACTTGTGCTTGATACATGTTTTGAGCTAAAACAGAGTAACTTTAACAAGGACGGAGTCCTATTTTATTACTATCCCAATTGCTGGATTTTTAGCATATATCCTTCGAACTAACTCATCCCTGGCAATGTTTCCAGATACAATATGGAATCCTTCTTGTTCACATCAGAGTCTGTCAATGAAGGACACCCTGACAAGCTTTGCGACCAAGTCTCAGATGCCATTCTTGATGCTTGCCTAGAGCAGGATCCAGAGAGCAAAGTTGCATGCGAAACATGCACAAAGACTAATATGGTTATGGTCTTTGGTGAGATCACGACCAAGGCTAGTATTAACTATGAGAAGATAGTTCGGGATACATGCAGAGGCATTGGGTTCACATCACCAGATGTTGGCCTAGATGCTGACAACTGCAAGGTCCTTGTCAACATTGAACAACAGAGCCCCGACATTGCCCAGGGAGTTCATGGTCATCTAACTAAGAAACCTGAAGAAATCGGAGCTGGTGACCAAGGACACATGTTTGGCTATGCAACTGATGAAACACCAGAGCTGATGCCTCTTACTCATGTCCTTGCCACCAAGCTTGGGGCCAGACTCACTGAAGTTAGGAAGAACAAAACGTGCCCATGGTTGAGACCTGATGGTAAGACACAAGTTACTGTTGAGTACAGAAATGATGGTGGTGCCATGGTTCCTATTAGAGTTCACACAGTCCTGATCTCAACCCAGCATGATGAAACTGTTACCAACGAGCAGATTGCAAAGGACTTAAAAGAGCATGTTATCAAGCCTGTGATTCCAGCCCAGTACCTTGATGACAAGACAATCTTCCACCTCAACCCATCTGGCCGATTTGTCATTGGTGGCCCACATGGAGATGCAGGTCTTACTGGTAGAAAAATCATCATTGACACCTACGGTGGATGGGGTGCTCATGGTGGGGGTGCTTTCTCTGGAAAGGACCCAACCAAGGTGGACAGGAGTGGTGCATATATTGTTAGACAAGCAGCCAAGAGTGTGGTGGCTTCAGGACTTGCTCGCCGATGCATTGTGCAAGTTTCATATGCTATTGGTGTAGCAGAGCCACTGTCTGTGTTCGTTGATACCTACAAGACAGGTAAGATCCCCGACAAGGATATTCTGGCTCTTATCAAGGAGAACTTTGACTTTAGGCCAGGAATGATTGCCATCAACCTGGACTTGAAGAGAGGAGGCAACTTCAGGTACCAGAAGACTGCTGCTTATGGTCACTTTGGCCGTGATGATCCCGACTTCACTTGGGAAACTGCCAAGATCCTCAAGCCTAAAGCTTGAGTTCTGGACTACAGTTACTGCTATTTTCAGGACTCCGTGACGTGGGATCAATGCTATTTTTTCCTCTCTTGTTAGGATACGGGACACTGGAGTATTTGTTGGATGCATCTTTCTTTTTGGGTTCATTTTGGTTTTAGCGAAGTTGTGATATTCTATTTTTCTGTAGCCAGCTCAGCTGTATGGGATCACCTTGAGTTACTCTTATGGTGAATTCCATGATTTCCGAATTAATCAACTATATACTAAAAGTTGTTTCATGTTGAACAAAATGCTATTGTTGGGCCTTTTTTGTTTTATTTTATTGGTATAGCAACAACTCCAGATGCGCCATATATATATATATATATATATATATATATATATTCTTGTAGATTAACTTGACTATGGTTGTTCCAACTTAAATGCGGAGCACATCTTGATTCATGAGATCCTAGTAAATAATTTATGAAAACAATGAACTTGATGTGCGATTATAATTTCTATTCTGTCTATCCTTCTATATATTCTTTTTCTATATGTAAAGAGTATGAATAGTGCTAAAAATTTCTTGCACTTTTTAGTTTAACTAAATTAACCCTATATATATATATATATATATGATCTATAAATTAACCCTGTATTGATATAATCAAACACAACTGTATTGCAACGAAATTATTAGAAAAGGTTAAATTGTTGGTAAATTAACGATACATCATTTTATAATATTTCTATTTTATGAGCTGGATTATTTGATCAAAGCATGCTAATATAATGAGATTTAATTATTAATGAATCTCAATTAGGACACCTAGCTAGTTAATTAGGTTGGCCAAGTGATTTGCAATATATAAACATGTTTACAAGCATATTGGTCTCTTCAAACTGTTAACTATCAATTTAAGAGGCAATTATAAAGATACATAACTACACCTAAAAATAAATATAAATTATTAGTAAAAAAATTAATTATCAAAGAAAGACCCGCAAATAGGGCCAAAAAGATACTTTAGAAAGCAACGGTAAATGTCAAACGAATTTATATGAATATGTACTTTTTGTATTATTATATGTAATAATTTTGTGGGCATCTGAACTAAGGTTAGGAAAAAAAAAACAAAAAATACAACATTTGGCATTGAAAAATTAAAGTAAGTATAGAAGCATGTGAGCACATAAATTTGAAATCATAACTATACTTTTTAAAAAGTTACACAATTCACTTATGTATTAGAAAAATAATATTCTTATAAATATCTATAAATTATGAACCAGAAAAATAAAAATATTCCTATAAAATATTTACGAATATTAATATAAATAACTAAATACTAATAAAATCTATTGTCATTCATTCATATTTTCACATTCTAAACAATTTATTTAAATTATTTTCACATACACATATATTGTTACGCAGGAAAGAAGAATATGATGCCAAAATAAACTATGTAACTCTGCTTCCACAGCATAAACATCACAAAACAACTGCATGTTTACATAGTGTTCATATTCAAAATAAGGATAGGGTCATTTCTTGGCTTCTTCCACCAAATTTTCTTACATTGTCCTCTAAATTGTTTTCCCATTATGTTACAGTAGGACTATTATCCACCTCAAATATAATCAGTTCTTCCTCATTTTGATCCCCCGCCCAAATATCTCGTTGTCTCATCCGGTCATCGCCTTTCTTGAACCCTTACAAATCGTCATTTCAGATACTTCTTCCATAACTAAAACCAGAATCTGGGGGTCCCTGCAAACAAGAGCCCATTGTCCCAAAGCTCTTCACGGCATTCCTTAGTGTACTGCAAATAATCCATACTCAGTCGATTTCAGACAACGTGCCAGGATGAAACTTCTTGCATAATGCTTCTGCAGCAGCTCTGATTCTCTCTTTATCCTGCAAATATTCTATGAACTCATTACAAGCATCTCTTTGTGAAGACCAAAATGATATTCAAAAGCAAGCATCCTCACCTTTCCTTTAAAAGTAATAATGAGAGGACCTCTTCTTGATTCCCGATAACCCCCTTCGTGTAAAAGAAATGGGATGACAACATACTAAAACAGGAGCCGTGCAAGTCAAATGAAGTAATCCATTATTCTTACCAATGATTAGATCGGGAAATTCAACTAAAATTTCTGAAAGAGGTTGGGCTGCTTCCGCCTGCATCATGGGTGATCTTGAAGTCATACCACTAGCGGAAACCAATTGCTAAATGCATTTTAGTAAATATGAAGCATTCTGTGTGTTCCATTTCCCAACTTTCAAGAACAATTAGACATGGATCTGGCGGAGACATCCTCTGCCCGTTCATCGTTGCTGATCCTTTTTTTCTTACAGTATTTTAGCATGTAGGAATGAATGAGGTAATGTAATTTTTATCTTATCTTCATCAACTGGATTAAAATACAAAATGCATATCTAAGGAACTGGTCCTAGGGAGCTCAGGAAAAGCAGATGATGAAAGATTCGAAGAGACTCACATCAGAAGAGATGTCGCGACTCTCTTTGACACAAATGCTTCTGTCATTACTGAAAGCTCATTGGACCTCATCCACTCAATTAAACAATCCCACTCCTGCTCCAGCTCACCAACATTTGTCGCAGTAAGAATGATCACATTTTGGCACTTGATCTGTAATAGAATTTAAGACAATTATATGATACTTTTACTTTGAGATATGAATCATGCAAAAGTACCATGAGTCGAGGACAGGTGTTTGAATTTCTGAACGGTGGCAAGGTAACAACTATGTTACAAGTAGTAGGAGGCTGTCTAGCTTGTTCGGGAGTAAAGTAGTTGCTTTGCTCAAATGAAGTAAATGTTTAAGAATATAACAGAGCTTTGCAGCAGAAGTTGATCTAAAGGCCAAGCAAAAATACCATACATGATTCAACTTACCAAAGGCAAACTCAATTTCTCATGATGCAACAACTCGGTGATGCCTTCAGGCACCTGAGCCATCTTGAAATTGAAAAAGGCAAAATCAATAATATATACTGGTAAGAAATATAATACGGAAATATCATAACAATTCCATGGAATAACCTCTGTTTCTCAAATTCAATTCTATAAGGCAAACTAAGAACCTATATCTCGTTCATGTTGGCAAGGGCAATTCCAGTTCCCTTAGACAAAGAATATAACTCTACGTTATTTGGAAGAAGAAAAAGGAAGGAGGGCAAGGATGGGAAGACATGATACGAATACCACGAAAACATTTCAGTCGTGGTCTGCTATTGTACCCTTGACTTCTAGTTGGGTTTATATACTGAGTTCTCTCCATACTTTATGTCCACCGTGCATCCAGACCAAGAAAATATGCTTCTCTGTCGCGTGTACTTCAGACCTTTTCACTTTACATAAGGGAATGTCCAGAACTCCACTTCAAATTCCCTACACTCTTCAACCCGACCAAACATAAGATAAACCTATTTTCAAAGAAGCAGTTGTCCTTCCATGTATTAACATCTTCGGAAAAGATGAACTTTATATCGGTTCAACTGCACAGAATAAATAAAAAGAGAACCTTTCTATGCACCGCCATCAGCAGCAAAAGTTCCGCATCAAATATTTATCCCGTCATAAAGATTCTAATTGGAAATCACAACTTCTTCACAATGTGTGACGATCATTTCTCAGCTATGGTTGCTATATAACAAAAACATGAACTCATTAAAATTTTACATCACGTTACCTCATTCGTATCTCCAGTGCACTTTTTTTCCCCAATGTGTCGCCTTAAATGTTCTTCAAGTTCTTCACTAGGGGCCTTTAAGAAAGGATAGTACTAAATAAATTTAATGACACTGAAAGAGTGAAAGTAACAGCACACAAAGAACTTCCACCAGGGCACGAAAGAACTGGCAAACCGCCCCCATATCCTAAAAGATAATGGATAGGACAACTAACTTAATTAGGTTACCTTATGCATGAAATAATTTATATATTTCAGAAGTACTAGAACTATCAACTTTCTTAGGTCAAACCAGCACAAGTTAAAAGATTGGGCAATGAACGTAATGTACCATGCGGCCACCAAATGCCTTAGCAACACCAGCAACGGTGATATCTGATGGTAATGGACCAAACCCTCCATATATGAAAACCTGAAGTAACAGTCGATAACTCTTATACTAAAAATTGACAACACAATCTCACATCAGAGCAAAAACAAATACAAACAGAAGTTTACCTTATCATTTGTAGACTTTTGTCTCTCAACTTCATCTGCAACAGAATCAATCTGGAAATATTACCTTAAGTTAAATATACAAAATGATGTCAGAAATGAATGTCGAAATTTCCTACAATGTAAACATTTTTCCAAAGAAAATGCTAGAAGTCACGCGCTTGTTTTCTTTTGAAAATTTTCTTATGAACAAAGAAACTAATAGACACTTGGTCGCATGTTGAAAAACATATGGAACACTTGGTTTCCACCAACTTCTACTTATCTCCACATTCTTCATCATATTCTTACACAAAATTTAGGAAGATGCCTGCTTTGACCCTTTAAGCGTAGTCGAGCAAGAAATATGGCATCCAACAAAACAATATCGGGCTTAGGGTAGGGGATCGTTACAACGCGCCAAAAGTATACATTTGTTTTTTATTCTGTCCTATCAGTATGTATCATAATCAAATCGGAAAGTTTGGATTGAAACTAATATATGTCTACATCAGTCGCTTCCTACTCATTATACATGTTTCAAAAGCAGAACGGCCAGAGAGCTTACTAAAGGAAAAAAATCGAAGGTAGGAGCTTACAAAAACTTACATCATTTCTGATAACAGCAACATGTGAAACAGCCCAGCCTATGGAGTGGATCTTTCTACACAATATGGATCTCATCCGGTCCTCGATGGTGCCAGATCTGAGCTATGGAACCAGCAGAAAAGTATCATTACCAAGATGCAAGAAATCACATATACCACCCACATTAACATATAGATACTTCCTCCATTTACAAAATTATTTCAAGGAGTAGTGCAGGTTGGCGCCCACTTCACTTAGTCTTCAATTCTTCATAACAAGACAAACAAAAAACAGTGGCCGTATAAGCCACAGAATAAGGACGACAGCATTCATTTACTTGCTCACCAGCACTATGTTGAACAGCTGAAACATAGGTTGGAATCATCTATATGGAAACCTTAGCTCCTAAATAAAATAAAATTAATCTTTGCATGGAATTAAAAGAACACCTAAGAGAATGAGCATAATTATGGAAAACTGAGACTCTAGAAAGAAAATGATAAGCGTTGTTAGACAAGTAAGATGATCAGATGGACAAAATAATTCTGAATGCAGCTATACTTTGACTGTCAACAATTAATACAAAGTCACAAAGCAATGGCATCCAGGAAATGAAACAACAGATCAAGTGAATTACTAAGGAAATTTTCAAAGATAACAATCACCAACAAAAACTTACAGAATTTCATCTCCCACAGCAATAACTGAGGCTGTAAACATACTTTTCAAATGCAAATCCTCATTTTTCAAGCCATTGCTGATAGCGGTTAATGGCTGAGAAACAAACTTTTTAGCTCTGCCTGCTCTTTCCGATCTTCCATCAGGAAGCAGATAGGCAGGTTTGAATTTAGCTTCACCATCGCTGGATTTGCCAAGGTACAACAGTCCATTAGGAACTGTGTCATGAATGCTACCGATTGAAGTGTAACTGCACATAAGCAAAAAAAAATTAAACCAATAAAGTAAATTTCTAAAAACCAAACAACACAGAATTCTCTATCATTTCTGAGTAAACGAGATGAATAAAGTAGAAGTTGAAGAACAAAGCACCACCTCATAGACAGAAAACACGAAAAACTCACAGGATATAATCATTGCATAAGTAGATGCAACAATACATAAAACAAATTCTTAGCATTCTTATTCAATGGGCTCAAGGCATTCAAGAGAAGACTTACCCTTGATCATAAAGGCTGCAGTATTGAACCTTGCAAGTCAAGAGAAAGGCCCAAACATCACTGCCATTTAACAGTGAAAGGTGAGGCCTATATTCAAGCAGTTGACCAAAAAACCAGGAAAACAAAAATTGAACTGTTTTAGTGGTGAAATAAAGTAATAACCAAGGCAAATATGAACCATCCCACCCAACCACCACCCTCTTCTTTTCATTCAAAATTAGATAGTAGAAAATGACCAATGTACAAACTTTCTTGACAGGAAATATGCAAAACTTAAAACTAGAAGACTGACCTGTATGACCAATCCAAAATCGGATTCACTCTCATAAAAGGTGGCCATCCAGGGGAACTGGGGGAGAACTGTTCTTGCCCTACCTGAAAGATTATAATCTGAATAAGTCCTCAATTATTTGTCATTTACGTTAAAAGTCTAATGAGAAAGAAGTTGTAAACGTACACCAGTAGGGTCACCAGATCGGACACCAAGAAATATTGCTCTAATAGGATTAGCTTTTAAAAGAGCCTCCAGGCCAGACTTGAAATCTAGGCGAATGATGTCCATTTGCAGTTTGTAACTACCATGATTATGAAAAGAAAGCATCAACTAGTTGTAAGCATAATATCACTGGAAGAATGCAAAATGGATATTGCATCAATGATCAATTGCAATTATAACAGCATTGAAAAAATTAAACCTAGGATCAAATTCATGTGTATATGTATCACTTCAAGTGCAAAAGACCAGGGTGAAAAGGTAATACAAGCTATAAGAGAGAAAGAGAAAAAGAATCCATACGTAAAAGCTGTTTCGTAGGTGAATGAGTTGATTTCAGGGAAAGCAGTTGGGTTTTCAAAATAGATCGTCCTGATTGGAAATGTGATATCAGCATCCCCAGGATTCTCAATGGAGAGATTCTTTCCAGCCGCATGTAAAAATAGCCAGCCCTGAGAAGGTGCAATAGGACCTAGAAAAATAGAATCGGTTCTTTTAAATACTTTAAAAGCGTGCATACAAGGTTCTAGTCAAAAGCGTGCATATATGAAGAATAACTTACAGTTGAATCTTTTCCACCATTGAAGCTTAAGGCAACCTCTTCAACACTGTTAATGAAATGATTTAGTGCTTAATCTAGCTCTTCTTCAAGTCAGTTAACTACAATAAACTACCATAAAAGAGAAAAACCTCATCCAGGCTTCTTTCTTCAATTGGTGTAAATAGTTTACGGCACGAAGAATAAAGACAGTACTGACTGTTTATTTCCATAAAGCACAAGACAGAAAATTTAGATTGTAAACTTGCTTCACGACTCCATGCCATGTTTCATTTTGTGGACAAAGTCAGTGTCCTAAGATATTTTCCACAACTTTCAAGTTTGGGCACGTATTGAATTTCCATTCATCCACAGGTTCAATATCTTAGTTCACTGTTCGGTGAACTGCTGAACTAAGCTGAACATAACTGAACCAAGATCAAATAAAAAATTTCAGGTGTATTTGATTCTTATAAAATACAGATTAGCTTACTTTTCAGTTATCTGGTTCGGGTTAAGTGGAGCATGCCTAATACCGAATTTATTTCATATACTTTAAAATTAATTTTTATGTACATATTTTTATATTTACTGTTTGCTTTTACACTTCAATTACCAAAAACAAATAAATGAATTGGTAACTAATGATCGAACTGACTAATTTTGTCGTGTACGAAGTTCTTCTACTGGAAGTTTTGTTCGGTTGGCTTAGACTTTACAAAAATGAGTAAAAATGAAGTGAAAGGGGTTAATGTGAAGACCCCAATTCAATAATATACAATATACACATGTCCTCACCTTCATATCAAATGTCTCTTCCAAATAACAGATATATACAACATATTCTATAAAAAGGCGGAAAGGTTGAGGATTAAAGGGAATGGAACATACGAGTAAAGAGCAAGAGCCCTTTGAATAACATAGATGGCGCTGTTGTACTTTGACTTCAACCTTTTATCACCACTTCCTTTTATTGCTTCATCGATCTCCATCTTTGACTTGCATCAATGAAGCCTGCTGAATGTGAATACAAATAAGTACAAAATCAATCAAGAAGAGCATCTTCGATTGGCAAACACACATAATCAAGAACTTGTTCAAATTTTCTATCATAGAGGAACTGATGGAATTCAAAAAAGAAAATTATCAATGAAACAACATCAACATAAAAGATGAGTGATTCTGAGAATTCATGAAAGATCCAATAGTTAACAATACAATCCAGCATGTCACTCAGATAAAAACAAACGGGCTCCTATGAATCATCACCCAAAAAAAAAAAAAAAGAAAAAGTATTATGCAACCAAGGCAATACTCATATACATCAACTCAATCTTCACATGAAATGAAAATAGAAGACAAAACAAGAGGTCATCTTTGAAGGGTTTAACAATGCAATTTCACATTCTGCTTAAGAAAAACAGAAAACAACAGTTCAACAGAAAAAGGTCAAAATCTGTACGTTGGCAGGAAAAGTTTTGATATGAAGTTGAGCTGGGTGGGTTTTACGTATCAAGCAGCTCAGGAGTGAAATATTACTCACCTTTTCCAGCGAGGCTGAAGCAAAGAAGTATGAAGGCTCAAGAATGTACAAAGATCCTATCTTTAGGATTTTTCTGCCGTTTATTTTCCTTTTCTTGGGATAAATCAACCAAAAAGATATCCACTTAAACCGTTAAACGCCAAAAGAGTTATAGTCTATCATGCACCATATCAGTCCACCCATCTCAAGAGATGGAATATTCCAAGAAAAGGGATATCTATATATAGAAGAGAATAAATAAACAAAAGCAATCAAATTCTGGATTTTGCATCAGTTAATCAGGGTTCTAATGCCAGCATGACTTGTCAAATGTCTAACAAAACCATCATTTGGGAATTTCAGAGGAAAAATCCATAATGAGTTCCACAAGGAAATTCCTCTTTAAAAAAATTCTATTAGTCCACCACATCTTGACGTTTAGTGTTGTTAGGCCATGTTTACTAGTTTGTATTATGTAGAATATTTAGCATAATCCGGCCGTACACTATTTTTTGGGCCAGCCTGAGATTAACAAGGTTGCCCAAATCTGCTCAAAAATATGGGCGGATTAGCCCACAAGCATCAGTATCATTTTCTTTTTTCTCTGTTTCGTTTGCCTCTTGTCAATTGAAGAATTTTGTCATTTTTGCTCTCGATTTCTACAAAATAACATCTTTCTCTGAAATGTGCCATTAATGCTTCTGACAACCTTTTGATTGATACTATGCCATGTTCTCCTCTCTCTCCTCCATTGACAAGAAGAGTGAAAATCAGAAATGCTAATGGAAGGGAAGAGAGTTGTGGCGGCAGCCCACTCGAGTTGAGTGCAGGAGGTGTATTGGACAAGTTAGCATGTAATAATCAAAATGTTTTTTTATGATCTTCAATGGATCTTTGAAAAGGCCCTTCTTCTATGCATTTATTGTAAAAAAAATGTATATTTTATGTTATTTCAGGGGTATCAAGATCTAATCATTTGTCATTATTAAGTAAAATTTTGTAGTACTGAGTTGTAAATACAAGGTGATGAATATAAAAATGTCATAACTTTCAAGTGAACGGAAGGAAAAAAGAGGAAAATAGAAAACAAGGGAGGCAAAGTGACAAGACTTTCTGGTCTTATTTGGTGGACATCTTGATAATTTGATAATTTTATACTAGCTATAGTCCTATCTAATTTTTGTGTTTGTAAATAAAATACAAAATTTTCCTATACCAATTTTAATCATGAAACAATCTAAGAGGCCTCAATCCTATTCAAACTAGTAAACATGGACACCTCCATACATCACTAAATATAATTCTAGTTGTATTTCTCTAATATCAAAATTAAAATCTAGGAAATGAGAAAAAAATATAATGATGAAAGTTGATGTTATGTGTACAAGTAAAAACAAAATGTAATGATTATAGGCAACACTATATGTTTTTTCTTTTTTTTTTTTAATATTGAGTCAATTTTTTTATGCTATCTTTAGATACATATTGAATTTTTAATTTCAATTCGCCGTGATCAATTTATTCTTTTCGTTGTTTTTTCATAGTATATATGTACATTTAGATTCAAAAATTGATTCTTCAAATATTGATAATTCAAATAAATGAATATGTTTAAAAAAAATAAAGAAAATAAGATATACAATCATATTGGCAGGACTCAAACTCACAAGCTTATGGGATATTTTTGTTTGGACTGATAAAACGATTTATACAATCAAGCACTACCTTAATTTTTTATCCTGGATTTTAATAGAGAAAATTGCTTTCTTGATTGCTTTTCTGTTTCCTTCATTTCTCGTACCAAAATCCAAGATCTACTTGTAACATAGACTGGCCCAAAATGTAGACAACTATAAAAGAATTTATCACCAAATCTGGGCCTGACAAACAAGCCTACGGCCCATCATATGCAGAAGCCCAGTTCCAGAAATTGGACAAAATGCCTAAACAAACATACATTTTTTACCATAAAAAAAAAAAAAAATGCATTCACCTAACTATACATTGCCCACCTAATGCATTTCTCAATATCATTGGCTGTTTGATTACTTGCAATTTATTTATTCTCAAAATTGCCTATTTACTTGTATCTTGTATTCCATTCTACTGATTTTACTTTAGATTTATAATTAAATTAAGGTTCCATTTTTATCGTATATTACATTTTCGATAATAAATATTTTAAAATTACAATTCGTTCTATAATGTCATAGTGTTATTTTCACAAAACCTTGTTGGACCACTCGTCCTTGCCTTGCCCTACTCTAATACATCTGATCCTTTAGGCCATAACAAATGCCGGACAACAAATAAAGACAATTGTCTATTTACATGATGTTGGGATTGCGAACGCTACTGAATTATATTAATTATTTTTATTTTATTTAATAAGTGAATTCTGTATGCGAGTACAAGAATTTAATGTTATGCTCAAAATCACTCCAAAGGGTATTTATTTCTAACCTCAAACTTTACATGGTAAGAGATCATAAAAGGAAAAGTCAAACTTGAGAGTTAGAGAGTCTGAGAAAATTCAGTCAAAGAGGGAAACATTGGGCAACATTCATAATTCAGCTTTTAGTGTGTTAGTTACTACTTTGGTCCAATATGGTAGGAGGGCTTTGTTAATGACGCAAGGACATTATAGTCATTTTGGTATTTTGTAATCAAATCCCTTTGTATGTCTACTCAAGACTATTTTTTATGTTCAGAGTACGAATCCTCCAAACTTTCCCACAAGAACCATAGTGAAAACACCAAAATGCCTTTGGAGTAACTGTTAAATGGCAACACAAAAGTTGTAACATAACACAAGAAACATTCACCCTTTTAATTATTACTTCCTTCACCGATAACTTTGGCTTTCAAAAGCTTCTCTTTTACCTAAATTCTTGGCTTTCTATATGTATACCCTATCTTTTGAAGTTTCACAAAGATCATCGTCGAATCACAATACATGGACAATTAAGTGGCCCAATAATAACATTTTATTCATGTGAAAGATATATACACATTACGTATTTGAATTCTCAAAAAAGAATTAGTGAACCAGTTTTAATCTTCCTCGTCGGATCACAACACATACCCTTTTTCGAAAATACGAAGAATGTGAAGAGGCCTCAAAAGACATAATTACTAAGTTACTCGTATTCTAACACAGCCAAAACACGAGTACAATAATTGCCTCGCCCTAATGGTGTCCCTCACCGTCACGGCATACGCATACCAAAAAACGAGCTACCTGCAAAAATTTGGAACTTTGCCAGAATGGTGGATGGAATCACAAATCTTTCAGCTTCTATAAATGTGATGCTCTGGAATTATTAAAATATAGCTTTCTTAATTATTTAAAAACAATGTTGTCTGTGTCGTACATTAATAAAATATTAAAAATTACTTCAATTCAAATAATTGCACCAATTGATAATGAAGTGATCAACTACTGCTTAAACAGTATACACCGAAACCTAACATTGTCGGTAGACGTCATTTAATTCTTAGGATCCCTCTGTACTTGCTTGAGTTATTACACCCTAGCCAAGAAATACCATATACCACATTAATCAAATTTCTCAAAAATCAACTTTCATGAACATCAGTTATTCTTACAATTTTCTTGCACGATATGACTCCACATTTTGACTTCATTGCAACTTAATTAGAACTTGAGTAGGCTCCTATGTATATTTTATTCGTGGTTGTGGCGCATCGTTTTTATGTGTATATAAAAAATAATTTTTCATAATTTAAAATATATTATAAATAAAAATATATATATATATATATATGTATATATATCAGTACATTACATTAATAAAAAGAAGAAAGAAAAAAGAATCATCAATTTATGTAAATTTTGAAAAGTTAAATAAGTTAGTTATTTTGTCATTAAATGCATTTTTTATTTCGCAAAAAATTTAATACGGCAGTATCATTAACAATTATTTGTGAGTGTGGCTGAGTGTTTTTTTATATATTAGTATAGATCACAATGAGCTTATTGAGATTTGATATAATTACAAATACTCTATTATTATTTAGAAAATTACTAATACCCCCTAATTTTAACCATCGTCTAACAGTTAGTCCAATCGGTTAGTCACCTTTAGATTATCATTCATTTTTCGATGTCCTTGTGGACTTTGAATTATAAATTTATTTATTTTTTAAATTTTTGGGGATTGAGTGGATAATGTTTTCAAAAAAATTTATCCACCTCATCTGATTTTTTTATATTTTTTCATTTTTTTTTAAATGCAATAAGGACAAGTCGATAATTTCATACCTCTGTTCAAGGATTACAAAATTTCATCAAATATCGCTGGGGGGAGGGGGTGGTAGGATATTTGTAGTTTTTCAAACAATGATGACATATTTATAATTATACCAAATCTCAAGAGATTTTGTTGTAATTTACCCTAATGTTCAATTTATAAGATATGCATTTAATTGTCGGGTAAAATATATACACGACAAAGAAAATGAAATATTCTCCACATTATAATTCATTACAGTTTAAAATTATATGACCAATCAATACTGTTTTCTATGGTTAAATATAATCGATGTGAAAACTTAAATTTTGAACACTGTTAATCAATATTCGTTATAGTTTTATCTATGATCAAAATCTTTACTATAGCTTTTAGATGTATCTAATATTTTCACTTTGCTAGTAGAAACAATAACAAATAATTGTTAAGCAATCATGATTAATTAATATTTACAATAATTTTTAATTTGTAAACATCGTAATTAACTATTAGGAGGATTCATATTTGTTTTTTAGTGATATATATATGTTGTTATGGTATAGATAATTAGGGTGATTTTTGGTATTAATTAGTAAATAAAGAGAATTAGTGGTGCTAATTAGGTGTTCATGATTGGTCTGTATCGTGGGACACTGTCCTTTGAGTTTTTATCAGGGTTTTTTAATGAAAGCCCATAAGACAAAATAGTTTTGTTGTTAACAAATTAGGGGCATGAGATGAGACACACATAACAGTAGTTACAATATTAGGGTGTGAAAGGGATGGATGTCCTTAGGTGCATTAATGTTGGTACGACTGTCCCTTAGCAGCCTTGGATATCCTAAGTTAATAGGTTTAGTAGGACGTGTTTGTCACTGCTATATATATATATATATATATATATATATATTATTTAAGTATTATATATTGAAAATACTCTCTCCTTTTCATTTTCAAGTATTCAATTTGATCTAATACAATTTTTAAATACGAATCGAATGACAAATTATAATTTTATGAATAAACTCTTATAATGTCGCAAATCAAAATAAATGGGTATTTTTTTATTCTTTTAATCTTATACTTGCAATTTTTTCATTTAAATTTGAAATAGAAATAAAATTGAATTTCTCACCTTTCACTAATCGAATATAAATTTGTCTTTTATGCATCTATTTTTACTTTTATTTTTCTTATATATTTATTTTTTACCCAAACCAAACCAGCTATTATATATATATATATATATATATATAATATATATAATTTGAGGTGGGTAATAGGTATGCATGAAATATGTGGAAGATTCTATAGAATTCTATGAAAAGTATGTGATTAGGAATTTCATGCTCATAGTTTGGTTTTATGATTTTGACATGATCTCATGAAAACAGGGCTCTTAAACCCCCCACCCACCCTTTTGTCTATGGCCGACACAACAAAATGACTAATTAAACTTAACTAACTCCAATATTTGCAAACTTTCACTTTTCTAAGGGGGAAATTTTGAAATAATTAATAGCACGCAAAACCAAAAACTCCATATGAAATTGGCAAATCTGAATTTAAGAAAAGAGTAGTGGTAGAGGAAATTTAAATAAAAAGCTAATTAAAAATCCAAGTAGGAATATTAAGTTTTAGTGGGTTGGGAAATGAAGAACATAGAAGGTGAAGCAGTGGATGAGATGTGAGGAAGAAGGAGAAGGAGGTCCCTCAGATGAAAGGTTCATTAAATGTGTCAAATGAAGAAAAGGTTTAGAATAGTGATGATGAAGATGATTGATGCCCAATGCTGCTGAGACAACACCCTCACCCTCACCCTCACCTTCCCCTTCCCCTACTCATATTATTTATTACTCTTTCCCAAGTTAGGTTTTATTATTCATCTCTCTTCTCTCTCTCTCTCTCTCTCTCTGTAGCCAGTTCTCCAGGGCCAGTGTTGGTAGAGTAAAATCCCGTCTCTGATCATGCCTTTTCCTAGATATGGGGAGAAAGCTAAGAGTTGTACGGATACATCATTTTAACCAAAAGACACATCTATGTAGTTGATTAGATGCAATTGGATGATAATTTGACACCATCAATCATCATTCATATGCTATGAACTTGTTATGCGTCGCACCCAATCATTTATTACGATTTAATCTTATCAAAATAAATTTATTCTTTTAATGTATCACTCATCAACAGTAAGATCGAGATTGATATTCTAACTTTGGCCCTGTGGCTCAAAGCCGTAATCTATTATTCAGGGTCATAAGAAGCCACTTAATGGAGTGGAGGTGGTGGTAGGGTTCCTTGATTTGGCCACTCCCAAAGAATTATTAATACATCATCACGACTACGTCTACTACTGCTTTTCAATTTTTTTATTTTTCTATTAATATGTGATGGAGAATGAAACAACATTAAATGGCAAAACGGGTTTTTCTCAATCAAGAAGAATCAAAATGGGTATGTTTTAGACTGTAAAGATTAATTTATTTAGAGAGAGATATTTCTTTGTAAATATTAGGAAGTCTTAGATTCAAATAAAAATTGAGATGGTTATTGGATTTCTAAGAATATATATGAACCAAGCTTCTCACTTTATCATAATATAAGCAACAGAATCTAAAATTTACAAGCCCATCAATTTGTCAGCCCCTGATTAATACTATCAAATCATATAATTGAAGCCGAAAATATAGTACGAAAAACCATATATATATATATATATATATATATATGAAAATTATGCCCATGGACTAGAGAGTGTTTGTAAGTAGTTTAGGAAAACGTTTTTCAATTTATGGCTTTATCAAAAGAATAATTTTAAAGTGCTTCTACCTGCTTTAATTTTTTTTATAAATAAATTTAACTTCCTTTTGGACTACTTGACCCTCGTTATAAAATTTTAATTAAAGTTTATCTTTTTTAATTTATTCTCGAAATTTCTCATCTAAAGTTGATGTCAGAATTTTTTAAATAATTTGAATAGTTTAATACTAATAAAATGTATATTTGAGAATATTTATATTTTTATTTTTTATATTATTTCTATATCATAGAAAAATATAAATTTAGATTATTGTGGTTAATTAATAACAAAATACCTTTTGGGCAATCATACAAATTTATTTATTGACTGTGAATGAATACTTTATATGACTTAGTGACAGCATTATTGAATTAAAAATTCAATTCTTTTTTGTATTGTTCAATATTTAATAATAATGATAAACATTTACAAAAATTAAATACGAGATATACTAATTGGAATAAAATTTATTGCTTTTTTTTTGTAAAAAAAATAATTATTATTAGCAAAAAAACAAGTACAAATATTAAGCAAAAATAATATTATTTTAACACATGAGGGCAAAATGATATTTAATCAATTAAGCTTATTTTAGAAGTTTTTTTTCTCAAACACTAACATGATTTAGTTTTTATCTATTTCATATTTTTAAAAACACTACCCACTTTTAATTTTACTACAACTTTTAACTTTTTCTACAAATTAAAATCACTTTTCTGAAAAACAGAAATTTTAGCAAATGCTCCCTAAGTTCATTGCAAAATCACCATCTAAAATCTCGCTAAAATAGAAACACGTACATAAACTTGAAAATTCTTACCCGAATCAAATTTGGACGAACCAAATCAATCACAAAGCAAGTGTGATACACTTGCCGTCTAACTAGTCACTTTCCCAAACTATGCATGCACTTATAGATCAATCACCGCAAATGTATTGTATTTGCTATATAATTCAACCCACAAATTACCTGATAATTAAGCATCATGAAGAACAAAACTCATAAAAAAAATCACCATCTACGAGTGTCTAAATAGATCTATTAGCTAGTTTATGAATGTTGTGTATATTGTGGCAGGAAATCAAATCGAATCCATGGAACTCAATGCTTAGATACTTGGTGACCCTACTCCATTCAAGAAAACAATACTCAAACTTCACAATATATGAAAACACCATTACTCAGACGCTTGATTTTTCAGAAAAGCCCATGACAGCCAACTCCATGCCCAGAATCCAATACACTGAAAAACTACTCATAAAAGGAGAGGTAAAAATTACACAAAAATCAGTGGGGCTGTGTGTGTGCGCGCGTGTAATCTGAAATTCTTAGCTTCAAAGGATGAGACAGGTAGACATAAACGTTGCTTTCAGCAGTGGGGAGGTAAAGTGGACTTTCTACCATTAGCATAACTACTACTGTGCAGCAACATAATGCTATTGAGGAGTATGAAAATATGATAATGAATCCAAATGTTCTTTTTTTATGACAAAGCTTTGTCAATGAATGTTACAGCTTGTAGTGTTTCCCATTTACGGAAACTATTACAAATCGGTTGCTGTTCTGCTGCCGACTTGCCATAATCTTTCCTCCCTGTTGTTTATTTCGTATCTGTTCGCTATAGTAGCTAGCTAGGAATTGATGCGAGACGCCTTTGTGGATTATGTGTGAGATCCTTTGAACTACGTCAAAGATTTTGAGAACAATCTTGTCGGGATCAATTTGAATCAATTGACCGGTGGATAGCATCTGTCTGAAAACATCTTATAAAATATTTTTAAAATTTACTGTATTATAAAATAAAATATATCGAAATGTAGAAAATATGAATAATGAGAGTTCATCAAAAATTTAACAAGAAGTTAGTAACTGTAAAGGGTAAATGACAACAGGCTTTTATGAGGTTTTTTTAGTTACAAATACCTCATTGTTATTTGAAAAATTACAAATATATTTCTGCAATTAATAATCACCTAACAAATACTCTTTTATAATGGGTTGTCGTGAGGAGGTACCTGTTAGACAATTATTAATACTATGAAATATTTATAATTCTAAATAAAAAAAAATTTAATTATAATTATGATAAATTTAAAAAAAGTCGATTGTAATTTACGGCAGTGAGAGTGATGATGAGAGATAGATGAGAAGTGGGGGCGAGGAGGAGCACCTCAAAAATATAGGGAAAGATGGACCTACCAATCCCATTATTTATAGCAAAGTGTAGTGCCATAGCCATACTCCCTCCCCCATCTACACATTTACATCCAACACTCTCTTGTCTCAACCTGCATTTACTACTACATCACCATCTCTCTCTCTCTCTCTCTCTCTCTCTCTACATAGCTAGCTAGCTCCATCCCCTTCACTTCATGGCTTTTCAACTTCTTCCACTCATTATCCTCCTCATTGCCCATTAACCGCCAATGCGGGTCAATGGCCACCCTCACCGGGTTACTACCCGAGTACCCGGTTCCTTTCCATGAGCTTCTATCAGGGTTACAGAAACCTCTGGGGTCCGGGTCATCAGAACGTCGATAACAATGGAATCACCATTTGGCTTGACAGAAACTCTGGTATGTATCCATTTCTTGATTTTGATTCTTCGCCATATTTGGGTCTTGAATCTTATTGTCTTTGGGTATGACAGGAAGCGGGTTCAAGTCGGTGAAACCATTTCGATCCGGGTACTTCGGAGCATCCATTAAGCTCCAACCGGGCTATACTGCTGGGGTTATTACCGCTTTCTATGTAAGATTTTGTGATAATGATGACGTTTTTTACTTTTATGTTGCACGTACGTACTAAGTTGGTACATACCAAAAATGCTAAGTAAATAACGTCAACATCAACGTCAAAACCAAAATAGTAATTAATTACTTTTTCTTTTTTTCTTTTTCCTTTTTTTTTTTTGAAAATTTTACTGTTGAATTAATCTTGATAAAATACAATCCAATTAATTACGATAAATTTGTATTTATTTCCACAGCTTTCAAACAATGAAGCTCATCCAGGGTTCCACGATGAGGTGGATATCGAGTTTCTTGGGACGACTTTTGGGAAGCCTTACACACTTCAGACAAATGTGTATGTACGAGGAAGTGGGGACGGAAGAATTATTGGGAGAGAGATGAAATTTCATTTATGGTTCGATCCCACACAAGATTTTCATCATTACGCCATATTATGGAGTCCCAAGGAGATCATGTAAGAAATGTCATAAACTCATACTCTAGAAATGACCCAATCAATTATTTGGATAAAATTAGTAAGTTAGTAATGGAAAATAAACTAAAGACAAGCAATCTAAGCACACTTTAAATAAGTGATAAGTGATAAGTTTTAAGTTATCAACTTTCCCTTTTTATTTAGCTCAAAGTCTTTTTTACAATGATTTGAAAGCCTGTTTATACGTACTACTCCAAGCATTTCACATGGGGTGTAAAATTCACTTTTACTCCTCTAGTAGAGTCCTTTTCCAATATTTCTCTATTTTTTATTCTGGCAAAAAATTCTAACCCAAATTGATTTTGAACAAATCTGAACTAATTATATGACAAATGCGATACACTTGTTGTGTGATTGATGTGTGTTCAAGAAAAGTGACCAAACACATGACAAGTGTATCTCACTTACTTGTGGACGGGTTAATTTGATTTATATTAAAAAAAACAAAAGCATACTATATTGTAGGAAAATTGACCAATCACATTACAAATATATTTCATTTACTTTGTAATTAATTTAATTTTTTAAAATAAAAATTTTAAACATTCTATACTATATTTTTTGGTACCTCCACCTAAAACATCCATTCAAGAATAAATGCTAGCCCACAACAATTAATTTAACTTGGATGAAATACCAAAAAAGCATTTCCACCGAAAGTATTATATGCCATACCATCACAAGATCCAAGCCAAAATCTTGATTGCTAAACGTACCCTAGTAATAATTGAGATCTTGAAATCAACAACATTCATTGCATTTCATTTCCACAATTGGGTGATGTGATCATCTAATTTGTTCCTTTCCACTTTTGGTCTTTATTTATTTATTATTATTATTTATTACAAGATTCTTTGTGGACGATGTGCCAATAAGAAGGTATCCAAGAAAGAGTGCAACAACATTTCCCCTAAGACCAATGTGGGTGTATGGATCAATATGGGATGCCTCGTCATGGGCAACTGAGGATGGTAAGTACAAGGCCGATTATCGTTACCAACCCTTTGTCGGAAAATTCACCAACTTCAAGGCGAGTGGTTGCACCGCGTACTCTCCGGCATGGTGCCGCCCTGTCTCTGCCTCGCCCTACCGCTCCGGCGGACTTACTGGGCAGCAAAACAGGGCTATGCAATGGGTACAAAGTAACTACATGGTATATGATTATTGCGGGGACTATAAAAGGGACCATTCACTGACTCCAGAATGCTGGCGTTAGTTGAAATTAAGATTCTTACAGTCAACCCCGAAATATATGATGTATTTCATCAATCTTAATTAATTTGCTGTCACAATTCCAAAAAGAAAAAGGGGTTTCTTGAGATGGGTCGCTCTTGCCAACAACAAAGTGCAAGAGTAGAAGTTGAGCATCCAAGCTACCAAAAATTGAGAATTTGCATTTTCTTGTTTGAGTTTGTTTTGTATATTATGTTTTTTGTTTTTATTCATTAAGGAAAAAAGAAAAGGATCAGACAGGAGAGTGAGTGAGTGAGAGAGAGTTGATGAATAAGGAGAGAGAAAGAGTGAGGGCTGTATTCTTGGTTTGAAAGAGAGAGAGAGAGAGAGAGTATATTCACTTGTCAATTTTTCAATAAAGCAAAAGATTTTTGGTTCATTTCTTGTTTGTTTGCTATTACATATGTTAAGGCTGAAATGTCAAACTTTTCTGTATGGCTTTTTTCATTCTTTATTTTAATTTTATATCTTTTTTTTTCTATGCGCAATATAAATCAATATTTAGCCTGAACCTTAACATTGAAGGTTTGTTTCAGCAACATGTATGACTGAATTTCTATGTTGTAATTATTACAAAGGACTAGAAGTAATTAATCATGCGTGGGGAATTTGAGAGTATAGTTATTCTACTATTCAACTTGTGGAATGACGATACTGTCCCTGGTACAAGGTTTTGCCATTGGAGCTGTTCAAATATTCCTTAATTCTGCTATGTGTCTGAACTTGGGGGTGGTTTAAGTTGATTCTGTACACGGAAGCCTCCAAACCACTTTGCTAAGTGATCTTCTTGAGATCCTCTTATATGATCTGCAAATAATTAAAAAAAAAAAGAAAGAAAGAAAGTACGTAAAAACAACATAAAAACCACGCAAATTATAATCCCTTGATATTTTAAGTTCGTCATCAAAAGAAATAGTACTGTGAATTGCAAAAATAATAGCTGAAGTATATTAATAAGCATGGTCAAATTTACAGCATATATTAGAGCAATTTTATTTTGAGGGAATAATTATGCGAATTTGGGTTGCTACCATAAACCAGCACCAACTGTAAAGTTCTAACCAGTGGTAGTTGGTGTGTACCAGATGCCTAATTTATTACCTTTTCCATAAAATCAAACATATATATATTTTATTATTTATATATATATATATATATATATATATATATATAATTTTAGTGGGGTTATTATGGTACAATTTTGTACCTTTTTACTAATTTCAAACTGAATTATTTTGTGTTGTTTTCTCAAAGAGCGAGTTGAAATTCACATTTGGTTAATTAATAATTGCTTATCTTAAATTAATGAAATTTCATCTTTACATGATGAAAAACAAGATTAAGAAAATTCAGTACTCATGATTAGTCTACCAATTTTGTTTCCTTTTCTTGGTCGAATGAGTTAGTTTGTACGAGATAGTTTCGTTTGAATATAAAGAAATATCAGGATAGTACTAATTTATTCAAATAGTAGTTGTTTGTTTATTATAATAGTAATTATTAATTAATTATACACATTTTATATTGATAATTGATATATATGGATTGTCGATTTTTAAAATGTAATATAATTACAACTACTTTACTGAGAGAAGAATATGTGGTGGTTTTAATCAATTAATAAAGACTTAAGTGGAGTGATGGTTATGATAACAACAATTATTTGTAGGCCCCTCTGTAGTAATTATTGAAGGGACAACGTTTTGGAAAAATTAGGACGGCAAAACTGACGATGAGACAACAATGCAAACAAAAATCCATGACCCAACCGTAGTATTAGGACAACAATAAAAAGACGTGTTTAGCGACGGATCTCTCTTTGCACATTGTAACGAAATTTACGTATGACTTCACCATTCCAATAATGCTAGAAAAGCTTTGCGATATTTGTTGGCAAGGGAGAATCAAGTCCCCTTTTTCTTTAATTTGTAATTATCAATCATCGTCCAAACCGCCCTTATTTTGGATTAAAAGTATTTCATGTTCAACAACTTTATATCATCAAGAGAATGGTTGATGTCTTGATGATGACCATAAATTGCATAAGAGGTTTGTCTCTTGTCCAAATTTACAAACCTAATATCATATTATATATAAATTTATTTTTTTTTTTAAATATTTAGGTAAGTGTTTTGAATTTATTTGCATGATCATCGAGAAGGTCATGATTATTGCCTTTCGATATTTAAGTTGGGTTGATTGTTAGGAATATGAATACGAGCTTTTAAGAATACTCAGGGCAACTAAATTTTTTTTAGGGTATGGATGACTAGTATTTATAAATATACCCAAATGACTCAATTACAAATAAAATTATTGAAAAAGAAATATTTTGTATGATCATCATGAGTCCATACATGTTCAGATTCAAGTAGGTTCGAGACTGCGAAATAAAAGTGGCACAAATTTTGGGCTTTTTTTTATATTAAAAAGTAACTCGGAGCCTTTATTCCATTCTACGATACATGTGGGTAGCTCCTACATCAGACGGATAGTATAAATATTAACTGATTAGAGATATTTATTTTATTTCTTAAAAATAAAATATATATCAATCATGTAAGTGTTTGATGGATTGAGCACTCATAATGACACATATAGGATTATTAGGCTGAGGGTGAACATAACGCCTTTGGCATTGTAAGGAAGTAGGGAGTGGAAAATACATGAAACATTATTGACTAAGGTGTCTGTACTAATTATACTAGAATTAATAATTAAGCAAGTAATTTTGAAATTTTATTCTTACAACTACAATCCGACTACAATTTTCAACCCACAGACGGAATCACAATACTTCATAACTCTGAAAATCTCTCAGCTAGCATAGCTGTCAAGAAACATTCAAGCTAGCTAGATATTTCAAATTTCTTGCAATCATTTGAACTCTATAGATCATTTCAAGTTTACATAGAGATTCCACCAATTTGCGCGCGCGCGCACACATATATATATATACTAGCGTGTGCCCCGTGCGATGCACGAATTAGATTAATTAATAAGTAAAATATATTATATAAAAGTTTTATTTCTATAAATGTTAAATAAAAGAGATGCTTTTAGATTAATAATACAACTAAATTTCGCTATTCAAATTACATTGCATTAATATAAAATAAATTAAAATTCACAATATATACAAAGAGATATATCAATAGAAATAATTGAATAAGAATGTTTTTATAAATTAAAAGACAACCATCTTCATATTAAAAAAAGTAATTAAGAATAAATTCAAGTATGCATTTAATAATATATTAACATACTATTCAAAGTTTTGTTAATAAATTAGCACGTTCTAAAGAAGATAAATTGCAAATTAAATGATGAAGACATAAATATTTATTGAAATTCAATTTATAATATAAAAATAAAATAATAAATAAATTAAATCACTAATTATAAAATTAAAATTTTATACTAATTGATAATAATCTAGAAAGAGCGAGAGTAGTTGATGCTTAAATAGTTTAAGAGAAGAAGAATTACCTTTTTGAGATTGAACACAAATAACATATTAGGTACAATAAGAGAGAATGAATAATTGATGACCTAATTAATTTAAAGAATCATAGAGAACAAACAAAAAATTCAATCTAATTAAAAAAATTGGAATTAGGAGAAATTTAATCTTTAGTAAAAAAAAAAATCAATATATGTATTTCAAAGATTGGATTAAAAAAATATTAATTTACACACATACGGTCTTTCGTGAACTGGCTAATGGACAAATAAATACGATCTTTCATAAACACACGAAACACAAAATTTACATTTTTCATGACCTCATGAAATAAAAATTGATAATAAAAGAATAAAAGCAATGGAAAGAATTTAGATCTTTCATGATCTCATGAAATGAAAATTGATAATAAAAAAATTGAAAATCAATGATAAAATTTTTTTAACATAAAAAATTTATGAACTCATAAAAATGATAAATACAAATTAAAAATATTAATTATAATTGACAAAAAAATCATATATTACATAAACTCACAAAATAAAATTTGATAATAAAAAAATTAAAAATCGAGCATAAGAAATTTCAGGAACATATTAAAAATAATAAATATAATTTTAAAAAATAACTATAATTAACACAAAATTATATATTTCATCTTAAAAAAAATTAATAGTAAAAAGAATAAAAAATATTTTGATCTTTCTTGATATCATGAAAAGAAAATTGATAAAAAAAATAAAAATTAATGATATTTTTCAAACATGAACAAATTTCGTGAACTCATAAAAAAATGGTAAATATAAATTTTAAAAAATAATTATAATTAAAAAAATATTATTTCATGAACACATAAACAAAATTGATAATAAAAAAGTAAAAAGCAATGAATTTTTTTTTTTTTTTTTGATCTTTCATCTCATAAAATAAAAATTGATAAAAAAAGTAAAATTAATGAAATTCCAAATATAAAAAATTTCATGATCTCATAAAATAAAATAAGTAATAATATAAAAATAAGAAAGCAACAGGATAATTTTTTTCCCATACCTCAACACGCCCCATTTGTTATAAAGATAAAAGTTGAATCAAAACTTTAAATCTAACTTAGCATTGAGGATTTGTAAATATAGTCACTTAGCATTTCATATATATTGCTGCGATCATTTTTTGGTGGCGGATTGCATGTGCAAAGTCAACTTATAAATAGAAAGTTGTATTTAATTATAAATAATTTTAATTAATGTAATTAGCTAATTTCATGCGGAAAGTCAAAATAATGGCTACCTACATAGAAAGTTAGGACTTTTTATGATTAAATGAAATTAACATAATTATTATCAATAATATAATCAAAAAAATTATAATTCTTAAAGACGCTAAATAAGTAAATAAATATGGAGGATTTTTAAACATAGAAATTAGTTAATATAATTATTAATTGGAATTATACTACCATATATAGTGCTGCATTTAGTTTTTTGGTGTTAGATTGTATGTAGAAAGTAAATATACAATGATTACCTAAATAGAAAGTTCTAATTTAATTATAATTAGCTAATTTCGTACTGTAAGTCAACACAATGGCTATCTAGATAGAAATTTGTGACTTTAATTATGAATAAATGAAAGTTAATATAATGATTATCAATCATATAGTTCAAAAAATTCAAAATTATGTACACATTAATTTAATTATAATTTAAATTATATTGAGTAATTGGGGTTAATACACGCCCTTCATATATATACATATATATACATTAATATAATATATATATATATATTTATATATTAATAGATAGATGTAAGAAATATTAGATTATTTTTGTTTTTGAAAAATTAAATTACTAATTTGGTACCACTACATCAATAACATAAAAATATTTAAAAAATTAAATATATTAATTATTATCAGAAAATATGTATGCATTAATTTAATTATAATTTAAATTATATTTTTAAAAAATTAATTATGTGAAATTAATTTTGATTCAATAATTTTTTATTATTAATTTTTTATTTATTCATGCATTTTTCATAAGAAAATTTCATAAAATTATATATAGATAATAATATATATATTAATAGATAGATAGGTTAATAGGTAGATAATAATATATAGATAATAGATAATATATATGTAAAATTGAAAAATTATTCCAATTTTAAAAGTAGCATTGAGGTAGAATAAAAATGATTATGCTGAAAATTATGAATTTTAAAAAAATTCAAAAATATAATTTCTAATAATTTTATTAATTTCTGCAATTTCTGAATTTATATTTTGCAAATTTATGAAAATAATATACATTTCTGAAACTTCTGAAAAAGTAATTTATGAAATTTTGCTTCTTTTTTTTTTTTTTTGTAAATTTTTAAATTTTTGTGCATTTTGTTGTATTTGAAAAAAAAATTATGTAATTTCTATAATAATAGATATGTTTAATTAAAAAAATATTTTAATTTTAAAAATACACGTTGAAGTGGAATAAAGATGATTATACTGAATATTTTGAATTTCATATTTTGAAAAAATAATTTCTAATAATTTTATTAATTTCTGTAATTTCTGAAAATTTATAGTTTTCAAATTTCTAAAAATAAAATACATTTATGTAATTACTGAAATTTTGCTTCTTTTTTTTTTTTTTTGTAAACTTTTTAATTTTTGTGAATTTTATTGTTTTTTCAAAAAAAATTATGTAATCTCTATAATTTCAAAAAATATATATTTATGTAATTTTTGAAAATAATAATTTTTAAAAAATTAATTTTAAAAGTATGAATTAAAAATAAATATATATATCAATATAATAATAAATAGGGGATATAATTAACTTAAATATGTTAAATGCATTGAAAATATATGCCATTAATACCTACTTACCAAATAGAGAATTTTGACAATTAAAAAAAACTCAAAATTCTAGAAAATTAGAATTGGTCAAAATTGAAGAATTGGGGTCAAAGGACCGCCTTCAAATATATATATTAATAGATAGATAGATATATATATATATATATATATCATATTTTAGAACGGAAGTTGTAATGATTGGTGGAGATACATATATGCAGAACTGCAACTTAGTTAATCTTAGGAAACAGCATTCTTAAAGTAGGAACACGTTTCAGTTTTCCCGACAACTAGCTGGTTGTGTCGTGTCATGCGCGAAAATTACTAGAGTTGTACCAATTTTAGTGAAGTTTGCGGACTTGGGTTCTGCTGAATGTACATTGGCGTAATCCTACAGAGTTATGGATTTTGTAATTAAACAGAATTGTAACCATCATGCATCTTCCCAGTACTCCCGCAAACAACCAAACTTGAAACCTAAAATCCCACACAAACAGAACTCTTAAGCTCATGTGTGTGTAAATATGTATTATTCAAGAACTTTTGGTCCCTAGCCATAGTAATGCTATGACTATATTGAGCCACGACAAAACAGGAAAAAGGGATGTGGGGTGGGGGTGGTTGATGGTGGGCAGCTCTATCATCCTAATATTATTACTATATGCAAATGGAAACACAGAATATTTCCAAAACAAATTGATTGCTCCGTCCTGTACGGGTCCAATTCTCTTGCATTATTATTTTCTTGCTGTTGTTAGATTCTTGTGAGGATTCGATTAGAACAGGAGGACAGTGAAGTGAAGTTAGGAAGATGGCATCTTCTGAAAAAGTAAGGAATGAGTGGTTCAGTTATTATAAAATAGGGTTAAATGCAATTTGCCCCCCTGTGTTAAGGGAAATGAGCAATTTACCCCCCTGTGAAAAATAAAGTAGCAATTTACCCCCCTGTGTTATTAAAAATAGGGCAAATACCCCCCCCGACGCGTTTCGTGTATCACACGCGCGATTTTATAATTATTTTTTATTTTTTAATTTAAAATTTAAAATAATATTTATATCTTTATTTAATAACCGTTGGATCTTGATCAATCTAAGGTCCAAATTTAAGCAATAAATCAACGGTGTAGATTATACTTAATTCAAATCAACGGTTTAAATTTAAGTAAATAAAAATAAAAATAAATTATTATATATAATTAAATTTAAATATATATATATTTGTATGTTAAATAATATAGTGTATATATATAGATATATATAAATATACAAAGAAATCTGCCGGCCGGAGGAGGAGGAGGAAGAGGCGGCGGCAGATTAGACGCGGGCGGGTCAAGGAGGAAGAGGCGGCGGCGGATTAGGCGCGGGCGGGTGAGGGAGGAGGAAGCGGCGAACTGGGAGGAGGCGGGCGAATCTGGGCGGAGGGGGGGGCGGCGCGGGCGGTATCTGGGCGCGGGGAGGGAGGGAGGGAGGGAGGATGAGGAGGCGGCGGCGGATCTGGGCGGATTCTCGCAGACTGGGGACGGGGGGGGGGAGGGAGGAGGAGGAGGGAGGCGGCGGACGGGGAAAGGGCGGGCGGATCTGGGTGGATGAGGGGGGGAAGGGGGAGAAGGGAGGCGAGGGGAGGCGGAGGGGGCGGGCGGCGGCGAGAAGAAGGTGAAGAAGAAGAAAATATATATATATATATATATATATATATATATATTATTAAATATTATTTTTATAAATATATATCTATTAATATATTAAAAATATATATAAATAATATTTTTTTTTTTTTGTTAAAATCATGTCCAGTTGCAAAAAGGGGAGAGTGTAATACACTCTCGGGCTTAAGGGGTGTGTTTTGCTCTATTTTTTTAAAACACAAGGGGGTAAATTGCTATTTTTTTTCACAGGGGGTAAATTGCACATTTCTTATAACACAAGGGGGTAAATTGCATTTTTCCCTTATAAAATAGGGTATGGATGATCCCATGCACATCAGATCAGACAGACATCAGAGTAGTGATCAGTGAGCAATACCAACGACAAGTGCATATCTAAGCCCTATTGAACTCGACAAACTCCAGTTTCTATTCTCTTTCTCCACTCCTCTTCCACATTCTATTCTTTGTTTTCTTTTGCTCTTTTCGTTTTCTTTTCTTTTTATTTTCCAGTATTCTGAATGAGTCCGCTATCAGACAGTAACATGGCATCCAGTAGTTATTATTTTTGGTTTTTTGTTTATTTTGTTTTCTGTTTCAAATAAAACCACCAACAGATTTGGAGGGCCAAAGGGTAACGGCCAATCCTCGATGTCATTGCTTCAATTGCTAGAAAACAAACAGAGAGTGGCACAGTCAAAAACCAAACTCAGAACTGCCGGAATGAACTGAAATGAAAATCAGCACACAAATGAGAAATAATTAAATTTTCTTATTTTGCAGAGTAAATGTATGCATCGGAAAATGACATTTTCTGTTTTAATAATGGTGCCGTGATGAATTGTTAAGTCCATTGTCTTTTTAACTCACTCAGCAAGTACCCCACTCCATGCAATATATGCAGAGACATGTGGATGGCTACAAATATGATGTCTTCATATTATGTCAACAAGAGTGGGACCAAATTGTTCTGCCCCAATTATAATACTAAAATACTACAACAACAGAAATAGGTGGTCTACCCTTTCGTAAGCTTTCAATCACTACGAAAGCAGCATAGGGAAACGCAGCAACAGCATCAAGTCCCAACTAGCTGATGTGATTATTGAAGCAAAATAAGACATCCCCACCACTTAATCTTGATGGCATATTTATTTTGTACAATGAAATACATCATAATCTTCAGGACTACGACATGTATGTCTCCTACAGATTACAAAAATACAATAACTAAGACCTCTGGCCCTTTGCCTTAAACTTTGAATTCACAAATTGAAAATACTTCCCGTATCACATGTATATCTCTTTCTAAGTTTATTAGAGAATCACCAATCATCTAGAAGTCAAATTTGAAGAACTTCAGGACCAAACCATTGATGGAAATAAGTATAATTCCAACAGCGCAGTATGCGGGCAGTCAGTCTGAACATGAATGAATGTGTATATGGTTCTCGAATGAACTGAAAATACACAACTACCACATACAACACAGTATAAATTACCAACAGCAGGTGTTTCCGACGTCTAAGTTTGAAGACAAGTAACTTCATGGACATGCACAAACCAACACATATGCCTCCCTGTACGGCAGAGAAATAACAAGGTTTAGCGTCCATGAATATCAGATCTTCGTAATATTTAGGTCTCCACTGGTCACAAGGCTGAGTGGACAATATTCCTCCAGATATGGGATTCAATTCTCTTTAGAGTTGGGCTCTCCCCAAAAGAAAATATGTTAATGAACTAATAATAGTTCCACTCAAGAAAATAGAAGAGAGTAAACCACAATTCCAGATAAATCAATGGATCAATAATACAAATTTTCCTTTACACATGAAACCCTTGCCAGATGAAAAGATAGGACCAATGATACAAATTTTTCATTCACAACAAATGCATCCTTTCCAATCTCTTTTACATACTTGCACGGAACATAAATATTACTTGGTGGTAAATGAAAATTATGGTACAGATACCTTCCAAGACCACCTATAGCATGGCATAGGCTGCATCTCTGAAGCAAAAGCAAGAGTATAGAAATCATAGACAGCTTCCTAACTTCACATAGATCAGGATGGTATATACAGCACAAAATTTTATTAGCACAGGTCCGTGCACTGCATATGTTTATTTGGTCAGTCACTGTGATCCCACCTGCAATGAAATCATGTAAAAGACAATGCTATATAAAACTCAAGTCAAGAGGCATAAACTTTAAAAACATTCTAACACAATTTTTCAGTATAAATTAACTGAATATAGCATCAAATTCTTAAACAAGTCTAAGAAGGTTCAACATAGTTGGCAACTTAGAGGGCTACAAGAAAGCATAAATCGTGTGTTTTACCATCATACTTCTATACCTCATGACAATATTGCTCATTTGCTCGTAATTTACCCACTTGCATCTAGATATATCTCCACCAACACCTATCTAAGGACAAAGCTATAGACACTCCACGCATTCGAGCCATGGGAGGCAGATATATACAATCTTGCCAAAAGGCCAGTAGCATGATGAACAACTACAACCTGTGATTGAAATTGTGCATGTAATGATATAGGTGAAAAGACCTTGGCTTTGAAATGAAGAAAAAAATTTCCAACCAAATTAGTAGTGTATGGAGAATAATAGTCCAAAAATGCATAAAACAGATTCAGGAAAGATAATAATAGCTCTAATGATAGTTTACCTTCACAAGAGCTTGGCTGTGAATAGCTGCAAGGAATCCTCAGTCAAACAGCCAAGTAGTCCCGAACTTAATCGACGGTTGTACTTGACATTGCGAATGGGATATTTTTTAGGTTTAAGATGCTCAACAACCATCAAAGATGGTAACTCTTGCAACACAAGTTCAGATGTCAACTCATCCGAAGAAGCAAACACAGGATTCCGATATACCCCATCTATAATTGTGGATTTTGGCAGTCGGATATCACTCACATTGGCGCAAGTTGCTCCTAATTTTTTATATGTGCAACCCATTTTTCTGTAAAGGACATGACTTCCCCGTGTCCCTTGCCCAGGTGCAGTAAGTGTTGGTTGACAAAAATCCAGATCACCAGATATCTCAATTTTAGGACGATATGAAGCAACAATATCATCACTGGATTTACAGAAAGCAAGAGATATACAAACTCCTTGCTCATCAGATTCAGGAATTAAATATGGCCTACAATTACAACGAGAAATAAAAAAGTTACAGGATCCAATCAAATAAGTATGTTGAGAAATTAGATTGTATCTGTGTTTCAAAATGAAAAGATAAATCTTGCAATCACAACACAAAGGGGCAATGGGAAGCAAAGCGGTGGCTACTGGCTAGGAGGTAAAAAGGAAGAGCAAGTTAACTAAGAACGTATTAAGATATTATATGGCATAAATACAATGCACAGTTGAGCTGTTAAAGATTCTCATTGCTGCAAAAAGAAAAAACAAATAATAGCACCACCAACCACCACAAGAAACTGCTCAAAGGGAATGCTCAGAATACCATGTTTGTATTGCATGATAACACTCTATGAATATATTACCAATAGGAATGACTCCTAGAAAAAGTAATTGACCCTCTCATATCTCTCTTTCCTTCATCTCAGCCAATTTTGAAAATTTTACTGCTCGCAAAATGCCATAATTAGCAGATGGGACTTCAGATACACAGAATCAAAGAATAGCTAGACCAGGGAAAAGCGAACAAAAATACCTGTCTTCACTGCCACCAAAGTTCCATTGGCATAAGCCAAGTGAAGATGCAGAGAGAACACTTCTGATACCAGAACTAAGAGAAGAATTGGGCAAAAGAGAATATAATGTATGAATTGGGTTGCATGTCAAACCGGTAAAAGATTGCACATGTCTCATGGTGTAACGCATATCAAACTGCAAAACTGTGCCATTCTGCATGAATTTAACGAAAAAATCAGATGAATGCAGGAGGAGCTACATAACAGATTAAGCCAGTTGCAAGATGTCAGAACCTGCAAGCCCGCATATGCATAATGTGAGCTGCTAATATCCCATGAACACGACCAGGCTGCAGCCTTAAAATTCAAAATCAATTAGACCTTAAACTTGCATATGTTAGAAAATATGGAAAATAATACAATGTAATCCACACTATTTCCATGATGTTCTATTCAGTTCAGGACGTAACTTATCCGTACAGTTCTTCAAATGAAAATAATGACCAACCAATTACACTCAAAACAGAGGACGGTTCTAGTAAAACTAGAACATGCTAAGGTGAATTATTCTTCCATTTTATTTGGATCTTTTCTAGAGCAAAACAAAGATACGACATGCTTCTAAAATTCAAAATGATGAGCAGAAGCTATCTACGCTCCAAGGAAGTCTTAATCTCTAATGCTCTGTTTATGTCTTAGATTTGGATGAGAATAACATTAAGTATTTTTTTCTGCTTGATACTAAAGAAAATACAATGAAAAGCTAGTAAAGTACATACAAAGATAGTTGTTCATTCATAAACTTTATTCTAACCAATTCAACTAAACTTACAAAGTTAATTACTTATCTGACAGAAGGAAAATAAAAGGAAAAAATACTTTCACCCATTTTCTTTATGTTTTCCATTGTCAAACCAAGATCCAACCAGTGCTTAATTTTCCATTTGTTTCTCCACAAAGCTCATTCATACAATATTGAATCCCTTCCAGGACACAAAGATTAATGCAATTAATCCACTATCATAACTCTTGACATACCGCCTATGCCATGTGCCTTCTGATACGAAAATACTTATCCTCCAGACACACCATATGGACATGGAGGATATCTATAAACATTGGTATATATTACTACAATATTTCCAAACAGGATCAGCTATTGCTAAGATGGGTTAAAATCAGAATCTAAAATTTTAAGCACCTACGCCACCATTTCTGTACAGTACAATATTTGTCTTCCTTCTCATATAGATATGTTATTGCTTCATGTGCATTTGCAACATAAAGACTCTCCAAATTCTATGCTTAGGACTGAGAGAAATTCCAGCTTTTTCCTCCGATAATCTGTCTTACCACCACGCTGCTACTGCACAATTTACCAACATTCTATCTCTACCCTCAATCTCTAGTTCAAGAATCCAAAATGATTTTTCTCTCGCTCCCGTGCTTGCTACTGTATAATCAAGCCAAGTACTAAGGAGAGAATGATCCAATGCTACTATTTGCAAAGAGTTCCCTATCCAAGGAGATTCTTCAAATTGAATAACTCCTAGCAGATAGGACATCACTGCTCTAAACATTCCGGAGCTTAGATAAAAACAATTCAGAGAAACATACGTGCAACATATATAATCTAAGGAGTTGATCTAATGTAATGTCTTACATGCAAAAGCATGAACAGCTAATAATCTGATAGCATAATCAAGACAGAATCATTACCGGCAATTCGTAAGTAAGAACGGCATTGTTGCTTTCTGTGCTGGAACACCAAAAAACAAAACAAAATTCAGCGATGACAACTGCAAAATTACTTAAATTATCAGTTTATAAGACAGAGAATGCCATACCTAAGAACCGATAGTTTCTTTCCTAAGGAAGCCAACAGCACAAGTCTAGCATGAGGAGAAACTTGTAGATCCTTGACAGCTTTTGTATTCTCAGGAAGCCAAATATCCTCCTTGTCGTTGTTAGATAATAAGCTTACCTATTAAATCCAGATATAATTTATATGATATTCACATGATGCATGGATGATCAATAAATCCAATCAAGATAATGGCATGGGGAACTCCAAGCTGTCCCTTTTAGAGATGGTCATATTAGACTAAATTGTCAACAGCCAAAACTATTTACAAGGAACAATTTCATATTCCAAAGAACCATGAAAAACCTTACTTTGGTTAGCACATGTGCTCCTCCCATTCCTGAGAGCCGTCGAGCAATTACAAAAATTTGACTGGAAGAATCAATGTCAAAAAGACGGGCACCATCTACCTGAAAGTCTTTCTGTAAAAAGTAATAATAGGGATTAGTTCAAAACCTAATAAGCTCATTGATAAAGCTCCATTGAAAAGGTAAACAAGATCATACTCCTAAAAGATCATGGAAGATTAGATATGAAAAAGATGAACAAAAAGCAAATAATGCTCTTCAAAGGATGATTGAGCACAAACAGAAGTTCCAGCTCAATGACTTCATATTTCAAAAGGATAATTACACTCACCTTTTCTAAGGTTTGGTGTAATTACACATAGACCCCTTGTGGTTTGAGAAATTACATATAGTATTCCCAAGGTTTGCTTCCGTCTAGTAGGTCCCTCCTTTACTCAAAATTCACTGAATTTGTTGATATTAACAAAACAACTAAATATAAATCGATATTTATTCTCACTTGACTTATTACTAAGTTATTGCAGGTCAAACAAAACTTTTGTGACAGAAGTAACCCTTATAACGGTGAAGTACCACCTCACTAGCATTAACATCTACATCTACATCTGAGTATGTATAAGAGTAATTTGGGAAGAAAAAAAAATTATTTGACCAACAATAAATCAGTAATAAGTAAATCGGATGTACATATGGATTCTTATACAATTTTTTGGTTAATATTATCAAATTTGGTGAATTTTGACCAAATTGTGGTGGACTTATTTGTTAGACGGAAACAAACCTTATGGATACAAGATATAATTTTCCAAATCACATGAGATCTACGTGTAATTACACCAAACCTCAGCGGGGAGGAGAGCAATTATCCCTATTTCAAAAGGTAAGTACTCATACTATGTATCTCACGTTCATTATAACCAAGGGGCACCATCCATCAAATTAGGGATGAGCCTTACCAAATTCTATTGTGTTGCTTCAAATATAACCTTTGAAGACATGATATCTAACTGTGGATTTTCTTCTTCAATTTTTCTAATGTTGAACTTTTCCTGGTACCCAGTGGCTAGTGGTACTAAATTGTCAAGAGGGAATATGCCCCAAGAAGACATACTTTCTTTGTTTTTTTGTGCCCGCAGGAGGAATAAAGTTTCCAGGAATTCAATGAATACATCACTTCTCCTTCAAAACACACATAAGGTCACTTCAAAAGGCATTTTTTTCTTAAAATGCATTGCCAATCAATGGAGATAAATTTTATAAAATCAAGTTAAAATTATCAGGAAAGGAGTAATGTAATGATCAGCACTTCTTTCACAATCCATCTCCAAACCATAAAGCATGTAATTTTCCTATTTCACAAATATCACAACTCTGTTTCTTTACAATTACTTGCAAGCCAAATCAAAATCTAACATTTGTATTTAGAAAATTAAATAAATTCATCAAGAATTTTAAGCCTCCTTTTGCACAACAAATGGAAAAGACGGTTACATTTACTATTGGATCACAAGCATCAAGTGATAGGACATTCTTTCAATCATTTCAATTTCTACCCCAAAGAAGGTCAAATTATGCATGTGAAACATGATTGAACACTTTGAACTTCATTGTTTCAGGATTTAAACACTGCCTATACCCTTTACCATTTACACTTGGTTCAATATTGTAATAAGAAAAAGTTGTGGAAGAATCTGAACCTGCATGATAAATTTATTCGAACATCCTCGCATGTTGAACTTAGGGTTAGCATCAAATCCTTCATGTCAAGTGCAAAAAGATAATCAATAAAGGGACAGCAAACCTAAAACAAACAGATTACTCCCACACACTACCAAAGTTTATTTGGTGAGTAATTACCCAAGATAGATTCTCCACGACAATTGCAACCGGATGCAGATAACCCCGATGCCCTGCGTTCTGTATCTTCTAAAAGATCCGCCAAGTCATGATTCCTCTATAAGACCAGAATTGCAAGTAAGCAGCAATTTCTGATATCAGTTGTTCTTAATTAGAAATAATTAAGAACTCCCACAACGTCTAAGGGAAAAACAATCTAGCAACAAGCAACAGAGAAATAGATGAAGAGATGTGAGCAACAAAAACATGGGCACACCTGTTCGAGGTCTTGCACTTGCCTGCGCAAACTGGCTTCTCTCTTCTTCCATTCTACTTCCTTCTTAGACCATTCAGCCTTCTGCTAAATGTTGAAGAAAGACAGACATAATTATTGTATAAAAAAGCAGGAAGACAAAGAAGCCATATAAAGCAGGAAGCAAAGTCTGCCCTTTGATTCTCTGTGGAAGCATGATTCAAGTTGGACAGGCACAAGTGTCGTCTTAATATTGTATACAAAAAGTATCCAGAAAACAATCAATTCAAAGGACCAGGAAAACACCCCATGAAATAAAGTTAAATTACTGTAGATTCCTGCACTTCTTTCACCTTTTTCTTATGAGACGCACATTTAGCTTCAAGGGATTGTACTTTCTGCAAAATTAGAACCCCAAAAGAAAAAGTCATAATCCAAATCAATCAACCCAAGATAAAGTTATTTCAGAGTTTCTCAGCGATCTAGCAAGTATACCTTTTGAAGCTCTCCGTCAATGGCAACAATTCGACTCGCATAAAGTAGCCGGATGTCCTTTATCCCACATTTCTTTTTACATTGCGGGCACTAGAACATAGAAAAATTCAATAAAAATAAGCAAAAAATTATCAAAACATAAAATAGCTGAAATAAGTAAATCGACAATAAATTCCCGAGACAAGACACATGAAATAGACCTAATGCACAATACATTCGGTAGAGCAAAAGACATATGATATAGAATCAATGAAAAACAAAAAATTACCTTGCTTGAGCCTTGGCGTCGCAACCATTTCTTGATACAAGCCAACCCATATATATGCCCACATGGCAAACAACTAAAGAGCCCAAGAAAGAGACGAAAAGCAAACTAAATTAACTATCTAGGATTAGCAAACGCAAATTGGACAAAAGTTGCCGACACTTCCAGATAGGAAAAGTTAGACAAAAGAAAATGCATACCACACATGGTGGTCACCACCAGAAGACCAAGCTTCAAAGCAGATGGAGCAAAACAGTCCATCAATATCACCCCTATTCAACTCTCCTTCATTATTTCCATCATCATTACCCTTCAAGGACGCCGTTTCACCCCCTTTACTCCCGTTATTATCTCTTGCCTGGCTAATGCTTTCACGTTCACCCTCCACTACAGCATCATCGTCATTCTGTGAAGCCTGACTGTCAACATCCACAACTTCTTGATTCGACACCGTAGCAGTGACGGAATTGATATCGTTCCTGTGATTACCGTACAACACCTGACGCAACGTCGTTCCGGAACGACCATCCGCGTCATGACCGTCGTCATAATCCTCCTCCTCTTCTTCGTCATCGTCATCGGGATCTGAGGGCGGGTCGACAACATGCTGTTCCAAATAGTTCATATAATCGGGATCCCACATGTTGAGCAAGGGGAATTTAGGGTTTTAGGGGTTGGGGAATTGAATTCAAGGATTTCGGTGGAGAGGTCGTTCGGTTTTTGAACCCAATTGGCTTAAAACCGAGAAAGGGCGGGAATCATTTTGCACCCAAGCGCCAAAAGTGCGGTTGATATGCAATATAATATTTCAGAAATTCCGTAAATTGCAGAACCCTCCCCATATCTTTGGTTGATGTAATAAATAGCCCCTTATATTTACAAAAAGTCAAAGAAGCAGCGGACAAAAAGCCCCAACCCAAACTCAATATCTTTCTTCGTTGGACCCATTACACTAATTGGACCCATGCAAAGCCCATCTCACCTGTTACACATCAAATTCTCATCTCATAAAAAATTAACACACATAAGCTGCTTTTCTTTTCTTTTTAATTTAATCATTATTCAAAATAAAATAAAAAAGACATAAAAATAAAAAAATAAAATTTATTTCCAACAACTTGCACAGATTGGTGTTTCATTTTGCGTTTTGTCTAAAAAAACGACTTATAAAGAAAACAAGTATTTGAAATTTATAAATCATTCAAATACCTCGTGATTATATTTATAATTAATATAAAACACTTATCTACATCAAAATTACAAAATGATCGATTTCAATTTTCGGAGAATGAGCATTAAAGTGAGAGCAAAATGCAGTTAGCATGGGTAGCAAAGAATCGGTGTGGAAAGAGCTGAAATTGGTGAAGAAAACAAAAGGATTCCGACATCAGCACACCACCAAACATTTATTATTTTATGTTTATAGTGGTGGAGTGAGTGTGCTTGTTAGGAGGTGACTAAGCACCACTGTCTCACCGCCTCTTTACCACTTCATTCTTTAGGTTAGGACTTAGGACTCCTCTAAAGTCCCACTGCTGACCCTTTTCTCAGCTTCCCATATTCCAATAATATCCGCTCCTTAATCTCATCAAATATTATTCGGATTATTATACTGTTTCTTCTTAAATTTTGATATAAGTATGTAAACCTTTTATAATTTAAAATTTCTAATATTTATCTTTATTCAATAAATAAATCTTTTAACTAGTCAAAATTTATTGGATTTATATGTATTTATCTTGATTAATAACATATTACTAGTCAAATATTATTTTTTTTTCATATTTGTAAAAACTACCCCCTTAGTCATATCGTTTCAACAATTTCGGCAACAAAATGAGTTCTTATTGAACCTAAGAAAGTTCAATAGATGCATGTATTTGAAGACCACAATCAAAAGGGGGTAAGGAAAACGGAAAGACCATAGCAAAAATTGGTCATAGTTTTTTAAGATTAAGATATCCATCAATGTCGGCCAGACTGACTTGTCAAATTACGCCTACCGACAAAGAAATGTGTCCAATAAACACGTGCTTTCACTTAAATTAAGTTCCTAACTCACGACTATAATTTTATGAAATGAATTCCATTATTTAGTATTCTCTTGTATATTTATATGTTCTGTTTGGACGTGTTTAGATTTGGACTCGTACTATAGATGTGTTGGTGACAATGTTTTGAGGTTAGTTTGTTATATGTAGAGTTTAATGTATTATGTTGTGTTACTATGGTTGTTGCATCAATGATTTGTGCACAGTTACAAATATATTAAAAAACAATAATTAATCACATTCTCAAAATTTTCAAATACTTGTGAGAGTATGAATATATATTTTTAATACTTTGATAAAATTTTCAATAGTAAATAAAGTTTCTCGATGAGGGTAGCGATTTAAATAGTTGTTGATAATTTTGATGGATATACTAAAGTTAATGTCGTAACAATATTTATAAAATTATAATGAACTTAATTATAAATAGACTGCATAAATACAACAATCAAATACCAATTAAGCCTTGTACAAGCACAATTAAATTATTATAATATTAGGATCATAAACCTTAAATAAATATCAAATTAAATTAGCATATTAAGTTAAAATAAAATATTGAAAATAATTTAACAGGAACAAAATATTAATTAAAAAAAAAAAAAAAGACCCCCATGGAATTTCAAATCCTTACCCAATCCAAGTGAAAAAAAATTGCATCATAGATAGCATCACATCAACCATATAATTTCCTCGAAGCACCATAATATTATAATTCAAAAAAATTCTTATCAAAATAAGATATAGTTGAATTAAATCAATCGCACAACAAATGTATCACACTTGTCATACAGTTGAATTAAATCAATCGCACAACAAATGTATCACACTTGTTATATAATTGATATTTTTTTTAATTATACAATAAATACATTACACTTATCATATAATCAAACCTGGTTGAAATAAAAGTTCCTACATCCAAGGGTAGGGGGAGAGAAGATGAAAAACAACGTTGGAGAAATCTGGTGGAGGAAGGGGCTGTTGTCGCAGTCTTTGTCTCTTTATGTAAGTGGACAAAAAGTGGGCATCACTAACTGCAATTTACAACACAAGAATTCCCTCTCTCTTATGTGGTGGTGCGAATTGCGATGGACTCACCCTCACCATCCTTTCATTCATAATACTTTTGTTGACTTGGTTATTCTGAAAAAATCAACGTTTGATGTTGTACGTTCCAATGCTCTTGTTACGGCTGCTGCACTTTTCTAAGACATGCCTGTTTTTTTTTTGGTGTAATAATTCAACCTTTACATCTTTCTTCTCCTTCACAGTTGGGTTTGGGGTCTTTTCACTTGAAAGCAACTTCCCATTTCATTTGTAATATTCTTGCAGTGTTTTTTGGGGTTAATTGACAAATTGTTCAATACTTAAAAGATTGTTACGTTGATTAAATTGGAAATTGTTGATGGAACTATGAGTTAACAGCTATCCACGATTTTAAAGTTTTTATTATTAAAATTATAAAATTTGCGTCTACATGCTTTTCAAGCTACTAAACAGACGTAAATTTTGAGTAAATAATATTACAAGTGAAGCAAATATTTTCGAGAGTCAAAATTTACTGAATATTTTAAATTAGAAATATGTATGTAAATCATTGGGTGCAGTTAACAGATACTGATGACCTCCAAATCTATAATCTGCACCTCAGAAATGATTATAGAAAGAGACGAAACTATAATAGTTATTGAGTAATCAGAGATAATCGGTTAGTAACTTTTTAGCCCTTGGGCAATAATGACTTCATTAATTAGTACTTAATGATGATGTATGTATATATTACTTGTATTGGCCAATGTATTATGCCCCAATTAATAAAAACGAGCTATTTTTTATTAGGCTGTATTTGAATTTAAGGGACGGACTTGAAATAAGGATTTCAAATGACCCCACATTAAATGAATTTTGAAATCCATTACGAAGGCGCGGAAAATAGTTCAAGAACCAGAAATCGGGCGTGGCATGAATTCATCCTAACAAGTTTGATGAATTTAAAATCCTTATATTCAAATACGTCAATCCAGACACAACATTAAAAAATTATGTTCTTGCTTCCATCTATCGAATGCCAATGCTGCATTGATGGATCATTTATAAGTATTCATACAAGTGATTTTACTATACTTAGAGCTTATCCTAACTGTAATGGTGACATGAGACAAAACCCACACATTTAAAACAAAATAATAATAGTAAGAAGTGTATATAGTCTATATTGCACATTAGGGATGTGCTTGAAAATATCAAATGTGTGATTAGGCAATATATTTTTTTTAATCAAGTTTTATTAGTGCTAAGTCTCTTTCCCAAAATTAATAGTACTAAAGTGCAAAATGTTGGCTTAGTTTTTTGTTTTCAAATGAAAGTGCTGATTGTTAAGGTCTTAATCAATCATTTTATTTTACTAATTTGGAACCATTTTTTGTGGATCTCTTTCCAGTGCCATTTTGAATAATTAAGGCTTCACTATCACCAGAATTGCGGAGCCAAGAAATTGATCGATTAATGTATCCTCAACAACAAAATTAACTATTGTCTACAGTATACATGTCGCGTATATAAAATAATTTATGGTTTTCGTGTATTAGATAAAATACTTTAAAAATAATTATATTTACATCCCTAATTTATGGTTTATTTACATAAATTATTCTTGTATTTTGTATAATTACAGAAATTATCCCTAATAGTAAAAAAATAAAGATAGTTTATACAATGATATGTGTGTAATTTTTCAAAAAAGTAAGGATTGATTTGTGTAAGTGATAGCGATATTATAGATCAAATGGTGTAAATATAATTATCCCAATATTTTATAGAAAAATACAAAATATAATAATATTTTATAATATGAATCCAAATTGTCTTTCTCAACATATAATTATCTACTGCAGGAAAACAGCATCTTTCAGAAAAGGCTACCAAGACGACAGAACAAGAGTCAAAGAGATGAATCCTCAAAGTTGAACCTAAAAAATCAAATATATCAATAAATAGCCCACTTACACCTATCTTTTTTATAATTCCAACTTGAGTATATTAAAATATTGCCTTGAAAACTATACCATGTTTTATTCACATTTGATTAGGCCTAAACAAACAAAGAAAAAGCTAATGAGTTATTATTATATCATCATCTTTTTTTAATAGAAATAAGAATTACATATTATATCAATATTAATAAATTGATAAATATATCGACTCAATCAATAAACACATAATACGCAAGTCTAGTAAAATTTAAATTTATAGCCTCAAACTTGTACATAAAATATTTTAATTTTGATCGTAAAACGAAAGGGTGGTGGGTGCAAATGCGTAGTTGGACACCATGTTATTAAACAAGTATTGGGAAATGGCTCTTAACTCCAAGTTGAATATTCCAATCCAAACATTAATAAAGATCCCATTCTTCCCATTACATAAATTTAAAAAAGTAGAATGATTGGTGGGGACAAAAGCTAGTGTTTTCCGACTAGTGGCATTATAAAAATCTCACCTCATTCTTATCTTCGCTTTACACAATAATATTATTATTATTAATTTATACACATTACGTATATATAATTTATAAATTTAAATTTTATATAAATTAGATATAAAAAAATATTAAATAATATGAATTATATTATATTAGCAATCGAATGTACATATTGCTGATATGGTATAATTTATAATATTTGAAGTATTTACACCAAATTGATAGAAGAAAAGCTTTGACGAGAGGACTATATAGATTGGGAAAGAATTGGTGGACGCTGGACTTGAGGATTATTATACATAAAATGATAGGAGGGAAATTGAATTAATTAATAAAGGAGATAAGTATAATTATTAATTACATTAGCAGAAGATGATAAGCACGTGAGTCACGTGGGGATTCCACGAGAAAATGAGACACGTGACGGGCTGAGTGAGCGTGGACTGGGGGTGTAGGGTAGGATATAGTAATCACTAATTCCCGATCCACACTTTCTACTACCCAGTCCACATAGTATTACTCAACATGTTTGAATTTTCTCCTGTGAGGAGGGTTGATTTTTTTATATATACTAGTAATTTGTACACATTTTATATGTGTTTAATTAATTTAAAATTTAAATAATAAAATTGTTGTTTTTTAAGAAATATATATGTTAGTTAAATAAATAATAAAATAATAAAAATTGTGGGAATTTATTAAAAAAATAGTGAAAAATAATAAAAATTATGGGAAGTTATTGAAAAATAGTGGGGGAAGAGTTGGAGGTTGAGAAAAAAAAAAAATTGTAAATAATTTAAAAAAATAAAAAAAATTGACAGACAAAAAAAATTAAAACACCAACAAGGGAGAGCACCTAATTGGTGTCTCCCATTTTTTGGTATGTCAATTTATGTATTAATTAATTAATTAATTTACTAATTTATTTATTTATTAACTAATTAATTTACTAACCATCCACTACCCTACTCCTCTAAACCTCAAATCACTCTTTCAATTAAGTGTCTGTATTTTTTTTAATTAGTGTCTAATTATTTTATGATCTTTTATTTTTTATTTGTTTAAAATAATCAACAGTTTTTATTTTTTTTTTTTTTCTAAACTTCTAATTATTTTTCTCCCTCAACTTTCATGTTTCTTTTTCTTCCATTATTTTCTCTAAATAATTACCCACAACTCTATTTTTTTCATATTTTTTTATTTATTTCACTAAAATAAATATTTTAAAAGAGTCATAATGATATTATTATATTTTAAATTAATTGCACACACATATATAGGTGCCACATACACTAGTATATATATACTGTACTTCCAAGTTGTCCGTAGGCGAGATATTGCTTCCTCTAATTCTGAAAATTTTATTCAATTTGGAAATTGAAATTTTAACAACTTTATGTCTTGAAAACAACTCAGTGAATATAATAATAAATTATAGGTATCTAAGTGTATTTTTAATAATATTGTTGATTAATTTATAATTATTAATGTACCGCATAGTAAATATTATAATAACTGTATGTTGGTTGATTTATAAATATAATTATATTAAAAAAAAGAATAGGACACTAATATCAAGATATTTCAAACATAATTATAAAGGTTTACAAAATAATTTTATTCACTCGTATAATAATATTCGTCCCTTTATATGGATGATTTCATCAATTTGGTTGTAAATGATGGTTTAGTGCATGTGATATTTTTGGGTGTAAAAATAGAACGAAAGATGATATATGATAAATTATAAATTTTGTAAAGTTAAAATAATAAGTTGACAAAAAAAAAAAAGTTTAGATGACGAAGTATAAAAATGAACATAGTTCGAATGATAAAATATAATTTAAAATTATAAAAATTAAAAATTAAAAGAATCAAAACAAGATCTAAAGTAGTTCCTTTAAATACTGAAAAAGGTATGCAAAAATCTTGGTAAAGCATGAAGATATGAGGGTTGTGATGAAGGGTCACGATCATCATAAAATAGACAATGAAACAGCAACTCGCCAACTAGACCTACGTATGGTGATACCGATGCCGATACCGTGTACCCCCCGGGTTCTGGGCCTTTCACCAACCAAAAATATTCAACAAAAAAAAGCACGAGTGATTCACAAGTGATACCAGCTTTTGCACAACAGCTGTTTCTAATCACAATTTCACTTTCAACACATATTTGCCACTGACAATTACTTTCTATCGCCTAACCTCCTCTCTTGCGCTACACATATATGTAGCAGAGATAAGTGTGAGAAATGTTCTGCTCCTTGAAAACTGAGAAGCCCATTTGGTTTTCGGGTTGGAGTTTGCTTTCTTGTTGTGTATGCTCGGTAAAGATTCGGCCTTTTTGGTTGAAATTTGAGGAAAAAGAGGTGGTGATGGGGATACTGTTTGATGATGCGGTGATAATTAGGCAGTCAGAGCAAGAAGGAGAGCCTAGTGTTATCACTGTGAATTGTCCTGACAAGACTGGCCTGGGTTCTGATCTTTGTCGCATAATTCTCTTCTTTGGACTCACTGTTGTCAGAACTGGTATGTGTTGTATTCTTTTGTGCATGGAGTTATTTGTCGGTAGAGTGTGTTTCTGTTCATATACGCAGGGGACTCGAACATTTGAGTTTGAGCAGAAGAGTGCCAAGAATCTCTCTGTCCGTTTCTTTATTTATAATTTGGGAGTGAGTGCATTTCATTTCAGGCTTAGGATTTATGGGTTCTGAAGAATTTGCTGCTAGTTATGAAAGGGTTAATTTCAGTGATTGTCTTGCTTCTTTGCAACTTTATACTGATTGGTAGACATCCTATTCCTTCTAGTTTCTACCCTTTATGATTTTGATACATTCCAAATTATGCTACCCCATGATTTCAACCATACAAGAATGTAGTGCGTAAATGTTTCTGGAAATTGAAATTAGACATGGATTTGATGTTCTTCCCTCTCAAACTTCTTGTTATGTGATAGATGGTGACTTTTCTAAAATTTTATATGTTTCCTGTTTTTTCCATGTGGTGTGGTTGAAGATGTATCTACGGATGGAAAGTGGTGCTACATAGTGTTCTGGGTTGTAGGCAAACCGAGTACCCGATGGAGCTTGCTTAAAAAGAGATTGATGGGGGCATGCCCTTCTTGTTCCGGAATTTCGTATTACAGGGCTGAACTGCAACCCCCGAGAGCTCCTGATGTCTTCCTCTTGAAGTTCTGTTGCCACGACCGAAGAGGCCTTTTGCATGGTAAAATCTATATCCTGCAAAAACTTGATCTTTTTTCCTCATACTGTCATTTACCACTTCAGTATTTGCTATTAGGAATTCTATAAACATCCACTTCGCAGTTTTGCTGCGGTTGAAATCCGATCTCTATCTAGTTCAAGAAGAATACTGTTTTTGGATCTATTAGTAAAAATTTGCAGAATCTTTTTGGCAGATGTGACAGAGGTTCTTTGCGAGCTTGAGCTAACAATAAAAAGAGTAAAGGTATCGACAACTCCAGATGGGAAAGTGATGGATCTCTTCTTCATAACTGACACAAGGTTTTACATCTCCAGTTTTGTAGATAGTAAAACATGTTTTTTGCTTGTCTCTATGTGTTGCCCAGAGTTCGAATAACTTTTGACAATATTTTCGGGGTACGCCGTTGAAATCAGTTATCGAGTTGAATTTCCAATCATCCTTGTCATATTAGGCTACTCCATTCTTTTTGAATAAACATCTTGCAGATGCTTCTCTATTTTGTTTAACTACCGTTTTGTGAAGCATTGAAATAAAAATGATGGATGATCCAAATGATTCTTTTTTCTTTTTAGTGAGATATAACCTGTGTCTGGTAATAAGGAGCACTTTATTTTTATCTGTCAACCTATTAGAATCATGATTTCTGATTCTTCATTTATTTAGAAAAAGGTGTTATAGATAATGCTAAAGTATATAAGCAAGCTAAGCACTAAAAAACCCTGCCAAAAAAGAGTTATAAGTAAATAATTGACCAGCCTAGTTAACATTAAGAATCAAAGATGATGTTATTCTTGTTGGAGAACCTCAGTTGTTAGCTCCCTTAGTTTTGCCTTGAATATCTGTGGAATTTCGTCATGTATTAGTTCAAGAACTAATGTGCACCTCAATTGTCTTATCAGGGAACTTCTACATACAAAGAACAGACAGGATGACACATATGACCATTTAAAAGCTGTTCTTGGGGACGCCATGATCAGCTGTGACATAGAAATGGTGGGACCTGAAATTGCTGCCTGCTCTCAAGGTCCTTCATTTCTTTCAGATGCAATTGCTGAAGACATGTTCAATACAGAGACACTCGATGAACACCCACATGACTATGTTGCCTTTAAGCCCCCCTCCATCACAATGGATAACTCGTTGAGCCCTTCTCACACTCTTGTCCAAATTGTTTGCGAGGATCATAAAGGTCTCTTATATGATGTTATGCGAACTTTGAAGGATTATAACATCCAGGTACATGATTCTAGTGGTGTCAAAATTTGTTCTACCCTATTCACTGACATCTAACTTTGAGCCTCATGGTTAACCAGATTTCTTATGGACGCTTCACCACAAAAGGGAAGTCAGAATGTGAGATGGATTTATTTATCATGCAAGCAGATGGTAAGAAGATAATTGACCCCAGCAAACAGAGTTCGCTGCGTTCTCGCCTTCAGATGGAACTAAGTCGGCCTCTCAGAGTAGCATTGATCAGCCGTGGCCCCGATAGCGAGCTGCTAGTTGCAAATCCCGTTGAGATAACTGGCAATGGCCGTCCCCTGGTTTTCCATGACATAACACTCGCTCTCAAGATGCTTGATAGACCAATCTTTTCGGTACTTCTCAAGCCTCCTTCCTCTATATTTGTTAGTTTGAACTTTGAAGTGTATTTCGAGTGAGCTTTATGTCCTTTTACATGTGTGTGGATGCATTTTCAAGAGTTAGAAACTGTTGCACCACAGAGTTTGATTTCCAGAAGTTCCCTATGCTATCTACTCGGTTAAGTAGTATCTGTAGGTTTATTCTTCTTGAACGGTTAAAACTATGTCGGTTATAGTGATTGAAGCCTATATTTCCCTACACCAACAGAACTGGTATGTCCAGATAAGGCTATGACATAGAAGTGTGTGACTCGATAATCTTCAGAATTTTATAAGAATCCCTTATGACTCTTGAGTACAACATTTTTGGTCTAACCTTGCTGTATTTTCAGGCTGAAATCGGAAGGTACATGATTGGGGATCGGGAGTGGGAAGTTTACAGGGTTTTACTCGATGAAGGGGACGGTAGCTCTGTTTCAAAGCAAAAGATCGAGGAGACTGTATGGAAGATGTTAATGAGTTGGGAGTAATAAGTTTGGGACGTCATACTCTGCTGGGCTGTTCGATGCCTGCATTCTAAACTCTACATCAGCCGCTACAATATGTACATATTTTCATTATGTTTTATGTACATTATGAAAGCTTAGCCTTACAGGTCTTATTTAGCTTCTGTACCTTATAGTTCCAAAGGAGGGTGCAATGAGGTTATGAAAATATATTAATCCTTAGCGCAGTGTTAGCCTTGAAATGGCAGTCAAATAAAATACCAGTCTTCTGGCTTGTAAATTGATGCATCTAAAATGCATCCTTTTGGGCCCTTTTGTCTAAACGACATGTTTTCAGTTACACCTGTGCCAATTCTTTTACTGAAAAATCTTGTCATAGAGATGGGAAAAGCCAATGTTTCAGATGAACTGATGGAGAATCGCGATAATTATGACTTTGTTGATGATATTTTGCTGATCGTATTATCTAATAGATATGTTGTCACAATTTACTGACAAGTGTTTTCTTTTGCATCCTTGGTTTAGGCGTCAAAACCTTAATATATCCTGTCTGAAAAAATATCTTGCATCCTTTTCATGGCATCTATCCTGATGTCCAGACGAGGCTGTTTGTATGATTGTTTATCCGAACGCCGTGAGCACAGCATGGCTCATGAGGCTGCCAGAAGGTACAACATTTAATGCACGTCAACACATTAATGCCCTGTAAAATCGTATGGCTAACACATACACAGCCAAACTATACACCAAAGATTTTGAGTTTAAAATACTATTGCAATACACAACCCGCAGCGCAAATAGACAAAATCCTAAGTAATTCATGATGTGTATAAGTTTAACTCTTCCGTTTTTCATGTGCCATCCTGCAGTTTTGCCTCTTACAATTTCCAGTAGATGCCAAGTTTGTGCAATATGCCAGAAACCACTGCCCAGAATGTGATTTCAGCAAACAGTACATACAAGAGAGTCCCCACTCTCTCAGATTTCCATACATCAATGAAAACATGATTCTGAATCCAGTTCACCTGGAAATAACATCAATAAAATCTTTGAGCAGGCTATGTGGAATTATCAGATATATAGTGAAATGTCTTGGGAGTTCTTACCAGATTGTTGTCTGGATTCTTGAAATACCATCCATTTATAAATGCTGCGAAGATTCCCTGAGCCGCCATAACGAAAACGAGCATTGCGTTCATGCCTATCCATTCCAGGAACAAGAATGGTGTGCGCATTCCCCAGACATCAATCTGCACATGCAACAGATGTATATATACTTGAGTTTCTCCTCAGACGCTGGTGTGTGTGAGAGAGGACAGTGACATAGTGATTGATTTTCTTTACCAGTATGTAGAAACCGGAGAATACAATGCCAGCTGCACCGGCAGTGAAGCAAACGTAGCTGAAACTGTAAAGCTGCTTGTTGATGGGAATAGCTGAAACACAGTGAAAATCCTTATCAATTCTTCAATGTGATTGTTTCAATTGCAAATAACTAGTATTATAGCAACATCAGAGCAGGACTTACCATCTGTGAAATGAAGAATTACGGCTACTATTAGTAAAACAAGTGCCATAGACACCCACTGCTTCAGCCTTTCAGCATGACCCTAAACACAGACATTTTTACTGTAAACAATGCAGAATTTGGACGATCATGCTCCACTCATCTTATAATTTTACCTTGAAATGAATCAATACATGGCCATAGTGAATTCCAATGGTTCCAGAAATGATGGCTGAAATTGAGCTGAGCCAAAATCCGAACCATGTTAAGCTTGCTCAATATCAAATAACGTAACATAGCATTATAGATGCAGAAGTGAGACATAAAAACCTCAGCAGGCCTTCGGGCTCAAATGGAGCCTGACACCAAGTAGGTGCACCATCACGGAGTGGACCAGAAGCTGGAGAACTAAGAGTGCAAGCCTGCAAGTTGTTCGATGCAAAATCAGAAAATGAGAATGTCAAGAAACAACAGCAGGTCTTTTGGATAACGAACTGAGAAATTAGCATTTGTTAATTCATTGAAGATTACAACTACAACCGACCCTTAACCGTGCCCAAACTGGTTGGTTGTAGAGATGATTGATGCCCCAGACTTGTCGATCAACATAACCAACTGCATTGCATGCAGGTCCCAGATGTCCTCGCATCCCACATTTTACCTGTGAGTTAATGTTCAGTCTCTTATTCTAACAAACTGTTGCAGCTCTAGTAAAAAGGTGTTGCTTATTACAGTATATCTGTCATGTTTATGATCGCCATACACCACGAAACTCCAGTCAGGAACGTACAGAGAGAAGGTTGTAACCATGTAGATTACAAATGCAGCGAACCCCCCAATCCTGGGAACAACAGTTTATTGTCCATATTGGTCAAGCACTACATGAGATAATAAATTCAAATTTTCGGCATAAAAGGAAAGTGATGCATTGGAAAAGTGGCTTACCATTGCCATTTATAGGCAGTGAAAATTGAGAAATGGCCAGGACTTAGACTGCTTGGTCTGAGCTTGGTTGTCAGAGTTTCTATCAAAGCCACAACAAAGTATACCAAAGCTATCCTCTGTTTGTATATCCATAAACAATGGCATCAGGCAGATAGTCAGAAGAGTTCAATTCTTCAATTTGTACTCTGACTGAGAAATCTCAAAAGAAATCTAGTTTATTTCACATCAGTTTATACACAAAACCATCAACAGAAGGACAAATGCCCGTCACCTGGAGAATGCCACACCACCGGATCTTCTTCATGTCGACTCCATAAGATAAATCATTGGGAGCATGAGAATATCCTCCTGCAATTTGCAAATTGATAACTAAAATATCACAAGATTGAACAGGTTTTTAGAGCCTGACGTAGTTTTAACTACAATAACTGTAAACCTGTGATATATATTCTTTGCAAGTTGCAAGCACATTCGTGGCAGGAGTTAAAAACATGAGATGCCTGATTTGAGCATGCCGTAATGTAGGGGAACTAGTCAAAGAAAGAAAAATATATCGACCAATACCTTGCAGCAGAATTCCCCAAAAGAGGAGCTTCAGTGTCCTCAAAGTTATCTTTCTAATTGCAGACTCGACCTTTGGAATTTTCTGCCAAATCAAGCTTGAACTTCAGCACACTTACTCGTCCAATGTATATTTCTAGTTTGTTCATTGTAAAGGGAAAGGGAAGTGTGATAGGGAGTTCGACCTAACGGAGAACATACCTTGAGGGCAAGCGCAATAGCCACTCCCACAATGAAGAGGAAAAACGGCATCACAAAATCAGCCAATGTGCAGCCATTCCATGGTGAGTGATCAATACGCGCATATGCCCCTCCAGCGTCATCTACGAGCACCATCAGCTATGCATATACTATTCTCATTAGAGCTAATCAGCAAGTTCATGCAAACAGATAGAGCCATAATTTCTATTCACAAAGGACCCAATTACTCCTATAAAACTCAAAATATTATACTATAACTTAACCAAGTTTTAGACATGGATTTATATACCACTATCGTGAGGCCTCTAAAGGCATCTAAGGTTGCAACTCTCTTTGTCTTTTGCTTTATTAGCGGCTCCTCCACCCTCCGTTCCTCAGGCAGGTCCGAGGTTGTGATGCTCTTTTGTTCATTCTCATTGCTAATAACGTTGTCAACAATATTCTCTGTTGCTTTCTTGCCCTGAAGATCTTTATCTTTGCTTGCAGGCTCTGCACCCTTCCCAAACCCCTCTTCCAACTTTCTTGGATCTTCCATCAAAAACTTAGTATCCTCACTTGCTATTTTCCTGCAGATAACCTTACATACATACTATTAACAGCTTGATTATATATAAAAGAGGAAGATACAGAAGGGACAATACTAAAATCAGACGCCGGCCCTGTTTGGGAGCTGACATGAATATTAGGTAGGTCCAGGAAGCAAGAAAAATATTTCGATAACTGGCAGATGTTAAACTCCGGACAAATCTAGGGCTATCATGAGACAAGACCAACAACAAGTTCATATCTGGATCAATTATAGCTCATTAAAATTTTCAAACCTTCCCATGAACTAATACACTAATTTTGTCTGCATTAGCGCATAAACCAGGTAAAGGGTCAGTCCTGTATCACAAGTTTGTACATACTTACCAAACCATAGAGTTGCGCAGACGGTAAAAAAATGTGATTTAGTATATCTTAATTTCTAGTTAAGTATTTCTCAATCCACAGTACAGATTTAACAAAATCGACAGACATGCTGCGCAGTCCAAAGGGTAACTCCTGAAATAGAACAAGATAAGTCAGGCAGCAAGATGACAATAACATAAACTCAACACCAACTTAACATAATTTCAACCTGTCAAAAGAAATGTCGAATATCCATTATGGAAAATTGAATGATCCATAAGTAAATAATACACATTAAAATATTTTATATATTTGAAGTTACGATATATTATCAATACTCCATATAATGTTCATTTGCAATTATTTTTAAATGATTATTATGCATCATAAAATGGAAAACAAAAATCATGATCATATGTATAAGAGTAAAATGATGATCGTTTATTGAACTTAAACCATATAAGAACTCATCGCAGCGTGGTCTATTAATTACATATATGTAGAGTATTCAATGTCCAAAAAGTCAGCAGCTGGAAGTTTGTGGGTGTTTTTCTCTGGATCAGCAGAATCTTTGTCCAGACAGGCGTTCTTATTTCTGCAACAGGCAAAGATTCTGCAATACAACATTACTTAGGATCGAAAGATAGAGTTTGGTAGCTCTCTGCCTGGATTCATGCGAAACTGGAATCTGAATCATTAGTTATGGATAATGCTGTCAGGCGGTAGGAGCCAAGTGCAATTGTCCAAATAAGCTACATTACCAAAACTCTGGAAAGATTATTTAACATAGGCTGATAACCATGAAAGTACTGTCTGTCTGTATTAATGTAGAATTAAGGAAGCCAATTTCAGACAAAACAACTAAGAGATGATTTGAATGCCCAAAAATGGGAATTTGCATGCAGTAGAAGTTCTTTATTTAGTAAGAATTGGAAACTGTCCTAACTCTTTCATTTACTTCCTTGTTCTATCAGAGGTCAAATAGAGGTGCACTTAACTGCACAAGGCTGCAAAAGCTACTATCGATGTGTGCGAGGGAAACAGGTGACGGGCTCAGGACAATCCAATCAAATAACAAGTATAATTATTTTGTCGTAATTTATCACTTTTTTTTGCAATTATAAATTAGTTACATGTCTTGTACTTGTAGTATGATTGTTGAAGTCTTCCAAGACCCGAAAAATTATCTAATACATGATTTAAGGTAAACCGGGTCTTGAATTGCACGTGTTCTTGAGTGGATATATGCTTGGATGACTGGTTTTCAGGCACACCTTTGACCAGAAACATGTTGGTAGGTTTTTTCTTTTTTTATTTAATATGAATAATAATCAGACCTATATTATTCTGATATGAAACGTAGGGTCACTTCGCAGCACTTGACTGCATGAGTTGCACCTATACCCAATTTAGTTAAAAAACTATTGACAAAATCATATTTTGAATCTGGTTTGAAAAAATATAATTAATTATATATTGCAAGTATTTTTTAGTCAAACTTGAAATTATTATTTGATTAATTTAATTTGATCAAACTTAATTTAAATAAAAAAAATTATCATCAACTTTACCTCTATATAGTGGGGATGTCAAATGCAGGTAATGTTAGGAGGATGAGGTCGTCATTTTGGTTCGGAGTGTATGACTTTCGTTTATCAAAATCAAATCAATTAGGGTTTTGAAGCACATGCTTTACCAGAAAACATGTCTGTGGGCAATCACTATATAACATGATCACGCATCTGTGGCTATACTCAATTGGAAAAAAATGCAATTTATCCGTAATATAAAAAATGAGCAATTTTTTTTAAAAAAAATAAAATAGCAAATTGTCCAGTGTTTTGAAAAATGAAGTAAATTACTCCCCTTATTTAATCCATTGATAGGGGATACTTTGATTTTTTTTTTTTTTTTTTGAAATAAGGGGGGAATTTGCTAATTCTTTTGTCACATGAGATATTTGCTTATTTCACATATCATAGGGCAAATTGCATTTAACCCATATTGAATTACAGTAAAGTGAAAAGTTTGTTCTGCTTTGCTCTGCTCCTACTTTTTCAATCAACTAGTTGTTGTTGCACGCGATTTCCGTGAGCATACAAAAAATTATAATATGAAATAAAAAAAAATATAAAAAGATACAAAACGTAGTGAGGTGATGAAAAAGAATAAGTATATAAGAAAAAATATGGGGTAAAATAAGTAAGAAAGAAAAATTATAATTATGTGTTTATTAAAAATATAGAAGCTTGTGAGAAAAAATAAATATGGAGAATGTGAGAGAAAAAAATTAATTGTAATAAGGTTTATTAAAATTATGAAAGTTTGTGAGGGCCAACATGAAAGAGAAAAATGAAGTAGTGGGTTGAGAGGACAAAAAGTACTATAAATTTAAAATAATTAAAAAAATTATTAAAATTACGACTACGTGCAATTTTTTTTAAAGAATAAAATAAATAAAGGGGTAAAATATGAAAAATAAAAATTAGTACAATTAATAATTTTTTTTTTATAATAGTATGAATTAAAAATGTATGAAAATAAGTATATTGAAAGTTCAGTCCACTCTGAAACCAGACAATATATATAACAAGATGTCTTGATAACATAATAATTGACGTGGGACTACATTCAAACATTCTCTTTACATTCAAACATTCTTAAATATCATAAAACGTTCATGAATTACTGTTTAATATTTAATATGGCTCGAGACCTCACTACTTTATTAGGTGGGTACCAGCTCTGCTTTGAATTCATCATTAAAACTTGAATATGTAATGATTCATACAATTGATTATGCTGTCATTTATATATGTATCATTGGTTCACATATATTCGTATAATTTGTGTATATTATAAATGTTTTCTATATACAGTATACGACTTTTGTTACTTTGAGTATTCTTACGAGCTTGCATTATGTTCTTTTAATTTCACAAACTTAAGTATGGTAAAGATATGACTGGAGTTTTTCTGTTATAATGTTTTCTTTCTTGCAGATCATTAAAGCTAATCTCAAGATTGACCTAAGGTATTTTGAAGCTTTTTCTAGAATGAATTTGGTATCTTAAAAATTTTACTAAATTTCGACACATGCACAAGCAACATATATAAATTTTTATCTGATTTGATTTAATGTAGTAAATTACTAGATAAAATTAAAAAGTTTGAAATAGAAATTGAAAAACAATGGAATTAGGGAAGATTTGCAAGTGTATGAGAAGATCTCGTGAAGGCCACGGACAGCGATGATGAGGGAACACAAATTTGACGTGCAATAGTGCAACATAGTACAATCATTTGACAACTCAAATTGCCAAAAAGGAAATCAAGGGATATAAAAAAGTGGATGATTGGAGTGTGGGACCCCCACATTGATAATTATTTTAAGGGTAGTGATGGATAACATTAATTTTGACCCAATTATTATTGCACTATCACTATATATATATATATAGTGTTAAGAAGATAATTATTGATGATAAATTTTCATTTTCAACCAATTATTATTACACCATCAACAAATATAATGCTACCAAATTGATTAATCTTAGTATAGCTTTATTACCATAACTCAAGAGGATTGAGATGGGTATCAAATAGATCAGATGTACCGAAGCACAAAGTCAAAAGACTTACAATTCTTGGTTCTTACTGTTTAATGAAGTAATCATTACTAGTGACATTTTAATTTAATAATTAAGAATTATTTCGAGTTTTATTCTAATTTATGAGTATTTATTTTATTTTATGTGAGTTATTATAATTTGTTAATTATTTTTAGCCATAACTTTTTTATACTAGTATGAATGGCTATTTTAAATTATATATAAAATTAGTTTAATGACGAATATGAGATGTGTTGTTATTATTAGCACAGGACAACATGTTATTATTAGTCTAAATGGGAGATTATGATGTTTCGAAGTTTGAAAAGCATTGAAAATATTTGGTAAACAAAAAAAGGAATAACACGAATGTAATGTTGTGAGAACTTGAAAATCAAGTGAATAGAGCACCATTTTATGACATTAACATGTCAGTAGTTATTGGGTTGGGTATCCGATTCATTCTCTCTTTCCTAAATACTTGCGCCAGCCAAAACACGACTTTTCATCCCTTTCAAAATGTTTCCAGAAATTATATGAAAAGCGGCCCGAACTCATCCACCAACCACGTCACTCAGCCTTCATGTTTTCGTTACGGCGGTCAGATGATGCCATAGGCTGATGTGTGCAAAGGTTGATATAAGAGGGTGATGTTATAGTTAAGGTTTAAATAAATAAAAAATGTTATAGTTAAGGTTTCGGTCGAAAATTTTACAATCAGATCCTTTAAGTCTATTATATTTGTTGGTAATAAATGTGTAATTTCATCCTTATCTCTTATTTAATTATTTTGTCTTTATTCAATCATTTGAACTTTGATAATGATCATATGAAAACATATAATTTTTAAGACATCTATTTTTAGATCAAATTCATTTCCTACAACCTCAGGACTTGCATCCGTTTACTATCACAAGCCTCATTCAATTCGTTTTCCATATTATTAAGAAACAAAATTAAGGCAGAACAAATATATATCCAGTATTGAAAAACTTGAAAAACATTTAAACACCATTATTTAGTGAGCAAGAACGAATGTTATTATATTTCTAATTAAAATATTTGATTGGATTAAACATACATTTTATTAACAATAGAGACTCAAACGTAATTTTATTTTTTATGAGCTCGTGCACCGTGGTCTTATTATCATTATTTTTATTTAATTTGCAAAATACGTTAAAAGAAAAAAGAAAAAGAGATATCCAAACAGTTGAAAGCCAAAAGGGATAATACATTTAATGTGAAGAGATGAGTGGTGAGGCTTCCAAAAACGACCTCCATTTTTGACTTGATACTGACAAAATTATTAGACTGAGAGAGTCGATCGAGGTCACTTCACTTCCCTGTCGTCAAGGGAATTATTATCATTGCCCTAATTACCAAAATTAAAAGAAAAGAGGGAAAATAGTGTAGGAAGGGTATATACGCAGACAAACTTTAGGAAATAGAGGACGAATAAATCATACACATATAAGTAGCTATATATTCCTTTTTGATAAGAATGTTTAGTTCCAACTACCAAAGTTAGATCCTATATAAGTTAATTTGTTATATATTAAGAAATTAAAGTGTTAAATTGATATATATATATATGTATTATAATAAAGTAGATGCAAAATTCCTTGAAGTTGGAGTTTAATAAAGTCATTCACTTATAACCTAGGGCTCTAAATTAAAATAAAATGATTACTTTAAATGAAAAAGATATTTTTATATTATAAACTTATCGATAATAAAGATAATAAAAATAATACTATTGCGAAGGTAAATTAATGACAATAATATACAAAACGAATTATTATGTAGTTTTATAATAAAGTAGTAAATTTATAGCAACTCAGGATTTTTTAGATGATATATCGTGTTATATTAAGGAACAGAAAAAGTTATTTATGATTAGTAAAAGCCTGCAACTCAAGGATCGGAGTTAAAAATTTTAAAATAAAAGTTCAGGTCTTACCGAAATTCAATTCTCATTATTTATTAAATAGTATATTAATATCATAATAAATATAATTAATTTAAATTTGATCCAAATATCTGAACTAGAACTACAATAATTCAATGCTAAAATTAGGAAAAGTGGCATAATTTCATTTTTACCTACCTTTTTATTACATAACTACTTTTCTAATTTATAGAAGAGATAAATACGATAAAATCCCTCGTAACAACGACGTCCATGGACAGCACCTATCCAAAGTTGCAGCTTTAAATTGTTTTCAACGCAGCGTTTGTTTGCCTCACATCGCAGTACATTAGTACTACTATAACACTACTACTCACTGCGAAACATCTCCCGGAAGGAATATACCAAGAAGATTAAGAACCATGGTCATGGCGGAGCACAGCCGAAGAGGCGGCGTTGCTCTAAGCCTCGGCCTGGAAGTGCTGACCAGCCGGTGGTTCATGGTCTTCGCTTGCCTTCTCATCATGTCAATGTCCGGCGCCACCTACATCTTCGGCCTCTACTCCAACGACATCAAGACTTCTCTCGGCTATGACCAGACAACCTTAAACCTGATTGGGTTCTTCAAGGACCTCGGCGGCAACATAGGAGTCATGTCGGGTGTCATCAACGAAGTGACGCCGCCCTGGGTGGTGCTCGCCATCGGCGTCGCCATGAACTTCTCCGGCTACTTCATGATATGGCTTGCCGTCACCGGACGCATAGCTAAACCCCTTGTGTGGCAGATGTGTTTGTACATATGTATTGGAGCAAACTCTCAGACATTTTCAAACACTGGTGCGCTGGTTACTTGTGTTAAGAACTTCCCGGAGAGTAGAGGGATTGTCATCGGTCTGCTTAAGGGGTTTACCGGCTTGAGCGGCGCGATTATCTCGCAGCTCTTTCATGCCTTTTATGGGCATAACTCCAAGGCTTTGATTTTGCTCATCAGTTGGCTTCCGGCTGCCGTGTCGTGCGTTTTTTTAAGAACGGTTCGGCTGATGAAAGTTGTTCGGCAAGAAAATGAACTTCAAATCTTCTACGATCTTCTCTACGCATCTCTTGGTCTGGCGGGTTTCCTCATGATCCTAATTATCTTGCAAAATGAGCTTGTTTTTAGTAGAGCTGAGTACGCAGGGAGCGCCAGTGTTGTCCTGATTCTGCTCTTTGCCCCACTGGCTATCGTTTTTAGAGAAGAGTTCAAGATCTGGAAGAGCAAGAAAGTAAGGGGAAATGAGTCAAATGATCCCTCTCCATTGAAAGTAACCACTGAAAATCCGCCGCCAGTAGAAGCACCAGGGCCAGAACGACCGCCGCAAATGGTGGCTCAGCCGCCAAAAGATCAAGAGAAGTCCGTCCCGTGGTGGAGGGATGTGTTCAAACCGCCGGAAAGAGGCCAGGACTACAACATACTGCAGGCCCTTTTCAGCATTGACATGATCATATTGTTCACTGCCATAACATTCGGAGTCGGGGGAACTTTAACTGCTATTGATAATTTAGGCCAAATCGGCAAGGCCTTAGGCTATCCCACGAAAAGCATCACCACATTTGTATCTCTTGTGAGCATATGGAACTATCTCGGCAGAGTGGCCTCAGGCTTTGCTTCTGAAATTTTCTTGGCAAAGTATAAATTCCCCCGTCCTCTCATGCTCACTTTGGTGCTTCTTTTCTCATGCACCGGTCATCTTCTGATTGCATTCGGCATCCCAAACTCTCTCTATGCTGCTTCGGTGATTATGGGATTTTGCTTCGGAGCTCAATGGCCGTTAATTTTTGCAATCATTTCAGAATTATTTGGTCTAAAGTACTACTCCACACTATACACTTTGGGCGGAGGAGCCAGCCCACTTGGAGCTTACATTCTCAATGTCAGAATAACAGGGCATTTATATGACAGAGAGGCCATGAAGCAAATGGCTGCACTAGGTCTCATTCGCAAAGAAGGAGAAGACCTGTCGTGCGTTGGCGTGCAGTGCTACAAGCTGGCGTTTCTGATAATCACGGCAACCACGCTGGTCGGATTCTTCGTCTCCTCCATCTTGGTGATCAGAACAAGAAAGTTCTATAAGGGGGATATATACAAGAAGTTCAGAGAGCAAAATACTTCAGCAACGTGAAAAACTGGAGTGACAGGGCCCTCTGTTTCTGATGCAGAAGTTCATTCGCTCCCTATTGATCAAGTAATCATGCAACCATATCTAATTTAAGTATGAATTAGCTTTGACAATAGTTCTATTACTTAGATTGAATAAAACACACATCCAAATCTGTTATTCTATGTTAATCTGGTGTAAGTTGTATCTTGTAATATATATAAAGTTAAGCAATCCTTGGCTTGCATGGGCGACGTTTTTAGTTGTTCTTCTTACAACATTCGCATAGTTATATTCCCTTATTGAGAAAAATGTCCATGGCATAGCTGAAAGCAAGATTAAACTTGAAACCTGGAATATTCAATGATCCACACTTTCAAGTAATACACATGTTTGTTTCATCTTTAGACCCCACAAGAATGTATGGTAGATGGGAAATGCACTCACCATTGCTTGCATTGATGATAGGCTATGGAACTTCCATAGGACCACCAATCTTTATTTCTTGTTTCTTGTTTCTTGTTTCAACTCCGAACCCACCACTAACCGCCCACTCACACACGCTGCAAGACTTTCTGTCCCAGTTACATTTATAAGTGATATCGAAAAGTGATAGAAGCTCTTTACCGTTCTCAAGCTAATTAAGTCTTAAACATCCAATCCTTCCACTTCCTCGTGAGAAAGTGTCGGTTAGTCTATTTGTCAATTTTGAGATTAATGGTCCAAAACTGTAAATGGCTTATTGTCAATGCTTTAAGATTCTGCGTTTTGGCCCATATGAAATGGAATGACATGGATGAGGGAATATTGTGAGATGTTACAAGACTTGTCAGTTGATATGCCAAACAAGATTTTAACATTTGGAGGATCAAATTTTGGGTGGGCTAACATGAAAGGCCCGGACATCCATGTTTTTGTCATGCTATTGAAATTGAAGCACTGAATTAACTAAGATCCAAGTGTGATTCCATCCCAGCATTCAAAGCCCACATAAGGGCTAAAGCAAGTTTTAGACATGGATTTCCATGCCACTATTATGAGCCCTCTAAAGGCATCTAAGGTTGCAACTCTCTTCGTCTTTTGCTTTATTAGCAGCTCCTCCTCCCTCCTTTCCTCAGGCATGCAGGCTTTGATGGTCTTCTGTTCATTCTCGTTGCTAATGAGGTCGTGAACAAATATTCTCTGTTGCTTTCTTGCACTGCAGATCTTTGTCTTTGCTTTCAGGTTTTGTGCCATTTCCGAACCCCTCTTCCAACTTTCTCGGATCATCCAACAAAAGCATTTTGCTGGAGCAGCAGAATCTTAATTTGTGGCTGGAAGTTAATTAACCAGACAGACGTTTCCTTTGTTTTGCAATAGGCAAGATTCTGCACTACAATATTACTTAATTAGGATGGAAAGAGCGGATTTAGAAGCTCAGTACTGCTCCCGGATTCATGCGAATTGGAATCTTTTTGTCTGAATCATTAGTTATGGATAATTCGGACGAATAGCAATTACCTTGTGATATTGCAAATGAGCAAATTATCTCCTAGTAACAAAATGCAGCAATTGTCCAATTACCTTACAATTATGTCACTAAAAAATTTGGACGATTATTTAACATGGGCTGTTTTTATTAATGCAGAATAAAAGGAAGCTAATGCAGACAAAACAACAACGAGATGATCTGAATGCTCACAAATGGGAATTTGCAGTACAAGTCCTTTAGTTTAGTAAGAACCGAAAACTGTTCCAACTCTTCATTTACTTCCTTTTTCTATCAACTGCACAAGACTGCAAAATCTACTATCGATTAACTGTGCAGGGAAACACGTGAGACATGCAAATGAAATATATATGTATATATATATATCTAAATCAGGTCTCAAGTCGATCTAATCAAATCAAATCATAAATATAACTACCCATAATTGAATATATGTCTTATACTTGTGATATAATTGTTCAAATTTTGCAAAATGAATTATACCTGATTTAAACAAAAATTTCTCGCTCTATGATGTATGTTTAAAGTGGAGTGCGTCCTAAATTGCACGTGTTCTTCAGTAGATGCTTAAAATGCTTGGATGATTAGTTCTCACTTTTCCTGCAGACGTTTGACCATAAACATGTTGCTAGAATTGTTCTTTTCTTTTTTTATGAAATGTATTAATTTATATATTTTATTAATAATATATTTTAAAAATATAAAAAAATATTTATTATATACACGTAAAAATAATATGCTACAACGGCTAATAATGTATAAAGCAATTCAATCAAATTTCACTGCATCTTGACAACATGCTTCCGTTGGTAAATATTAAAGAAATTAATTCAATTTGAAAATATGTATTGAACTATATTCAAGATGATCATATTAAAAAATTATGAATTTTAATTCAAATAGATAATATTAATATATGGTAATAAAGTCAACTAATTATACTTTTTTAAAAATCGAATTAACTATAGTGAAACACTAAGGGCATGAATGGTATGTAGTAATGGAATTAAGTGGGAATGGAATGAATTGAGGAATGGAATAAAGAAAGGAAAGGAATTGCATTGAATAGCATTCCTATGATTGGTATACTTTATAAATTAGAAGATAATATAATTCATTCATTACTTACTTAATTGATCCATTAATATAATTAATAAGAAAATAATGATTAGTAATAAAAATAAATTTATTTTTATGACAAATTTTTGCTTAAGTAATTTTTTCTAAAAGAATTATTTGTTCATATTTGTTTTGAAAATGTAGAATTCAATTATATAACAATAGTACTTTATAGTTTTCTTACAAAAGGTTATAAATAATTTATAAAATATTTCACATATTATTTAAAATATATATTTATATAAACTATTTGCATAATAAATAATTTATTGTCTCGTTAAACATATAGATAATATATATTTTTCTGCCAAAATAAAAAAATTAATTCAAATAATCAACTAGACTAATGTATTTAATCAGTGCATTTATCATTATTTATTCAGTACTCAGTTAAAATTTTTCTTTTGAATTCATAAAAATAATCAAATATCAAAATGATATTTTTTTTCTTACCATGCATACATAATTTTTTTTAATATTCAATACAAAAACTGTTTAAAATTAATATCAATTGAAACTAACTATTAAACTAATTAAGCAAAAAGAAAAAGAAAGAATTTTGATTCCCAATATTGGGAATAGCTAATACCATGTTTTTGGGAAGGAATGACTAATCCCTTATCTAAGGGAATAAGAATTCCCATGGGAATGGGGATTCCCAAACTTAACACATACCAATCAAAGGTATAGGAATGGACTTGGGAACGCTCATTCCATTCCAACTCCATTCCTACATACCAATCACACCCTAATACTGCCTAGCTATATATGGCCCGTGTTTTTATCTCTCTTCCACTAATTAAGTGGCTGTATTATGCTAATTGTAGCTCTAATTATCTTGCTAATATATGAAAATATTTTCTAAAATTCTACCTAGATTTAGTTGACCAATAATTATTGCCAAACACAGTGTTTCTATATGTATGATAGTATAGATGTGTGATAGAAAAGAAATTAAATTTTCACTTAACACAAAATAAATAAATTGAACTAAGAACTAAAGGGTATATATATATATATATGTGTGTGTATATTCTAAGAAGATAGAAGGGGGTCTTAGGGAAATTTTGTTATCTATTTTATGTTATTTTTCAAGTTAATATCATAAAAAATGTGAAAAAGAATTAAAGTAATTTATTTTGTGATGGTAACTTTAAATTTATTAAATATCAATTAAAAAAAATTCAATTTGCGTTACCAACAAATATTGCAAAAAAAAAAAAAAAAAAAAAGTAAAGGCTGAAAAATTCTAATGACAACTAATCGAATTTATATTTTGTATGAATGAAAGGATTCAAACTCTCAATTATGACCTTAAATTATACTGATTTACAACTATTAAGGAAATGTGATAAAATTAGAAAGTTACCCTAGTGAAATTTGGTAGGTTATCAAAATATAATAAATATTATTCAACCAATAAATTCCTTTTAATCTAATAGCTGATAATTCAGAATTTAGTCAAAATTATTTAAGTTTGGTCAAAGTCCCCTTAAAAAATATATAATAATAGAACTTAATAGAATAAATAGATAATACATTGCCAAAACAATTGATTAAATAGTGTTAAAAGGGTAGATGCATTACACATTCACATCTTTAGGAAATGGACTAGGAATAAATCTTAGACATATAAATACAAAATAATTATTCTTTTTTTATAAAAATGTTTAGCTCCAAGGCATCCCGTATTAAGAAATTAACGTGTTATATAATGTAGATGCAAAATTCCTTTATTGGTTAAGAAATTTTTGCTTAATTCCACATATATTTATTATTGAATAATTTCCTACTTTAAACGTAGATTTAATTTAAATATATTATGATTCTCAAGCGAATAAACTGCAATTATTCAATGCTAAAATCAGGAAAGTGGCGTAATTTCATTTGCCTACCTTCACCGCATAATTACTTTTCTAATCTAGAAGAGATAAATACCATCAAATAATGCCTCCTCCCATCTCCATGTACAACAAATGTTCAATTTTATGATATGCGTAATGTATATTTTGTGTGTGATTGTTCAAATAATTAATCATAATACAAAAATATCATATTTGTTGCGTAATTATTTTGGAAAAATTCTAATTCGGACCTTATTCGGTCGAAGCTAAAATAATCATATAGTAAGCGCAATACACTTGTTTTGTAATTGGTGTACAATTAAGAGAAAATGACCAATTACATAACAAGAATGATACCATTACTCTATAATTGATTTATTTCAATCAAATCTAATTCGAGTAAAAAAATTTCTTTACTTTGGTTAAATTTTGTTTTTTCCCTTAGCATAGCAGTAAACTAGTACTAATATAACACTGCTGCTCACTGCAAATCCTCTCCCGGAATATATATATACCAAGAAGATTAGAAACTATGATCACGGCGGAGCACAGCCGAATCGGCGGTGCCGCTCTAAGCCTCGGCCTGAAAGTGCTGACCAGTCGGTGGTTCATGGTCTTCGCTTGTCTCCTAATCATGTCAATGTCCGGCGCCACCTACATCTTCGGCATCTACTCCAACGACATCAAGACTTCTCTCGGCTACGACCAGACAACCTTAAACCTGATTGGGTTCTTCAAGGACGTCGGCAGCAACATTGGAGTCATGTCGGGCATCATCAACGAATTGACGCCTCCCTGGGTGGTGCTCGCCATCGGCGTCGCCATGAACTTCTCCGGTTACTTCATGATATGGCTCGCCGTCACGGGACGCATAGCAAAACCCCTTGTGTGGCACATGTGTTTGTACATATGTATTGGCGCAAACTCTCAGACATTTTCAAACACTGGTGCGCTGGTTACTTGTGTTAAGAACTTCCCGGAGAGTAGAGGGATTGTCATCGGTCTGCTTAAGGGGTTTACCGGCTTGAGCGGCGCGATTATCTCGCAGATTGTTCATGCCTTTTATGGGCATAACTCCAAGGCTTTGATTTTGCTCATCAGTTGGCTTCCGGCTGCCGTGTCGTGCGTTTTTCTAAGAACGGTTCGGCTGATGAAAGTTGTTCGGCAAGAAAATGAACTTCAAATCTTCTACGATCTTCTCTACGCATCTCTTGGTCTGGCGGGTTTCCTCATGATCCTAATTATCTTGCAAAATGAGCTTGTTTTTAGTAGAGCTCAGTACAAGGGGAGCGCCAGCATTGTCCTGATTCTGCTCTTTGCCCCACTGGCTATTGTTTTCAGAGAAGAGTTCAAGATTTGGAAGAGCAAGAAAGTAACGGGAAATGAATCAAATGATCCCACTCACTTAAAAGTAACCACTGAAAATCCGCCGCCAGTAGAAGCACCAGGGCCAGAACCGCCGACGCAAATGGTGGCTCAGCCGCCAAAAGATCAAGAAAAGTCCGTCCCATGGTGGAGGGATGTGTTCAAACCGCCGGAAAGAGGCCAGGACTACAACATACTGCAGGCCCTTTTCAGCATCGACATGATCATATTGTTAACTGCCATAACATTCGGAGGTGGGGGAACTTTAACTGCTATCGACAATTTAGGCCAAATCGGCAAGGCCTTAGGCTACCCCACGAAAAGCATCACCACATTTGTATCTCTTGTGAGCATATGGAACTATCTTGGCAAAGTTGCCGCAGGCTTTGCTTCTGAAATTTTCTTGGCAAAGTATAAATTCCCCCGTCCTCTCATGCTCACTTTGGTGCTTCTTTTCTCATGCACTGGCCATCTTCTGATTGCATTTTGGCATCCCGAATTCTTTGTATGCTGCTTCAGTGATTACAGGGTGTTGCTTCGGAGCTCAGTGGCCGTTAGTTTTCGCAATCATTTCAGAAATATTCGGTTTAAAGTACTACTCCACACTATACAGTTTAGGCGGAGGAGCCAGCCCACTTGGGGCTTACATTCTCAATGTTAGAATAACAGGGCATTTATATGACAGAGAGGCCATGAAACAAATGGCTGCAAAAGGTCTCATCCGGAAGGAAGGAGAAGACCTGTCGTGCGTTGGCGTGCAGTGCTACAAGCTGGCGTTTCTGATAATCACGGCAACTACGATGATCGGATGCTTCGTCTCTTCCATCTTGGTGATCAGAACAAGGAAGTTTTATAAAGGGGATATATACAAGAAGTTCAGGGAGCAGGATATTTCAGGAAGGTGAAAAACCGGAGTAACAGGGCCCTCTGTTTCTGATGCAGATGTTCAATGCCGCCTTTGATAATGTAATCATGGAAGCATATCTATTTTGAGCATGAATTCGCTGTAGAAAATGCTTCTTGTTGAAAAACAATGGATATAATAGTTGAATTAAAAATATATATTTATTATTATATTGAAGATCACTATAAGAATATACACACTATCTTAAAAATTATCATATTGGATTTAACTTGGTAGATTACTATGAAAAGAACTTTCAAAGTTTTTAAAATGCTCCAAGTAAGAAAATGGAGATAAATATAAAAAGATAATATTTTGGGGAGACTTAAAACCCACAATCGCTCGTGAAGTTGCAACACCTCCACCTTTGCTATCAAGTAAAGGCTTAATTGGCCTTTTATTGTTGATGATGTTTTGTTAAAACTAAAATCGCTATTTTGAACGCAATCTACAATGTGCGACTTCGACTCGCTTCTTCATCCTACCATATATCCTACTCGTCGTCCCTCTGCTCCTCCTCCAGCCAAAAATCCAAATTCTTATCTTCGCAAAGAACGAATAGAACTCTTCAGCTGTTCTCCTTCGTGACTTCGTACTCTCAAGAAACAAATATCCCATTCCCGCATTAGTTTTGTTCGCTGTTATTAAATAGATAGAGCAAAATCTTACGGCAATTCTCGATTAGTAATACAATAGTACAGCAAATGTCGAGAAAAGGAGGAGCTGCTCTGCCACAAGATGTCCCTTGGAGAGCATCCTCTGCTGCGAAACCAATTCCGAAAATTCATCACTCTCCCGTTCTTCGCGTCCCTCAGACCCTTATTCCAATTACGCCTTCTCCGTTATGAAGGTTGGGAGCCATATAATTGATGATTACGTTTGTATTTCTCTCTTATTTATGCGGGTTTTCGTTTTCTTGACGTGATATTGTAATTTATGGTCTTCCGGTGATGGATATTTCTAGAGTGTTTGTCTTTCAGTATAAAGATAGAATGTTTCCTAGTTGAGGGCCACATTGATGTGTCTCAAGGCCGGGGGTGGAGGTGGGAAGGGTGTTAAGCATGATGTTCATGCGAGTTGCAGTACTGATTACGAATTGTGCAACTAAAGTCTCTTACTCATCTTGCTCTCCTCGACGTTTTTGAAGTTATGGTAGTTTGGTTCAATGTGCTGTTTTTCTGGGGTTGAACTTCTTGTGCATTTTGGATGGTAATTTTTCAGCATGAAGATCCAATTGGGAGTGGGCTAGGGAAAGAGGCTGTAGTTGAAGCTGCTGGGCCAGACTGCCTTGTGCCTGGACTAACTGCCCCCATCAAATTACTTGGTCTTAAGGTTCCTTTTGTCACCCTCTGCTTTTAATGGTTCAGTTTAGTGCATTTCCTTTTGTTTTTGTTTCTCGTTGGAGTAAAGTAGATTTTGCATATTTTTCACTATGTACTCTTTTATTGGAAAACGCACTAAATCTCTTTTTTCTTCATTTCGCATAAATAAGTGCATTTAATTATGGAATTGAAACTCATTCAATTGCAGCAGAGCAAACAGAAGCCAGTTACCTCACTAACTGGTTAATTCAGGGAATTTAGTAATTTGTTTCCATCTATACTTATATTTATCTTGTTGTGCTTATTGATCGCAGATGCAATGATAATGTTTTGCTGTGATCTTTTACTGATGGCTGGTTTTATGTGTGAATATCAGTGAAAATCTTCCATTAAGTTCAACATGTTCACCTTGTCAAACAATTTGGTAGTGAATGTGGGTTGCTTCTTAGTCAGGCAGTATGAATTGCATAGGGATCCCAGTAAATATAAACAATATCCATGGATGATATGATAGTGATATGTCTATGGCTCATATTCTAGTTCTAAGCACAAGAAGTTTACACTTACTAATACAAGATTAGGAGCGACTTATCTGCCTGATCCCGTGTTAGTAACTAGATTAAGAAAATATTTGAACTACCATCAGACTTAATATTTGACCTCATATCTGGACTCCCAAAAAGTTCCAACAGTTTGAGTCCTAGCTTTAGTTGCCCTAAGAACCTCAGAGCTGCTCATGTAGTGGGAAGATCAAGGCGTCTGGAATAAACAATTCTGCTCACTGATACTAAATTAGGAATTTGGAATTTTTATGCAATTTGATGATGGCTTGTGCTCTTTATGCACAAGGTATATGCTTTTTGATCTTGACCAGAAGATTTCTATCCGATAAAAGAAGTGAGCTTCTGACTCAGGAAATAATTTGTAATTATTTTAATACGATGATCATTACATACATTTCATGTTCGGTTAGAAATCACGTTTCCACGTGCAAGAGGGACTTTCAGTTTTCTTGAAGCATGTAAATTTGGTGTGTTCTTATGTTGTTGCCCCATCCTCCCCTCACCTTTCCCCTCTTCTTTCCAAGAGATTTTGGATTAGTTTGTGGTTTTTCTGCTAATTGTATTCTTATTCAAGAATTACTTATCTTTCCAATGATTTCCCCTGAGGCAGGAATCTATTTTCTAGAATCCCGCAGTCTGAATTAAATTATATTTTCTCCCTCCCATCCCTCATTCCTGAGTTTAATTGAATATGACGAGAATATCTCAAGGTTTTTGTGAATTTTGCCTCAAACTAACTTCCTAATCGTCCTTTTTCTTCAAATTCGTAGTTTTGTCTCAAAAACTTCCATAGCACTTAGGTCGATCTAATGTTTTGCCAAACTCCACATAATTGTTTGATCGTGCTTTGGTTGTGTATGGCAGGATATATAAACCTCCTTTTGCTGATCCTTTGTGCAGGTATGGCCCATTGAAATGGACTTGAAGTTTATGGAACCTGTTGGGCGAGAACTGAAATCAATTGGAAGAGTAAGCTCCATCTTTTGGGAACTTGTCTTATGTGTGACTGACTTGGAGTGATCAAGCCACTCTATTTGATGTCAAGTTCCTTTGCCATATTTTCCTTATTCATATTGTCCTTATTTTGATGCAATGCAAACTTCTGTTCTTGAACTGATGGAGACATATGTAGTACCCATGTAAATAACTCTTTATCCTGAAATTGTGGTGTCTGCTAACTATTATGGTTGCTGGTTCTTGTGGTGGCAGTTCATGGATTCAGCAGTAGATCTTATGAATAAATCATTTATTGATCGCTAGTTGATAATGCGCAAGTCTGCTGCTAGAGCTGCACTAGGACGTGCAGTGGACTCCTGGAAGACATTCTGAATGAAGACATAATCCTGCTAGAGCTGCACTAGGATTATGAAGACATTCTGTTTTGATGATCTGAATGTGTTCTATTTTTCCTGTCCAAAGTGCACATCAACAATCTGGAAGTATGTACATTGAAGAGTTAATTCAAACGGCAATTACATTAAGATGATATATTTTACACTTTCTCTTTTGGACAATGTTTCTGTTTTCTTCATCGTTCTTTTGTTCTTTAGTTCTGTTATATATCCAAACATCTCATTTCCAAGAGTTACTAGTTGTGTACTAGTTTACTTGCTGTCGATATGGAAATTGTTCTAGGTGACCTCGTAAAAGTAAATGTGCATCTAGACTTCAAATCAGGTGTCCTAACTTGCTCATGTAAACTATAGCAACTACTGCATTTCTGCAAACTTCACCTGAATTTTTCCTAATCTGACTCTCTACTTTAGGTTGAAAGAGCAAGTAAGCATATTGGCTTCTGATAAAGAAGTACAACCATGAGGCACCAGACTCATATTTCTTTCCAAATTCTCACTCTTTCTCCCCGCCTAGTCTCTGGGATCAGAGAAACCCTTCAACAGAAATCTTGGGACTGTTTGGCTTAGATCGTCAATAAATAGTTTGGTGTTTTTGGTTCAAATTGAACAGATGTGACCAAAGCATCAAGTGAGGTCCCAAATGTGGCATGGTGTTAGAAAACCAGACTGGTTTCTGGCCACTAGGATTTAAACCCTTGACAGTGCGTACAAACCTAATTTTATGAGTCTACTTGATGGGATTATCCGATGCACGTTTGAAGGATAACGATTAATAGTATATTTCCAAAAAAAAATTGGAAAAAAAAAAAAAAAAAACATGATAGTCATATTGCATTATGGTGATCAGTTCATTGTACTTGAGGCTTAACTACTCTATACTTATCCAAGTATAAACATATAATAACTATGATGATAAAGGTTAAGTGCCCTTTGACAAAACTATTCTGGCAAATGATTAAAGAAAGATTGATCATAAGTCTTGATATCCGTGCTACCGATTAGAGCACCATCCTTACCTTTATATCAGGTTAGATGGATATTATAACTGCACTATTGTTGTTAATATAATCAAGATCGGACAAAAACTATATACTGATACGTACCAATAAGAAAACAATCAGATGACTAAAAAGAGGCGATAGATTCATAGAAAAATATCGCTTGTGGATTGTTTAATCAAAAAGTTCATCTTCACATGACCTAATTTGAAGGCTTATGATAATGAAATAATGTAAGCAAATGGTGGAGTTCCCATACTGTAGTGTATTCCACCTACTGTGCTAATGGAAGACGTTTTGGTCAGTTGCCTTTTCATTCTATTTCCTTGTTTGGCAACTTTTGCTAGTATAAAAAGTTCGGGTAGCTTCACGCTTTTAGTAATACTACTAATAAACTATTATCATCGGATAGTCATGCAGGAAGTCGAATTGCGTAAAGGGCCTTGGCTCGAAGAGGAGGATGAACAGCTAGCTTCTGCTGTAGCTGTTCTGGGGGAGAGAAGATGGGATGCATTAGCAAAAGCATCAGGTATTTACTGTAATAATAATCAGAAGTAGCTTTTATTAAGCTGTAAGTTGCTCTAGTTGGGAAAAGGATAAAAAAATTTCTTTCATTATGCAGGTTTGAGGAGAAGTGGGAAGAGTTGCAGGTTGCGGTGGATGAATTATCTGCGTCCCAATCTAAAGCATGGCAACATTTCTGCAGAAGAAGAGCGTGTTATCATCGAACTGCACGAGAAATGGGGCAATAAGTACTGGATTTACCTGCCCTTCTTCACACAAATCGATTTTATCTGGTTGAATTTTGAATAGATTATTTCGTTTTTCAGGTGGTCGAGGATTGCCCGGAGACTGCCTGGAAGAACAGACAATGAGATTAAGAACTATTGGAGAAGTTACTTGAAGAGGAAACATCTAGTTCTGGAGAAAGGTAAGCTGTAAACTTTTCTTCCAATGTCTCCACATACAATAAAGCAATTATTACACGATTTCACTTGTTAACAAGGAATCCTTTTCATGCATAGGATGTTTGAATAGAAACATGAATAATACATCTGGTGATACTTCACTGACATCAGAATGTGGCACGGCAAGTCCATGTTCAACCGACCATGGATGCTTCTTGTTTAAGGATGAAATTCTCGGACCGTCTGGTGATTCATCTGATGCACTTGAGGTTTTGAGTTTGACGCGTTCACCTTACGAGACTAGATTGACAGAATGGATGTCGAACTGGCCTCCTGATCATATACGTAAAACGGAACCTAAAGACGAATACTATGACGAGTTTTACACTCCAGAATGGATCAATGGCGACTACAGTACTAACAGTACATGGAATTTTCTTTGTGGGATGGGTAATGAGCTTTCAGTCGTTAATTGTTGTACAAGACTAAAAAGAAGACAGTATTCTGGGTTGAAAGTATATTAATGCACATAAACATTACAAGCAGATTATCTGCAACTTCAGTTGTCTGAGATTAATGAAGTTACCTTTCAATTTGCATTGATAATGATGTAACCTTAAGCACACCGAGACTTGCACCCTGGAAACTGTTGGTTATAATAGAATGCAAGATTTGGGAATTGATTGAGATGATGGACATAGTCTTTGACATATTATTACACCATGACTTTGCATTGTGAGATGATTGTAGTTCCATGATCGAACTGATGTGCTGCATTTCTCATATTTCACTTCTGCACCCTATCACACGCCCCTAAACTATGTCCATCCATGATTATTTCTACACCACTTTTCTATTTTCAATCCCTCTCTACTATTTGTCCTCCTATGTTCACCACAAGATAAAGAAAATATTAGTGAGAAATGTTCAAATATTATCGTGTGCAAATGAGACATTAAATGATAATAATTCTGATGCTGCCACAATCGCAACTAATTCCTTTCACCAACTTAATAATGATAATTATCCACTTTAAGTCATCATGCATTATCAACAAATAAATGACACAAATTACAGTGTTTGAAGTGTAAATATTAATAATTCGAGCACGCGTATAGTGACAACAATTAATGTTACTAACAATTGACGAAAATAACATTGTTTTGTCACGTGTAATGCGTTACTGACTCTCAACACTATATACATATAATCAGTGACAGACTTTCATAATGCTACTTAAAACACCGGAAAAGGAAATCCCGTCATCGATAAATGTCCAACAGGTAGCAGTCTCAGTTTGTAAAGACAGAAGTTGCGGTTAATTAGCTAGAAAATAGGTATATTTGACTCGGAATTCAGGCGTGTGAAGTGGGATGATATTGCTTAGATTGCACATTAGGATGACACTAGTCAGTGGTGATACTAGTTAATATTGTGTATTAGGCTCTTTTGTTAACTTCAGATGTCAAGTTGTTGATCATGCGGAGTACAAGATAATGTTCATCTTTTGGCAAACAATGATGAGGTGGGAGACAACGGTCTTTACCAATTGAACTAGTCCAAACGATGTTTCATGACTAGAAAGAAATATCCACCCTCCCTATTATTCTTTTCTTTCTTGGAAATGTACCTCCCAAATCTAGCTTAGTTTGTCTTACAGAAGTGGAGAAAAATTACCCATCAAGGATTATATTCTTTCGGAAAAATTCTAGTCCTTTGATGTATTTGTAATGTGATTGATATACAATTTAATAGAAGTGATTAATTACGCCATATGCAGACAGGTTTGTTTCTAGAGCAGGCAGCCTTAATCATGATCATGTTTAGTTTCTGGGCTAGGACTGAGAAAATTTCCTGAGATTAATGAAAATCCAATGACATCAACGTTCCTGATGTAAACTGGGAAGTAAATTCCAGGAAGCAAACCACATTTTCTGACTTCCTCCCTTCATTTCATACTTAGAAACAAAACGATCAACAAGAGTGTTAGAAAAGTTGTGAGAGTGGAAGTATTAGCGTAAGGCCTCTGGCTCCCTGAATATTCATCGTAGTCCTCGAATATGCCTGAATTTGCATCCGAATAAGCTCCAGAATCATTATTTCCGGCTGTCCACTTCCCCAAATTGTTGCCCCTGCTTCCACGACAAAATTGAATTACAAACAAATTAGTACAGTAGTTGTCTGGAAGCAAACAAAGAAACGGTCCAAATCTGAGCCTTTCTTAACTGGCCCAACACTAAGCCCAGGAGAGAAATGTTCACCATTTCGTCAAATACTTGAAGAAAAGAGGGAAAAAGAGAAAAAGATAAAAAAGTAAAAAGCAACAGGGAGAAAGTAAAAGAAGACCTGTTGCCAAGAACACCAGCGTTGAGGGTGATTTGGTCAATATAGGCTGCAGATTTCGGCTCAACGCTGTAGGCCTTCTCGTATTTCACTTCAACTCCCTGTCCAGATGCCACGAAGAACGCTCCATTTACCATTATATCCCCCTCACTCCTCCAGTTCCAGCCCCTCCATTCATCCTCCGACGTGTCCACTCTTTTTGTGACCTGCAAAACAACTTCATCAATGTACATTGTTTTAATTATGTATGTATTGTGTGGAAAACAAGCTTTCGTTACCTGCTTAGCGTTGCGATCATATGGTGCGATGTAACGATTTCCCTGGCTGTTAATGGTCGGGTTCCCACTACCTCCAATCGCATACATTTCCCATCTCGTGAAGTCGTTATTAACCACATGTATGTACCCTCTTCTACACCTTGGCATTCTTTGTATAAGTTTCTTGCCAAAATGGTTAAAAGCTATAGTCACTTGCATCCCCGAGTCGGGCAAGTAGTCGTCGCTATGGCCCAACAGCATCACCTCATTGTGATGCGAAAAAAGGTTGTTTGAAATGGTGATCCCCGTCGAGCCCATCACAACATCGATCAATCCATCCTTACAATGAGACAACGAACAATGATCAATCCAGATGTCCCTAGCGCCAAAGATTGAGATCCCATCTCCGTCTGATTTTGTGCGCCACCCGTAGTGCGTGGGGCTCGACCGTATATTAGTCTCCCCAGCTTGGTAGCAATGGTGTATGTGGATGTTATGGATTATGACATTGGTTATGTATTGTAAGGTTATGCAGCCGCCCCCAATGATGTGCACGTTGGCCCCCCGGCCATCGAGGGTCTTGTAAGAGTTGAAAATTAGCTCCTCGGAGAGCTGAATGAGCATGTTGGAGGCAAACACGATCCACAGAGGCTCGGTTTGGATGACTGCATAGCGGAGCGTGCCAGGTTTTGGGTTGACGGGGTCGTGGTCCGAGGAGTCCGTTACAACGTAGTAGCGTCCACCCTTGCCACCAAGGGCGTATTGGCCGAATCCAATGGCGCAGTCGGCTAACCTCTGGCGGTTCAGCTGCCAGTTGGGGTCACACCGCCAACAGTCGTCAACTGGATTGCCAGTCAGGCAGTTGGACTGGTCGTTGGTGGTGTAAGATAGCATTTCTCTTCTTGAAATTGATGCATTCACTTTTCTGCATTGGATGTGTGGAAAATTGAGAATATCAAAATGCTGGATGTGTAAAGTGGTCTGTTAGCTAAGGATGTTTGTTCAGGTTTTGTGTATAAAAGTGAAAATGTACGTGTAGAAATACTTGAGTTTATGTATTTACGAAAGGATATACGCATAGGATGCTATGGCGGGCAACAGAGAACTGAAATGATGTTGGAGGGCCACCCTTACGTTTAGAGAGTAAAAGCAGACATGAAAGCTATGACTCCACAGGGCTAAATTAATGCAACCAGAAATGACTGGCTCTCTCTCTCTCTCTCTCTCTCTCTCACACACACACACACATACACAAAGGAAAAAGTAGAAATCTCAGACATGATTGAAGGGTAAACACAATTAGTGGAACACTGTTCTAAGCATTAACAAGAACAAATTGTGCTGCCTTAAGAAATACGCTCCAAAATGAAAACTATCCAGAGAAGTGTATCAGAGGTATGGAAAAAAGACAAAACATGAGTCCTGTTAGGACGTCTAAACACCTCATCTCAGACAAAAATGGAAATAAAAATGTCGGTTAACTTGTTAACCAGACATTGAATGCAGGAAAGCAATGTTTCACAAAAACAGGGGCATTAAAGGAAGAACGCTACAGCGCAAACCCTCCGTCACCTCCACATATTGAAAAAAGTTACAGAAAAACCCTGAATCTTGAAGGGAAATGTACGTACATTTCTATATACACTACCATAAACTCAAAATGCAACAGCATCCTTGAAGATTCAAGACATGAAAACAAAAACCTTGAAACAGAAGGGCAAAAAACCAAAAGCAGAGAAGGCATGTTATGTTGTCTTGCCTGTGAACTTCATGAGCAACAGCTTCAGGGCTAGGGTGCTGACCAGGGAGTGGGAGAGTGAGGTTGAGCATTGCCGAGCCCAGATGAGAAAATGAGCCCACAAGCAACAGAAACACAATGCCGCTGCTGCTCACCATTTCCATTCAAGAATGCGCTACTTCTGCTCCTGCAATATCAGGTGCAAGAATGGTGCATTTGTATGTACGTGTTGAGGTTAGAGCATTAGTGGGAAAAGAGAAGATAAGAAGTGAAAGTCAGATTTTCAAGGATTTGAACACTTTGAGGGGCTCTAGAGCGAAGTCAGTGGAGACTGAGAGAGTGGCTGTAACTTTTGCTCATTCTTTCTACTCACACTCACAGGCACAGCAGTGTGTGTTGATATCACAAAGTCATAATTTATAACCATTGTAACAGAATCTTCAGGGGTTCATTGTTAGGGTAAAAGGAGAAAGTTAATTAAAGGCAATTTCGAATTACAACAAAAACATTACCAAATAATAATAATAACAATAATTCAAATCAAATTTGGGTTACTAATTTGCAATCAAGAATAGCGCTTGGGCTGCTGCCTTTTTCATTTGGTTTGACCATTTTTCCCTCAGTGTGTTTGGAAGTGAAGAAAATAAAATGAAAATGTACAAGGGCCCCACAAATTATCCAAAAATTAGGGCCCAGGATTTCTGGCCTACATCAATAAAAAGAAAGTATTTTATACTCATAATGTATGAATAATAAATATAATGGGCCAATAGAATAGAATCCTGCGTTTTTGCTTTTAGGAGGATTCAGAACCTATTTTCGGCTTTTCATGATGCTGTTCTGCATAATGGCTATCACAAACATTTAGCTATACCCTCTTTTTAACTCCGTAATTATCTCAGTCGTGCTTAGAAAGCTGCTCTGAATCCAGGATTATGGTCATATTCAGTCTCCCAATTGGGAGATTAGAACATAAACTATACCTTATACTATCGGTAAGAACATTTGCAATTTATGTTTGTTGAAAAACCAACACTGATCCTCTTTAAAAAAAAAAAAAGAAATTATTGTTGTGCCACGCATATTCCCTTTTAATTTAACATTTGGTAATAATTTTTATATCTGTATACCTTAAATAAATCAAGATTTCGGTAAAACTACATATACCTTTTTTTATGCACACATTTTCTAATGTTTTTGGATTAATGTGGCATTAGCGTTGAGTCAATGTAATTCCAACTTTTATTTTAAGGCCCTGAGATATGTTAAAAATGAAATTTTGGCCCTTCATTTTTGCCAAATTCATATAACCAACAGAAGAAAATTGAAATTATATCCTTGAAATGTGTGCATATTATATGTATATTCTTTTCCTCTACGTCTCGTAAAGTATTAGTGGCATACTCTTTTTCCTCTACTTCTTTACGCCTTTAACTGCATAACAATTGGGCCCCAAAACACATACTTTAACTACATTTTCTACTAGGACCAAAAAAGAATAAGGCATGTACAAGGAAAAATATAAAATAAATAAATAAAGAGAGCCTTGTCCCAAGCATCTCTGATTTTTCTTGACTGGTTTTCAACATCCCAAGGGCAATAATAATAATAATAATAATAATAACAATATAATAATAATAATAATAATAAGAAATAAAAGTTCAATTAGAACGTATCTTCTGTACAAGTTTATACATATATATATAATGAAAAAGAGAATAATTTTAGGTGCAATCTTGTCACTCTGCTACATTATTTTCAAACTTTCATATTCAGCCACGAACATATGTAAGGTATAATCATCGATTTGAAAATTGAAATTAGTGAGTATATAATGAAGGAAATTTCTTATCGAAATAAGGTTGAGCGAACCAATCACGTAATAAGTGTAATACACTTGTCATATAATTTATTATTATTTTTCTTGAATTGTTACAATCCACACTACAAGTCAAAATAATTAGTTTAAATTCGACCAAACTCGATGTAGATTAGAATTTTTCATATTGAGGTATCTATATATATCTTTACCAGCTACATATCACCTGAGCCTCTGCATGATTTCTAAGTTTGTCTTGACAGTATGTAATTGACTATTGAGACATCCTGAGCAGCTTTTTCAACTTTAGGGCTTGCGGTTGTGGAATGTGGTCCGTTTATGTTTGAATTGGGATGCATCCATGCCCCAGCTGCATGCTTGTATCAAGACCTTTTCTTCCTACGTTTTTCAACGTTCCTCGATTAAAGGTTGGATAATTTTCAATAGAATATCTGCTTTTTCCAATACAAATGGACTTAAAAAATAGGGTTAGGGGTAGGGGTGGATGTGGGGGTGGGAGCCTCATCAATTGATCAGGTAGAACATGGCTTCCATCCAACCACATTTTTGACTCTCTTGCATGAGTAGGTCCTCATGCTTGTGGGGTTCGTGCCTTTTTATGACAAAGCAAACTGTAATAATTTCCTTGGTTTAGTGTGTTCAGGCTCGTAGCTTGCCAGGGTTTGTCCAGCAGTTGCTCAAAGCTCATAATTGTTAGTTTAAGGGAGTGTTTACGCGAGTTTAAAAAACGAACGTTTTCAATTTTTGGGTGTAAAAAACTAATGTATGGTGTTTGGAATATTAACTTTTACTTTTGAAATTATTAAACAAACGTGTTTAAATCAAAAGCTACCAACATTAATTAATCTTGAGTTGATGGATAATTTAATTAGTTCTTTTTTATTAATGTAGTTTTGGGGTTGTGCATTTTGAGGGAAAACATACATAGGCGACAAATTGACATGATGGGAGTGAGGTTTTACATGAGGGTTACAATGGGAAAAGGAGAAAGGGAGTAGAAGTTAGGGTAATTGACTTTTGAGGTTCAAGAATTCGAAAGGCACGAAGGATGTAATAAGTGGGCTTCAGTTATAGAAGTTGGGCGTAACGCAGTAGTAATGGCCACTACACTCACTTTAAACAAATTATTCAAAGAGGCATACTAAGCACATGTGTTAACATTCACATTAATTGTTGGGTCATTCTAATTATATATGTATTCTACACAACACTATTAAATTTAAAAAATGCTGTTCAAATCTTTTACCATATTTATGGTGAAATTGTCATGCTTATATCAACAACTTGTCCAAAAAAAAAAAAAATTCTTATTGACAGACTTGAATCTTATATAAATTTTATTTTATTAGTTTTTATCGATGTGGGATGAGATGTCAGGTATACATAAATTTTTTATGTAAATATTGGAGTTTAAATAAATATTTATGCATGTAAAATACAGAACACAACATTAAATTACGGAAGAAGTTGTAAATTACAAAGAAGAGGGAATAATAACAAGTTGTACTAGCTAAAACCAGTTGCTCTGCGCCTCTGTATCAGCTTCTCCGACCAGCTCCCTCTTATGTCTGCATTCCTATCATTCTTCCTATCTGCTAAATTAAACACACTTTAAAACTTGATTTTCTACAAAAATTCTGAACACAACACTCTGCAAAATCATAACTGAGAAAGAAAACAGACAATTAAGTACTGAGTCATCATATATAAAGCAGGCACTAGGCAGCTCATGCATGCACACCAAATTCAGCATGGTTGTCAGCAGGGGGGTCTGCAGCGGCCGGCGCCTCGTCCTGGTTCTGGCTGTTATCCCACGAATCCCTCGGAATCCTGTGGTGATTCTTTACATAGAAGTGGGCACCGCCGGAGGCAGAGCTCTCCCTCCCCACCTCATTAATTTCTCCTCCATATCTTAGTATTCACCAGTTTCCTATTGATCATGGCGAAACAGATTTCTGCCTCCAGCAGTAGAAGTAGTGTTATAAGTATTTTGATGAGTACCATGATTTACTTTTACCAAAGTAACTAACTATACATGTGTGTGTGTGTGTGTATATATATATATATATATATATAGTAAGGGAAATTCTAGCCCGAATCAGGTTCGACCAAACTTGAATAAATCATATAGCATGTGCAATACACTTGTCGCGTGGTTGATGTATAGTCCAAAGAAAATGACTACATTTATTTTTTAATTAGTTTGATTCGACCAAATTTGATCTAATTAAGAATTTCTGGTGTAGTAACTGGAAATGTGACAATGGAATTGTGGGGGGAGGTGTTAGGAAAATCTGAGTGTGGGCTTTCCACCTAATCACAAAAAATTAAGCAGCTAGCTAGGTAGCACAAAATCATTTGTTTTATAGGGTTCCCCTTTTCCTGTAATAAGATATTTTTTTTTTCAAAGTACAGATATGGTTATCTGGTTTCTCAAACGGGAAGACGCCACCTTTTCTTGGCTTTGTAAGTGGAACCCCCACTTCAAGTTGCTCACTCATCATCATCATGCTTATGCTGCACTTACCAACATATTTCTATGTTTCAAATGAGATTTTTCTAACTTTTTCCCCCTTTTTGGTCTAGATATCAATTATAAAAAGTGAATACTTTGGTGACTATAAAAGTTTAAACAATACTTTATTATATATTGACGTTGACAAGCGTCCCACATCGATTGCAGACGAGGAAATTGAGTGGCATATAAGCCCCAAGATCTTCTCCCCCTAGAGAGGCTCGTACTAAGCCAAAGTGGACAATACATCGCGCAACGGGACACCGATCAAGTCGCATGTCGCATCAATGACGCCGTCTGTTGGAATGAGGCCATGTGCCTCTTGCTAAATAGTTATTTCTAAATAATCATCGATTCAATCCCAAATTAATATTTGGAGTCTTTATTCGAATATGGCCTTAAAAGATGGAGTTAATAAATTTTAGTATATTAATTGTAATATTCAGTTTAATATAGATATATTTATAATTAAAACAAAACTCAAATATGTGTGAAAGTAATAATTTATCCTTTTCTTTTGTATTGTTGTGTTTGAAAACAACACACTCTACATGTATTGTTCTCACGATTTGATTTCCAAAATCAGCAATGCAACCCATGTTTGAGCTATTAATTAATCTACCAAACTCTATCTGATTGTTCATCTAAACAATACGTCGTTAATTAATTAGATACATAATTCTAATGTATGTACAAAAATAAGACCGAATAATTGCTTGGACGATAATTAGGAATCCAGAAATTAATATTTCATAAAATCTAAGCCGACATTATCAAAAAAAATAAAAAAATGGAGTAAATACATGAAATAAAATTAGAAAAATAATAGTAAAATTTCTCTCATGTTTATATTGCTGTCTTTTCTTTCTTTCTTTATTTTTTCTGGTATTGTGCATGTTCAAGATATGAGGAGAAAATTAGAGTAGAGGTGTTGTCTTATAGTAAAGCTTGGCCGCATAAACAGGCCTCATTTCTAGGAATGTTTGGATTAGGTAAAGTAGACATATGGTGTTCCTTACAATGTGTACGTACCTGGAAACTAGGAACTAACGACCACTCCACAATCAAAGTCAAATTCTATTTTTTATTAGGTTAATTATATTTAAATTATACTTTTTTACCAAAAATATAAAAATAAAAATTTTGCAATTACAACCCTTCTAAACGTTTTCCATTTACACCTGAACCCATTTAGTTAATGTTTGGACTAAAAATATTGATGTTAACAAAAAAGAAATATATAAAATTTTAATTTTGCACTTCATTTAACATTTTTAGAGGGTGTAAAATAATTTTAAATTTTTAGAGAAAAGTGAGTGTAATTAACCCTTTTATTATATATTTTTCCTTATTCCTTCCTTTTTTGTGGGACTTTTGCATATTCTCTTGAACTAGTTTCACAACCATGAAAATTTCGAGTTGTTAATTCGTCTACGTCAATTTTCTTATGTTGTATTTCGATGGATCAAATTGAGTTTGATGAAATCAATTGCAAAAACCATTTTAAATGATTTCATGTCAAGAAAATTTACGATACATCGTATCAAGATTTCACAAAATATAGTCTTAAAATAAAAGTGGAACAATTTAAAATATTTTGTAACGTAAAATTATCCAAACAAGTTCAAAAGGCAATATCAACAAGAATTCAACTTAAACCTTCCATTCACCTTATATATAGACCACAAAGACAACAATGTAATGAAATCAAGAATCCATTACCATTACCATTACCATTCCCCCCCTCCAAACCAAACACAAATTAAGGAGGAGGAAACGATGAGCAAAAGCAAGTGTACCTACATTCTTGCCCCAATCATCGTTGCCTTCTTTGTCTTCTTTGGGACAAAATCAATCAATGCTCAAGAAGTAGGTATGTAATTCAAATAACCTGCAGGATATCGTCATGATTTCATTGTTCATTACATCTTAACTTTATGTTTTTTCTTGATTTATTTCTTTCTGTTTGAATCAGATGATGAAAGCGAGTTCAATTACGATCAAAGTAGTGCAAAGGGTCCCATAAATTGGGGGAAGATCAAGAAGAATGGGGTGCATGCAACACCGGGATCATGCAATCCCCAATAGATATCTCCAGAGACAGAATGGTGAGGATTATCTCCCACCCCAGACCACCAATTACAGACCTGCGAACGCACTTCTCAAGAACAGAGGTCACGACATACAAGTAAGAATCATTAATTCACTATATGATCGAACCAAATTCAATATAGACATATAATTACGTACATTCTTGTAAGACATGAGTTAGATTAATCAAGATGTTTCGGAGTAATTAATGAAAGTTAAATGATGATGATGATGCATGCAGATTGAGTGGTTAGATGATGCTGGTTCATTATGCATTAATGGGACCCAATACTCTCTCCGTTACGCGCATTGGCACTCTCCTTCCGAGCACACTTACAACGGCAAAAGGGTATGGCTACATTTTTTGACAATCTTAGTTTGTTTATATATGTTGTCATATGCTTGTGCAAGAATTGTGATCATGTAAGAATTCATATATATATATGTTGTAACGTATAGGTATGCCCTGGAGCTGCACTTGGTGCACAAAGCCACAGACCCGGCAGTCGAAAATAAGATAGCGGTGATTGGAGTTTTCTACAAGACTGGCCAACCCGATCCATTTCTCTCCAAGGTAATTAATCAACATAAAATTGTATATTATTCTCAATTCTGCGATTTAACTTTTAATAATAGTCCTTTTGTTAATATTTTCTTGGACAAAATTGTCTCGACTGTCGACAGTTGAGGACAAATATAACGTCAATGGCACGTAAGAAGGACGACGAAAGAAGTTTGGGACTGGTTGATCCAAAAGAAGTTCAAATATGCAGCAAAAGGTATTACAGGTACATGGGATCACTTACTGTTCCTCCTTGTACCGAAGGAGTTATTTGGACCATCAAGGAAAAGGTACTTCCATCATTAAAGTTTTCATTCAGACAGACTCCGTATTATATAATTAATATATATTTTAATAAAATAAAATTATAACATAGTTGCCCGATAGAGAAATATTATTTCTTACGTGCCTAAATTTTTTTGAACTATTCTAGGTGAAGACTGTCTCGATGGAGCAGTTAGAGTTGCTGAGAAAAGCTGTTCACGATGTAAGTACTTGTAAAAGTTTTTCTTTTTTCATAATTCACTGCAGTTAATGCCTAAATAATGGTCGTTAATTAAATTGTTAACAATTTTGTTAATTTTTGTCAAGAACCAATAATTTATCTATTTATTTCCCACTAATTTGACAGTACGCAGAGCACAACGCCAGGCCACTGCAGCCACACAACGGTCGACACATATACCTTTACGGCCCACAGTCACTAATTGAATTATGAAGAGATTTTTGTAACCTGTGATCGTCTGACAAACATTAAAGATTCTTCGAACCTCAATCCTTATCGTGACATTGTAGTAGCAAACAAAAAAGTTGTTCCCCAACGAGGTGGGATGTGGGAAATTATTCAACCACCAAACTATAGTTTATTTGAATTGATGAATTTATAATTATAAGTTTTTTAATTTTTAATAATAAGTTTTTTGTATTTATTTGAATGATTTTAAATATAAATTATTCAAATAATTCAACTTTGATTTTGAATTATATTTTCTTTAATATTAACGAATTATTTAAAATTATTTTTTAATTATTTTCCTCAAATTCAAATTATCAATCCACCTATAATTTACAGTAAAGGTAAAACTGAGTATTTATTCTACAATGTATTAGAGGAGACTCACTTTCTTAGAGTTAATAACTAATTTACTTCTATTACTACTTCTCACAATTGCTAATAACGAGACTTCTAATAGTAGCCTTGTTCAAAAGGGAGATGAAGTAATAAACTTTTAATTGGGTGTTGAAATTGTATTTAAATTTGATTTGATTATTTACTAGTCAATTATAGGGGAAAATTTTATTTTTGGTTTAATACAATAGGGTGTGTTGCATTTTTAGTCCCACAATTTATGGACTTAGCACATTTAGTCATATAGGATAAATATTGTAGCATTTTTGACCTTATAGGATAAAATTATAGCACATTTGGTCTTATCGATATAAAGTTGTGACACATTTGATCCACATGATATAAAATTATTTATATCCTAGCTATGGACCAAATGTGTCATAATTTTTATTAGATGGGACCAAATGTGCCTTTTTTCCTATGGGATTAAAAATGGTACAATATTTATTCTATGAAACTAAATATATTAAGCCCGTAAACTATAAGATTAAAAGTGCAACAAACCCTATCATGTGGGACTAAAAGTGCAATTTCTCCCAATTACAGAGTATCTTTAATTATACTATAATTAACATGAATACTCCGTTTTTTTACACGCATTTTTTTTGAGTAATCGAGTCGAGATTGACACATTACCTAATGAACAAAAATGTTTAATTTGATTTATTATACTTAACAAAAGGTGAACCAAAAGTTTCTGTTATAAAAAAAGAGAGACAAAAGAACAAGGAAGTTATATTAAAGATTAATATGTTTGATTTGTATGTATTTTAATATGTTGGATTTTGTATTTTATAGTAACGTGAGATGAGAATGAGATATAATACACAGTGAAGTAGGACAGTTATTTATGACACGTTTGGTTGTGTCTGGGAGAACTATAAATGAAAGCAAACAAAGGCGAGAATGAATAGCTGGATTCAAGAACATGGAAATCAAAGTACATTTTCATAGGATCAATGTACGAGAAAGCACAAACATGCTTGTGTTTTCTCAGGATATAATGAGTAGATTTAACAACCTAATTTGAAGAGTCTAAGGATGAAGTTACATAAGTTTTCCAGACTAGCTAGGACACGTCAAGCAATCAGAAAAGAATGTATGGATTCAAGTCATCCAATCCACCCTGCCAATTTCATATATATTAGTAGTTTTCGTCTGATTCAGATACTGATCACCTAACCATCTCCAGTATTCTGGTCGAGCATGATGTGTGGCCGCCGCCTCCTCCTCTTGTCTGCCTTGTATTGTACGATTTGCAATTCAGACATTTGTGTGCCAAGATATGGTAGTTAACCTCCGATGTTTCTCCGCAGTCGTTGCACAGAATCCAGACCTGTTTATTCAAGGCAACATCAAGTGTCTTGTACTTCAGTTAAAGACTAATTTAACTCTTCTTCTTACCATTTTATTTTGATACATTTGAGGCATTGGTATTGAAGCAACCTGGAATTTGGACAAAATAAAGAAGATAACTAGTTAATATGCAGCTGATCAGTATACGAATGTCGTTTGTAGAGTTATAACTATAGCTCATATGTACCTCCTGATCGAGCCTTTCCCAGACACGGCTCATATCACAGTAAGATTTTGAGCAAACTGGGCAAGAATACCTGCATGTCTTAACCATTAGTTGAATACGCCAACTATACTTCAAATGACAGGTTTTTGTAAGAAAAGGGCGATGGAGTTAAGGCAAGGATGAGCGAAATCGTACTGGAAGTGACGTTCCATCTCTTTAACACAGTTAAGATGTATGGTGTGCCCGCATGGCAGAACGGTTGTATCTCTTGGCGTATCAAAAAGATACTGCATCGAGCGAAAACAAGACGTTAAAACTAGCGCTCTTGTCCAAAAAGGCGATTGTGTATTACGGCCAACTCATATGTACCTCGAAGCAAACAGGGCAATTGTGATGCATCGCTCTCTCTATACATATATGTGAATCCTTCAATAAATTTGAATAGCAGCATTCTGATACAGAAAAACACACACTGCTTAAATTTTCCAGCTTTAATTAGTAGCCAATGACCTTCATTCGTAGTGGATATACTGCAACTTACCACATTTATCACAATGAAAAAAGTTCTCTCTGCCGCCAGTTCTATTACAACAAAAGTGAAAACAAGTACAAAGGGATGAAAGAAAAATTAGATTCAAAGCTGCGTAAAAGAGTAAAGGTAAAGAAAGGAGCTAAAAGACTATGTGGCCCAAAAGCAAGTATGTTGGATAATGTGGGCCTGGAATTTGATAATATCCAGGTTTAACATATCAGTCATAAATCAAGCTGCAAGAATGAAGTTTCTAGCTATTCATGGCTTCTATGGCTTGAGAAGAGCAATAATTATTACCTGCATATTCCACATTTTTCGCAGTGATATTGATTCTTGGAAACCTTAAAAAGAACAAGGTTCATGTTGTATAAGCATATTGTAATAAACGCAAAGCAAGTGATTATATAGTTGTCTGTGAAACTAATCAAAGCTTACATCATCGTCGAAGAATTTGCATTTTGAGCAATAGTACTTTCCCAGACAAACCCCACAGTTGATGCACATTTGTTGAACCTACAAAGACATCACATGTTAAGTCGATCATCGATAAAAACTGTAGGCGTTATTTTACAAAAGGAATCTGTGCTTTTAAAGTGTTAAAAAAGAACTCACATCTTGTTCTGTCTTACACAATGAGCAGATGACCTGAAGACACATAATAAGCAAAAGTAAGTAATTAAATTCGTCGCTGAACACATATTGGATTCTTAACCGGAAATTGAACATGAATATTCGTATGAAAGGCCCGAAAAGCACGAGCATGTAATAAAGTCAAGAAGATACATCGAATCGAGAAAATCTTAATCTTTCCAAATGAAAAAGTATCTATGTCTCTGCTCAAGAAGCCGTGTCGGCGTGAAGAATCCCGAAACTTATCCACTAGTTTGAACATCATTTTACGTATAGACAAAAAAGTTGAAAGCTTAACATTGTCAAACTGTTCAAGGCAACCTGCAGTTGCTTAGTGTCAAAAGAAAAGTTCCAATTTCCACTTCAATAAAATTCCTTGTCATTTCCAGACAGTAGAAGAATTAAATAAAGTCATAGAGAGGAAATAGGAACAAGGAGATAACAGGCAGTGTAATAAAACTAACCCTTTTCAATTCGTGACGTGGAATATCATGGCGATCGAGTGGATCGACTTCTATCGAATTCTGGTTAATTATGAGTTAGATGAATTAGAATTAGGCTCTGTGTGGATCTCGTAATAACAGTTTCTAGTACGCTGAAACATGATACATATATATAGTGAAAAAGGATATACACCTTTGCATCATTGTGGCAGTGCCTGCAATCAAATATCTCATTGCAACAGGGTGCTATGATCTTACATCTCCTCCGATAATGGGAGCACCTGAAGTTTATTACCACATACGAAATACAAGTCTAAACGTAAATAAAAGAAAAACATAAGCATGAAAGAGCAACTGGTGATTATTGCAGAGAGAGAGAGAGACCCATATTTCTGAGAGCCCATCTCCATCGTGCATTCATCTTGTGCAGGCAGATGAGAAATTCTCTGCTGCTTCAAACCATTCTCCATTTTGTCTTATAATAATCACTTACGGCACAAAAATATAAAGATTTGGCCCCCGAATTCCTCCTGAAAATTCCCAACAGACAAACCAAAATAGAATTTAAAAAAAAATATATATATATATGCAGAAAGGAAGCAGCAAAACAGATCTACAGATAAAAAAATAAATAAATGTGAAGAAAATCTAATAATCAGACCCTCCTATGTGCACCAATGAAGATACGTAAAAATCTTCCACCGTAATTAAGCACATTAGGCATCAGCCCTTCAATTGATTTGGCAAAACAGAGAGCATTTTGCAGAAAACAATGGAAATGTTTCCGAAATTCAGACAAGGGTCCCCCAGATTTTCATGTTCTTTCATTTTTTTACATCTTTCCGGCAGACGCATCTGCCATTTTGCACTGTGAAATATGATGGTTTGTTTAAATGCATCATGATGAGGTAACATGTCAGCGTTCACCCTGTTCATCATCCGTTTCTAGATATGAAAACTTAGGAAGAGACAGACAGAGAGAAGAGAATCCTTACGGGATAACGTCGTCGTAAATTAGGGGTAGTTGGGTATTCAGTGGCAGGAAAGAATTTACTGTGTGTGTGTGGAGAAGAATAGTGTAGTGTGGTTGGAGCATGAAGGGGGAGACGTTATTATAGTTGAGTTGGGGGGTGAGGGTACAAGTCGACAATGCGCGTAATTGGGTTGCAACTTAAGACCAACTTTCAAGACTGCGACGCTTTTCATGTGGTCCTATTCCTACTCCCTATCCTCTTCTCTACATACCATGCACAATCTAATTTTTATACTTCATTCCCTATCTAATTGATTTCAACTATACATACATTGATACAAAATAATAATTAATTAATTATAATAATGTGGAAATTTTTAGGAGAGATTGATTTTTGTTAATTTGTACACATGTTTGGGTCTTCTTTCTTATATGATTTTTTACTTAAATGTGGATATTATTTATGTACTGAAAATATAATTTTTTTCCCGCGTAAATTGTGTTTTTTAATTTGATGATTAATAGTCGATGGGATTGTTGGATCATCATGCAAGAGTGTTTTAGTGGATTTGGACAACTTAAGAGTATTTTACAAGATATTAGTAACGTTAAATTTTATAATTAATATGATTGAAATTTAGAAAAATATTAAATATTTTAAAATAAATTAAAATTTTCATTACTTTGAGATATCATAAGATCCTAATATTTTATTTTTAAATTATATAAGCTCGTTTAAAAAATAATTTACTATACTCTTATTAACATTATATTAATTCAAAAATATTTTATTTTGGAAATGAAAAGAGAGAATTGGGGGAAGGGGATATTTTGGAGAAAATAAAGGATGAGAGAGGTTACGTAGGTGGATTTTTGTAGTGTCGGAACACACCGTATTGGACAAACAAACGGATAAAGTAGCAAGATTTGCTGACAAGGAGTGGGTCCCACTCGACAGCATTCTGTTTCCGTACTCTACATGCATACCATGTGACGCTACCCCTTCGACATATATACCCTCCAACTCCAACTGAGAACTATCGGACGGACCATATTGTTTGTAAGAAGATGTCAACAAATTTCATTTTCATCCATCCAATTTTTACTATCATAAATCCAACAAATTCATCTCCCTAAATCTATATGCATCAATTATTGTCATTTTCATCTTTATCTTAACAGGATTTAGTCGCATGCACACGTATATTACATTATTCATACGTCCTCTTCAGACTTTTTTCTTTCTTTTTCTCTAGAAATTTCTCGTAGAAATTCAAATTTTGAAAAAAGGAATTTCATCATTCAACAGCTGCTTCAATAATCACAATTCAAAGAATCTAAAAATATAGTGAAAATGAGGAAGCATCGAAAGTATCACCCTCAAAAAAATGAAGACTGCATTACAACTTTTCAGTTACAATCAATCAATATTACCACTGTTACAATTCAGTTAACGACAATTTTGACCAATGTTCCATGTCTCGACAGAAATTTTGCCTTTTCTGTAAATGATTTATATATTATTTTAAATAAATCGTAATTATTGATATAGGATGGATTTTTATATATGTGGAAACATATTAATTAATTAAGTAGATTTTGGGATAATTATAAATATCAATAAAATTTTACGGTGAAATGGATATACGCGTGGACACAAGGGGACAAAACCCGAAATGGGGCCCAGCACTAGCTGCACGATGTAGTTGCTTTCATAAAAAAGAAATTCTCCATCTTCTCTTCCTTCAAACTATACGTCCATATTACCATATTCTGATTTAATTCACAAAATAAGTTATAATGTTATATAAATAAATTAGTGAAATTTAAAAATATAGTTGAGAAATTTCTCGTCATTTTTCTTTTGTTCTGCTTTCTTCTCGATAGCTCCATTTAAAATTATATTGTGCAAAAACCGATCATATTAAAAAGTTAATGGTTAATTACACATATACCTCAATGAAAATATTAAATTATTTTTTCTCCAAAAAAAAAAACTTAAAAATTGTACTTACGTCCTCTTACAAAATTCACAATTTATACCTATTCTTTTTTATTATAATTTGAACGAAATATATTGATACTAGCAAAAAAAATTAAATCTTTTAAATTTTATCCCTTATTGAATATTCCCATGTAATAATTACATTTTAAATCATAACAAAGGGAGGTATGTATATACATGTATGATGAGCTTGAGAGAGGAACAAATAAAGTGGAAACAATAATAAAAAGGGCGTAGGTTATGGTATAGTATAAAGACAATTAGAATATGTGTCTGAAAAATAGGAGTAGAATATATGTAGTGATATGGTATTTGTGTTTTGTTTTATGGATGATGAGTGAGGTTTGGTGACAGCTACCTAACCATATCAAAACCCCTTTAATATCTATATCTACCATCACATCTCCAGTCTCCATTCTCTCTATATATCCTTGCTTTTACATTCCATTACCATCATCTTCAACATTATAAATATTCCAACAAAAACTCTAGTAATTTGTATTTATGTTGTAATAATGTTTCTACTTGTGCAATAGTTTTAAGACTGGGACAACCATAGTAACCCTCTCTAGACGTGAATATAAGAGTCTCTGGTTGTTAAAAGTAATGGTTTTTTGTTGAAACGAGAAGGCATAGTCTGTTCGTTTCGCAGGAAATTGGGCTTCACAATGATCCAATTCCAAATGAAAATAAAAAGAGTAAACCACCCTCTGCCCTTAGCAGCACCTCCTTGAAGATGAAACGCAAGTTATGGTTGAGGGGGATTGCAAGGGATTCAGCATCTGCACAGATCCTTTGATTCAACCACAGATGCACACACACATGAGGAGGCCACGACTCTCTGCCATTCTAAGCCAGTCTGCAGTTTACAAGTCATGAGATGATGAAGGAAGAATAAAATTTATTTTTTGTGTCGTATCTTGTTGAAAGGTGAATTATTACAATAAAACTAACATAAGCCAGTCGCATGTATATTTTATATTTATAAAAGAACAAATATTATATTTATATATGGAGTGAGGTTAATATCATTGTATTTTTTCTTTGTAAGTACAAAATTATTACAAATAATGGATAAATTTAAAGATATATAATTATTTTGATAGCACGAGTATTTTTTGTCTAAACCCTAACGAAAGAGGTCAAGTGTAAACAGTAAATTTGCGAAGGAGGTGCAAATGTAATTTTAAAACTTTTTTTAAAAAAAAAGTGTAATTTTGTATTTTTAAATAGGATCTAAGTATAAATAACTCCAAATGTATAATAAACAAATCCTACAACGTTCTCAGTATATATCATCACCTTCTTCTTCTTAATTCTTTTTCTTTATTCTATAGAAAGGAAAGAATAAAATGAAATGCTTTGCGTACTGCATGACCTAATATGTATGTATGTATAGGTAGGGTGGGAAAGAGTAGAAGACACAGTTACGTGATACTCGTAGATTCTACGTATACTCCTAATATACGCCAAATATATATATATATATATATATCATCACCGCCCAAAGTCCAAATATGTTTCTAAGTCGTGCTTCTATAATTAATTTAAGGCTCTTTTTCTTTTTATGTCGATCGCTATATTATTATATATATGTCGTGCTTTGATGATGTACTATTTTCCCATTATTATGTAGTAATAATTTAACAATAGGTTCATTCGAAAATTAGACGATTTACTAAAATCTTAATTAATTATAAAGTGTGATTAGTTATTATTAAATAATGTATTAATTATTGATAATTAAAATTTATTATATAATGATGTAATTTCTTAAATAAAAATAGAAAAAACATAATAAATAACCAAAATATTCCATTGTACAGTGGAATAAATTAGTTTCAAATATTATTTTTTTAAAAATTATGATAACATATCGAGAAAAAAGTCTAACTGGTGAGTTCTAGGTAGCTCTCCCTCAGTGACTCAGTCATATATCCCTCCCCCCCCCCACCCAATTAAAAAATACCTATGAATTAATATTGTACGTTACTTGAATTAATTTTACAAACATATATAATTAATTGATTAATTAATTAATGCTTTGGGGGTATTTAATTACGAAAATATATAATTGAGGTGGGATAATTACACATAGACTCCTGTGATTTGATAGATTACATCTAGCACCCTTAAAGTTTGTTTTTGTCTAATAATTAGTCCCATCGTTAGTCAAAATTTACTAAATTTGTTGATATTAACAGAAAAATTAAATGAAAATATACCCTCGATGAACTTATTGTAGGTCAAATAATTTATTTATTTTTAATAAATTACCCATATAATGGTGAAGATATACCTCGTCATATGCATAAACACGTGAAGACGTATGATGGTAATCTGATTACAAAAAGATTTATTTGACATGCAATAATTCAGTAATAAATCAATTGATGGTTAAATATAGATTTCATTCAATTTTTCAATTAATATCAGTAAATTTAATGAATTTTGACAAATGAAAGGTGTAATTTGTTAGATGAAAGTAAACGATGAGGGTGTAATTATCCCTTATAATATTGTTGGATGTGAGAGAGGGAACGTGCCATTATTCCTTGCTTACCAACTCTAATCATTGGCTAAACTCATTAATCATTTGTGACTTAATCATACAGTACAGCCGGCGCCATTTTGGGGTCTAATCCACTTAACACTACTACTCAAGCTACAGTTGATCACCGTTGTACAGGACAATGCACGTAACCAAATTATTTCTTCCTCAATTAATAATTAATACTAAACCTGTTAATTAAGTTGCTTATTAAACCTTTTTTTTTTTTTCCTTTCTTTTTTGTACTCATAGAAAATCTGAATTTCCTGTAATAGTTGATAATGTATTTTAATGTTGTACTTTACGTATACAGAACCCCGTAGATAAATTCCTTTTTCAGAAAAAAAAAAACAAATAATGTGAATTTTATAAACATAATTATCATATATTTGTATACATATATATGTATATACCAAATACAATAAGGAATATTATACCAATTTACAATAATAATAATAATAATAATAATAATAATAATAATAGGGTTAATTGCATTTAAACTCCCTCTGAAAATATAAATTACACTTTTCCCCAAAGAGATTTTGAAACTACACTTACACTCGCTCCAAAAAATTCTCGATTTATACATGATCCCATTTCGTTAGATCTTGAACAGAAAATGTTGAAATAAGAAAAAAATTACATAAATTTATACATTTACTCCTCATTAAACATTGAGATTAAGAATGAGCAGGGTAGGTAGGCACTAGTGATTGACTTCATGTTTCAGCTAATCTAATAAAAATAACTGACTTAATTAGCTTTACATTGATTAATCACTGTGTGATCATGATCACTTAGGTGCTTCAATCATTAAATAGTTAAAATTCATGCATGATTGAATAAGTTGTAAACTAATTAAGTATTAATTACAACTAGCATATATACATACACATAATTACATTAATTAAGTAATAGCTAATTCGACGACGACGACGACGACGACTTCTTCAGCCCTCCTACCAAAAAAGAAAAACACGACACGGAATTTAGAAGGGGAAAAAAGAATGTGTGCATGGGGTGGCATGTGTATAAAGTAGGGGAGTAGAGAAGAAAACATAAATTAAAATTGAGGGGCAGGGCGTGGTGAATGGTGATGAGGTGAAGGCAGCGCAATTCCTGTGCCACTGTCACTGCCAGCCTTGCGCTCTAACTCTAACTCTAACTCTCTCCGCTTCCACAACCCACCCACCTGCCCAATCCTTACCATAAACTACTTCAATTCAATCACTGCCTTTGCTTCAATCAGACCCAACTCTATCTCACTCTTTTTTTTTTTTCACACCACTTCACCTACCAACTACTATTCACATTCCTATATTTTAATATATATATATATATATTATATATATATTTATATATATATTTGTTATAATGTGTATAAAGTTTATATAATGAAGGAATATTAATTATATGTACTGATTAAAGTATAGAATGATAATATATGTATATATATATAAATATATCCAGCCATGCATCTTTTATAATCACAAAAATATTTGAGAAAGCTTAATTTAATTTGAATTTGACCCGCTAGCTATGCCAAATCATGATTTAAACTTAATTATGATCATATGATTCATGTAACAAATAAAGGGTTAAAAAGAAAGATGATCAAGTAAACCCAATTCAGAGTAAAATTTCTTAATCAAGAGTGTTGATTGATATTTCACTTGTTAAAATGGTAAATGATAATCAATATCTTTTCACATTTTAAGAATTACACACTATATCAATTATAGAATAATATGATAATATCAAAATGTGATAGAAAATTCACTATTATATCGAAGTTTTCTATACATTAATTAGTATATATATGTATAGATGTTAAGTTAGCAAGTTGGTAGGTAGTACAAGAAAAGAAGAGCATAAGTGAACATTTTCACGGGTTTCTTTTCCACACTCCATCACTTTATTTAACGCCTCCCTCAACTCATTCACTTCCCTCTCTGTCTATGTATGTATATATATATATATGAAGCACCCCACCTCTTTCCATTCCCTTTTCTCATAGCATTTCTTTTTACTTGAAAAAAAAGTAAAATATAAAGTAAAAAGCAGCAACACTATGCAAGCTGATCATCCAGAAGAAATAACTCTCATCAAGGGAAAGCGCAGCAAGAGGCCGCGCCCAGACTCCCCGCCCCTTGCATTGCCCATGGCCACCCTCCCCGACCTCAGCCACGGGAGTTCTGACCCTGCTATAATCCCCTCGCCTTCTAATTCCGGCTGTGATCTGTTCAGACAGACCGCGGATGAGGAGGAAGAAGACATGGCCAACTGTTTGATTCTCTTGGCCAAAGGGCAAGCCCAAAAGTTCTCTCACCCCGTGGCGGAGGTTTATCAGTGCAAGACGTGTAACAAAAGTTTCCCTTCATTCCAAGCGCTGGGTGGCCACCGTGCAAGTCACAAGAAACCCAATAAGCCACCAGCAGTAACCCTAGAGGAGAAGAAGCCCTTGAGAGAGAACCAAGAAGATCTTCAACCTGCAGACGCCCCCCCGCGTCATGATGGAACAGTTCTTTCACTTCAAATCTCAAAGCGAGTATTAGGCAGCCCGCCACACAAGTCTCGGGTCCACGAATGCTCCATATGCGGAGCTGAGTTCGGTTCCGGGCAGGCCTTGGGAGGCCACATGCGGCGGCACAGGCCGATACCCGGCAGCAGCCACGGCGAGTCCCAAGAAGTTATCAAGAGGCCGAGGAATCTCTTATCATTAGATCTCAATCTTCCTGCCCCAGAAGATATTCATGATCACCCGGCGGCGGCGGCGGAATCCAAGTTCCCGTTTGCAGCAACAAAAGAACAAGTTATAGTCTTTTCCGCCTCACCTTTGGTTGATTGCCATTATTAATTAGAGCTAATTTGTTTTCAAGATGAATTCAACAAGAAATTGTGAATTCCTAATTATTTTTTCATATTCATAATCAGCTCAAATAAAGAGCTGACATATAATTCTTTAATTTGTACCACCAAATTCTTAATTTAATTATTTAATTATAGAACGCATGAGATCATTAATTATTGATCATTTGCATGCTTTCATTCGATTTAATTATATATTGAGCTTTTCTTTTATATAATCATAGCGATTAGTGTTCCAGGTGATTAAACATTAAATTTAGAATTTTATTATTTTTATTTAATCGAATGGACGTAGAAAGAGAAAAATAAAATAATAAAATGAATTAATTCGAAACATTGATACATAAAAAGAAAACTATTGGTTGAACTAGTTAATCAAAATATTTCATATTCAAATCTAAGTAAATACTAATAATAACAACATTTTCAACAGTGCAAAATTAAAAAAAAATAGAATAAATAATATACTATTATATCTATATATTCAGTACTATATAAGTTGGAATACAAATTGTGATTGTAATTAATAGTGTTAATTAGCCTTAATTTAAAGTTGGAAAATTTTAATGTGATTTATATATAAGCTTTATTAATTATATAAGTAAATTATATATATAGCAACAGAAAAGCAATGTAGATGTAGATCCAGCAGTAGTAGTTATATATATGTGACTGTGAGGCAAATCCAGTTAACCATCTCTTTCCTCAACCTAAATATTAACTCACATGCTCGCCAACCAACACCTACCCTTAATTTACTTGCCTACTCCAACTTTATTCACTCTCTATATATTAGTCGTTGTGGCACGCTGTTTCTGTGTGTATATTATAAATAATTTTTATATTTTAAAATATATTATAAATAAGAGCAAAATAAACAAATCAATACATGATATTAAAAAGAAAAGAAAAGAAAAGAAGCTAATTTATTAGTTAATGAATAATTTGGAAAGTTGAATGAGTTAGTTATCTTATTAGTGAAGGGCATTTTTTACTTTAAAAAAAATTAGTGCGGTGATGTCACTAACCGCCATTTGTGAGTATGGAGCCACTTTCCTTTTTATATTAGTATAGATGTAAACGTCTGAGTCACGGTAAAATTGCAAGTCTATATTATATATATATATATATATATATATATATTTTTTTTTTTTTTTTTTTGAGGTAGACTTGCCTTTATTTTATCACATATATATGTCTTTATATATTTTTTTTTGGTTAAATGCAATTTATCCCCTTTATTATGTGAAATGAGTAAATAGTCTCTTGTAAAAAAAGAATTAGTAAATTATCCTAAATTATCCCCTATCAATGATTTTGATAGGGGATAATTTGCTTCATTTTTCAAAATATAAGAAACATTAATTATTTTATTTTTTACAGGAATTTTTTTACTTATTTTCTTATATGATATGGGTAAATTGCATTTTTTTTCTTTTTCTTTATAGGAATATATAATATTATTTGAATTGTTTAGAACTCATATGTAACTCTATGTGGTATGATCAAATCTAAACTTATATAATTTGTGGGTAATTGAATGAGATAGAGATAGAGATAGAGAGTAGGCATGCAGCTAATGCTTCATTCCTAATTAATTAATAAGAATATATAATTAGGAAATAATTGGATGTTTTGCTGGTAAGTAAGTAGTGTTGGGTTCAATTAATTTTAAATTGAAAGATTAGAAGCGTTCAATCAAAAAATGGTGTGGAATAAGAGAAGCATTAATTCATAATTAAGATAATAAAACGATGTACGTACACATATAGTATTTGAGTGGTGGGAGAAAGCTGGGTGGGAGTGGGAGCTCTGCATGTGATTGATTACATTCACGTAGAATGAAAGGGAATGGAATGGAATGGATATATATATATAAAATTTTGTAGGTATTTTGATGATGACATTTCCACATGATTGTTAGTTACATACATACATACATACTTACATTAATTGTGTTACAAATAACACAATCCATGTTCTCTCTCTCTCTCTCTCTCTTACTTGTAAAACTAATAAGTCTATCTAATTCCTTTCAGACACTGCTCCCTGCATCTGCATCTGCTTCTGCTTCTCTCTTATTTTGCACCAAACTCTCATGCATTCATTTACCTTTCACAACATGTCAGAGAAAAAATATATGCAACATCATCACATTTATATATACATACATCTACTGCATGTTACACCTTTTATTATACCTCAACCAAACTCTACTTTTTAGTATTTCTTTCTTTTTTCTTTTTCTCTTTGTGCCAATGGTTATAAAATATAACACCAAACTGTAATACAAGATTTGAATGGTTGCTTGTTTCATGTGATGTTGTCTACAAACTTCAAAACTACTTCACATGAAGAGTTGCCTTCGTGTTTCAAAATGATTTATTTATTTATGTCCTAATTATGACATTATATGATTTTATTTTTATTTCGTTGATGAAACGTGAACTAGTAGTGGTGAATGGTTCATCATGAGAGGTGTAGCTGCTGATGAACTGATTATTTTTATTTTTTGAGAGGCTGATGAACTGATTATTATGCCACCCAATTTGCATACACACCAAATCAAAGGCAAAGATTTTAAATTTGTGAGCCCAAATAACATACACACACCCCTTGCGTAAATCTACACTATATATGGTGGGTGGGCCCTAGTCTAGTCTAGATGCTCCCCCCCACTCCACCTTCCAATCTACGCAACCAATCGGGGAAATACTCTCAACCCCTATACACTATTTAAATTCTTATGCTATTAAATAAAAAGAATGAAAGAAAGAATAAAACTTAATAATCGTTAATTTGATAAAATGAATCAACTTTAGAAATATGAATAAAAACTATTAATTAAAAAAGAAAACTATTTACGGAAACAATATATATATATATATATATATTGTCAATCAAATATATTTATTCTTAATTAAGGCCTTGAGCTTTATATATGTTCAATAGTTCACGAATCCTGAATTAAACGAAAAACAGTATTCAAATTAAATGCATAGAATTTTTATGTAGCTGCTGAATATATTCACTCTTCAAATTGGAACTATAAACTAACAACGGGAATTAAACCACTTTCAATGTGAATTCCAGTTAAAACTTTACATTACGTATTGAGGACAAAATGAAATAAAGCATAAAATTATGCTCCACCACCACTGCATCCGCACTTAGACGCAGCTCCAGAAAAATATTATACTACTTCAACCATTAACGTAGAAAGATAGAATTAAGGAATTCGAGGATGCAAGAAGGAGAAAATACAATGTAAAAGCCAAATATAAGATCAGATCAAGCGTGCTGCTTTCCATCAAATTTAGGTGGATTCTCAGCAAATTATGGAGATCTGAACACCAAACCGGCCAACAAATTTACACGAGCTACCAATAATAACAGTAGCAAAGCAGCACATGCACCTATCGCGGCTCCAGCACAACAGCAGCATTGAGAAAACAAAGGAAACCATCATTTACACATATTGAACATGAAATGTTAAAGGAGAATTCGCCATTAGGGGAGCATGTGATTCGCTATTTGACAGTTGCCATTGAGCTCCTATTGCAGTTTTCTATGAGCAACAAACCACCGCTGGGAGGGGTCTGTTGTTCTTGCTTCTGTTTTAAGATGTTCCTCTTCACGACTGTTGATCCTTCTTCAAGTAGTCTTGGCACCTCCATTATCTAGGGAAAATGGAAACCTCAGTTAATAACTAACATGAGAATGGATCAGATTGCCCTACTCGAGGAAACAAGAGGCTGAAGTTCAAGCAACTAGACTGAAACAAGCCTCTGGAGACTCCAGATGAAACAAGTATAATATTTCATTTTCCAAGCTTGAATCTTACGATAAAACATCACTCACTAATGATAGGACTCCATCTCTGAAACCGTGTTTCACTATATAACACTGTCAAATACTTGATAATGTATTGATTTGTTTATATAAAATCGATATTAATGCATTTGTCTACCTTCAGTGCAAGTTCTTCAAAACATTGCTCCACGTTTTCCCGAGTTTTAGCACTACATTCGTAAAATAGACACCCAAGCTCTTTTGCCAGGGCCAACCCCTCTTCCCTACTGACAACTCGTTCAGATTCCTGAAACGCCAGTAGTTTATATCTCAAGGAAAAAGCTCGACAGAAACTGCACAAGACGAAAGTTTGAAGCAGAAAACCGTCCAACTGAACTAATAATCAGTGAAAAAAACAAATGAAACCTGCCACAAATGCGCTCCATCTGAACAGGGAAGGCATTAATAAACTCAACCAACTCAAGTATATGATTGAGTTATTGTCTGATAAATGATATCCCGACTGTTATTTTATTCTCCTATTTATGGTCTATTTCCCTGGACAGCTAAGTAATGCAGAGTCATGAACACTAGCTACATCGAAGAGATGAAACAGCATATGATATGAATTGAGTAACAAAAGCAGGCTGCCTTTTAATAATTTTTGCAAGTATAAAAGGAAACGGAAATGGGACAGGTGATCAAGAAGAAGCAAGAGAGGAGGGGACTAACTCTATCGACTTTGTTTCCGACAAGCATCTTGACGCAATCCTGATTAGTGGAGTACAGTTCCAGTTCTTTTGCCCATACATCAGATAAGTTTGTAAATGAATTTCTCCTTGTTACATCATAAACTACAAGCCATACAGAAAGTTAACCAATGAATACCATGAGATATTAAAAACTAAAACTTTTATAACTATGAATCCTAACCATAACAATGCCCACAAGACTACAAAATGATAGAGGATAGTAACATAGGTGCAGATGATAATCAATTGTTTTAATCTATTCATCTCTTTTCATTTCACCTCTGTTAAAGCTCTGCTTGTTCTCAATCAGATTTCTGCATGCTCCAATTATAGCACCAGTAGTGCCAATTTCCCGGATGAGTTCTCCAAATAATCAATGACAGTGTAATAATAGGGAGTGCAGATGAAACGAGGAAGTGAAATAGCAGGAAGTTGCGAGTTTTTATATGCTAATTGTATTTTCAGATCTCGCAAACATGAGACTTGTCTGTTTAGATATAAAAAATGACCAACGATTCTGCTGCGTGCATTGCCATTAGATATCATAATAATTTTCGGAAATATAGGTGTCTCTTCAGTAATTTTCAGTACCAAGGAAAATGAAATTTTTTGTCAACACACCAGTTGTTCAGAAACCCTAAATGATCTTCTAGGAGGGTTAATAACTAACAGATTTATAGCATTTAAAATAAAGGGAGCAGTCAGTCACACCATGACAAGATAGTGATTTTGGCTTATGCATGGCTTACCAAGAATGATCCCCTGTGCACCTCTATAGTATGAGCTCGTTAATGTCCTGAACCTCTCTTGTCCAGCTGCAAAAGACATACAAAATTCACTGTTAAGAAAAAAAAACGACGAAGGCATCAATATCAACGAGAGGAAGAAAATCCGCAAAATCAACCTGGTTTCCTCTTTAACGGATTAAGTCAAATTATCGAAAAGTTCTTACCTGTGTCCCAAATTGTCAACTTCAATCTCTTCCCACCAACAGTGAGAAACTTGATTTTAAAATCCACACCTAGAGATTAAACAAAAGAACAAAGATAAAACAAGGAGAATTTATTCATTTCAGATGTATATTCTAGAAATTTTATTTTTCAAACTCCAAGATATACCACACAGGTCAATAAGTTAACTTTGAATAAGCTCTATGAACTAAGAAATGGGGAGCCAATTGAAAAAAACCCCAATAATTCCGTCACATTTCGTAATTTAAACAGCCATAAACAGAAAGGCATGACTAGAAGGTCATATGGCTTTTCACTTCATTTATTCGACAGGCTTATAATTCCAAATGTCCTACCTAGACAACAGTATGTGTCTAAGTTATCATTTGGTTAGCTTCAGCATTTCTTTTCAGTTGTAATTGCCTTGGGTTGAGATGTAAGTTGTACCTTTAGTCAAAGCTTGTACAAAAATGAAATGAACAACTCAAGAAAACGCACACGAGAAGTTATTAATATAATAGTTAATCAAAATCAAGATAGAAAGAAATACAATAGGCAGAATAAATCAGCATCGCACAAAAAATGAAAAAAAATGAGTAAGTCTTGCCATATGAGCCACATGATCCAAATATTTGAGTATTTGAATCCACAGCAAAATGTCAACAGCAGCAGACACAATGTGCACACAACAAAATAGCCTGAAGACCAAACTATCTACAACAAGCAAAAGAACAAATAACCCAAATTCCTGTTTGTACTCAAAGTGGAATGGAAGAAATCAGCTCCATGACAACTACAAACCACCAAAACTCAAATTGTACTAGCAGAAAACACAAAAAACAATCAAATCTAGGATCAAAATCCATACATGATTGCAGGAAATTAGAGTAACTTCCACCAACACATTTCGTAAATCTACCAACTAATAAACTCGAAGCCCAAGATCACAACTTGAAAAAATTTCAAAACTTTGCTCAGGCTTAAGAATCAAACACCAATCTAACAATTCAAAGGTTAAGAGACAAAGCAGAGAAGGACCTATCGTTGGAGAGATCATCAACTACGTTAGAAATGAAACTGACGAGCAGGCTGCTCTTGCCGACAGCGGAATCTCCGATGAGCAAGATCTTGAACGACAGATCGTAGTTGCTCTGCCCCTGCCCTGAAGTCCCCATCCAAATATCTTCTTGCTCTCTCTTCTCTCTCTCTCTCTCTCTAGAGATATATATATATATATATATATATACACACACACACACAAAATTGAATTTCAAAAACAATTGTAGTCTCTCTCTATCGTTGTAGCTCTTTATCTGTGTTGTAGCTGCTCAACAACTATAACAGTGACAATGTGTAATCAATAAGAGAGAGAAAGAACTGCAAAGGCAGGGAGATGAGAAGCTCTTATGCCCATCACTACCTTAACTCTCTCTCTCTATATATATATTGGTAGAATATACATATAATATGAATAGATACCCGTGTGTGTGTGTGTGTGTGTGTGTGTTGTGTATTGTATGTATAGAAAGAGAAAGTGGAGGTGAACGGTTAGCAGAGGACAACGTTATTCTTTTCTTTTTCTTGTGTGCTCTGCGACTGCGATTCCCGTTTTTGCGCGAAAGACAGCGTTTGTGTCCTTTGACGGTGACCGTGACTCTAGTAAAATGGCATTCTTGTAATAGAAAAGAAAAGACGGGGTGATATGTTAATAGTTTGTGAGGAATAATGGGTCGGGCTCCATGCGGCTTGCTTTTGGTGGGCCTTTGTTGCAATGTTGAGTTGGGTCTGATGGGCCCATCTTGTCTATCTGGGTCACCTCTGTTCTCTTTCTTTTCTTTTTTAAATGACCATTGGTCTATACTTCATCACATATTCTTTCTTTTTTTAAAAAAAAAATTAATAAAACTACCCAATTATTTGAATCTCATAATTTAATATTTTTCTATTTTTAATAGTTGATAATAGATCCGTAGAATTTGAGATAATTATAAGAAAAAAATATTGTAGGTTCGGCAGTCTTTAAATTAAACTTATTTAATTTACTTCGGGTTTTCTATGATTGAACATATCAGAGAATTAATTATTTAGGCTTGAGTAAAATATGTCTAAACATAAGTTTAAGGGACATTAATCACAGCTATTTCCATGCTATAAAGTAGATGGATGAATCTCTCATGATTGCAATCGGGGACATCAGTGCTTTGGCTTCAAATTATATATAGAGTTTGAGATAAAACAAGGAGAAAGGCCGATTACGAAGGGAAATGGGATGAATAGAAAATTCAAAAAAAATTAAAGGATTACTGAAATTATGATGGTGGAGGCGTCCCTTTTCTTGGGTGATAGGAGGCACCTGATGAGTCCGAGAGAGCGAGCAGGGGAAATGTCAGCGTCAGCAACCCCAGTTGCAGTTTGTGTGTGACCAGACACCTAACTCAGTGAAACTCATTTCTTAACTTGAACAAGAATGTGAACTCAGTGGGGCTTCTCTGAACTCAAGCTCTTTAACTACTTAGGTATAGAGTATTCATATTTAATTTCAGTTATTTTTTGAGGGGGATAGGATTGAGGTTGACTGATGAGCCCCTTGCACAGACCTAAAACATTATGATATTTCATATCCAACAGATAATTAGTTACCGGTTGCCCGCAGCCACAGGACATCCTGTTGAACCAAGCTGCGAGGAATTCAAACACTACTCTGTTCCAGTTGAGGTCAGGCTTCCTTGTTGGTAGACTAATACAATCAGGGTTATCAACGGACACTCAACTGGATATAGTATTCAAATTCATCAACAATTAACAATCAGAACCGGGGAATTAAATAAATCGAAATGCAGTGATAAAGCAAAGATATCATTGAAATAGTTTCTTTCAAAACACTAGCATGAACCGACTTGCTTCCCTTCAAGAGATCTGGTCAAATTTATATCTTAATTTCAGCTCCGCATTTTATCTAATTCTGCAGACAAGAGAAATGACATGAAGGGGAACTAATATACTCATTATTGATAGATTAGCAACTAAGAGTAACAGTTGCAAGTTCCTTTTCTTCAGAATGAATAGTTTTCTTAATATGCATCTTTTTAAAGTTTGTCTAACCAATGCAAGCAATAGAAACAAAAGATCAAGAACACATACAGCACTTGCAAGCAGAGCAATCCCAGAACAACTTATATCTTAGAGGTGAAATATGATTTAAGGCCCATTAAGAACTTGAACTCTCGTCCTTGTCAACTTCATCAACTTCAGGTTCCTCTTCTACTTCAATAGTCTCTTGATTTCCCTGTGTCAGAACACGTCCAGTCATTGGATCAACCGGGCGCATGTCTCGTGGACCTCCTTTTCGCCCCATAGCTACCATTGGTGGTGGGGGCAATACTCCTGCTCGGAAGAGAAGGTGCTGAACAGGTTCCGAGGGCTGTGCACCAACAGAAAGCCAATATCTGTATTGTGATCACAGACATCAGGAGATACGAAACCGAAGTATTCATGCATTTTGTAAACATGTAAGTAAGCTCCAAATTGTGATATGGAGGTACCACATCCTAGACTGGAAACTTGAAGAAACCTGTTTGGTGGCAATGCTAGGCCTCAACAGTGGGATTGAAGTCAGTTATCATGCATATTAGAAATGTGATAACTAACAGCGGTTTACAGCATTTAGAGACTACCTCCAGCATGCAGTAAAACCCTTTTAAACATGTGAATCAGCGCACTAATGCCCACCTGGTGTTACTCTGTGAGGTAAGATGTGGAAGAGGGATTTTTAATTGAAAAATCAAGGGTAACTATTAGAAATATATATTACCCCAGTTCCCGCATTATTCATCAGAAAACAAACCGAGAATTTCTAAAGCTACTTTGTCATCATAATAGAGTCATTTCAAGATGTTGCCACAACCGTGTGACTGCAATTTTACGTAGATTCAGAATCCATTGTTCATCCAGTAATGCAAAGCTAAAAAGTCGGTAAAGTCATACGATCCATAAAGTTCTCATAAACAAGTACACCGAATATAATTCAATCTTCTTTATATCAGTTGCTCCCCCAAGACGCTAAGGAACAGACAGATTGGGAAGTTCACAAGACCCATCTTTATAAGTTTAAGCATAAACAATAGAATAACAAAACCTCAGCTTCATTTATCCATCATGAAGAAGACTTAGAACACTTTCCAGAAATAAAAAAGCAACCTGATAACTGGAACTGCGAATTTATACACTTACTTCACTCTGTCAAAATTGATACCCATTCTTTTACCGCCATCTTGACCTGCGTGATTCAGTAAATAAAATTAATCAGCAGATTTTCATTTTTCTTTAGAAAAGAGAAACTCCCAGGCTCCCAGCTACATTCATCTTCCAAAGGAACCTGAGCGGGAAATTACAAAGCCAGGTATAATCTGGACGCAACTAAATTCGGGAACTTCAATCCAAATATAGATGGATTCCAAGTTCAGGACTCCAATACCACAAACTCAAGCTTTTTGCGTAGACGTTTGTAATTTACTATCGAAAAGCAAGACGTAAATGGGGGTGGGTTTGAGATTTGAGCGTTACCAGGGAGAGGATTGTAGTAGCCCAAGACTTCCAAATGCTTGCCGTCTCTGGGGGATCTGCTGTCCGCCGCCATTACTCTGTAAAAGGGCTTGTTCCTACATCCCAACCTCGACAACCGCAAACGAACCACCATTCTCTGTCGCTGTCCTTCTTCTGCCTCCGCCCACTCTGTGTAGTCTGGTCTGCTGTATCAGCAATGGACGTCGCCGTGCCAAGAGAAGTGCAGACAGGGTTTTGGGATGGGTTTGTATTTCTTTCCGGCAGAACTACAAGAAATAAACGACGTCGTAGTATCGTACCATCTGTGCGATGCTATATGATATATGTCCCAATTGATGAGAGTAGCTGAAGAATTAGAAATATCGGGTTCGGCCCAATTGATGTCAGGCCCAATATGTGGACCGCTCTAGTCTGGATCAAACAGGCCCAATTTATTGAAAAGCCCACTAGCTAAAACTAACAATTCGTAAACCCCCAAAAAATATCATCAGTGTTCTGTTCCCCTCGCGAACTCCCTCGCCCATTTTTCACCGTCCGGCGGATTATTCAGTTCGCATAACGAAATGGACAGAGAGTGGGGTTCGAAGCCTGGGAGCGGAGGCGCCGCCTCCGCCCAGAATGAGGCCATCGACCGCCGCGAGCGTCTCCGAAGACTCGCCCTAGAAACCATCGATTTAGCTAAAGATCCCTATTTCATGCGTAACCACCTCGGAAGGTAAAACCTAGAATTCCGTAGCCAAATTACGTTGTTTGCTTATTTCAGTCGTGTTTCCTTGCTCTTATGAGCATTGCAGCGGTCTGTAATTGATAATACTGTATTTTTGTTTTGTGAAAAATATCTCTTTGCAGCTACGAGTGTAAGCTCTGTTTGACATTGCACAACAATGAAGGGAATTACTTGGCGCACACACAAGGGAAGCGTCACCAGACTAACTTGGCTAAGAGAGCGGCTCGTGAAGCCAAAGAAGCACCCGCTCAGCCACAGCCTCATAAGCGCAAAATTGCCCTCAAGAAAATCGGTAAATTTGTTCATCCAGTTTCCTTGCTGTCAGTTTGATATGTTGATCAAGAGAAGCAACTACGTGCTGCTTCTTATACTTGGATATTTAAAATTGTTGCCATTGTTTTTTCCTTGTCACTGAAATTCATGGGTATCATAGAAATGGAGCTGTGTACTCTTTTTTGCGTTCTTGAGAAGCCATTGTTTATTGAGATTCCTTCTTCTTTTTTTTCCCCTTCCGTTATAAGTGACTAAGATTGTAGGAATGGAGAATTTGAAGGTCTCAAATGTCTGTTTTCCATGTAATACTGCTTCAGGACTTTTTTCTTAATGCATTAATTGCCTGCCTATGTTTTGGAAAATTACGGGATTCACTTAGTTCTTCCTTGTTGCTGAAGCTTTAATGGATATGGGAATTCTTTAACTTTACCTTCTTGTCTTTTCTTCTCTAAAATTCTTTCTCTTGTTGATAGTTAAAATTGGTAGGCCTGATATCGGGTGACTAAGCAATTCGACCCAGAGACCAAGCAGAGGTCATTGCTGTTCCAGGTATGCACAGTCCTCCTCGTGGATTATATTGTTTTATAACTGGTCCATGCTTGGATTTTACCTCTCCTTGTGAAACTGATGAAGTCAAGTAGAAAAGTATTTTTTGAGGGTTTTATACATGATCTCTAGCACTTGGCTGCAAGTTCAGTACTTGAGTTTGTTTCTGTGTGCATTTAGCTTCACTGTTGATTGTGTAGACTACAGCACGGAGCCTTGCATGATGCAGAATAAGTTTGTAAATACATGAGGCTTAATAATTTTTGCTGTGAATTTGATTGTGGTTATCTTCGTGTCAAATATTGGTGCTTAGACATGACTTTGATTAGTAGACACTTGTAGACCAAAAAAAAAGAGAATCGAGGAATAGGAGTAGAAGTTATTTCATGGATAGCATCTTCTGGGAGTCAGATGGTTGTTGTTTCCATATTTGGATGAGGGAAGAAACAGTGATGTTCTATGATTCAGTCAAAGCAATTCCTAGACCTAGTTACTTCAGTCATAACAGGACCCTCCCGCCAGAAGAAATTTTTCTAGATCACTTACTGAAGTAACTTGGATCATGTACTTGATATTATTGATTTGGTGTCTGGAATAATTTTACAACGTGATGATTTTGCAGATAGAATACCCCGAGATTGAAGATAATACAAAGCCGAGGCATCGGTTTATGTCATCCTTTGAGCAGGTATTTTCCAGCATTACAAAAGGCCTTTGTGTATAATATCCATCACAGGCTTATGGTTTAATGTTGACTCTCTGTTTGTCTATATGTTGTTAACAATTCCCCTTCCAATTTACTCGCTCTTCTTCTAATGGAACCTGCAGAAAATTCAACCCTTTGTGTATAATATCCATCACAGGCTTATGGTTTAATGTTGACTCTCTGTTTGTCTATATGTTGTTAACAATTCCCCTTCCAATTTACTCGCTCTTCTTCTAATGGAACCTGCAGAAAATTCAACCCTTTGATAAAAGATATCAGTATCTTCTGTTTGCTGCTGAACCATATGAAATTATAGCTTTCAAGGTAATAACTCAATCCCAGTATATGGATATCTACTTGCAGCATTTGCAGTGAAGTAAATTCTATCTTAATATGTCTTTTTAGGTTCCAAGTACAGAGATTGATAAATCAACTCCCAAGTTCTTCTCCCACTGGGATCCAGACTCGAAGATGTTCACGGTATGTATGCATGTAGCCTTTTTGGGTTTACAATTTGTATGTCCTGGTGTTAAAACTTAACATTCAGCTTTGTCCCAACTCCTGGAAGCTGCAACTATTGGTCTGGTTAAATTGTGAAGACTATGCATGTCACCTTGTCTTTACAATTATTCAGAGCAAGGTCAAATTAATTCATTACAGGTCAACCTAATATTCAGAAATGAAGGTTTAGCACCCTGGATTATTAGGTCTGTGTATCACTTCGGGATTTCTTTCCTCTTTGGGAACACCCAAACAGCTAGTTGTTAATAGTTGCAGTCCAAAGTTCTTGCAAAATGATTTGTAGAAACTTTATTGCAATACTTGGCCTGCTCCTCCCGCATGAATGCAGTTTTATTTACGACATTACTAGGACAAAGATATAATGCTGATTATCTTTCTTATTGATTTGAGCTGACCAGCAAGCCTTCAGGATCTTATGACTTATGACACTGTTTTGTGGGATCTTTGAATGCGCAGTTGCAGTTATACTTCAAGGCAAAGCCACCAGAGGCAAACAAACCACAAGCTGCTCCAGTGTCTAATGGGACATCAGCTCCTGGTGCCCCACCAAGGCCATTACCTCCACCACCCCAAGCTCCGCCGCCACCTCCACCACAAGGACCCCCTCCATCAGCACCGCCTGGAAATCCTCCAGGCCTCCCCCATCTGCACCAGGATCATTGCCTCTCCCGCCTCCTCCTATGGCCAATGGACCGAGGCCTATGCCTCCCGGCGGAAATTTGCCTGCTCCACCACCTCCGCCAGTAGGTAGTGGTGCGATGGCAAACTTTACCCCTGGTGCACAAATGGGAAGGCCTCCTATGATGCCTCACCAAGGGTTCCCTGGGCAACAAATGCAGGGCCAGGGGATGTACCCACCCCCACCACCTCCTAATATGGGTTGAGTCTGTCCTGTATGATTGCAGAAGCAGATATCCATTACGTTATCTCATTCAAACAATAGGAATCTACTATTTCGAGTCAGCCTTCGATACCAAATGTGTTCTTTTAATATTGGACCAGTAAAGAGTTTCTCTTTTTTTTTTTTTTTTTTATCTTTTTGACTTCTGTGTTACCAAATAGATATCCGATATAAAAACTTTATGCATGAGGATTATCTTTTCATTGTCATTCTTCCAATTATTGTTTTGCTATTATAAAGCTTAAAACTTGAGGGACATGGTAGCTTGTGGTAGCATTGGCAATCCGTTACGTATGCATACTAAATGAGCAGTCCGTTACGCATACATACTAAATGAGCAGAAGGAAGAAAAACTATAAGTGTTACACCAAAAAAAAAAAAAAAAAAAAAGGAAAACGTACACCTACTGAACAATGGAGTTTAACGTGGAAGGAACCTAAGGAAGGAATGCATATTTTGTACACATTAATCAACTACTAAGCGAATGTCGATGTTAAGGAGGTAAAAATTGTCCATTTGCTTGCTTCATTCAGAAGCTAGTTGGTTAAATTATCGATTTGAAAAGCCAGAGAAAGTCCCTCTATCATTTAGTCATTCCAAAACTTATCCCACATAAATCAAGATGTGGTTTAAGTGTTATTTTAAGAAATCTTAGACTTCAACTCGCCCCAAGATTTGGCTGCGGACAAGCTTGATCGTTGCAAAAGCCAACTGCAGATCAGTATTATAGACACCCAAGATCAACTGAATGTGATGCTTCTCTCAGAAGATAGGCCACGTTTGTCTGAAAACTTGAGCCCATACGCCATGATTCTTCTGCAATGCAGCTGTCTACAACCAATGTTACACTTACGTGCACATCATCTGCTGCAGTGTAGTTGGAGAAGCCATACTTCTTGATCATAAACTTTAAGGCACCCCATACAGCCAATACACGACAAAATTAAGTTGTCAATGGGTAGAAACGAAATAGAAGATTTATTTACCAAAAGTCGCATAATACATTGACAAAACTACAGAATTTAGGCATGAACTCAGAAACGGCTAAATTAGCTCTGCTTAACCTCGTTACAGACAATAGTACATGTACTTTGGTGCCACTCAAAATGGAATAGAATGGCTGCCTTTCAGAAGATTGACGAGGAGGGAAAAAGAACTTGGTCAGCCCCAAGCACAGAAATCATTCAGGTCCGTAACCCACCACAGCATTTGGTGGAAAAACCTTCTTAATGAAATCCAAAAGCGTTCAGAGTAGAATGAAGGGTCAACAGCAGAGATTGATACTGAATCGAACTGCATGGATTATATGCATGTTCAATCTTTTTACTTATGTTGTATTCTTGCAGGATGTCGATAATACCCAAGTATAAGACAACATCATAAACCTCGTGAAACATCTCTGTATCATCACCGCCGGGAATATGCTCTGCTCTTGCTGGCATATTCACTCCAAGCTGGATTTGGAGTCTGTCAAATGAAACCAAATTACACGCATTACAAAACATAAGACTGGCATAATGTCATTATCCAAATGGAAACCACATTTTGTGATTTTAATTATTTGAACAATGCTTTTTATCTTTGGGAGAGAGATTTATAATCCAATGGAAACGTTTGTTCTTCAATCTTTCGCCATTAAATCAAAGTATGAAATTTAACCTTCTGGCTACATTTTTACCCTAATGATGAGACTGTTGATCAAAGATAAAAAAGAAAAAATAAACAGATGACATGCTAAAGGATTAAGTTACATGGTAATACCTTGCTGTACCGGGAAGGAGAAGATCAACTTCCTTGTCCCAGTTGAAGATGATGCTCGCAATCGGCTACCTCGGATATGTGGTCCACAACCACGCTACTGTCATCAGCACCACGAGGGACCAAAACAAGGCCTTCCGGAGATATTTCATCCTCCATTGATTCTAAGGTTTTAAATCAGGAATTATAAAAGAGAGCTCAGTTATTAAAAAGAAATTTGGCAAGGTAAAAATTGTTTTTATGTGTTCAGTAGGCATAGTGTTAGGACATCAAATGATACTGTGGCATCATGCAATAATAAGCAGATTCCAACATGGTTAATGGCTACAACTTTCCATGTGAACTTTAAATAGAATAGCTGACAACCACAAATCAAGAACTGTCAGTTTCAAGATCTAGAAAATTTGGTCAAACTCTAGCTTAGAAGAATACTCGTCAATGAAAACTTACCATCTTCAGCAACGATACCCAATCCATCCACTGACATACGCTGACTGTAAGACATTAAAGACCTTAGGTGTTGCGGTGCTCGGTAATGAACACCTAGCAATAGACTGTAATCCATTATGTTTTCTGATTCCAAGAATTTGCTATCTATTTCAATCTGCCTGCACATTGTGGAAACAACAAGCAGTATAACTATGTTATTGGATAAACTACATGAAACTTGAAATGCAAGTATGAAATTTCAGGCATATCACTCAATTAATACTTCAGCTCAAATGGGGGAAACAAGAAGCAAAAGCCAAAATACATATTATATAATCAGAACTTTGGATGAAACCAAGATTTGGTGTCGCCAAGGAGGGGTTAAAAGAACACAACCATTTTTCTCATAGGACCATTGAAATAGAGATAAAAAAAAGAATCTGCATATTAACTGGATTGTGAGTTGTTTTGCTTGGGACACCTATCTCACCGCAGGATAGTGAGAAGAGCAAATTGACTCAGACCTACATACTAAGTTGTGGTGATGACATGGTAGAAGAAAAGTAATTGCAACATGAAATTCTTTCAGAGTTTCACCAAAGAAATAATCATGGATAACACATAAACAGTACTACAAAGTCCATAATATTTCTTATTGAGAGATATCAAAGGCAAACTTCCACAATAACAAAAATAGAAGGCCAGCCACTTCAACCAAGGATAAGTGCATGACACTCGCTGTGCTTTGTTAGCACGTAACAACGTGAAAAAAGACAGAGTCAAGGTGACAAGAAATCAAATCTTCATGATTAATGCTGACTTACTGTAGTAGGGCAACCTGCCAAGACGGTTCCAAATAAAAGCAGTAATTTAAATCCAGATCCTTAAGTATTGTATTCTCGTCAATTTCAACTTTGTCAGCAGACCGTCCTAATGAAGAACCTTTCAGATCAAATCTTCGGTGGATTCTTAACTCCGTGCAGAACATATTTCCCATTACTACGAAACGGAACTGCAAAGCAGCAAGGGAAGCCTTAAAGTTAGTTGACCACTGAGATACAAAAGTAAGTTGATCAAGCAAGCAAACATGAAGAAACAATTTCCTGAGACAAGTTCTCCTGAAGAAAAAGGCCTTAGATCCAATCATTTTGAAAACCTGGTGCTCTGAGTAGAAACAACTTTGCCTAGGTCTCTTCAGCCAGTTTACTTGGAAATCAATTCAATAAAAATAACTTAAGATGTGATAAGCCAATTAGAGACATCAATAGATGTAGATTGAGTAAGGCAGAAAATTGCCTCTCGATATACCAACCAACGCCTGTAGCATACTAAATAGAGTTTTCCCGTGTCATAACCATAGGTCATTTCTCAGCTTGGAAATTTAAAGTTACATCTAATGTTGGTGACTTGGACATCTTCAATATGTCAAGTTTACACAGATGCCATGGGGTAATTCAGAATGAAATTGACTTCATTTCAAGTGAAGCACAAAATGATAGAACTGGTAATGTGATCAACTTGTAGAGCAGCTTGCATCAACTATTTTGGGACATCTGATTAACTAGGAGCTGTTAAAAGTCTGAGTTATACTTCTGAATAAATCATAAAGTGGTTGATATTAACAGTGACTTAGATGTGTTATGATGGAAAATTTAGCCACAGAAAAATGAAAAAGTTTAAGTTGCCGTAGACAATACCTTCTGACCACTGGAGGGTTTAATCCGGTGGAGACCAAAAAATTTTGTTATAAGAGTGTTTTCGTATCTGCGCACATGACGATGATAGTTTGGGAGCATCCGCAGCAGAACCTACATGTGAGATCACTGGTCATAATAAATCTAACAACACAAATCTTATACTATGCTGAATTTTGCTGATTAGAGTGAACAAATATTAGCTTCTATAAGACAAGGCCACATGAAATATAACAAAAGTTCATCACAAATACAAGAAATATCTACAGCTCCAACTCAACCTCGTGCAACTTGAGATAGTTGGTCAAGCACTTGAAAGGTAATGGAGGAATCTTGCTAAAATACAATGCTCTATCATGAAAGTGATGGAGTAAGACATCATAATTAACAAGGATCTTCTCCCATAGATTCATACAGCTGAAAAACCATTCTTCTTCATGGTGACAGCTGACTCATTATTTACCATTTTGAGGTTTGATACTTTTTTCACCATTCTTTACTTTCCTGATAAGTTCATATACTTTCTTTCCGCATTCTTCATTTCTTCTACACCCTCTTCTCTTGTTCATTGTGCTCCTCTTTCCTTTGATCACCAGACTTGGGAATTTCATATCTTAGTCTGAAGAAGGTTATAAGAATTATGAAAGTTCCCCAGGTCTTCTTCACTAATCATCTTCATGATTTTCCTCCTGGTTTTTAACATTGTCAAGTCTATTACATTTCTCTATTACCGGGTTCCCTCATATTTGCTATCTATTATGTTAAATAATTACAATTAGCCTGTCGATCCTGATGCAGATGGTGCACAAAAAGAACACTATCCTGAATTGTAAAAGTCCTTTACATCTTCCATATTTCAAACTTCATTGCTTGTGTGCACCAATCAACCCCTCACCCCACCAAAGAAAAGCTATACATTAAAAGTTTGAGAAAAATGCCATTTTTAGGCATTCAAGAAAATGGTCCTTGAGAGAAGGTAAGCATCAACTGGGAGCAAGGAAATAAGAGAGAGCAGATCAAGAGCTTGAACCTTAACTTCGGATTTTCGCAATGTTTTGATCATAAAACGATCATCTTGAGACAGAAAAAAGACACTGCCACTCTTTCCTGGAGATGAGAGTTCTCTTAGGGCATCATTTCCACATATTGACATCATGTAGTCGGCTGCATCAATCTTAAACATTTCTCTGAGATCCCTATAAGACCAAACAACAATTGGAGGTCAGATTGGAACCAAATTAAAATAATAGTAGTAACCTAGGTAACATTCATAGTTTTGTTATGCTGGATCCACAACTGCCATACATTAAAAGAACACAAAGATGAGGCAGAAGAGTGCTTAAACAGTGTTCTGACAAGGGATAACAATACTAATTGAACTCATTTGTTTCCCTCTGTTAAAGCAAATGTATACCTAGATGTTTAGACAGGGAATGGATATATGATGGGAGCACTAGACGAACACATACAACTATGACTCATCAGATATTTCTGTTCAAGCAAGAGATACATACACCTGAGTCAAATGCCCAAAATAAGATACCACATGAGGGTACTGAAGATGAAGAAAAAAAAGCATAGGAACTGACAAATAAAGCTACTCCATGATTGTTGCACAACTGCTCGTGTGTGAAATTTCAAAAGCATAAAAGAAGTACAACAAAATCCTTGAAAAATTATGCACATCCAATAATTTTCTCACAACCAACATTAGGCATCTTATGGCAGACAAACATTCCCAGCATAGTCATGCTAATGATGAAAGCATGCTCTACAACAAACCTGAAAACCATTGGGCAATAATCTTTCCACTTGAAATCCTCAGACTGATGCGGAGGTGTCAGTTGTGACCCCTCTTTAGGAAAGTTCATCCAAAAGCTGGCACGAGGACCAAAATCAGTCGCCCTGACTTCTCGCCTTTGTATGGGAGTAATTTTTCCCACAGTATATCTGGTCATATGCTAACAGCTCTTTAGTATTGATTTATGACAGAGGCAGTCAAAGGTTTAAAAAGGAAAATAACCTAGGATGCATAAGTAACATTTATTCTACTTGAATGAGCCAATATACAGACTTCAAAAATCAGTCATCTTTCAACTAATGAACCTAAATAACAATCAAATTTATGGGTACAAGCCTGCAAAACAAACTGCACAGGCCTTAAATGGAGGTGTGCTATGTACACATAGATTAAAGTCATGGTTAAACATTTTTCTCCACTTCTTGTGTTCATCAATATGCTAGAGCTAAAGCAAACCAATGCAGGTTAGCCTGACACTTGTAACCTTCCATTCCGACGTACATATATATCAAACTTAGCTAATACCATGAATTCAATGGATGTGGCACACATTTGAATGGAAATACAAAAAACTGCACTAGTTAATTATTCCCACCTGATTCCAAGCTGCAAACTTAGCATCAAATCGTAACTCCTGTGGCCTTTAATAATTTGTTCACCTGGCCTCTTAATCTCTCTAGCAAGTCTCTTCTGTCGCCTTTTTGCTCTTCTAGATGATGGTGAAAAGCGATTACTTAATACAAGCTCACTGATTAGTACCCCTTGCATGTACTCTCTTTCCAGGATTGGAGGATTCATGTCGTCCTCATTATCTACACCATCTAAAATAGCTTCAGACACACTTGATGACCTAGCATGCCCCAAAACTTTCTCAATAGATACCTCAAGACTCCAACGTCTTTCCAGGGAAACATTTGTGTTGCGAGATTGTTCCATATTTAATAGGCTTCCCTTAGAGAGTTTATCAGATGAGTTGCGGACAGAAACCTGGTTCCGGCCAACCTTAACATCTCCTATATCTACGGACGTTGCATGTTGAATATGGGAAACCTGATTCTGTTTTCTAAAATCAGGCAGCAATCCTTGTTTTCTCAAAGCATTAAGATACAACTGCTGACCAGCCGGAAGCCTGCTTCCTTTGGGATAGAATGTACCTTTTCCATCCTTCAGGCCCCGGGTCCAAGTTCCAACATAGCAGCCACCATCAGTCCATGTGTATACACCAAAGCCATGCATCATACCGTTTAACCAGCTTCCTTCAAATGAATCACCACTGATCCAAGTAAGAGTTCCCTTACCAGACATTTTACCCCCCTTCACATTTCCCAAATACACATTTCCATTAGCCCATGTGTATTTACCTGGTCCTTCAGGGGTTCCCTGAATCCATGATCCTTCAAACACATCTCCATTAGGAAAATTTTGATATCCCAAACCATGCTTTAAGTTCAACCGCCACCGGCCCTTGTAGGTCAAATTGTCGGACCTTGTATATGTCCCAGTGCCGTGCATATAACCACCTGCAAACTCACCCTCATAAAGAGCACCAGATGGCCATTGAATTTTTCCATATCCATGCCTCATCCCCCGTCTCCACTCACCCTCATATTTGCAACCATCTGCCCACACATAGTCCCCTGAACCCTCGGGTATATTGCCAAGCAGGGAGCCAGAGTAAGATTCTCCATGAGGCAATAAGATTTCTCCAGATCTAAAGGCATTGCTTTCGAAGAAGCATGAGAAACCTCTCCATTTAATTCAGTTAAGCGGGATTTTGTCATTAGATACTAGGGAATCAAGAGATTTTGTCCTATCAGATAAAGAGAGTGCCTTTGAACCTTATTAGCAATGGCCACAGGGCCAGACATGCATAATGCTAAAGAGTTTTCAGTTCCAAACAAGACTGATGGAAAGCACCTGGAATGTTCTCATGAGCTCAGGACAAAGGCATTCAGCAAAGACCTACTGCAATTTCTTGCCTTCGTACCTTACAAAAGAGAAATACAATTATTGAACAAGAAGAATATAATTGAGGACAGACATCAATTGAAATTTCATGTCTTGTAAAGATGGATACGCATTCCTGATTTAAGCTAAACAAAATTCATCAAACAAACTTGTTCAAAACATGATTAATGCAGTTCAACTGGAAAACAGACTGGATAAGGGTACACTGTAGAGGACTAGACGAACTCAAGAGGAATTACTAAAGAAGCAAACAGATCCAACACTTTGAAATGCTGATCAATCAATCAATTTCAATTCATTTACCTCAGTTCCCAGCATAACAGAATGAACAACAAAAAAGTCTTTGTTCACATGCATCATTACACTGAACAAATTCACACCTATTATTTCTCTTTGGAAATTCATGTGAAGAACATCTCAAATGCTAGCAAACAGTAACCACATCATATGTACATCCTCCAAGGTGAAATACAAGAAAGAAGAAAGAAGTGCCAAATTAGAACAAACAAAGGCAAGCAAACAAGAATCACAAAAACCATACAACTCTTACAGTGTTAACCCTCACTTGCTAGCCTCAAACTTAATTTCCCTACTCCCTGCAAAGAACAATGTCAGATTAACTCTCTCTCTCTCTCTCTCCACTCTTGACACGTTGACCTCTGTCTACCATTCAACAAAGACTACCAAAAATAAAATAAAACGACCAACCCCAGAAACTTCAATTTTAAAAACAAGGCTATAGTCAACTTTGCAAGAATTTATCTTCCAAATGGCATCAAAAGAGAAAAAGAAGAAAAAAAAAGGGTACCTTCTTCAATGCAGAGAAAGGGGTGAAAATGCGAGGAGAATAAGAAGAAAAGAAGTTGATGATGTGTGTGTTGGGTTTGGGTTTCTTTATTCAGTTAATTTCAGTTGAGCTTTTTGATGATGGGATCCGGTTCTGCTAAAAATGGAGAAAATAAATCAACAACGGCTCGACCTCCAAGAACTCAAAACTCACTCTCTAAACTGCAAACTCCCCAATGCACATTAAAATAACATAAATATCTTATCACATTTACATACCACTAATTATTACCAACATACATATCTATCAAATTATTATTTATTATTATTATTATTTTTTTGAAATTGACATATATATATATATATATATATATATATATATATATATATGTGTGTGCGCGTGTGTGGGTGTGTAATGAGTCTCCCTCAAATTGTCACAGACCAATAACAGTTTGGTCCCAATGATATTGTAAGCCTATACTTTTTTCAGTAGGGAGTGAAGGGTGCGGGATTTAAATGATAATATATATATAGTTTAGAAGAAAAATAATAATAATGCTACTGAGTATCTAAAATAAGAGGTGTTCTGCTTAAATTTAAAATGTTTTATAAGTTTGAACATTTTTATAAGATATTTAAGAAAAATAATCATGTTTAGAAAATTATATTTTGTAGGATGTATGGGGAACAAGATCATATGTCGCAATAATTTTAAACTATTATAGTTAAAAATTATGTAAATAGATATTCATGCTTTATAAAAAAATATCAATTATATAAAAAATAAAAATAAAATATTAACAAAACATTGACGTGAATTTTTCACATTATGATTAAATCTATTTGAAGGTACATAAAACTTAATTTTTAAATTTGTAGTATCATATTTTTCTTAATATTATTTTGCCAAAACCAGACTCGGATGGGAGATTTATTACCAAAAATAATAATAATAATAATAGGAAAATCTAGAGAGTTGTGGTCAAGGCATTTAGAGGTGGGCCTTAGTAATACCGTTGGAGAATGAAACATAAATTAAAATAAGGGATAATTATATTCTCTTTCCCTCAAAATTGAATGTAATTATATATAAACTTTTTATGATTTGAGAAATTATATATAATACTTTGAAGTTTGCTTCCGTGTAATAAATAATTCCCCCAATTAGTCAAAATTTATTGAATTTACTGATATTAATAAAAAAATTTAAATGAAAATTTATATTTACTCTTAATTGACTTAAAACTGACTTATGACAGGTCAAACAATTTTTTTCAAACTAAACAACCTCTATAATAGTGAAGATGTATATTCTCGCATCCATTAAAAGAGTGAAGATGTATGAATATATTTGACATATTATAAGTCAGTCGGAGGATGAATATAGATTTTATTTTTATTTTTTTATTAATATCAGCAAATTCGATGAAATGTGATTAATGGAGAAACTTATTTGTTAGACAAAAACAAACATCAAGGGTGTTAAATATAATTTCTTAAATTACAAAAAAATTATGTATAATTACAGTAAATTTTATGGAAAGATAGTGTAATTATCCTTAAAATAAAGTAAAACAGATGCCACGCCATAAGTCTTGAAAAAAGCTAAGCGTTGAGAGAGTAGAGAGGCCGACTAACAAGTTGCAATCATAGGTTCTGCTTTTTAAACTATAATAATAATAATAATAATAATAATAATAATAATAATAATATAGGGTAGGACAAACCAACTCTTTGCTTCAAAATCTACCATTTATTTTAAGGTTAATTACACTGCCCTTTGCTGAATTTTGATGTAAATATGTGTAGATTTATGTGATTTAAAAAATTATATTTAATATTTTTTATGATTGGTTTCATCCAATAAATAAAATTTACTGATGTTAATAAAATTAAATTAAATAAAAATTCATAATTACCTCAATTTGATTTGTTACTTAATTAATGAAACTGAAACAGATGTTTTGAATGTTTCTAAGGTAGGGGCCAGGCCAACAGCCAACTAGGGTGCGGTGAGAACAAATTTTTCCAATACCTAACCCATTATTCCTCTTGCCTTAAATGGTTTTCACTTTTTACTTAATTATTAATTCAAGATTGAAACAAAATAAATTGAACTTTTTTTATTTTAAATTCTGTACATTTTCGATTCAATTTAACACATACACGACGCATGTACAAAAATTATATTATCTAAAAAAATATTTTATACACAAAATAACACACACACACATATATATATATATATAAATATATATATATAAGAAAATAAAATTTTCAATAAATTTTAAAATAAAAAAAAAATTCAACTGAAAAAGTAAACGATAAAAGTCAGTTCATTCGCTGTTCGGCGCTCCACCAACCCACTGTGGAACATGGAACATTTCGTCTACGGGCGTGCCCGACAGTGACATTTGGGGCCTGCCCTGACCTGCCCAAATACCACCTCTTCCTACTCTAAAACTTGTTACGCAACATTTGAATTCATTTAATTCGATCCTATCAAAAATTAACTTCAATTTTATTTGAATTTGAATCTCGATTTTAACTCTCAAGTTGAAAAACTCAAACTTTCTAGAAAAATATGACCCCGCCCCGGCCACATTTTTTGTTTAATAAGTCAAATTGACTGTTCTATTTTAAATCACGTTGCATATTTTATTCTTTTAAACATATACACACAACGTGTATAAAGATGACATCATGCATTTTATACACGTAATAGATGTAAATATAAGAGAATAGAAAGACACGGCAAAATTTAAAATAAATTTCAATCAAGAATTAATAACGCCTAATATAACAGAACGTCCATCACTGTACTAATAAAAGATTTCTCCACTCGACATATATTATAGTTTTTGTCAAAGAATAATTAACGTAGTCTTCCTCTCGTCCTAGTAACTCTGATGTTGCCCCTCAACGCAAAACAACCACATCGAAAAAAGCCGGGTGAACCGAAAAAAGTAGTACCATGGCTGTCCAAACGCCACTATCCAACATATGTAGTATAATATTTCAATTTGATTTTTTTTTTAGGAAAAAAATAGAAAATAATTTGAAATTGGCAAGTAGTAAAAGTGGATAATTAAATAAATTAGTGAGGTTGGAATGGAATTAGCCGGTGATTGGATGGTAAGTAAAGTCATCACGACCCAGGATATGATTAACTATGTCCAATTGCTGCCAAATGGACACTAATTAATGACCGCAATTAAGAGGTCTTAATCAGGTTTTAAAAGGCAAACTTTTTGCTATTATGTTAGAATTATCTGGTGAAGGGGTTGGATTTGGTCCGACTGTGTCCACATCATCTGCAGTAGAAGACATTGAAATTTTTAGTTTTTTGGCATATCGTACGGGTTATGACATCATTGTAATTGGGGAATTAACGTTATCATCGTAGGAACAAGAACTTTTGTTATGTTTTCATCATGGTACGTATAAAGTTCTTAACTACTTGCTTGCTTAAATTATTGATTTTGGCGATCTTATAATAGTACTCTTTTAAGAATACAATATATAGTATTGTCTTTGTTTTATGATCCGCAATAGAGAAATAACATTTTTTGTTTCGTAATTTAAGTCTTTTTATTTTTTGTCTCATTGATTACGAGTTTTTTATTTTTGGTTCTGTAACTTCTAAAAAGTAACACTTTTTTATCTCATGACACATTTTAGTAAGATATATTAACAAAAAATGACATATACATAGCACATTACTATCAGGACCTTACACTTTTGGTCCAGTTAGATGCAAGGTTATTACATTTGGTCTCGTAACTTTAAAAAAAAGTAATATTTTTTGTGACATGTACTTAACGGTCATGCGACATTTTATATTAAATATCTAACCAGAAAATATATTATGAAAACAGAAGTGTTATTTTCTGAAAGTTACGAGACAAAAAATGATAATATCGTAATCATTAGAACTAAAAAAAAGACTAAGTTACGTACAAAACGAAAAATACTATCCTCAATTATCGTTAATCTAATTAACTACCTGCACAATTATCATTTTATCCATTAATTAATGTGGTCCAACAAAGTTAGTGAACTTTGTATTTGCATGTCCCTTGAGCTGGAAATTAATGGTTGAAAGTTCATATTAGTTTTATGACACGTAATAATTCAGACCACCTAACTTGTTTTTGAACTCACTGTTTCCGTACTTGTTTGGTATTGTTTAAGTGCTCAATACAACCCAAAAAGAAAAAAGAAAAGAAGAAAAAACATTGTTTAAATCAGAAACCCTAATACGTACACAAACACATACGTTGTACATTGTACCGACCTTAGCTTAAAGATTCAATTAATGAAATGAACAAAACAAGTAATCCAGCTCATACCACTGTTATACATATACTTTATTTAAAACTTTTAATTAAACAAATTCTCCCTGAATTTATGAGTGGTGTAGCAACAATCCCTCCAGTACGTACTAATTGAAGGAATTAATTAATTAATCTTAAATAATATTGATAATAAATGAGACGACGGAATAATTCAAGAATACTAACAAGAAGTTTTTTATGTATACGTACTTAGAAATATGCGATTTCAATCAATTACTCGTTAAAAAAAAAAAAGAAAAAGGTACGTACAAAATTGTAATGTACCTCTCACTTATGACGTTAATGAAAAAATTATAAATATCCCTTATTTTTCATTGAAGATCGAGGAATATTATTTTATGGAATAATAGTAATAATAACATTGCATTACTGTTACATGATACTCCCAATGGATTATTGTGTTGTATGGTAATTCATACTAAACAAAAGCCTATAAAAGTAATTATATATATCAGATATTATAATTTCAATTCCATCTAATTATATGATTATATGCAATTTATCTCTTTATAATATGAGAAATAAGCAAAAATTTCTCTGTAAAAAAAAAATAGCAAATTATTCTATGTGTTTAGAAAAATGAAACAAGTTATGTACCCCTTATCAACAGTTTAGACAGAGGGTTTTTGCTACCCCCTCCCCGAGAGTTTTTTGTTCTTTTATGATATCAGAGAGGAGGGTAATTTTTTGTGATAAAATGACCATTTAATTCAAAAGTTTAAATGTAAGAAAGAAAAAAATTATTTAATGTTTAATATCGCAACACATTCTGCTACATGCACTATTCAAATAAGGCCAGGACCAATTATTTGATTTGTCTTTAATATTATATTAAACGACCACCTTATTCAAAAATCTAAATTGTTAGAAAGAATAACCATTTAATATTTATTATTTTAACATATCATCCTCATATACAAACTTTACCCGTAAAACACGTTTTTTTAGCAATAATATTCGAATTCAAGCTTAATTTTTTATTTGATCTGATGTTAATACCATAGTAAATATTCAAACCGTCTAAAAAAATAAATTATTAAAGGCAAAAATAGTTTAATTTCTTAACAAACGACCAACCGCATGATCCAAAATCAGTAAAACACACATTTATTTTTCTGGGGAAAAACCATCATCTAAAGCTCGGAAGGTAGTCGTGTAAAGATGAAATTGGTTAAGGAGCTTAGGTCATAGCGAACGCGCGCACGCTATAATGATCATCGTGTTGGAGACCAACTCCGCGGATGGAGCCCATAAGAAACACGCGATCCATGTTGGTCGGTATTCACTGGTGATGAGAAAGACAGCTTTTTCAGCTGCGTACATACATACATACATACATACATACCTGTCACACCCAACTCTTCATTTTCACATGATTGCCAAAAAGAAATTAAAAAGAGAGTGTGTGTGTCCGAACAGTGATCAATCTAATCGACATGGTGGGAGTGGTAGGATTGACAGAGATGTGCGCTAAGAATTTGAAATATTCAGAGAGGATTGTCGGTCGGTAAAAGTTCTATCAGTGGTTGAGCTAATCATCCATCACAAAGAAGAAAAAAACATCTTTGTACGTACCGGCTTCTCTTGTCATTTTTCTGAATTTTTCCAATATTCCTAAGCTGACCTGACGCACTGCCCGGCAGCCGCCGACCACCACCGCCGTGCATATATTTATATTTCAAACGTTTCCTTAATTACGTTTGTGGGCTTCAACAAATAATTAATTAATGAAATTATTAATAATTGATGTCGATTATTATGATAATGATAATGATGTTTCATTAATTTGGTGGGGCTGGTCTGGTCTGGTGGCTCTTTCTTGCCACCTGCTGCATGTATTTACCTACAAAGGTTTGTGCTGGACCGGAGATATTTGTGGTTTGTGGTCCGTGTAGCGCCACGCACACGCCTCTCATCATAAAAATGTCTCAAATAATTAATTAAAAAAAATTCTTATTAATAAAGAAGAATGTAAGAAGTTTGTAGAGATTCACAGGATACAAAGAAAAAGTGTGCGTGTCTGAACTGCCAAACACTGCCATTAATCACGTGTGTGTGTGGTTGAAAATTCAATTCTGCACTAATCTAAAACAAGAAAGAGATAATCATTTAGATCTCTCGTTAGTACCAATTCTTTCTAACAATTTCAAAGTTTTCATAAAAAACTGAAACCAAAGCTATGTATATGTCAGTCACTGTCGTAGACAAAGATTTACTGTAAAATATATAGCAAAGCGCTCAAAAAGCAGGTAAGCCCAAAACCCTTAAACAACACTATACTTATTACATTAATGCTTAATCGCTATCCATAATTTTTGTTACTTTGAAATTTTAATGTGATTGAGCACTACCCCATTCCAATCATTTCTAACACACTTGTCTGTTTATTAATTAGTGCAAATGGCCAACATCATTTGAGAAGCATCTTTTGTTTGAAATTTATATACATCCCTATTGTTTTCACTACCCATATATTTAACTTATCTTTTAAATGTCTTAATTACTTTCGGATAATTAAAAGTTAAATTTCAAAAATTATAAAAGTCAATATATTTAGTGCATTTTGTTTTATTTTCAAAAGTCCATTTTTAGTTTTACGCTATTTTAATATTTTAATATTTTATTTGTTTAGTTTTACAATCCAATTTCAATTGAAATTCGAAGCTTAATTACATCCACTTTCTCGCGTATACTTTTAGTATTTGTAGCTCTGAAGAGGACACGACAAGACATGTTATCATGTTATTTTGATTTTTTTTGAAATAAAAGTAATATTATACTATAAATTCAAAATATAATATTTGCATAATTTTATATAACAAATTAAATCCAAACATATTCTCATTTCTCACACCTATAAATATAAGTTTGAAGATGTATGATACAAATATATTTTTAATTCTCGAACAAAAATCAATTATATACTTTCACTTCATTGAAAATGCTGAAAACTTAAAACAAAAATCGACCCATTGAAACTTGTGAAAGGCATCCTTTTTCTGCTGTTGGGCCTGTTATTAGTTTGAGGTGGGCCTAATATTGGGCTTTTATCCGTATAGTGGATTGATAGAAAGTCCAGTATAAAGCCCAAATGTAGGACTAAGGATGAGATAAAATGGCAAATCACAAAATAAAGTGAATAAAGAGTTAAGGAAGTTGATACTACTAAACCCTAAACCCTCAACGTCCATCTTGTCCAGTTGAAGCACAATTCTCGGCCACCACTGTCCGAGACGGAGCGAGGAAGATGGTGAAGTCGTACCTGCGGTACGAGGCGGCGGCGGCGTTTGGGGTGATAGTTTCGGTGGATTGTAATATAACGTACGATAGCTCCGGCAAGCACCTGTTGGCGGGTGCTTTAGAGAAGCTTGGTGTGTGGCACGTGCGTCAGGGAATTTGCACCAAGACGCTAGCGCCCTCCGCTTCCTCCTCCTCCCGCGGCCCCTCCCTGGCCGTCACCTCTATCGCCTCCTCTTCGTCTTCTCTTGTAAGATTCTGTAATCTTTTTATTTTGATGCATTGCTTTTATTTTAGATTATTCTGTTGGAATGTGATTCAGTTATAATGGAGTTTGTGTTTCAGATTGCAAGTGGCTATGCTGATGGTACTGTGAGAATATGGGATAGTGAGAAGGGAACATGTGATACCACTTTGAATGGACATAGAGGTGCTGTGACGATCCTTCGGTACAACAAGCTTGGATCTTTGCTTGCTTCTGGAAGCAAAGACTGTGACATCATTTTATGGGATGTAATTGGTGAAGCTGGGCTCTTCCGCCTTCGAGGGCACCGAGACCAGGTTTACACAATGCTTCATTGGAGCTGATTCATTTTAAGTTATACAATCGTGAGGTAGGGATGTAGTTATGTGGGATATAAGTATTCTCATAATTGGTTTTTGACTTTATGCTGTAGGTTACTGACCTGGTGTTCCTGGATTCCAGTAAAAAATTGGTTAGTTCATCAAAGGACAAGTTTTTGAGGGTTTGGGATCTTGAAACCCAACACTGTGTACAGATTGTAAGTGGTCATCATAGCGAAATTTGGTCAATTGATGTTAGCCCTGATGAAAGATATCTGGTCTCTGGGTCAGCAGACCCTGAGCTCAGATTTTACTCAATTAACAATGATTTGGCTGATGAAAAACCTGGGCCAGATAAAGTTGAATCTCAAGTTGACAACGGAAATGCCTCAAACAAATGGGAAGTTCTGAAGCATCTTGGTGATATACAACGTCAGAGCAAGGATAGAGTTTCTACGGTGCGTTTCAGCAATTCTGGAAATTTGCTGGCTTGTCAGGTTGCTGGGACAACAGTGGAGATCTTTCGTGTATTGGATGAGAATGAAGCTAGACGTAAAGCAAAAAGAAGAATCAACCGGAAGGAGAAAAAAACTTCTAAAGGAAAAGCTGATACTACCGAAAATGGGAATAGGAATGCCGAAGTTGAAGAGGTTGGTGAGTTACTTATTACAGTCCCTGATGTTTTTAAGCCTCTTCAGATTCTACGAGCTAAGAAAAAGATATGCTCTATGTCGTTCTGTCCTATAACTCCAAAGAGTTCTCTGGCAACCTTGGCATTGTCTTTAAACAATAATTTATTAGAAATATATTCAATTGAGAGCACTTCGGATACAAAAACAAGCGCCATTGAGCTACAGGGACATCGTTCCGATGTGAGAAGTGTCACTCTTAGCTCAGATAATACTCTTTTGATGTCAACAAGCCACAGCACAGTTAAAATATGGAATCCCAGCACTGGATCTTGCCTCCGAACTATTGATTCAGGATATGGATTATGCGGCATCTTTGTCCCTGGTAACAAGTATGCAATTGTTGGCACAAAAAGTGGGACGCTGGAAATCATTGATGTCCGGAGTGGCACCTGTGTGGAAGTAGTTGAAGCTCACGGTGGCTCTGTACAGTCTATTGCTGCAACAGCAGATGGTTTTGTAACAGGGAGTGCAGACCAGGATGTTAAATTTTGGGAGTACCAAACTGCTCAGAGACCTGGTCAAGTGTGTTCTATAAATTCTTTTGCTCTTTTCTTTTCATGTTTCTTTCAACTGGTGTTCTGTACTTCAACTGGACACTTTAATGGCACAGTCTTTAACTCTAACCGATCATTTTAGGAGAAAGTCAGCTAGGTAAGATGAGATTCCACTTGGAATAGTCTTTCTGATATTGAAGTGAGAGTAATACATAGGTGGACTTGCAAAAATATTACTTGTTATGTTGATTGTACTTTTTTATACCAACAAATATAATACATGGTGCATATTTAAACATATAAATTTATGCATTATAATAATATAATTATTCTTTTATCCATACCGGGAAACATATAAATATGTATTTTAACACATAACTATACATGCATAAAAGTATTATAATATTTTAATTAATATATACTGACATCTATACACAATAAAATATTAATATTATGAAATTTGACACCATACATATAATTTGTACCTATCAATACCACTTAACTGGGAATGAATATTTCTCATGCTTGAATGATGAAGGACTTTTGCATCTGTGGGAGTAAATTAACCTTCCCCTTTTCACTACTCCCACTTACCTTAGCTTACCAAATAAGAAGTTTAATTGAAAAAGTAAATTGGCTCTTACTGGGATTCTCATTCCCTCTGGTCAAAGGTGCTGTAATGGTTGATGGCCCATGCTACTGAAATTTTTGCATGTTTTGCTTTCTGGTGGTTACTGTGGTTAACAATATCTAATAATCATGCTCGAATACTGTGGTTTTACAGGATACAAAACATCTAACAGTATCTCCAGTGAGGAATCTGAAAATGAATGATGATGTTGTAGTGGTTGCTGTAAGCCCGGAGGGGAAACATATTGTTGTTGCCTTGTTGGATTGCACAGTAAAGGTTGAGTGACCTTTTTTTACTAAATTTAGTTCATGTCATATTCTATGTTATATAATGCCCCAAATGAGTAAAATCACAGTTAGGCATGCAAACTACTTTGCTTGCTTCATCTTCATATGTATAAAAAAAGAAAATGATTACAGCATCTACAATTCATTTTGGGGAGAGTGGGGCAGGTTTAAAAGACAAAAATCTGCTGAGAGTTGGATTCATACGGTATTTGCTGGTTAATTACGCTCGCTAGTGTTCTGTCCAAATTCAGGTTTTAGTCTGTAAATCTTTTTATTTATCTGCGTGGATGAGTGTTTGTACGCTCATTTCTCTTTTATATTTGTTTCTAATCATCCTATGATGTCATAAATGGTTCAGGTTTTCTTCATGGACTCGCTTAAGTTTTTCCTCTCCTTGTATGGCCATAAGCTGCCTGTATTATGCATGGACGTATCTTCTGATGGGGATCTGATTGTTACTGGCTCTGCTGATAAAAATTTGAAAATTTGGGGTCTAGATTTTGGTGACTGCCATAAATCCCTTTTTGCTCATGCTGATAGGTATGCCAACAATTTTTAGAGGAAATATGATATAAAAGTCCTCCACCTGCACGTATTCTCTTTTCAACTCTCCCCAATCCATAATACATACCTGATTATATTTTGGGCTGTTAAATCTAAAATGCTGTTTTCATTGCAGTGTCATGGCAGTTAAGTTTGTGAGAAATACCCATTACATGTTTAGTGTGGGGAAAGACCGCCTAGTGAAATACTGGGATGCGGACAAGTTTGAATTGCTTTTAACCCTTGAAGGTCATCATTCTGAAGTCTGGTGCCTTGCAGTTAGCAATCGTGGTGACTTTCTTGTAACAGGATCTCATGATAGATCTATTCGCCGTTGGGATCGTACAGAAGAGCCTTTTTTTATTGAGGTATTGTCTTTAAACATGCCATTCTTCTAAAGATGTAGTTCTTTTTTTAAAAATGTTAAATGACTTATGCACAGTAACATAAGTACAGTTTGTGTGGAGCTTCTGTTTGATAGTTAGATAACCTAATCTAAACCCATTTTGCTTGAATTTTCTGGTGGTAAAGAGATGTTTTAATGCTTCCAAGGTTGTTTGCATAAAGATGAAAATTGTTTGGTACAGGAAGAGAAAGAAAAAAGGCTGGAGGAGATGTTTGAATCTGACATTGACAATTTATTTGAGAATAAGTATGCACCCAGGAGGAACTTCCAGAGGAGGGTGCTGTGGCATTAGCAGGAAAGAAAACTGGAGAAACAGTGACTGCAGCTGATTCTATTATGGAAGCACTAGATATAGCAGAGGAAGAACTGAAGCGTATTGCTGAACACAAGGTGATTGTAGTATATGTTCTTCGATAGAAGTTACAATTATTGTATCTGAATGAAAATCAGAGTATGAGATCTCATGTGCTTTGTCTGTGTTGTTTTTTCTCTTCATTACTGATGATGCCCTTGCACCTGTGGCATCTTATCCACAACAGCTGATTTCAGTGCATGATCCGTACTTGATATTTATTTTGACACCCCCTTCTTGTGATTCTCAGGAGGAGAAATCAAAAGGGAAAGTTGGTGATTTCAGGCCAAACATTCTTATGCTTGGTCTTTCTCCATCTGATTATGTTCTGCGCGCAGTTTCAAGTGTTCATACCAACGATTTGGAGCAAGCATTGCTAGTAAGTTTGCTGTATAGCATCTATTTCTGAAGTTGTGTATGTTTGACTGAAATAAACTCAGTTTTCCTCCTCATTGGAGACGGTTCTGTATTGTTCCCCCTGCGATGAAAAGTACTTTTGCTAAGAACCTAAGCCTCAGCTAAATGAGGTACAAGAAAGAAGATATCTAAGTTAACCTAATTTAGTCTCAAACCACACTGTGGCTATGTTTCGCATTTGTGGTGTGGGAAAACTGATCTTAGCAAGTTAATTTTTCTGTTCCTACATTTGGAGAAAGAAGCTTGATTTGTTCCTTTCTCATTCTTGCAGGCTCTGCCATTCTCAGATTCCTTAAGGATTTTGTCTTATTTGAAAGATTGGGTTGCTTTCCCTGATAAGGTCAGTGCATCTAAGATGTTGAGCGTGATCGTCATACATTAGATGGGGGCTGACATTTGATTGATATATCTATTGAATAAACAGTACATCTTTAAATAAATTTCTGTTCTTTATTTCAAAGTTTAGTATTGAGCCTACTGTATTTTGAAGATTAATTGCTGTTGCAAGCTTTATCTTCTGAAAATGTCTTTATATCTGCAACTTAATGAGTTTAACTTTTCTTTTCCCCGGGCATAGCTAAGATCTAGGAAACCTTGATTTGTGATTTATAATAACTGAACTTCTTGACTGCAATGGAACACTCTGTACCTTCAGTCATTTATATTCACAAGTGTGATCTACTTTGGACATTGAGTTGTTCCTTTCCTTCTCTAACTTTAAGGTTTTAGAGTAGCTTTCCTGTCTGTCTTAGCTCCTTGATCATGTCAAGATATAGCCACTGTGTTCTCATTAAGGTAGAATGCTAACTGTGGAAGCAGAAATAACTGAATTTGGTCGTTAAATGACAGCAACAGTTGCCTCTGTAAATACTGTGGCTGTCATTATATGCTCGGTCTAAAAGAAAATTCAGTCTGTGAAGGCTGTTTTATTTGATATCAGTAATCATATCCATCATGTACTTCATTTGGTTTGTTATTTTGCCAGATTGAGCTTGTCTGCCGGTTGCCACTGTGTTGCTGCAGATCCACCATAACCAGCTAACCTCTACAGTTTCTGCCAGACCTGTCTTATCTCTTCTTAAAGACATCTTGCATGCAAGGGTTAAGGTAAATTGCAAATAAAAGAACAGCTGTAAAAAGGTGCTTTTAAGCTGTTGCAGCCTTGCTCTTAAGATACACATCTATTAAGTTAATATTATTTTGTTCTTTGAGATATAAGTAGCATAAAAGAATTTTGGGTTGTTCTATCCACACTAGTAATTTTTCTGGTCATAATTTTCTTGGGATGTTAAGGGTGCTACAAGTATCTGAAAGATTCTTTTTGGTACCATTGGACCCCCACCCCTACCCCTTTATATTTTTATTGTGTTCTGTTCCTAGCCAAAACTGAATTCCAGCCTTTATCATCTCTAGTGATTCTGGACACACTTAGACTATTTTATTGTCTGAAAATTGATTAATGCCCAAAGATGAGTTGGTTCTTAGTTTAGAACTGGCTATTCATAGAAATTTTGTTATCATTTATTTTTGGAAATTGTTTGTCAAATTTGGTTCTTACATTGTGGCCTTCCATGTAATATTGTCAGGCAGTTCAAAATAAAATATGTTTGAAATTTGTGTTTGTAACAGGAGTGCAAGGATACCTTGGGCTTCAACTTAGCAGCAATGGACCATCTAAAGGTAATTAGATCTGCACCCCCACTTTACGGTACCCAACTTGATTCAAGTGGGAAGGAGCTAAACTCACTTTTATATTGTCCCAGCAATTGATGGCTGCAAAGTCTGATGCACCATTTCGAGAAGCAAAAACTAAATTATTGGAGATACGTGCACGGTATGCACAACATTCTGAAGGAAGGATGCAAACAAACGAAGAAAGGAGGAAAAAGAAGAAGCAGAAGAAGCTGGATAATGGGCATGTTTGGTCGTAACTTGCAGATAGTCTGTATTGTTGCAACATGGTTCAAGTGTCCAGGACAGGAAGAAAAGCCCCATTTCCTGCCGCTGTCCCAGCTGTGGCTCCAGTATATAGCAAAATTTTGTTAATTGAGCTCAAAATTTTGTCACAATACGGGTAAGTTTTGCTTGGATGTTGTAAATAGATCTTTGAGGTACAAACAGGTCATTTATTGCAGCTTTATGGTCAATATAACATACAAATATTTGGAGCCAGAAAAAAGATTTATCTATTCCTGGCATTTTTTGGCACAAGCACCTTTGCTAATGCAATCTTATTGGGTAATTCAGGTTTTTGTTAGTTTGCCAACACTGGTCACCTCAGCTGGTACTTTCTATTCATATGATACATTATACGTAAATTCCATTTTGTGCTATATTGATTTCTCTTTCTGATCGGAATGGCTTTTGGAACAGCTGCATAAAGTTCTATTGGCAGAATGTGCAATTTGCTTTTTTGGTTCAGTTGGAAAATCTTGAAAGGAATATACAACTTTACTGAATTGTTTTTCTTTAAGTATATCTCAGTCACCATGTATTCAGAAATTTATTCTGTTCATTGACCTCGCAAACGTATTTATTAAATGTATAGCATAAGACATTGAATTAATTACTTTTATATTAGATACTTTTATCCTTTAATGAATTTATTTTTAATTATCATTGAAAGCTAAGAAAAAATTGCCAAAAAAAGAGAGCTATAAATAAAGAAAAGAAATAAGAAAAATGTAGAAATAATATTTGTCTATTAGGGATGATGGTAGTAATTGTTAGAGGACACCAATTAACTCTCTTTAATAACAAAAAGGAGTGAACAACAATTTATCCTAATGTGATTATGTAAATGAGCAAATTTTTCTCTTCAGAAAAATATATGGCAATTTACCTTTTTGTATTTTTTTAAAATGAAGCAATTTATTAGGGGATAAATTGTTATATTTTGAAAAGTATAAGGAGGTAAATTACTATTTTTCTTTCATAAAGGGATAATTTGTTCATTTGTAATATCACAAGAGGTTATTTGCATTTTTTTCCTAATAAAAAGTGTATATTGTTGAGTCCGTAATTAAATCTTCTCATTTTTCAGTAAGCGTATATGAAGGAGAGTCGTGAAAAGACTGGTAAAGGGATTGCAAAGGAGTAGTTGGCTCCTGTCCCCAGCTCGGCTGGTGTTCTTCATCTGAAGTTCTTTTAACCTTCAAAAGTCTCCCCGAAATGCATGTTCTTTGGTACAACTTTCGACCAGGTTAAGGATTTGCCATCACTAGTCGAAATTCTGAAACACAGCTCCTGATCAACAAGTTTTGCGTTAGTCTCCCATAGGGTAAAATACATATTACCCCCTTGTGATATAAAAAATGTTCAAAAGTCCCTATGATAAAAAAATACCATATAATCCCCTGTAAAATTAAAAATTGTGCATATTTGCCCCTAACCACCTCCCCCATTTTCTATCGCTTTTTTCTCCTACATCCGACGACCTCTCGACGTGTACTTTCCACTGTTAGAAAGCCCTTCCAACAACGATCATTTTGACATCCCACCCACCACCAATCGCTCGTCCGTTGGTGAGTAATCTCTATTTTTTTGTTTTATATTTTTTAGGTTTATATATATATATATATATACATATAACTAAATTATATTTTTAAATATGTATAATTTAAATACAGGGGTGATTTGATAATTTAGGGGCAAAATATACATATTTAGTTGCAATTTTGGGAACATGAAATTTTACAGGGGGGTAATATGTACCTTTTTAAATTTTACAGGGGGTTATATGGTATTTTTTTTATTACATGGACTTATTTGAACATTTGAGGTATCACAAGGGGGTAATATGTATTTTACCCGTCTCCCATATCTGGCCCCAATTGCTATTCAACTTCGTGTCCGTGGTAGCCGTCCACTTCTAACCTAAACCTTCCTCACGTCCCCTGCCCCTGCCCCGGCCCCTACCACTTTCGTGATTGAGACCGATAGTTGAAATGGGGATTCCCTGTCATGGTAAATCTAACTCCGCCTCCTTTCTTGCATGGAACCCTTAAACCAAAACAACTCAAGTCTCTTCAAATTAACTTTTTTATACATGCTCAAGGATATTGGTCACAGAAACACCGCCCAAGTAATCTGTACCTGTGATATTGGACAGGGACAACGCCAGACTTTTATTTAGCAATCTGAAGGAATGCAGGCTGCGGCAAATCAAAATATTTATTGGGCGGACTGCACCACCCTCTCAGGGGACAGAAGTTGGTGTCTTGGTGGCGGTAATAAAAAGGGGCGATTGACCACGTTTGCACCATTTATTTCCTTTGGCACATTTGATCTCATAGCAAAGCTCCACATCTCTGTCCATCATCGAACGATGTGGTGCTCAATGCCGCTTTGTTCTATGCATAGACTTCCTTCGCCATGTCTCCATATCCACAGGCTTCTCCGGTGGTATTTAATGTCCTACACATTTGAAATAAAAGGAACATATTTACACAAGAATTAAAAAGAAAAGAACTTGTAAGTACCAAGTGTTCCTGAGCCATCAGGTCCACCATAGAAGGTAGCACGAGCATCTTTCCAGGGGCCATGGACTTAAGCCTGGGCGTCCGGCTCCTGGAGAGGAACCATCTGTTGTCGGGAAGGCTAAGTGCAACTGAAGCATGAGCATTAATTAGGATGAGCAGCGATGATGACAGGAGAGCTCCCCTCATGACTGCCATGGCTTTTGATATGCAAATTAACATCACAAAGAGAAAAATGAAAAAGGGTTGGGTTTATCAGAATTGAGAAACCGTTATCTTTTGATTTCTGTTCATGCCGGCACTATACTGAGTTAAATTCCTCATCCATGGGTTTATATATATAGCTGATGAAACGCAACCGCCGTTAATGTCAATTGAAACGAGTCAACTTTTCCAATGTCGGGAAGCTCACAAGAATGAGAGAGCGAGAAGTTACATCACAAATAAAAGAGTAAATTACAATAATGAACATTCGTAATTATACCAAATTTTAAAAGAAATCATTGTAATTTACCCTAAATAGAAAGTAAAAAATATCATATAAAAACAGGTGAACACCAAAAGCCTCATCCCCTTAACCAAAAAAAGAAAGAAAGAAAGCTAGGTCGTGTCTTGTTTACTTGAAATTGGTGCCTTGAAATGTCTGACCAAAGCGCCAGTTGGTAGGAGCAACACGCATGGAAGTGGAAGTTCTGCCGTCGCTAGTTTGAACTCTAAAACTCAAGGATTTTCCTACCAGAACTACACCGCCAATCTCCCATCTTTGTCCCCACTTACGCTTCATTTTCCTCCATAGCTTCACATTCTTCTCGCCCTTCACCCACACGCTTTCAACATCTCCACTTCCTCCGACATTCCACACCAACACCACCGTCAAGTAACGGCTCCCATTCACCGTGAATTTTATGCCTCCATTCTTTTTGCACGCAACCCTGCATGCACCACTGCTCATCATAACAAATTTATTCCGCAAAAAACTTTATACTATGAGACCAAAGTTGCAATTAACTCACGGAGTTACTGACGTAATTTTTACAAAATATTCAAGTATTTCTTTAATATATGTGTAATTTATACTCCAGGAATGGTTTTCATTCTTCTCTCCAGGTATTCAATTTTTTTTTTTAAATTTCATTTGGTTAGTCTAATTTATTTCACAGAAACTGTAAAGCAGGTAAAATGTTGTTATTATACCTTCGATATTGAACAGGAACAATGCCAGCTTTGTCCTGAGCAATCCGAAGGAATGCTGGCTGAGCCAAGTCGAAATGCTCGCGCGGCGGATTACACCATCCACCGGCGTCAATGGACTGCTGGTAATTTGGCGGGCAGTAGTTGGTGGCCGTCACAATAATAGAACGGTGTCGGGGGAGACACCATTTGGTGTCGTTAAAGCATTTGATTTCGTAACAAGCTCCGCAGGTTTCACCATTCTTGAACATAACTTTGCTCAGCGCCGCCGTCTGTACCCCGTAGCCTTGTTCTTTGAGGTCCCCGTAACCGCAGGCTCCACCTGTCCAAATTCTTTTAGTTAATTCACACAATAAAGCTCACACAATCAGTGAGTTAATTATTTCACACAGTGGGACGACAAATTTCATGTCATTCTATCACCTATATGAATAAAGTAATAAAAAGAATCATACTTATGAAGATTACTGTCTATAATTGACTAATGATCTACGTTAATGATTGAATTGTGATGATCGAAAGCTTAGCTTTATCTTGTATGATCCAAAAAACTACGTAAGAAGAAACATTTTCGATCGATCAAAATGCAATAATTAATGCATAATCAAATGCATATAGTACAGGTGCACGTATATACGTACCCATAGTTCCGGAGGCATCGGCTTCTCCATAGAAAGTGGCATGAGCGTTTTTCCAGAGGCTAAGTTTTGGCTTTCGACGCTGGGCGTGTGGATTGGGAAAGCTATGCCGTCTTGTATCACACGGAATGTTCGCTCGGCATCAATGTTTGGTACAAGAAAGTAAAGGAAAAACAGAGGGGATAATGAGACAGATTTTGCACTAATTGATGTTGTTGTCATTAGGCCTTATGATCACTTATTCATTTTCCTTCTTCCATTATGACATATATATTTAGTAATATTTAAAATGTGTGATTCCAGTGTTTCTGGGTAAATCTTTGATTGGAGTTAAGGAATAATACCCAGAAATTTGAAGGATGGAAATGGGATATTATGCCATGTTATCTTCCGATCTTTCATGAGCATGAAAATCCCTTTATTTTTGCCTCTTATATATATAGTTTCCTTAACAAACCAAGTCTACATTTACCTTTCTTGTGTCTGATTAATGGTATCAAGCCAGAAAAGCATATATAATTTAATTGATTACAATGAGAAAAATGTAGTGATCATATATAGTGTATATATATATATATATATTTAAGGGCTAAGTATATTTACAATTATTAAAATTAAGTGATGGAAATTTTTATTCAATTATGAATGAATAATTTTTACCAAGTTAAAAATAGTGGCAAGATGAAGATATCACAAAAGCAGCAGTCGCCACTAATTAAGCAACTATTTATTTTTAAAAGCTTAAGTATTTTTAAACTGTTCTTTTGATTGTCTATATATCTTTCCTTCTGTCAGTGTCATAACTGAGATAAAATGATTCACATTGTCACGTGTTGAACTTATTAATTACTTAATACTAAACCAAATTAGTTTCATAAATTAATTATTTGCCATTTTCGTAAACTGTATGTCAATCGATATATGATAAGTGTATTGCACTTGCCATATGATTGGTTCAGGTTCGACCGAACCAGATTTAGACAAAAATTTTCCATAACTTAAGCATTATTATATTAAAATCGTGTGTCAACTCCACTTTCATTGAACATATTATATACCTTTCAAATTAATATACATTGTCCTTAATTATTGTAATTAGTATACGTAATACTGGAAATAAATATTTGACCTGCGTAGTACCCAGAAAAACAAAAGATGAAACCGAATCTAAGAAGTCAAACAATTAAAATCCATAATTTATTATCAAACGAGAACTCAAACTAATAATATTTTTAAACAAATCATTCTTTCAAAATGGCAAAACTATATTAAGCAGTATTTCCTGCTGTCGATATATATTTCATTCAACAGATCAGAATTAAACAAATGAATATAATTGCTCCAGTCCCATACTGCACCGTCATGTAATACATAATTGTTTCTACCTACGACCTAGTTTAAATGCACTTATTTCTCTTATCTATCGAAGCTTATATATGCCAAGGTTTATTATTCATTTTCATTCAAACATTACATATATATATTTGAGAAGACTACCCGGATCACCAAACACAAAGTAAACTCTGAATTAGCTAGTCAAGATTATCAAAATCTATACTTTTTTCTAGTCAAAATCCAACGAATTTGGATTCAGGATCAGGAGAGTAATATCATTTTTCCATTACATTTTGGTCTCCGATGTTATTTCAGTAATATAGAATTCAATAAACTTTTCAAATTTCATATTCAAGACTGCAAATTTTTCTTCGTATTTCTGCAATCAATTTGCATATATGTAACCTACCATGCTTCAACCCCGATCACTTAATTACATTGCATTAACAAATATTAATTAGTAAAGCAATTTCAAGAGATCAGCCGATCGATGGGAATCAAAATCCTGCGTTCGCTTGCCCTTGCATTATGCTATGTTTACGGTAACTCATGTTCTTTAGCATGCATGCACTTGCTGTTAATGAAATTTGATCACTTCGTGTTAGCGTTTTCTTAGTACAGTTTGGTCTTAATAATGACTAATTGGTCTGCAGGAGTTCATTCGGCCGTAATCACCTTAAAGAACAACTGCCCCTTCGAAATTTGGCCAGCAGCACTAACTGGAAAAGGTGCAGCACCTCCGACAGGCTTTGATTTGGGTCCCGGCGCTTCAACAACCGTCGACATTCCTGCTCCATGGTCAGGAAGATTCTGGGCTCGATTCGGATGCTCAAACTCTGGCGGCAGATTCAGCTGTCAGAGTGGAGACTGCGGTTCGGGTCAAGTCTCATGCAACGGGGCCGGCGCCCAGCCTCCAGCAACCCTTGTTGAATACACTCTGGGAGGAGATGGTAACAAAGATTTTTATGATGTTAGTCTTGTCGATGGATTCAATATACCAGTATTTGTGAAGCCCGACAGATCTTGTCCAACGACAAGTTGTCCTGCCGACATCAACCGCAACTGCCCGAATGAATTGGCCGTCCGAAACCCGAGCGGTGCAGTAATCGGCTGTAAAAGTGCATGTGTTGCTTTTAACCAACCGCAGTATTGCTGCACTGGTTCCTTTGGATCTCCAGGGACGTGCAAGCCGACAAGCTACTCCGAGATGTTCAAGAGGCAGTGTCCTCAGGCTTATAGCTACGCTTATGACGATACATCTAGCACGTTCACATGTCCAACTGGGGCCAACTATCTTATTACATTCTGTCCCTAACTAAATAATTAATTATTGTCGTTGCTTGCGAATAATTATTGGATACTGAAAGAGACATAACTTGCTCTGTCATGTATTTAGAAAATTAATGAAAATTTTGTCTTGTCAGTTCATGATCAACTTTTCTAAGATTTTTGCTTATTTTAGCATTCAGACACATATTAAAATCTTATTCTTTTTTATAAACTTTCCAAAGTCAGTGAATTCATTTTTCCAAGATAATCCGGAATTGGAAGTTAATGTCTGCAGTACCCATTCATAAATGATCTTGGCACTGGAAAATTTTACGAATGATTGGTTTTAATTTCGTTTACTATTTCAAATTATATTTCTTTTTCTACTTTGTTTAATATGGATACACCAAATATATATATATATTTTTAAATAAAACTGATAGCTTAACATATGTACAAATAACAATATAGAATATATTATTAAACGAAATAGAAGATTTAAAAATTAATTTTATTCGGATTGCGAATGCAAGCATGTAGAAAATTTAAAAAGGAAATAAAATTACAAGATACAAAATTCACATGGATATATAGATGAGTTTTCTTGCATTTACGATCGCTCAAAATTGATTTTTATTAGGATTTGTATTTAAAGCAAATTGTAATAAAAAGGTCATCATCGGACGTGAAATTCAATCCATTATTTCAACAATACAAATTTAATGAATTAATATTAGTCTTGTAAATAGAAAATAGCAATCGTAAATCACATTCAGAGATTTCCCATGCAAATAAGAATTCTAAAATTAGTTTATTACTTTGTCATACAAATGGCCAATAATCTTAGAATATATATATAGTGAATGTCAATTGTGATGTAATGGCATCAAAGTAGACTAAACCAACACTTAACCCGCATTTCAAACGGATGTCATTTTCTTATCTATATACTATATAAAAAAAAAAGAGTTTTCCACACTCACAAATGATAATTATTTACATCGCAACATTAATTTTTTATAAAATCAAAAATACCCTTCAATCAACTAACTTATTTAACTTTTTAAATTTTACGTTAATTATTTTCTTTCTTTTCTTTCTAATGTAATGTATTGATATATATATATATATATATATATATATATATATATTATATATTATATTTTTAAAATATGAAAATAAATTATTCATTATCTGCACGCAGGAACAGCGTGACACAATGGCTAGTATATAAAAAAAAGGCATTTTTCTCTCACAAACGACGGTTATGACACCGCAACACCAATTTTATCATTATAACAATAATACCTCTAAGTTGATTTTCTTTCTTTTTTGTTTGCTGCTTTTTGTCTTCCTTTTTTTTTTTCTTTTTATTGGTTTATATACATTTTTTATGCATAATATACTTTAAAATATAAAATATTATTTATTATATGCACGTAGAAACGATGTGCCATGGCAACTAGTCTAAGAAAAAAGAAAGGCGGAGCGCGGAAGAGACCTCAAAAGAATGATGATATTAACACTTCACACATTGATTTACACTTTGCCTTTACCAAATACTTCTCTTAGTCCCGGATAAACTACAATGAGGTCCTAAAGTTTATTATAATTATAAATATTTTTATTTTTAAAAATTATAAATGAGCTTATGAAATTTTAAATATCTAGTAAATACTTTCTAGAATCAGCTGTTATAAGGGGATATTTGTAATTTAGTAGCGTTTTTTATTTTTTTTAAAATGAGAAGATATTTATAATTATAACAAAATTTTATGAAAGTTCATTATAAATTATCCTTCCTTTTATGCGATTTTATTGGATAATGGAGATCATTGTTTTCTATTTTTTTATAATAAAATATACCATGTAATATTATTTCATTTATTTCTTGTGAAATGTCAAATATTAGTGATTTTTTGGTTGACGCTGTCATTTTTGTTTAAAATCTTAGTGATTTAAGACTCTTATATAAAATTTTATGTCCGAAGGATTAAATGCAATTTATCTCTTGATGAAATTATTAATTTTTTTTTAAAACCCTTATAAAGAAGATAGAAAAAATCATTTAGCATTTAAATGATTATACAAAACATCCCCCTTGGCAGAGAGGCACATGATATTGAAACGTCAAGAGGGTTTCTTGTATCTTCTTTTCTAATAAGGTTTATTTGTAAAAAAGAAAAAAGAAAAAAAGAAAAAAATGATATGAATAAACTGTATTTAATCCTTTATTTAAATGATAATTTCATTAAATTTCAAAAGATATAGAAAAAAAATATTGGAAATTTACAATTTTTACTCTGTCAATATAGACATCACACTAGCCACTTAGCTTTTGCTCATAAATATGGTTGAATCCCGATTTGTTTAAATCAAAAAAATTATTATTCATACTTGATTTTATCGAATCAATCTAATCTCAAATTAAGTATATCACACTTATTTTATAATTAATTATTTCTTTTTGAACTATATGCAAATACATAAAAATATATTATAGTTAGTTTTTCACTAAAATTTCCCATTTCAAATGTATGGGAAGGAGAAAGGATGGACCAATTAAAATGATCCACAAACTCCTTATTCGTTGCCCAATCCACAGATTCTTGGGGGACAAGGATAATCCCTGCATTTCCATTATTGCATATGTAGACGGTCACATCATCAGCGAGCAAACAGCCAAATATTGGAAACCTCCCGGCCATCCTCTGAAGTTTGAACTTGGCCTCCAAGGGTCTTCTTCATCAAACAAGCCAAATCTTCCTTGGAAATTTCAAAGCCAGATTCAACTTGGCCTTTACGGCTCTTACACCCTAAGCAAATTCCCAAACACTGGAAACCTCGAGCATGCAGTATTTAACCTTATCCTTCTCAACCCATTTCTAAACATAACAAACAGAGTTGGCAATAATCAAGAAAAACCCGTCAATCCTACGTCCCTGCAATTAGATTAATGGCCACCAACGAAATCCAACCTCATTTCGTCCTGTTTCCTTTCATGGCCCAAGGCCATATGATTCCCATGGTAGATATTGCCAGATTGCTAGCGAAGCGAGGTGTCCTCATCACGATTCTGATGACTCCCCACAATAGCAACAGATTCAAATCAGTGTTTTCTCGTGCAATTGGCTCTGGACTGAGCATTCATGTTATCCACCTCAAGCTTCCCTGTGCTGAAGTCGGGCTGCCGGAAGGGTACGAGAGTTTTGATATGCTTCCTAACCTTGACGATGCACTAAAGTTCTGGAAAGCTACTCACATGCTAAAAGATCAGGTGCAAGAATTGCTGCAAGAACTTAAGCCCCCGCCAACCTGCTTAATTTCTGACATGTGTTTTGCGTGGACCACGAATGTTGCTCTAAAATTGCATATCCCGAGAATTTTGTTTCATGGGACTAGTTGTTTTTCTCTGATGTGCATGCACATGCTGGGAATTTCAAAGGATTTCGAAGAGGTAACTTCTGATACGGAGTACTTCGTGGTGCCTGGCCTGCCGGATAGGATTGAGCTCACCAAAGCTCAGCTTAAGGGCACAGCTAATCAATTGTCTTCTGACTGGGTTAAGATACGGGACGAGATGCGAGAGAGTGAAGTACAAGCATTTGGGACCGTGGCTAATACTTTCGAAGAACTGGAACCTGAATATGTTAAAGCATACCTCAAAGTGAAAGGCAAAAAGCTTTGGTGCGTTGGTCCGGTTTCGTTGTGCAACGAAGATGACATAGACAAGGCTGAAAGAGGTAATAAGGCCTGCATTGATGAGCATGAATGCTTGACGTGGCTTGATTCGCAGGAATCGAGTTCTGTCATTTACATTTGCCTTGGAAGCTTATCACGCTTGGCCACTTCACAGTTGATAGAGCTCGGCTTAGGCCTAGAAGCATCGAATCGCCCATTCATATGGGTTATCAGAAATGCAACAGATGAGTTCAAGAAGTGGCTGTCAGAAGAAAGATTTGAGGAAAGGACCAAGAAAACGGGCCTTTTGATCCAAGGCTGGGCGCCTCAAGTTCTAATACTTTCCCATCCGTCCGTTGGAGGCTTTTTAACGCATTGTGGGTGGAACTCAACACTTGAAGGAATAACTGCTGGCCTGCCTATGATAACGTGGCCAGTATTTGCAGAGCAGTTTTGCAATGAAAAGTTCATCGTGAACGTAATCAAGACAGGAATAAGAGTAGGGGTTGAGGTGCCAGTCATCTTTGGAGAAGAAGAAAAGGTGGGAGTACAGGTTAAAAATGATGATATAAAGATAGCTATCGACAGGTTGATGGATGCAGGAGAAGAAGGGGAAAGAGAAAGAGAGAAGCAAAAAAGCTTGGGAAAATGGCGAAAAATGCAATAGACGAAGAGGGTTCATCTAACCTCAACATGACAAAGCTTATAGAAGATGTTGTCAAACACGGAAGCAACAGTGTGGACCAATCTGCAGATGAAGCAAAGGTAGATCATGAAAATTCTTCTGAAATTGTAGTCCAGCAATAGATATCTGTTCCCCTGTGATGGTATTTAGTACTGCAAATTCCTCTTTTATTACTGCCTTCAGAAATGTATTTGGTACTTCATTGCTTTGAATTTGAGCTTTTCCTTTGTTAGCATCTCTAAATTTTTATATTAGGAGGTCAGGTGTTGACGCTAGCTTGTCTCAGCAGCTGCACAACTTAACTAGCAATCGGAAGTGATGATACCTTTGTTGGACAAGATTAAAAGATCAAGGACTAAACAAGAACGACTTAAAAGAAGATTAATGGAAAATATAAGTCCAACCATTTAGCTAAACTCAAACTAAAAAGATAGTACTCCTTCAATCCCCTTATAGGGAGGGATAAATGCATTTTCATCCTCAAATATAGTCATTAATGTGATTTTGGTCCTCAAATAATTTAAATTTTTAATTTTGGTCCTCAAATTTTAATTTTTTTTGGCATTTTTGGTCATATCGTTAATTTTTCCTTTAAATTTAATGGAAATTTTAGTAAAAGTAGAAAAAATTGCTATTTTCCTCTTATTTTGTGGTGTTTTTTAAATTGTAATCCAATGCATCCATTTTGTTTATGTTTCTTCAAATTTCAAAAGATAATAAACCAAAAAATAAAGTTTAAACAATATTGTTTTTTTAAATTTATTGACAATTTTCCTATTATTGACAAATTTTTGGTTAAAATTATGTAGAAAATTTATTGCATAAATTCACTTCTTTTGGTTTATTCTCTTTTTGAAGTTTGAAGAATAATATAAAAAATTAGCGCATTGGATTACAACTTGAAAAACACTACAAAATGGGAGAAAAATAATAATTTTTTCCACTTTAAATGAGGATAATTGCATTTTTGGTCCTCAAATATAGACATTAATGTGATTTTGGTCTTCAAACAATTTAGAATTGCAATATTACATTTAAAGTGGAAAAATTTGCTATTTTTCTCCCATTTTGTGGTGTTTTTCAAATTGTAATCCAATGCATTTATTTTTCTTCAAACTTCAAAAGAGAATAAACAAAAAAAAAACAAATTTTCTAAAATTTATTTATAATTTATTATTATTAACATTTTGTTGGTTAAGATTCTTTAGAAATTTTGTTGCTTAATTTTTTAAGTTTGAATATTGTTTATTCTCTTTTAAAGTTTGAAGAAAAATAGAAAAAGAAGGTGTATTGGATTACAACTTGAAAAACACAACAAAATAGAAGGAAAATAGCAATTTTTTTTCCACTTTAAATGAAATTTACGTTAAGTTTAACGGAAGGACCAAAATTTTCAAAAAAATTAAAGTTTGAGGACAAAAATTGCAATACTAAATTGTTTAAGGAACAAAAATGTATTAGTGACTATATTTGAAGACCAAAATTGCATTTATTCCCTTTAAATGAAATTTTCGTTATTTTTAACGAAAAAATTAACGAAAGGACCAAAAGTATCAAAAGAGTTTAAGTTTGAGAACTAAAATTACAACTTTATATTATTTGAGGGCTAAAATCACATTAATGACTATATTTGACGATAAAAAATAAGTTTATCCCTTCAATCTGACTATTTTCCCGCTTACTATAGCTTCTACTTTCTAGAGCCCAACTGGAAAGTTTCATTCAATGAGAACTGGTCAGGTTGGCATGTCCCTCCCGTCCTCTTCATAAGAAGCTATGACAAAAGGTAGGAGTCATGAGTCGTATTCTGTTTGGCTTTGCAATACCAACTCCAATAATTTTTAAGCCTTTCAACTAATTGAGTTACGACTTGACAACAATTTAAGGCGCCAACTTCTAGACTTGTCGAACTGTCATATCAGAGCAAGCATTACCGAGAAGCAACGATGTCCTCAAGGTTCTTATCACTGCAGGAACATTCAAAATATAGCACTAGCAGAATTAAGCCTGATCTAGCTCAAAATCTCAAAGAATATCCTCCACTGTCACCATGGCCTCCCAATCTCACCAGCTACACTTCATCTTGTTCCCTCTTATGGCTCCAGGTCATATGATTCCCATGATAGACATTGCCAAATTGCTGGCGCAGAGAGGCGTTGTAGTTTCTATAATCACCACACCCCAAAATGCTAGCAGATTTGGTTCAACAGTTGCTCGCGCTGTAAGCGCTGGACTTCAAATTCAATTAGTTGAGATCCGTTTTCCATCTGTAGAAGCTGGGCTGCCAGAAGGCTGCGAGAATCTCGACTCTCTTCCTTCACTAGACATGGCCACAAATTTCTTTGCTGCGCTCAATTTGTTGCAGAAAGAAGTTGAACAAGTGTTTGACGAAATGAAACCCCGGCCGAGCTGCCTGATTTCAGACATGGGCTTGCCCTGGACAACCCAAACTGCCCAAAAGTTTCATGTTCCGAGAATAGTGTTCCACGGAACTTGCTGTTTCTCCCTTTTGTGTTCACACAACATAATGGCATCCCAGATTCTTGATACCTTAAACTCAGATTCCGACTACTTTGAGGTGCCTAACTTGCCTGATCGGATCAAACTAAGAAAATCCCAGGTTACAGGTTCCACAAATAGAAAGTCGGCTCTCTTGAAAGACGTGTCAGATCAAATAAGAGCAGCAGAAAAGACATCATACGGGGTGGTGGTGAATAGTTTTCGGGAGCTGGAGACAGAGTATGTGAAGGAATATAGTAAGGTCAAAGGAGAAAAAGTTTGGTGCATAGGACCCGTTTCGTTGTGCAATAAAGATAGCCTGGATTTGGCTGAGAGAGGAAACAGGGCTGCCGTTAACGAGCAAAATTGCTTGAAATGGCTCGACTCCCACGAGCCCGGATCTGTAGTTTACGCTAGTCTTGGCTCACTAGCGCGACTGACAGTGCAGCAGATGACGGAGCTTGCACTTGGTTTGGAGGAATCAAATAGGCCTTTCATTTGGGCCTTAGGAGGAGACAAATCAGGTGCACTGGAGGGATGGATTTCAGAGAAGGGGTTCGAGGAAAGAACTAAAAACAGAGGGCTTTTGATTCGTGGCTGGGCTCCTCAATTGCTGATTCTTTCACACCAGGCGACTGGAGGATTCTTGACGCATTGTGGGTGGAACTCGACGGTTGAAGGGATCTCAGCAGGGGTACCAATGGTGACATGGCCACTTTTTGCTGATCAATTCTGTAATGAAAAATTAGTGGTGGAAGTGCTGAGGATTGGAGTGAGCATTGGCGCGGAAGTGCCTGTTAAGTGGGGAGAGGAAGAGAAGGTGGGGGTAGTGGTGAAGAAAGACGATGTGAAGAAAGCTTTAGGCTTGGTGATGGATGAAGGGGAAGAAGGAAAAGAAAGGAGAAGAAAGGCAAGAAAGCTTGGAGAAATGGCAAATAAGGCAATCGAAGGAGGAGGTTCTTCTCATGTAAACATGACATTACTGATTGATGAAATTTTAGCCAAATCAAATCATGGATGATCAACCATCAGAGATGACGTTTTAGTCTGATTTGAATGTTTTCAAATTTCAGGACAATTCTTACAAAAGTTTGTTTTCAAAGTCAGAAACTCGATTTGCTTTCACCATAAATTATGTTCCAAGCATTCCCACACGTTCTTTTGAATTGCAGAGAGTAAATTCTTGATCCTTATAAAACTGCTTGTGCTAGCTCTGGTTAGTTACATGCAAGGAGTTCTGAATTGGTTTTCAGTCACAATTTTGATCAATGTGCGTAAGAAATTTATGGAAAAGAATACCTGGTACATACACAATTGGTCCAAATTAATGGAGAAAATACAGATAGATACTGTCGGATGGGTTAGATAAAGATGCAGCAATCCTGCATTATGTTAGATTTTATTTCTGGAGTGTTTTGTTTTATATTTTGGAGATAGGCATAGAAAAGTAGAGGTAAATATGTGTGTATTGGAAATAGATTTGTGTATGTTTGGATTTATTTTTAGAGATAATTTAAAATATTTTAAAATAAGTAGTGTAGGTTTTATATTGGGATTTGAGAGACAAAAGTCATTGTTCATTGTCAAATCGTGTCTCTTTTATATTTAATATCGTATTTTTAGAAGACAAAAATAAATGTTCATTATTAAATCATATATGTTTTATATTATATTTATATATATAAATTTGTATATATATTATACATAAAAAGTTCCAAAAAAAAGAAATAATGTGTAAAACAATAAATATATTAGGTGTACTTTGTGTTGTCTCAATAATATGTAAGTGTGTCTTAATTTTCTAGATAAGTTAAAACTAACTATGCTGAGACTGACAGTTGCCTGTGAAAGCAGCACATCACACTATGATATCTGCAATGTCACAATAAGATACAATTTCTAATTTCCATTGGCCCTAAGTCCTAACATTCCATGGACTCACTTCAGCCGAAATCAGAAATGCGTAAGCCATTGCGTCATCAATTTATTCTCCAAGAAAACATTATTTACATAACAACCTTTCAGAATTTGAAATTTGCATCACCGCCACTCTACTTTTGCCTAATCAAAATTGTCGCCCCAAAGAGATTTATTTAACAGTTAAACCCGCACTTTTGTCTATCTATATTATTATTATATATTAATTAAGTGGTAAAATTTCATAAGAATTTGAAAGGAAAATATGTATACACTTAAATGTCATTTTTTTAATAAAAATTAAATAAAATTTTAAAATTTGCTTTCCCATATTACTTGAATCCTTTTAATAAGCAGTTAATTAAGCAATATCATTTTTTTTATACATTCTTCTTATGATAATTTTATCACAATGTCTTCACTTTCGATTTTTCTTTATAAATCTTCTCTACAACCTATCAAGATCATTATTTTCTTCTTCAAATGAGTTTGGTTCAAATGAAATATTTTTTTAGTATGTGATTGAATGTGAGATAAAAGCATAATGATAATAGTTGAGGTGTATAAAATAATACCTAAAAAATAGATAATAATAATAATAATAATTATTATTATTATTATATTTAATATAATATGTTTTTCTTAAGAACAGTAAAATGTGTTTGAGATATTTTTTCAAAATGAAAAAAAAAAAATTCTCCACAACTAAACAGTACAAGATCAGATAAAATGGGAAGAAAAGAATTTCACAAGCAACGGTAGCCATTTTTATTTGACTACATCAATATTTTTAATAACGGGGTCACCATGTGATGCAGGCAAAAATTTAGGGATCTCAGTGTAAATTCACATGCATGGACATATCCTATCTTGGATGCAACAAAGTAACGGAAAATTCTAACTCGAATCATGTTTCTTCAAATCAAAATTAAATATAAAATATAATACATTTATTATGTAATTTTTTTATAATTTAATAAAAATAATTAATTACATGGAAAATATAATATATTATTTTGTAATTAATTTATTTTGAATAAACCTGATCTGATTAAATAATTTCTCAAACTAGCATAGAAAGATGCGTAATAGAGTGGATCCATTGGGATTTTGTTGGTTCTGCTACTGTCCTTTCCAATCACAACATTAATAATCAAACACATTAAAAATGTTTTAATCGTCTATTCATGATTGCCTATTCATACGCACTAATCAATGTACCGATAAAGAGTACTATTTGTCAATTTCTTAGCTAATATCTCTTGATTAGGCAGACAATAAAAAGAATGATATTTGTTGACGACTCGTTTGTATTTTGTCGACCTAAATAGACAAATACATTTTTTTAATAAATTAAAATATTAAAAAAATACGAAAAGTTTCAAATATGTAAATAGACTAATAATTATTATATTGACGATACATTTTGAGTTTGAGACGGAAGAAATTCTAATCTGAGTAATCCTGCTTTGAGCATGTGTATATATATATATCAACTTTTCTAACAATTAAATTAATTCAAGCTTCAACCCTGAATCCCACATAAGTCATTTTGATGGCCCTGCCAACAAATCAACATCTGAACTTCATTTTGATACCACTAATGGCCCCTGGCCATTCAATTCCGATGATAGACATGGCCAAATTGTTAGCAAAGCACGGCGTCAGCATAACCGTCATAGTTACACCTCTCAATTCCACGCGATTCAGTTCAGTGATTGACCGTGCCGTCAGGTCCGGGCTATCCATCCGGCTCCTACAAATCAGGTTTCCAGGTTCGGAAGCTGGCCTGCCGCCTGGATGTGAAAGCGCAGATTCTCTACCATCTTACTCCTTGATCCGGAATTTCTTTGTAGCTATCAACTTGCTCCAGAAACCCCTGGAGGAGATGTTAAAAGGGCTGGATCCTAGTCCTAGCTGCATTATATGCGACAAGCATATACCTTGGACTGCGGATACGTGCATGAAGTTTCAGCTTCCGAGGATAATTTTTGTTGGAATGAGCTGTTTACTCAATTAGTGATGCATAGCTTATACACTTCCAAGATTCATGAGAGGTTCCTCCAACGGAGCCTTTTGTTGTGCCTGGTTTACCGGATAGGATTGAGTTCACTCGACTCCAGCTTCCGGGATTGCTCAATCCGGGCTCCATGGACATTGGTGATTTCCGCGAACAAGTGAGGAAAACGGAGTCGCTGGCACACGGGGTGGTGGTGAATAGCTTTGAGGAGCTGGAAAAGAGCTATGTGGATGAGTTTCGAAAGGTGAAAGGAGGTAAAGTTTGGAGCATCGGGCCATTGTCTCTTTGCAGCACCGACAACTTAGACAAGGCACAGAGAGGAAATCAGGCGTCGATTGATACTGAACAGTGTTTGAAGTGGCTTGATAATAGGGATCCAGGGTCTGTCGTGTATGCCTGTCTTGGAAGCCTTGGTCGCTTATCACCGGGCCAGTTCATTGAGCTTGCTGTAGGACTGGAATCGTCAACTCATCCGTTTATTCTAGTGGTAAAAGGTGGGTCTAGATCAGAAGAGATAGAGAAATGGATTCAGGACGACGGGTTTGAGGAAAGAACAAAAGAAAGGGGACTTTTGATTCGAGGATGGGCTCCTCAAGTACTGATTTTATCCCACCCTTGTGTAGGAGGATTTCTGACGCACTGTGGCTGGAATTCGACTCTCGAAGGCATCTCTGCGGCCTTGCCCATGATCACGTGGCCAATATTTGCTGAGCAGTTTCTGAATGAGAAGTTAGTGGTGCAAATACTGGGGACAGGTGTGGGAGTTGGAGCTCAGACAGTCACACATTTGGGAGAGTACGAAAAGGACGAAAACAAGGCGACGAGGGATGGAATTAAGAGTGCCATTGAGAGGGTAATGGATAAAGGAAAAGAAGGATCTGAAAGAAGGAAAAGGGCACAAGAGCTTGGAGTAATGGCAAAGAGATCAGCCGAAGTAGGAGGATCTTCTTATCTCAATGTTACCATGCTGATTCAAGAAATTGCTCAACTGGGTAAAACTAAGAAAGGAATTGCATGATTAGGGGCAAACTGCATTTTTTGTACTACTCACTAGTTACAAAAATTCTTAATTTTAGTCATTTTATTGGATTCTGATAATATTTTGATGGAAAAACTATGGTCATTATTTTTCAGCATTTTGAATAACAGCTACATAACATTTTTCAGCAAAGTACTAACGGAATCTGATAAAATAACTAAATATGAGATATTTTGTGACTTACTGGGCTACTAATAAGAATTTTATAATTAACGGGACAAAAAATAACCCTAAGAAATAAAATGAAACATGCTAATTTCCTCACATGATCATATCATATGTTGGGCTTAGTATTTGAACATCACCTGTTCTGATTTTTGTTTTTTTCCGTAGCGGTCTGTATATCACTTGTACTGTGTGAAGTGTGTTGTAAAAGTTTCCAATCAAGAAAGTGGACAACAAGTTGAGGAACTAAAATTAAATCATGTCGTGTGCCGGTCATTCCCATTGTTGTTGTCTTTTCTTGTTTATTTTGCCCGTTTATATTGCATGGACCCCCGTTTTTGGGTGTGTGTAATTGGGGAGCAGGCTTTTACCCCAATATTCTGAACTCTTTTACCAATTGAATCTATCACATCCTAAATCTTATTTTTTGATTTATCACATGATTCAATTTCAACATTTTGTTTATATTTCATTACATATTTGTGAGCGCTAATTTTATCGTGTCTGCAAAATTAAAACACAAATAAATTATCACAAATAAAAATATTTGGATTAAAATATCGATGTGAGTACAATCTCTATTTTATCCCTTGATTATTCCCTTATATTTTGACAAAGTTGACTAATTCAAAAGGGAATCTCCACGTAGATCTCCTTTGGACTTGAATTTGAATTTCTATAACGTTAATTCGGGCTTTCGCCAATAATCCCGAATTACGCGTACTTTGAACTTGATGATTTGAGTGAAATTCTTATGATAAATATTTATAACGTTAAATATAATAAATTAAATTAAAATTGTGGCGCACCTTTGACGAAAGACTCGATCTTTGCCTTGAACGCCTTTGAATATCTTGAGCTTTGAAGAACCGTGTTGAGAGAATTATTTGCAATTTTTCTCTGCTTTGCTCTTCGTTCTCGAGCTCTGTGTGTCAAATGAGGGTGTAAGGACCCCTTTATATAGGTGTCAGAGGTAGAGTTGTGATCTACTTGAACACCTTTGGTATTATCTCTTTATAATTTAATTTAAAGAAATAAATATAATATATTTGGAACAATATGATTGGTCAATTTGACATTATCTCTTTAATATTTGCATTTTATAAAGAGATAAATACAACCAATATTTGTCTTGATTTGATTGGAGCGTACATGCAATTGCTCCACGTGGCGCGGTCTGATTGGCCGGAATCTTTGACTGTGAAGCATTATTTGATTGGCCAAATATTCATTTTGACATTTGTCGGCCATTGATTTGATGACAAAAAATATATATTAAAATATCAATTAAATTGGCTATTTATACTTGAAATTAATTTAGTAAATTCCAAATATAAATAGAAAAATATTATAATTGATAAATAATATATTATATGACATTTGTCATTATTTAATTGGGTGCAAAATTAATTTGCCTACAAATGCCCCCTCGAGACTCATTCACGAATATATGCTTGAAAATATAATTTTCAAGGTGAATGAGTTGCGAAAATATGAATTGAATTTACATGGGCCGCACATAATCTAGAATTTGGTTTAAATCAAAATTGATTTAAATTTCTTGAGGATTTGGGCCGCAATATGGCTAGAGTTGATTAATTTCTTCCATCAAAAGGCCCATGGAGAGAAGCCCATTCACACACACACATATATATTATATATATATATATATATATATATAATTGGGCCAGTCAAAAGATTTGGTTAAATTGACTCTAGCTGCGTACAGCCCAACCCGTAAGGCTTTGCACAATTTTTTTTTTTTTTTTTTTTTAATATAATGACGAGTGGGCCCCACAAGTGTCTAGGTGTTGTGCACCACCTCCACCATATCATTCCCAACTCTTTCTTCTCCTTGTTCGCTGTTTCAGTAAAGAGATTTGACAGAGGAGAAAAGACTTCAACAAAGAGTTGCTAATCTTCGTTAATTCTTCTTTCGATCCAACTCTATTGAGAGAAGAAGATGACATCTCTATGTGATTCACATCGTATCAAATTAATGAGTTTTAATTGGATTGTCACTCAAATTCTAACTCTCTCTCATTCGGACTATAACTCGAAAATCCGAATTCTTCTCGAATTAAAATACTTCAATTGGGTGTATATATATAGGGCCTTGGCTTCAGTATAAACCCAGCAACACGAATTTGTGAGATTTGTGGCGTAATTCGGTAATAAAATTTTTTTTTTGTTTGTTGATTTTTGAGTACGCACGCCAGGTGTTTGCTTGAATGCTCCAACGAATTGCTGCTGAAAATTTCATGGTTTCTTTACAGATTTTTCGCCGCTGAAGCTTCCAACTCGAATTTCTTCCAATTTTTTTTTTTTTTTTTTGAGTCGGTGCATCGTCGAAGTTCCGTTTGAGTCTCTTTTCTCCAACGGTTTCGTTTTTCTTTTGGATTCTCAAGTAAGTTTTTCAATTTTGCGAGTAATCTCAAATTAGATTTTGAAATTTAGTTCGTATATATGCAATTGAATGATTGAAAACTTGATTTCATATTCATTAATTGCTAGAACTAGAAATTTCAATGCTTTCGAAATATATAAATATATATATATATATATATATATATATATATATATATTTTAGACCCATCCAAGCACATTATAGATTAATTAGGAAAATTATACTTGGTTCAAATCGTCTCCATAAATTGGACTTGAATCATGAATTTTTTTGTTGGAATCTTAGATCCATAATTCCGGCTTGAGTCATTCATGCTCTTGATCCCATTCCATGTCAAGTAACCAAATATTTCATCACTTTGCATAGAGATTTATTGAAAACGAGTTACCAATTATCAATTGGTTTTCTCTATAATTTTCGTAGAGGCCTACTTGGCAGTGCGTATATCACATGCTATATTTTCTTCTAATTTATTTGAGTTTTTTTTTTTTTTTGACAACTCAATTTTTTTTTTTTTCTGATATCATATAGCATGGTTTATTTCAAAGACAAATCTTCCCCTTCCGGTGAGAACCATTTGATCATCCTTGGCAATCAAAATCAACCCCTGGAGAAAGGCACAATGTTAGCGGTTTATGCACCCCTTATTGGTGGTAGAAACGTGAGCCCGTGGCCGAGATTAACCAATTCTCTCCTTTGAGCGAATGGTGTCAAGAAACTTCATTGAGCAAGAACGTCAAGGCGTGGATTTTACGAGCTAATCACCATGAGCCTCCTCGTCACCAACCATCAGACGACTTCGCCCATTTATGCACTTTGGGCCGTTCTATCATTGAAGGTGATGCAAAGTGGGATGGCGATCTTCGTTTATCGGAGAATTTCGCTATACCAAAGGATATTGGGAGTGGACTGAGGACGTGCTTAGCCGATGTGGAGATAGATTGCGCCATCTCAAAATATATGATGCTGTTTATGCTTCACTGTTTACTTATGACCACAATTCCGATATCGTCAAAGCGTTTTGCGAAGCATGGTGCCCTCTTACAAATACTTTGCATACTTCTGCCGGGGAAATGTCCATCTCGTTGTGGGACCTGCATGAACTTGTCGGACTTCCTATGACGGGCTGCCTTTATGATGAAGTTGTACCAAGCGCGCTAGAGCTTACCGGAGTTGATGAAAAGAGAGAGAGATTTATCCCCCGTTCCTGTAAGTATTTGCTTTACGCTTATCACTTGCTTCAAAGTGCCGATGATGATCGATGCTCTCACGTATCCATTGACAAATGGGTGAAGTTTTGGTCCAAGAAAACTGCTAAGTACCATCCGCCTCCTCCTCGTAAAGAGAAGAAAACGGTTCGGCCTAAGTCGACTCATAACCCTCTTGGTGATATTGCAACTCACGAGAGGTGGTCGACTGCCGAGGATGCCTTATTTGCGAAGCTATGCATTGAAAGGAGTCTCAAGGAAGAAGTTTATTTGGCGGCCTATTTAGCTTGTTGGCTTTGCTTGTTTGTTCTTCCTGGTAACGATGTCAACTCCATTCGTCCAAGTACTTTTAAGATGGCATCCTGATGGCGAATGGTCGACGAGTGAATTTAGCTATTCCCGTCTTGGCGAGCATATATGAGGGTTTGAATACCATTGCAACTTCTCCAAAACCAGCCGGTACGAGTCACTCTTTTCCTATCCACTTTGTTTATGCATGGCTAGCATGTTACTTTAAAACTCATTACTCGGTTTGGCAAGAGTTGCGTGGTCCAAAGATGACGAGATTTTCTGGAGAAGGAGGTGCGAAATATTATGAGCCACGAGAAGCACGCAAGCGAATTCATAAGGCCGAGTTTGTCTCTTGGGCTTGCAATATGCTTGTGAAAGCTGAGCCATTCAAGTTTGTCGATGATGGTCGTGCCGAAAGCTTGATCATAGTTACTTTGTTGCAATTCGTTCGAGTTATCTTACTCTTCGTCGAGGCGGCAGATTCATCGTTGAGCCATATAGTCCTCATAGATTTGGGCGTCAATTTGGGTACTATCAAGATGTACCAAGAACCCTCAAATATGACACACGTGTGGCTTCTTTAGAAGAAGGACTCCGCTACTGGCGCTTATGTGTTCTATCAAAATCTTCATCAAAAGCTTGGTTCCCTTGTCTGCCTGCTAATGCTAAAAAACTCTGCTCGGAAGCTTATAAAGCATGGTGGGCTAAAATCCATGGGACCTTTTTTGATGATAATATTGCATGTTTGATCAGACCGAAGTCGATTAAGATCACACTTAAACGTAAAAAGGACGAGGACAAACAAGTTGATGGTGGTGAGAACGATCCCCCACATGCACTTATTCCTCCTATTGTGATCGAGTGTGATTCTCAAGCTGCTATTGTAGAGGTAAGCAAAGGAAAATGTTCTTCACATAATGTGGCAGATAGTGATAGTAGCAACAAGGATCGTCATTGGAAGAGGCAACGGAAGGAAACTATGCCTTTGAAAGCAACGGAGACTAATGAAAATGCATCGCGGTCTTCTTTAGCTAATTTTGTTGCGGAGGTCGTACTTTCTTGATCATGTAAGTTTAAGCTTCTCTTTTTTTAATGTTCTTTCACTGAAATTTCCCTTTCATTCCTCTTTTAGTTGGAAGATGAAGTCCAGTCTATCGACGTTGGGGAGGAATCTGAAACTAGTCATTCATCGACTATGACTCCTCCACTTGGGATGGGACTTAAAAGGAAACAATCTTCACCTCCTGCTGCGGTGTCAGTACTTAAAGGTGAGAGCTTTCTTTTCAATTACCAAAAAGAATTCCTTCAAAGGTTGTGGAGTGGTCTCATCGTGAAGATATCAAATACTCCGATTGACTTTCTTTCGTCAATTGAGGACGATGTCCACCTTATTCTTGAGTCCATGAAGAGTTTTCAAAAGTTTGATATTTCAAAAGTGGAGGAATCGTTAAACATGTTTTTTGCCAAAGTTCGTGCTTATGACGAAGCGAGATCTTTATCTTCTGAGAAATTGTCCCAAAGTCTTCATAAGCAACAATTGAAAGAAGTTAAGGCTCGTCTTCAAGATGTTCAAGCTAAAGCAAGCGAAGAGGCCTCTGAGATCCAATCTGTTATGGACGAGTTGGAGCATGTTGAGGAAGATATCGCAGTATTGAAGGGACAACGAACGAACTTGCGCGCTACTTTGAAGGAAAAGAAGCAACTTAATCATGATACTCAAGCCAAAGTTCATGAGGTCGAGAAAGACCTTGCAGCACTTGAAAGTACCGGCCCTCTAGATGATGCAATAGTGCAGAACTTGGAGTCTTCGAGAGCAAATTTGGGGATACTTACAGAAGACTTGAAGAGTTTAAACCCTTTTGCTTAGGATTTTGTTTCTTGTTGCATTCTCTTTTGTTTTTTTTTTTTTCGTACTTTTTGTTTTGCCCCCATGTTTTGAATATGATTAAGTAATAGAATTCTTCCTTTTCTTGCTTCCATTGTGCAATCTTTGAGCATACCTTAGTATTTCCCACGTCAACATCATCAAATGAAAAATAAAGATGTTTTATATGTTATGACTGAACTTAGAAATGTCTAAGCTGCCTACGTACCTCATCAAGAGGATCAAGTCATTACGTAGTTCAAAGTACAAAATATTTGTTTGAAAGAGAGAGGGCCGTTCACAGTTTATACTCATGCGGGCCCGGAGTTTTTTTTTTCTTTTTTTTTTTTGTTTATGTTTTCTTTTTTTTTTTTTTTCAAGCGTAGTATCGTTTCAAAAACTTTCCATTGATCGGGCCAATTCTCAAACCATCTTCAGCGACCAATTTATATGCACCATTGGTGTAGGCTTCTTTGACAACATAAGGACCATCCCACTTTGGCAAAAAT